>OY829105.1:8152500-8777500 GCA_963691645.1 Pelosia muscerda
CCTTCCGTTTACCGATTCGCGTTCTTCGCTTTAGGATTGATTCGGAAAACTAAAAGTTATTAAATAAAAATGCTTTTGTTTTCTTATTTGGTAGATCGATAGTAAGCAATCGAGAGTATCAAAATATTTGACAGTTTTTAATTTCACAGTCGTTAGTGGCTTCAATAGCATAACTGTTGTCATACCTTGGTTGCTTTCCATTCCCTGTTGCTGAATTGTTGGTGTTGCTCAGTTTAATTGTCTTATTTTATTTACTTTATTTATCATTTTCTTCAACTTCAATGTCCCATACCTCTATGATTTTGGTTTATTTTGCTTTTATGGCAGAGACTGCTGTTTGTCTTCCTAACTCCAAAAGGTTTTTTTTGCCTGAACCTCATCCGTTATGATGATGTCCGGATGCAAATTTAGACCCAAAAAAATCTGGTGAAGTCCCATAAATCAAATTTACTTACCGTTTTTTATTCCCAGTAATTGTCAATATGACTTAGAAAGTGGTATGTAAGTATCTCACTAACAAAACAGATGTATATATATATAATCGTGCAATGCATTTGTAAGTGGCAATAATATGTATTTACCTTGTTTACTCCCCTCATTAGGGTTCAAAACCTTCTCATTAAAGGTTAAATAATTTATGTCAAAATTGTAGTTCCTTTTTTCGGTTGAATGGCAAATAAGAAGTATGGATGAACAAAGAGGTTGGATCAATGGTATGGATGCATGCTAATGTGGGATAAATACCGACACATAGCGCGCTCTCGAACCCACGCACACTAACATACATGCAAAACTAACACATTTACATTCTGCAATGCAGGCGCGTTACGCACACTTAAGTAAATATTGTTAGGGTTGAACATATTTTTAGCAAACATATTTTTAGTATATAGGTAAAACAACCTTTGATAAGCTTAAAAATAATTAATCACATATTTGCCTTCATAACAGTATACATAATATAAGATTCCACCAGTATTTCTATGGAATATGGTAGCTCTGTGGAATATTATGTCCTTTACAATACATGTTTCATTTTCCTAGCATTCTAAACATAATGTAAACAGTAGGATGATGTAAGGACGTCCTAGATGTTTGTTTACGAGAACTTACTGCAATATGCCCTTGTCTAATATAATAACGAGATTTTCCTTATCCTGCCATCAGTTGTACATAATATTAAATAAATTATTAAGACTCTTGCTTTTTCACATATTGTGACGTTGTAGGCTCGAGAAGTCCCTCTAGAAATACCTAGTTACTATTTTAGAAATTGTTTACAGGGTATCTATTATTTATATATAGATAGATAGATAGATAGATAGATATATTATTTATTGTCAGAATTTTGCAATTCTCAATTTATATCTGGATGTTGCATTAGATAGGTACTTGTCTGTCACCTGATGCCTCTCTGCTTCTACAATACTTCTTCTATCGAATCTATGGCATTTTTGAGTTGCCATCGTGGCATAGTAATTTATTTCACGGCAGTGCCACCGAGAGGACCCAAGCATAGGTTTCGCTCTTCGGGATGGCCTACTACGTCCACCATACTATTTATTCACTATTAAATTTGAGAGTAACGTCATTTACCCGAGTTGCGTAGTTCATGATGGTTGAGAATCATCATCTTGTAGACGTATTTTCCTGATTGCATCCGAGGCCAAGGTGAACTCGGAGCTCAGGGTTCGTCTACCTGCCTTTCCTCTTCCACTGGGATCGACCTTAGGCGTCCAAGGTAGTGAGACCATTCGTACACACCCTCCACTACGGCAAGCCAAGACTTGTAATACCAGGTCAAAACAGGGGCGCTATTGCTAGACATTTGTGATTGAGACTACCTTAATAGAATCGCAATTATAGCGAAAAAAATTGGCTATTTTTAGACTGAAATTAAAGAAGTATTTAACCTAAATATAGGGTCTATGTGCCATTTTGGTCACCCCTAAAATTATGATAAGGAAAATGAATTATAATTTTTTTTTCGGCAATTGTAGTCAATTGCTTTGGATAATATTGTAATTTTCATTTAAATTGGCCTAGCACTGGATTAAATAAAATTTAATTGTTGAAGATAAAATGTTGACTTGTAGGCTAATTTCAATTTACACAGATGACCTGATTGAAGCTCAAAATGTCTTGCGTGGCATATGGTAAACGTGCAATGAAAAAAGAATCTCAAGTATCAAAACTGGTTAAATTTTTTAAATACATTGCGTAGCAAGTGCACTAGTCCTTAATACGAGTCATACAAAATTTTCGATCAGAAACAAAGTAAATGCTCAGTAAATTATTACTTTATAAAGGCGTCGTTTAGTCACGTCGCCAACCTTGCAGATTTACTTTTTTCTCTGTTTTTGAGGACACACATTGCCATTTAACAACATCAAAGTTAAACTCCTCTTGTCATTCATTTTTTACCTGTGAGATGGGACTTAAGGTTGATAGGTGCCTTTTGGTTTTTACTTAACCTTGATAAAGAGGTAGCAAGGACAAATGACTGTATTGTAGGTAGATTAGTTTAGATTAGAGTTCAGAAGACAATTGTTCTGAATACACAGATATTAAAATGATTGGGGATTATAAGCGCAAAACAGTCTAAAATTTATGGCGATATAAATTAGTAATATTAAAGTATACTTGTAATTATACTGTCAATTTACGTCTACACTGAAATATAAGGAGGCAATATTTGTATTTTTGCGTGTACGTATGTTTGTAATGAATAAACTCAAAAACTACTGAATAGATTTCAAAAATTCTTTCTCTACATTTACTGTCAGTAACAGAGACTATATTGCACCGCGTTATAATAGATATTCACATGGGCGGAGCGTTATTATTTTAGCGTTGCCTTCTTATTTATTTAGAGAACTTAAAACTATCATCAACGGAGTTCTCTAGTATTTATTCAAAATCTACGACAGCATCAGAACAATTTCAATCCAGAATAGTGTGTGGATTATGAACACAATAGCACATTTCTTTTTTTTAAGTTCATTTATCAATTTACCATTTTATAATATACTAGCTGACCCGCGCAACTTCGTCTGCGTCACCCCGTGTTTGCAACATTTTTCATTCCTGCTCCGCACCTGTTTGTTGTAGCATGATGTTATATACATATAAACCTTTCTCTTTAACCATTCTATCTATTAAAACAAACCGCATCAAAATCCGTTGCATAGTTTTGAAGATTTAAGCATACAAAGGGACAAGAAAAATAGGGACAGAGAACGCGACTTTATTTTATACTATGTAGTGCGCATATATGCGCATAAATACTTGAAATATAGTCGAAGTACACATAGATTATGGCATGCCAAATACCGATAGTACATAATCCACAACGGTGAACGTGCTAAACAATAAATAGCTTGGTTGGCGCCACTTCTAATTTCCTATGCTTAAGGCGCGATGCAAGTGATCCTGAGTCGCGATTCCGTATTCCCAGGGAGTTCTCGGGGTCAGCGCATTCCCTGGCTAGTCTGGGAGGCAAACCAGTTTCGAACATTTCAATATCACACTCAACTCGTATAATAAGTTGAGTATAAACTTTAAAATTTATTCGTTACACCTTTATGTTTTCAGTTGGGAGACCGATTTTATGGGCATGGTTACTTTGATCGAGTGAATAATCGTATGTAACAAACTCCTTAGGTACCTAAATACATTTTCACAGAGTTTTTATTAGACTGGCGGTATACTAGAATTAAACAGCATAATCATATTATGGTAATACAATAATGTAGGAATAATTATATAAATATATACTGGGCCTCTGTGGTGTGGCAGTAGTGAATGCGACTGCTACGGAGGAGGGCCCGGCAAAAGAAGCCAAAAAATACAACAAGTCAACAAGAAAATTGACAGATTTTTGTAATTGATACACAACCTGCTGAAATTTTTATATGTTGGTAGGTACTACATTTTTCTAGAAAAGTTCCTTTTGTTATGTTTTTATTACCTTTATTTTCTTCATTGATTTGCAAAAAAGATTTGAACTTAAATATTATTGAATTTAAATATTATAAGTAATATTTACTTAATAGGTACGTAATTTGAAATAACCTGTATTCTGACCTCTATTAATGGTACAGGGGGGGCCTGTAAATGCGACAGATATTCATCTATACCTTTATATCTGAGACACTAGGTTAGTGGAATACCTCTATAAGTGAGACAAATTTGCAGGTCACTTGAGGTCTCATTTAACCAACTGTAAATAGAAGGAAGATAATAGGCAATCTTCCGAAATTGACAGTGACAATAAGATTATCACTACACTAAGTTTAAATTAAATCTATAAGAGGTACAATTCGCGCAAATCGGTAAACAACGATTCGTTATAGGCGTATTGTTTCACAAAGAAACAAAAGTATATACGAAATGCACGTTTGTGCTTTCGAGTCGCTCCAACTAAAAAGAGAGCTTCACCGGACGGTAGAATTAGGAACCGCTAATTTTCTCGTACCCATTTGCGATCTAATAAGTACTTAATTTGATCAGTTACCAAATAATCACTTATATCAACATAGTGATTACTCAGTGAATATTTGGAGGGCCCTACAAGTACAACTCTCTCTTCAAATTAATGTAGCAATAATATTATAAAGAATGTTGATGTTATTAAACGCTGGTCATTTCGAAACCAGTTTTTATTGTTAATATAAAATGTGACGCGATCGTTGTTTTAAGTTAGATCTTGGTGTATCGGAAATGTAAATGTTGTTAACGTTTGGTATTACTTGTGACCTCTATGACCAATTAGGTAAACATTTAGACCGCCTGGCTTGGGAACAATAAGTCGCTTTATAAGGATCTCATAGGATATTATCTACAGCTACACTAATATTATGAAGAGGAAAATGTATACTTGAGTGTATGTTTGTAATGAATGAACTCAAAAATTACTATGCCGATTTCGAACTTTTTACACTATTGGAAAGCTATATTCACACTGAATAATATAGGCTATATTGCACTGCCTGATAACCGACGTCCACACGAGCAGAGCCGCGGGCAACAGCTAGTTAATACAAATTAGAAGTTTAACATAAGCAGTAATTTTGTATCGTTGGTAAAATAACACTTTGTAATTAGATAATTTGAACAGAGTGGCTATGAGTCTAATATTAGTTGTCATTCACGCATATTTAACCATTGTATTGAGAATTAAATATGCTAATGTATAATTATGTAGTATGTAGTATAGGTGTAGTATTTAGTATAGGTAATACTCTAACTAAACACCGAACCAAAAAAGGAATTCATACTTTATACACAAATACATTGTGCTAATCTAATACTGAAGGTTTGTATACAGGAGTAAAAATAAATTGACGATTGTCTATCGTAAGAAATCATCCACTGGTTAAACATATAATTAAAATCATTCAACTATACAAATTATGGTTTTATGTGATATTTAAGTCCACAAACCTTGATGTTTGGCGAGTTGAAAATGCAATGCCTGCAGTTTGACCCGTCCCGATTTTGCGCGGGAAAATTCTGTAAGGAAGGCGATTGCAGCGCCATGCGCAAGTATAGTTCATGAAGTTTCATAGCTATAGGACGAGCGTTTATACAGTGGATAACGTATAATAAAAAATAACAATCAAATATTGATTTAGTATTACTAATCTAGGTGATCTTTTATGTATCATAGGTAGGAGTACGTACCCAATGAATACATAACAATGTATTTACTTGACATTAAGTTCCTCGAATATGCTTTTAAAATATTACATTATATTGTTAATCGATATATCTTTGTGATTACAAAGATATATCGATTATGCTCATTCTCTTCGTCTTTGATATCCTACTATAATTAGAAAGATTTGATGTAAAAAATAAATTGACAACATACATTATATATACCTAGGCACATAGGATAGTTTTCATGTAATCTATGACGATCAGGAAATAAATACCTTTCATTTGTGACCTTTTTTAACAAATCCCGGTCAGTGGTTACACCTTTAGAGGTAAACAAAGAAAGAAAATCATATAAGCAAAACATTACCCTCACTGCTGCAGTCGAGTAAAATTCAGTTAGCTTCTAGTCAACTATGTATTACGCCTGTAGCCTGGTATAACTCATTTAACAGGCGCCTCATTATATGCAGGACTCACAAAGGATTTCTAATCTGTTGATATGACACATTACCTTGTCGGTCAAACGGTACATCTATTTGAGTGAAATGATTATTATTAAGAAGACACTGCCTGAAGACACGATGAAATAACATTCCAACGGGTTCGTCAACATCCATACAACAATGATAAATGTAAAGAGTCACAAATCACAATGGTGTCGTCTCGCTGGCCGCGTCCACGATTCGATAATAGTGAATAAACACGGCGATGAGTTATCGGCGGCAATCTCGGGTCGTCGGCCGCGGTACCGTTCCACTTGCCCCTGAACGCGACGAAACTGACGTCATTGATGTAGGGCGGCCATGGTCAATGTTTGGATGTGGTATTGTGGATGATAATGTTACTATTTTTTCTATGGTTTTTAACCGAAATAAAGCAAGAGATTGCAAGGATCTACTGTGTTGTAAAAAATGGTGTTACGGTTTTGTGTTACCTATTTTTATTTTTTAACTAACTTTTTACCTCCAATCCAATTCTGAATTCACCTAAATTAGAGAATAAATATTCTAAAGCACTATGTGATTACGAGCCATTATGGGGTAATGTTAAATTGTGAACGCAGCTCAAAATAATAGTGTAGAAATCTGAAAAATATATCAATATTATAAGATGGTTTACCGACTTATATTAGGTACTGTACCTCCTGAAGAATTTGTGTTTATTATATAAATAGTATTTATATCAAGCCCCAAAGGGAAAGTATAATAAGTACATCAAACATAATTATTCTAGGATAATCTACACAACGTCACCGAGACCCATGGTAAGCATAGTTTAACTAGCTTGTGTTACGGGTTCTAGAATGCGGATAAAGATACATTTTTTTTTGTAAATACATACATATTATACATAGAAACACCCAGACCATTATATATATCGTCATATATAAACTTTGTATTGATTGACACAGGGGAAACACAGAGTTACTTATTAACAAGTCGGTCGTGCTTCAAGTATTAATCATAATTGCTGTGTGGTTTAGAATAAATCATCCCAACACTTCCCACGGGTGTCGTAAGAACCCAATGAGCGAAGCCAAGGGGATGGGTTACCAAATACCCCTTTACTAAGAAAATCATATTGTGCTTGTTAATCTGCCCACCAAAAATGGATTACAGGAAAACTGGAGATTTCAATTATGTGGACAAATTAATATTTTTATACGTAATATCATAATACAAGTTAATAACAAATATGGCGGTGAATACCTTGATAAAGTTCAGAAAGATCGTACATATGAATCAATAAAAAACTAATGAAAGGTATTATCAATAACGCGAGGATTTGGTTTAACCTATAATAAATGACAAACAACCTTAAAAAAAACCTAAGAAAATATTTGCGTAGTTATAGTAAATTTCCTAATTGTTTGATGGGCATTATAATTATTTATTTTTCCTTATTTAGTTAAAAAACTGATACGACAATTCTAAGTAATTTTCTAATTGTTTGATGGGCATTATATTTATTTCTTTTCCTTATTTAGTTAAAAAACCGAATACGAAAAATTATAATATTGCAATAATTAAGTAGGTAATGAAGGGATTGGCCATTTAAAGATGGCCAAGCCTATGGCCCTGACAGCGTTCTTGGTGGAGAGATTGTTATAGGTAAACGCTCCTCATTGGCACCCATCCAATAATTCGCAATCTTTAATGGAAAGTGAGAGATATCACGTGAAGTGGTCATTGTTGAATTTGAATAAATACTTATAGGTTTTACACATACTAACAATTGAACGAGTGCCAATGATAGGAACATTTATATGCAATTCTTCAAAATGAAAAAAAAATCACAAATAAAGGTATTTCATTAACGTGCGATCACCGTTTTTTTTTTAAATACGAAAAGGCCCAGTTAGTATCAACGGAGCCGGCACTGAATAGAGGTATATGCAAAAAATCTATATCACACTGTGGTTTGTTATGGAGTCAAGTTTTGGTAGTTCTTGAATTCGAATAATAATATAATAGATATAATAATAGAAAATAGGCTCGCCCCCTATTATGTGGGACCGAAAATCATAGTGAGACAATTGGGAGTGTTTAATACACCTCTGCCTACCCCCTCGGGAATTACGGGCGTGAGCAAAGCAAAGAATGGTTAAAGTCAAAGATAAACATTGGTAGTTGACAACAAGTACAAGTATGCCCCAAATACCGCATCCATTGAAATTATAGTAGTTCACGGTTTTTACTATTAACGTTCATAGACGAATTCCGACGTGACTATTCCGCTAATCAAATTTTGTAACTGCGGCATTGTAGCCATTACACTTTTTTCAGTGGACGCCGTCAATTATATATTAGGTACCGTTAAGTAAGGATAGATTATTGCCCCGAACTCATTCAAGAATCCACAAATTTTAAACACAAATTCAATACAGAAAACTAATTTACGTTAAGAAATCGGTGAAAGCGTGACGTACCTACCTTCCCTTTTAGATGTGGATCATAAAAATTTGTTCCGGAATACATTGGCAAGTAACCCCATTTTAATTTACCTTGTAATGATAAGTTAAGTAGATACTTGTTACTTGTAGGTGCCAATTTAAAATAATTTATTGCTTTTGAAGCTTAAATAATAGTTTGTTATTGATTTTAATGTAGCTTTGAGTGTTAGAAGGAGGAAACTATAATTCTCATGCGTTTTCTAAATGGGTGTGATCTAGTTATTGTTACTGTTCCTCTAGACAAGTGGTAATACATTGTAGTCTATACAAATAAATAAAATTGCAATGTCTGTTTGTAATATTAAAATAACCGCTTTCTACTACATGCATATGAATGTATATATGGTATACATACCAAAATATATATTTTTAAAAATTTTCTCTGTCTGTCTGTTTGTTCCGGCTAATTTCTGGAATGGCTAGACCGATTTTAGCGGGACTTTCACTGGCAGATAGCTTATGTAATAAGGAGTAATTTAGACTACTTTTATTTTTATTTTTTTTATTAAATTCCACGCGGATGATGTCGCGGGCACAGCTAGTATGGAATGTAATGATAAACGTTTATTTTGATTTATGTTTACGCTTGTCATAAACGTCAAAATACGAGTCATTGATCAACGAATTGCCATTTGTTTAGGGGGAATAAGCAGTACGGCCTTTATTTTATTATATTAATGTATAAAACAATTTCATCATTTCAAACATAGACATAATTACCTTTTTATATTATAACTTGATTCGTACAAAATACGTAATATGGATTACGACAATGCTTAGAGACTTGCACCAGGCAAAGATTATGTGTACAACTTCTATATTGTATCAATACCGGTATCTGTTGGTGCTGCTACACTCAAAAGCCTCCACAACTACTATCTGGAACAAGTTATTCAACTTGGTAGGTCCGATTTCGACAAAGATGTCACCTGAAAGTAAGTTACTATAGTCTATTTTATGATTATAAAAGCATCAAAGTTTGGTGGTCACATCAATGGGCTGGTATGGGTAATGGACTGCTGAGACGAGGTCTCGGGTTCGATCCCAGGTTCACCATGGCACACACCAATGACTTCGATGCTTTTCTAAGTTATGTGTGTATTTATCGCAGGCTTATAAAGTGCCCGGTTAATGGCAATAGGCTCGCCCACACATTGGGACCTAAACATAAACTGGCGAAATGTGGGTGCTAGCACTTCTGCCTACCCCTTCGGGGATAAAGGCGTGAGTTTATGTTATGTTATGATATGTTATGTAATATCTATATAATCATCACGGTCCAAGCTAACCTCAAGTCTCAAGTATACCTGCTGATTAGCTGAGGAGGCTCTGTCGCAAGCTTTTCTATCGGAATTAATAGGTCAGACGGCCGGTCTGGTCAAATTCGTCAAATCAAGACAAAAATAAAAATTTGATGAATGTATACGTTATGATAGTCGCCTACCACTATATGGTCATCACTTTGTTTGCCATTTTGAGGTAGCATTCAAGAGCAGTGATTACAATTAATTATTTATCAATATCAGGGGCAACAAAAAGAAACGAATCTTAAGGCATTATACGATACGATATGTATTTTTGATAATACACTTCAACTTTAAATCTTCTCTTAAGTCAATTTCCATCCCTGCCTTTCTTGTAAACGCTAAAATATTTTAAATGTGAAATAGTGATTCAAAATGCACTCTCAATTACACCGTATTATGATAATTTATCATTAATAAACCCTTGTTTAATGATTTTTTTATCAATGCAAAACCTGTATGCTATAATTTAACGACGGAGTTGCGTATCGAATAGACATTTATTTATTATAGCTATGCATTTTTTATTAGTACAAAAATATATTATGAAGTAATTGATTGGTTAAGTATGTAAGTGACAATTACAATAAAATAACATACAAAAAACTTAACTACACTAGAGGTACTCGTACATTTAACATAAGCGGACCCGGTACTCTGAACTGAAAAGCAGGTGAATAACACTACGATGATGATGATGAAGTTGATAGGTAATTATCGTACTATAAATTAACATACAACTAAATTTACATTTGACTATAAGTGTAATTGTATGTTGATATAAGTGAGTAATGCGATTCTTTTAGTATTTTACCGTTGCTAACTAATTTATCAGTCATCTTTAAGGCTGTTCTAAATAAATCTATTTAACAACGAACAAGGGTTATTAACACTAAAAGATAAATGACTATATTAAATCACATGCGAATGTTTTTGTAACCAGTTACTAACAGAAACAACACGTGGATGCTGACAATAATTAAATATTAGAATATGGAGTTTATTCACAGTTGACAGACTTAAGTATTTTCAAAGAGTTCGTCCGGTATTAAAGTATTTTGTGTAGGAAAAATCTTTAAGGACGAAAACTACGTCGATCGCAACTGGTTACGATTAAAGACGAAAAAGACGTTATCCGCAACTGGTTGCGAAACATTAGTTACCATGGCGACCGAAGCGGAGTAAGGCAGACGTAAATAAGTAGGATCTTATTAATGGAACCAATTTCAAAGAATACTAACTGTTGCCCGCGGCTCCGCCCGCGTGGACTTCTGATTCCGTTCCCGTTGCTCCATTCCGGGCATTTAGGGGTATGAAAAATAGATGTTGGCCGATTCTCAGATCTACTCAATATGCTCACAAAATTTCATGAGACTCGGTCAAGCCGGTTCGGAGGAGTACGGGAACGAACATTGTGGCACGAGAATTTTATATATAAGACTAGATAGGAGAAGGAGTGAGTTCACTTCAGTAACATTATAATGACCAGAGAAGAATACGGCAATAGGCTCACCCCCTATTATGTGAGTCAGAATACAATGTTTATATTAAACCAAACTTCGAGATTCAAATCGTATTCCTTATCATCTAAGCTGCTGACGTTTTGACAGTTTGGGGAAATGTCTTATAAATAAAACCTCTTTGCGGTACAGGTATCTTTTCGTCAAATACATTCATTGTTACATGGCTGAGGGCATCTTGTGCTGTACTTTTTTAAACTGAAGTGAATGCTCAGAAGGAACTCGATCCCGAAATCAGTTCATTTACAATGAAAATACTTTGTCCAATGAGTTACTGAGCTACCTCACGAACATTTTAAATTCTCCTATACGTCTTAGGAGGCGATGTGGAAGCCATCTATTGATACGTTTACGAACTATCGGAAACAAAGAACTATTGGAATATTTAGCATTCTAAATGCTTTAAAATTTCATTAAACTGAAGGACTTCGTAAATAACTTACGTGTATTGATTGTTGATCGACATTGCAGTTGAGAGACCGTCGTGTTTCCCCTTGAGCGAGCGTGCGGTTTGTTCATGAAACCTTTGTATCAATTGCTTTAAATCCATTTAGAGTTCAATACTCTACTGGTAGTGGAGGTCAGATAGTAGTTGTTACGCGGAAAATATTGAAGCTCAGTCGCGTGGCAGTTAGACTGGAATAAACGGACCCTGGTCTCCAAGGTAAAGATGATGAAAGTTAGTAGAAAACTCTATTAAAATAATCTAGGTTATCGTCTTTCAATCGTAAAGAGTTAGAGAAATACCTGTATATACCATAAAGTTACTATTAGTACTTAGAGGGACAAAGTGTGTGAGTGACATACATATCTTTACATAAAACCGAAATGTGAGAAAGTGATAAAGTATGTAAATCATGAAAAGTTTATAGGTATATAAAACTATGATTTATGTCATAAAAATGCATATATTAGGTATTTATATTCATTTGGTAACGCAATGTTGCTGGGACTGTTACTCTATTTATGTTAGTAATAATCACTTTATGGTATATACGATTATACGTTAGAGTTATATAGCCTTCTATCTCCGAGAGGGAAGCCTTCGTCAGAGACTCGTCGGTCCATTAGTAGGTGTGCAGGCTTGCAGGAGAAGTACCTTGAACTCCGATTTTCTCGTCAAAGTACATATGCCCGATTTGACACTATAAAAAATACTTAAGTATCAGGCATACTCTATTATGGTGTTATTGAGACAAATAAATAAATATAAAATTAAAGGTGGCTATGAAATTTTGTTTTTAAAATTTATTTAGACTGTTTTATAGTGAATCAGATTTTTTTAGTGCAATACTTTTTTCATCTATACTACGAAGAAAGTAAATCAATAACAAGTTCATTTCATGTCTTTCATGTTTATTCAATTAGTTCGAGGTAATATAACGTCCCTTGTGCTGACTGTAAATCTTCGTATCCCACAATTATTTGGTCATTTTAAATAGATCTGTGAGTGCGTGGGTGCAATTAGTCCATTATAACCATCTCAGTCCAACTACTCTATGGATAATATCAACAAACCATTTATTGATCATAAAAAATGTTCAACATCCGTCCATCGATGGTCTCTTAAAGACGCTGACTATATTTTAGTTATTTTAACACGGCACTTACAGCAAATAAATTAATGGCCAATTACTCGTAAGGCACCGGTGTAGCCCAACAATGGGCGTAATAAAAGCAATAAACGTCACGATGTTTGGCGTCCCATGGTGCACGGGCTGATCTGTTAACGAGAATGAAACACGTCTAGTGCTACTACCAAAGATTATGCCGCAGATGAGTGATATTAGATGCCACTTCCGCATAGCGATGTTAATCCTTTTGGAAATTGAATTTCATTTATTGAATGAAAAATTGTGGGTTTGAATAAAATGCTATGAAACGGTGACGCAGCAGTCCATCATTCATATTAACACATTAATGTTGTAACATTTATTTTTATTACGTGTTAATTTGATAAAATAAAATGTAACTATTTTATTACACCAACGGTTAATGTATCAACAGAAAAATAAATTTATATTTTCCTAATAGGCTTGTATTTGAGGCAAAGTTCGAGTAATTAAAAGCTTCCTGTTACTAAAAAGCCGTTAATTGGGCACATTCAACTGTGTAAACTAAATCTACTAAGTACTCAACGTTTTATTTCAGAGTAAGTAGGTGCTAATAAATGTTATGGCGGTGAGTTTGGAATAGATCAAGGTGCTTTTCCTCCGCTGTCGGAACCTTTAGTAAATAATAGTATAAGGTATTAAAGATCCATGACACTCTTTTATATGTGGAGCTGCGCGATATTATGAACCCTTGACCTAATCAGTTGGGATCGGCTTTCTAAATAATGAAATAACAATAATAATTCCCCAACCGTAATTATTATTACTTAGACCGGTAGCTGAATATAATAGAGGCATTTTACTTTTGTTAGTTTCTAGACAATGCCATCACAATATACATTATTTTACTAACGAAAACTGTGAATCGATTTCATATGAAAATATTCTTATAACTACTAAATGTACATCACACACAGAATACTCAAAAATCAGTCCTAATGAAATAAAACAGTATCACATCTGCATAGTCGCCTATTCTATTCAACAAGTCGGTCGAGTAGGGCGACGACAGGCGTGCGCGCAGGTCGACGCGGGGTCATTGACCGACCCGTTACGCGGTTACGTAACAACGTAGCTTACGGGCCGCGTAGCATTCGCACCCCGTAGCACTGCGATTTGCAACTAAATAGCAAACAGTGTAATACTCATAATTAATTATTATGCAAGGGACAATTTATAGTTTTAGGACATTTTGGTTTGTATAATTGGTTTAATTAGAAGTACTGAGGTTTTGTTGAATAGTTATTGTTGTATATTAGTTTTGATCACAGGTTGGAGATATAAATGTAGTTATATATTATTATTAATGTAATTCAATTAACCTTACGCTCGACGTTTACAAGCAAGCTATAAAAAACAACTAGCAAATGCATGGAAAACATTCAGCCATTGAAAAGAATACCTACCCATATTTAATTAAAGACCTAGGCGTCTAATTAACTAGCTTTATTTAAAGAATATTAGCAATTTAAATAACTCATAATCCCTCTGACCCCTCCAACTAAGCTCAATGACTAGTGATAGGGGTGTGTTCACACTATTCAAATCGGTTGTGTAATTGCCGGGATTCGTAACCGGGACCTGTCGATCATAAAGCCGACTCCTTAACCACTAAGCTACCTAGCCTACCTTATAGTTATAAGGTAGGCTAGGTTGCTTTGTCTAGTCTCACTCTTAATCTAGCTAGTTATCTAATTTATTAAATTAGCTAGCTAGCAAATTTATCTGGATGACTACGAAATGTTAATAAAACTCGAAGCTTGCACCTCCTCCTTGAAGAAGCCGGGCAAGCAGACGCCTTTTCTTCCTCATCCTTCCAAATTGAGTTTTCTAGGCTTACGGAGTGACTGCTATTAAAACCTACCCTGAGAGGAAAACCTGGTCTGTTAGCAGGTGGTTACGTAGATCGTGGTCCCCACCAACTCACGACACATACGTCTAATGCCCCACACTTCATCATATTCTGTCAACACCTATTATAATTTGGGCATTTGTTAATTTTATTTCAATATTTTATAACTATAAAAATATAACTCTGATTTCGGAGCTCGTATTAAATTTAAAACAAGCTCCGAAATCAGAGTTATATTTTACTACATTTAAATAATCACGGGTGATTTACTGTTTACATGATTTAATGAATATTAATGATTTAGTTCTTTATAAACTGTTAGAAGGTGAAAATAATTATTTATATTTTGTATAAACAACCATAAATATCATACTGCCAGGGATGCCAAATTTCTTTCGTTGTTATTTTTGAATTATAATTTGTCATAGACAAAATACTTTATTTTTCGTATATTTCGCATCCATTCCATTCATTCCGTGTCCAATAGTATCACTGTGTGTGTTTCACACACTTTTTCTCCGACGTTGTCTTTTTAAATGCATTCAAATAATCATTCTCTTTTAAATTATTGACTGGTTAACCCAGACTAATTAACTAAACAATGCATTTACTAGACAAGCCCACACGTTAACCATTGACATAATATAATCAGCTATGACACTATTGATGATGTAATTATAAATATTTTTTTAGTACTAAACATGCCCCAGATTGCATTAAAATATATGTATTCACTTGTATACATAAACTTTCGCGTTACATGATATAATATATGGTAAGCGAAACCCGGGTATTTACGCAATCATAATGGTAATACAATAATATACCTTTTGATTTGCTGGCTTTTCGGCGATAGCACTTGCCGTGGTAACAAGTTGACTGAAGTATAGACTGAGGGCTGCGTGGAGGGTGATATTTCTTCTTCAACTACCCTCACATTGCACATGTTTCGACTGACCGTGTCCTTGTTTGCCACAACTACGGACCGCGAAACAACACTACGCAAAGTTCAAAAATTACCGGATTCCAGGTCGAAGATAGTTTGAAGTGAATAAACATTTTACTTGTTTAGGTTAAGAAGTCTGTCTACCTTATATGAGCAAACTATGGACCGCGAAACAACACTATGCAAAGTTCAAAAAAGGACCGGATTCCAGGTTAAAGATAGTTTGAAGGAAATGAACATTGTACTTGTATATTATAGGCCAAAAAATCTGTCTACTTTATTTATGAGCAAATAAATCCTGTTCTTAACTATGCTATTATATTCTACTGATTTAAGTTCGATCTTTATCTCTTCAGTGTTATACATAACATAATTGTACGGAAACAACGTATCACGCTACTTTCGTGGCCCTGCGAACATTTTCTTTCAACATCTATTTAATTTAATTAATTTCACAAATTCACACATTGTATGCGGATGAAAGATGTTTTTGCTTTAATTACAATGAGTTATTACCGCCATTCTTTGTTCGTACTGTTACTTTAAGCCGTTGACTTCATTACCAGCCAATTAATGTACACACGATATGAATCTAATCTCATTCTGTTTTGTGTGCTAATATTGCACTAAACGAGTGTTGCTCATATATTATAAACCTGTTGTTTTAACTGATTGTTTTATCGCTTTAATCTATATTGCTACTAAAGTTTTGTTAGATTTAAACCCATGATCCACGTTACCAAACCATGTAACTGTTATCGAGTTAGTAACGTTTTCACGCTTTGTGTTTAGCACCTGTTATTATTTCTACTTTGACACTTAATACATTCGATAACTGTATCTGTTTAGTGACTAAAGATACACATAAGTATCAAAGTATCACTTCATGTCTATTAAATACTTAAAGTTTTTTATTCCCGCGAGAACTTTTTATGTTCTTCGATGTGATCCATTCGTCATTCCGGTTTGGCAAGTGTTGATGTGTGAAACTTCAATTTAAATTACCTGTAGGTACTATGATTCATACAAGAACCGGTTATTATGGTTTAATTCAGCGATTTATTTGTTTATTTGAACATAAATTATATGAACGTAAATAGCAATATCAAACTTTCGCATACATCATTTTATCCCTTTTATTAAGACACTGCGGACCAGCCGACTCAAACTATTATGGGGATCAATATCGGATACAATGGGATTGTAAAAGGGGGCTCATATTTTGATATTCACAAAAAAACTAACTCTTCTACAAGCACCCTCTCATATGAGGCAGAACTGATTTTACGTTGTTCTACTTTGTAATAAGAGCGAATATTGTTCGGCAGGATATTTGTTGTTCACAATGTCAAGAGAAAAAATCGTAAAATTACACAAAAAAAGAGTGAACCTTATCGTACATAGCTTAGGGTTTAACTTCAGAGGCCGCATTGAGAAGAAAGCTTTTACATCATCTAGTAACGTGTATTGATTGAAGAGAGTCCCGTTAGGTTTTTACATAATATCTGTCTTCTATAGGGGGAGGGTGTACATGGATGTGAGATACACTTTATGTTTGCGATTCTATGTCATTTTTATGACTATTTTGAGCTTAGCTTGCTTTTCCGGTTTCAGAGGAAAATTAAATGGTTGTTGAAAATCTGTTGCTGCTTTATTCACATCAGATATATGAAACACGTAGCAACAAATTATGAATATATGAAGTGGTGGATCTAGGCCAAGAGCCAACTGACAAAAATAAAATTATAGTGTTATGTTGAACGTACACATCCAAAGCACTCAATCAGCCTATAGAGTAAGAAAAGCCCTGCATTGATGGCACACCAACATTGGCTCTCGGTCTATGCGAGATATACGACACAGATAGTTGACAGAGCAGTCGTGTCCAATAAGTACAAGTGCCTGCCTGTTTCTTCTTGAACCAATCTTCCATGGTAGGTAGGTCTTACCACTTACAATTGTGGCGTCCTCTAAAAACACCTACCTATCTACCCTACAGGGAGCAAACATAAAAAATGATTATCACACAAAGCAAGTTAAAAATATACAAGATATTATGATCTGACTTGCTCACCACGACAAGTGGCAATTTGTTCATTGTTGTTTAGTGGAATAGAATAGAATGTTAAATGTATGGGATTGACATTCATTCACGCTTGTCATAAACGTCACAGCTGTCAAAATACGTATATTAATTGAACAATTCCATACATTGAACAATTTATTATATCCTTACCTAGGGGAGGGGGGAAGGGGGTCTGTCCTGTTTGATATGGTCATAAATAGGCAAGCCAGAAAGCTTTATCGGAGACACGTGGTCGATTTAAACTTTTATAGAAGAAAATAAAATCACTCTGAATCTTCACCCCTTATAATAATCATTTATGACTACAATTTTACACATAGTTGATCCATTCTCATACGTATTGTTACAAGAAGATGCTTACTTCTTGTAATTCCTACTCTTCTTAGAAGTGAAAATGATACTTTTATTAATATGCGGGAATACCAAAAATTTGCGAGTCCAACACATAAATATCCTCAATGACGTTGATTATGGCAAATCGCGAGGGCGCCATCAGTCCTCCTCACATTTTTTATTGCCCCTTTTATTTATTGCAGTGAAGATTGAAAGGGGACGCGAACACCGTTACGTCCGCGGGATGATTTTGACGACCCTACAACATTGCATGCCCGCTGAATGGGTTGACTTACATATCTATAAGTATAAGTCATAATGTTTTAATGCCGGTTGTGCCTTCGTTAGCGAATACACTTTGATCTGTTTAACTAAAATAGCTTTGTGCAAAGCTATTAAATAGCCATTTTATGGCGGGGTTATTACTGTCTTTTCTATGTGAATGGTCAACAGTGATGGTTAATGTCACAGAATAAATAATTATAGTTCCTACCTACTAGTAGATAATCACTGAAAACTAAATACGGTGATGATAAATGGGTATGTGGCGACCCACCATGATGGGACCACAGAATAAAGAAGGAGACATAATTAATGTTTAATTTAACTTGATATGGTATAATAATTTTAATTCAATCTACAATGTTAGCCATGATACTGTCTATCGTCATCTGCTAAAGCATAATAATAACACAATTGTGCATACTAATTCATTAAATGTCCAGGTAATAAAATAAACTAGATCGATGTCTTGTTTCTTTATGCTAGTAATATTCTAAACTTAATTAAATTAAATTAATAAATAGGTCTATTATCCAGTAGCTTCTAAGACTAGTAATTGTGTAGTGGCATCACTTCATATAAGTTTAGTTTCAAATTGTTCAGGCACTTTCGTAGTCCACTGCACAAGAATACAATCATATAACTGCACATGATACATGATGAAGTTGTTAATACAATTCGGCAAAATCAATACGTTGTATCAAGCACATTTTACCTATCCATAAATGGTGCACTTCCCAAAATTTATGTACAGGGGGTGAGTCCCCATAAAGTTCACATGTGCAATAACGATTCGGCTGGTTTAAACCGCCAATATTACCCATCTATGAAATATTGATGGTCTCAGTATTGAGCTACACCATTACCATGTCAACTAGATGTATAAATCTGAGATTTATTTTACGTCTCCATTTTAGAGTTTCAAAATTTTGACGGTTTTTTAACTTTTTATTTATCAATTTTCTGTTATCAATTAACTGTTGGTCATGGGTCCACCCTCATAATCTGATCCCGTTACCGCTGCCCCATGAAAACCGTCCTTAGAGTTAAGGAGAACAGAAAAAAATGAAGTTGGTCTTTGAGTTTTGAGCTTAGCAACATAATTTTGCGATTCATTCATTCATTTTTATTATATGTATGCAGAAGATTTAGCTTACCCTTGTGGTTGATTTCTTTATTTTTGTCTCTGATCACAGTTGATTATACAGTTCTTGATCGATCCGTACCTACCTAAGTCTAATAGATCAGTTATCACCCTATTCGACTGATACATATGAGCTCTCTTTTTATTAATTGTACCTTGATCCTGGTCGGTTGATAATACAATTCATGGGCGAATGGTGACAGAGTAATTGTGTTCTTCTTGATATTTTATTGCATCATAATCAACCAAAGCTTACACTTTGGAGCCCGGTCACAGCTCTCCTTCATTAATGGTTTATATTGACTATTACGGAATTAACTCCCTTTTGGCCTTCTTCAGAAGGAAAGTATACATCAGAGCTCCATTCATCAATCAATAAGTGCATCAGCAGTACGAGGTTGACTTGGACCTTGAAGATTTTGATAGGATTTCCACATACATCTGTTAAGTTATTGCATAACAGTTCTAAAATAAGTTGTATTTTCTCGTTCGTCATATTGACTTTACACGTGCAGTATGTATGTCTATAACATATTATAAGAAGCTCTCAGTTACAAATATTCCTACGTCATTATTTTCATGTCATATAGTGTACGCAACGCAATATTTTAGACATTCCCCGTGGAATCGTAAGAACAAGAGGGGTACAAGGGATAAGAAGCAATATGAAATTATGTAACATACCTACTTAATATTTAGAACCGTATTACTTCATCAATATCTGTATCAGGAACAAACAGTAAATCTCCACAGTTGCGTGATTAAATTGATATTAATCTCGCTTCTTGAACATGTAGAACCTTCGCAAATATATTGGCTGTTAAAATAGAGTCCTATTAGCATAATGTTTCATGTGCAAGTTGTGCTATTGAATAGGAGTAAGTACTCTAAACAAGTTAACGTGTTAGCGAATATATGTTTCAAGCGAAGCTGCTGGAGCGATACAGGTTTCAAATGCCAATACTGCGTTGCCCGAATGAAATATAGAGTCGGTATACTCATAGAATAGACAATGAGAGAGGTGACATTTCGTACTTGTTTGTAGGTTTCGTCCCATTCATTTAATATTTTGTTTCTTAGGTAATGGTTAGTATAACTAATCTAATTTAATTCGCAAAACACTGTGTCAAAATACAAATCAAAATCTAGTAGGTAACGGGCACAAAAATTAAAATGATAATTAGTTTCAAATGAGATTAATATTATTAAAACTATTAATCAATAAGAGAAAGATAATAATAAACAACCAAATAAGGATCATGCAATTATTTAAATTTAACCACATAACTAAGATGATTGTCATTCGCCTTATAAATAGAACTCGATGTCGATATAACTAAATCTCAAAATTGTTTAGCGGGTAGATCATAGAAAATTACCAGAAAAAATTGGTCAATGAAATTTGTTGACTTGTTCTTTTTTTAAAATAATTATGTCAACTTTGTCAATGAATATGATGATCTTACTAATTGCATATCATTATTACCTTTCTTGAATATATTAATTCGAGCTTTATTCATATTTGATACCCTAAGAGATACTTAACTTATTTTTTTCTATATTTTCACAATATTCAACCATCTACATGACCAAACAATATTAGTCTATGCCATCCATAACTGGATTAGCGTCGACCGCGCGCGTATCGGCGTAATATATCGTTTCGATTGAGCTTTTGGTGTATCATTCGCGGAATGTTTCAGATTCAACCCTCACCGAGGGGAACTTAACAATTTTACTTATATATTTACATATTTAGTTAGTTTATACACAATTATTTTGTAGGTTTTGCCATATTTATACTTATAAAACAATAAAAAATATTTTAAAAAAATATAAATTATAAAGATGATACATTTAACGCAATACGCTATAAATATTCTAGGACAATAAATATAGTTTTCGTGTTTCGTGAGGAATATGCCAGAGGCTATCTCACCCTTGGCAACTGTTGCCTCGAGACGGCCATGCGATTTTGGTCGTTTCGAGTCCAACACTCGACCATGAGCCGAGAATCGCATGGTCGAGTGGCCGACCTGACCACTACCATTTTAGAAGAATGGGCAACTCGACCAATGGTCGAGAATATTATGGTCCAGTTTCCACCTAACCCACATAACCAGCCGCACTGACTTCGGCGAGGATGAATACCTATCCATTGGTATTTCCGCACAGGAAAAATGACCATTTGGAGCCACTTATAAAATTGTTTGTGTAATACTAAAAAACAAATACATGAAATTTTATAAGAATCAAATCCCTTTAGCAATACAATCACTTTACCGTTTTTTGCTAATGGTATTTCGTGGAAATCGGATATTCCCTGATAAAATCTCGTTGTTTTAAATGATTTATTTTTTGTTAAATTTGAGCATTATTTTAGTAACAAACTGAGAAGTACTTATAAGAAAAATGTATCGACGTTGACCGATTAGTATTGTTTTCCCAAATATACCGAAGCATTTCTTAAAATAATTTCAATGTCCGAACAAATGTTTTAACCTTTTTATAAGAGACTTGTGTAGTTGTTTATTTTTAAATAACTGACCGGAGAGATATGCAATCTTATTTGTTATTCTTTCAGTTAATATTTATTACAGGAAAATCCAAAGCAATATTGCAGTTTGATGATGACGATGATTGATTATATTTCCATAACACGTGATAAAAACGCTGAAAGTCGCAAGTTCCCGGATACCTGGGCAGGGTAAATCACTGAAGAGCGTGAGCCCACTTTCAATCCTTTTCGTCCTGCTGTCAGGAAGTCTTCCCCTGGACTTTAACTTCCCTGATGTAGAAGTCCATAAATAGACTTCGAACACAGGTTGTCTGAAGCAACCAGAAGAGGTCTAGGTGGTAGTTCTTCTCGAGTGACTCGTACCTGTGGTTTGTGAGCGAAGTTGCTCCAAACACGATGACACAAAAATGTATATTCGTCCATATTTAGTCTAAAGGAATCACTTTCTGGAAATCGATGTCTATAAATGCTGCAATCCAAGTCTATTACACCATTTCTACTCTAATAGCGGTAGTTAATTCAGTTTAAGTAGAAATTATCATTCACGTTAGTGAGAAATACCAGTATTATTTCATATTAAAGAAAAAACTTTGATATCGACCCATAAGTACAATCGTTCACAGTCAAAAATTTACATTCTCATTGTGTAAAACAAGGCAAGTATCAACGTGAGGTAGATCTGGATGCAAAGAGACAACGATTTAAGCGAACAGTCCGTCAATAAGTCTCGGCTGGGATCGGTCAGGGTTGGTAATTGACGGGGGTGGATGTTCGCCGACGTAGGGTTCCCTCATCGCAGATTTTTAAATACAAAGATTGTGAATTAAAAGTATTAAAACTACTTCTAACGTGGCTAGTACCTTTTTATTCTTGTTTTTGTAATTCTGCTTAATATATTATTAAAGAAATTTCTAAAATGAAGTTTTTTCTTTTAGAAAGAATATTAGTAACCGGAATTACTAATATACCCATTAACTCCTCCAGCTAATCTAAATGGCCTGGGTTAGAAGTAGGTCCACATCGGAAGTGTAATGGCTGGAATTCGCACCCGGGAGCTTTCGGTAGTAAACTGCTAAGCTACCGACGCTTAAAGTCATTAAAATTTATGACAGATTCAAAAATCTCACGCTACAAATTACTTAAAGGTTATCGTGGCGTCTACAATAGATAACGCGATTTGGAATAGTAAGAACTATATTTTACAGATTTTCATTGTAGACATTTCCATTGTATATTTGTCTCAACCCTGGTTTACACTCCGAGTGAAGAGGACTGAAGCATAAAATTAAAAACTCTGTTCACATATAACTGATCGCATAAAACAATAATTACGAAAAAGAAGTTAAACTCTTCAAGAAACCAATCTTATACCTCGACCCAGAATATAATCCACTTGCAATGGAAACTCGGTTTGAATTTGTATCTATACACCATGAGCGTCCTGTTCTTATGGCGATTGAGATTATAACAGAGATTCATTATCATAAATGAAAGTTAATAAAAAATTAACGAAAGGAATAAATTTATGTGGTCGGTTGTAAATAAGGTTGTCTTTTCTTTTCTATAATAGAGCACCAAATTGTGGTAACTTTAAAAAGAAATTAGAAGTAATTATGACCATCATGCTTTTCACACACTGTTGCCTTTAGTCGATATACCGGGTGATTTTATAGTCATTTCGGAAAAAACAAAAGCTAGTATAAAATCAGGGTGTAATTATATACACTCTAGAAAGAAGTGTGCATGAATCTCTTTTCGAGGGTTGCCTGCTGAACAGTAGGCTGACTCTATTATGCATTGTGACTTCAGCACAATACATCACCATGTTCAGGTCAGTGCTCATGAAGTCTGAATTTTCTTTTCTAGTTCTGTCCTATAGGGAACAAGAAAGTCCAGCTCTGCGTTGACTGTCTTGTTTGATTGTTCGACAATCTTGAAAATTTAGTAGTTAACCTGGATACAATATTTCAATACGGCAAGTGAAACCCAAGTTATGGTACTCGTACTTTACATTCCTTGGAGTTCATCCATTTATTGGCATCATCACTTTATACCAGCAAAGTGACAAGCGTACTTGTCATTTAATAATAAATCATTTATTATTAAATAACAAGTACGCTTATCGGATATTATTTTTAAACTTTATTGCAGCTGATGATTAACCTACCTTTGACGGCCGGAGCCGAAGAGAGTGGTTGTCGAACTCGAACCGGCTAAAACGCAACAAGCCGTCTTTGGGTCTTCAGTTGCTGCAGGTGAGATAATACAAGATAAATTTCTCACATCCCAGCAGACCCAGTGCCATGAGATGGCCCCCTTCCCCATCGTGTGGGATTCATGTTATCCCCATCTGGCCCCTGGGTAGGAAGACGTGCACTTTACGCGGCCGCCGCGGCCTGCTTCAGCTATGGTGACAGAGGGCTCCACCCGTTACTCCCAGGCCCGCGCTCATGAAGAACGGAGGTCATTCTGTGACTTCCGACGAAAATCACCTCCGTTCATCGCGGACTGTCCAGGCCTGGATTTTTCTCCGGAACATGTAACATCCGGAATAACAACGCACACGCGCCTAAGATTGCTAGGTGACTACTTCAGATTAAAAAAAGTTTTGCGATATACGTTTGTATAACTGTCGCATCTGTATTGATTATTTCATTATTGTTATTTAATTAACACACTTGTAACAGACTATGGTTTGATAAAATTAACAGCTGAGAATATTTTGTATTTATACATTGTTTTGTATATATGCATCATAGTAATACAAGCAGCGTTGTATATGAAATATAGAGTACTCAGAAATATTCATACTATTTACATTATCATCACAAAGTACAAATCCTGCAATAAAAATAATTTACAAAGAGCGAGTAATGATTTAGAACGTCTCGTCTAGCGCGAGCTAACCCTACGACGCGGCGGCGAAGGGCAGTTACGGCTCCTTCCCCTAAAACATTGTCATCTGAATTTGTGCCCGAAGTAAATAAGAGTCCCGGGGAGTCCTCCGTTCTAATGGCGGCAGATTTATAGATTTTCCCTGGATGCCCCGCCGCGCTGGGATTAAATTACGCCTGCCGTATTTGCCGGGCGGAATATTAGCACTTCCATTTGTTTCCGCACTTCGGTTTCAACTGATTTGAATGGTCACTCCGTCTGTGATTTTGACCCCAGAGATTTTGAAGTCAAAGTAATTAGAATTTATTAATATTTATTTATATTTTTCGTATCCATTGTAATATAAGTAATTCAATATTAGAAGTGGCTTAAGTAGTGTTATTGAATCAGAAATAATTATTTTTTGTGTGTTTTAGGTAACAGTTAAACCCCAATTTTAATTATGTTTTTCCAAGTTAAATGATCTGGTAAATGAAGATTATTTGTGTGATCATAATGTATCAAACAAATTAACCTCTATCAATGTCCACCATTTCTCGTGATCTTCCGCCTTCCGCATCCAGACTATCCCAGCCCACTACCGCTTCGGCTTGCTTATTCCATGAGCTATGTCAATGACCATAACGTTTAGTCAAAGAAATGTCATCGTTTTGTCGTATCGGAGGCTTTCACTTTGGTATCTAGGATTCACTTAGTATTTCTCCTTCAATTTTCGATAATTGGTTTTAATTGGAGCGACTGCCGTTTGAGCTCCTAATCCTCCTAACACCCTGGGCGAGCCCGTGCTAGAACCTCGTTCATCAGGTGAGGTAGGCTTGATCCGAAGGACACATAGGCTATATGATCATAAGTACATAAAAATATCCAAGTAATGAAACATTTTCAATAGTCTATTTTTTTAAATATCAATTGAAGGAAATATCTTTCTATAAAAATCAACATAAGTAATTATTGTGATCATTTAACTTTTTTACAAATTGAACATCAAACATATAAATGAGATCATTTTTTAATAGAAACTTGGAAGTTAAGTATATCTTATGTCTTTAATAATAGTTTTCTTCAGTTTTGTCCCCTACCCACTCCACTGGGGCGCAACGGGTGGGTCGAGAAGACGAAGGGTCTTCTTCGTTGGATTTTTTAAATCGCAGACGGGTTAAGTCACAAGAGCACGGTGCATATTCTTCTGTTCCCTGCTTGCATTATCATTGTTTACCAATATTATATGATACAGTACTTAATAGATTTTTGAATAGAAACTTCTTTGTGTGCGTTGTAGAATTTTCATAAAAAATATTGTTCGCAGAAAATTAGGGGCGAGTGAAAAATTTCGAACTCGCATTGTTACCTAACGTCATGCTCATCTATCGAAAGTTTTACGAGCACTTAAGTTAAATTTTTTATCACTATTGGTTACAGGGTCTAACCGCACTCATATTATTAACTTAATAAATTAGTTAAATCTAGTTACATGAATGTTTATCGGTATTTAAAAAGTATCCGTAGGTATATATTATGTGGTTTGTATGGCATACGCTCTCATTCGAATAGAAGTAATGCTTGACCTTCTCTGCTTCTAATAACCCATTTTAGAAATAGAATATAGTTGAAAATTATTATTCCATTTTCTTGATTCACTCACCTTAAAAGTGTAATTCTGATTGGGTCCGAAACTTTGGGATTGCATGATGTTAATGAACTTTGATGTAGAAGCTAAGATGAAGATACAATTCTTAGGAAACCTTAAGGATAAAAGGTAGAAAAAATCCTTAAAATTAGCGAGCAATGTGCAAATTTACTGCGAACCAATTGTTAGCAACTTTTTTGTTGTCATCAGAATCAGTAAAATATTTTTAGTGGTCGTTATAATTATGTTTACGAGTTCCACCACACGCCACCACATAAAAGTCCTTTGAGCGTGAGTTTTACTGGTTACACGTTTTGTTCAGTAGATTTTACGACTTTCTAAATTACGATCCATTATACACCTAAACCCATCCTTTCATTCAATTAATCTTATTATAACAAGGTGCCTATAGTAAGTGCTTTCCCTACAACGCTAATCAAAATGAATCTATTTAATTCACCAATTATAATTTGCAAATTTAAAACTAATAAAAAAAGGTTTCAAACTTTTTCAAACGTTTCCATATTTTTTTACTACAGTATTGGATCAGTGATAATAATACTACTACAATTCTGATTCAACGTGTATAATACAGGCTCCTATTTAAATTATGTAGAGCAGTTGTAATGAAAAAGAAATTGAATAAATCTAAACTCTCGTTCATCGTTTATCGTAAATTACTTATTACTTACAAAACAGACGGTAAGGGCAAGCTTCAGTGTGCGTATACCGCTGAGGCTTATCACCTAATTTCACAACTTACATCAGTTACATCAGTAATTACAACGTTAATTTTTTATATTGATTATTTGATCTTTTTAGAGGAGAAAAAGTGCTGAAAGGAGATATTTCGGACAGTAATCAAGTATCTATTACTATATATGGATGATAGATCACACATACGAGTATGAGTAGGGTGAGACCTTGTGAATTGAAGTTTTGTTTATAAAATTCTATTCTATTTACTTCGAAATATACACCTTCAAGTTATGACAAGTCGTCCTACAGTCCAAACACCATATCTATGTATGTAAACATAGTAAGTACATCGATATTGTAAGACCTTGATGAAATGAATTACTGGGACTAGTGGAATCGATTGATTATAGAGAACTAGCATTGAATAAAATATTAAATTTCTAGGACCTATGCCAAAGTGGGTTTTGTTAAGTTAGGTAAGGCCATTTCACTCTTCCTCACCGCGATTGAGGATAAAGTGTTTTATCGCAACGACAAGGTCTTTCCTCTAGAATGAAAACAAACTGGATCATACCTATAATGATCTGAACCATTTAGGGACAAAAATCTTTCAAGGTGCTGTCACCAACGCTGTTCTAGTCAAGTCAAGTCAGTTAGTCATGGGGATAATGAGAGGGGAAAACTAGTATAAAGTGTCTCTGGTGGTGAAAGAATAATATCTACTGTACTTCTTACCGATACTAACGTCAAAGACAAAACTTAGAGATTAACAATCGAAGAGTAGATATAGGAAGCAATGGATATGTGCAATATTAATGAAAGTTTTAAGCCAAATTGATGTGCCATAAATAAAAAAGGATAGGGAACACGCTATTTCTTCGGTAATCTTACTTTCCTCTGAACTACCAAAGTATTCAACTTGTTTACGATCAAATGCATCTCAATATGTTGTTCGACTAAGGTAGTCAAGTTAAGACATGCAGCTATGCAATTTTACATTTCAAACACGTGTATGTTTACAATAAAAATAAACAAAGGATTCATTTTATTATAATTGTATCATTTACATGTTATATAATTATAATTAATTCAATTAAATATTTGAATAAAACGAGTTGTAACAGATTACTCTAAAATAATCTAAAACATTAATTCGAACATCTTTGATTACTAAAGTTGGGGTCATAAATCAAAACAAGAGCATCGCTTTCCAATCTCTTGTTGCTATTACATTGAGGTACAGACACATTAATCATTTACAATTACGTTAAACGGCCCAAGAATTCAGTGGAGGAGACTCCGGCCGCATTGTGAATAGGTACTCAACTGACAGTGGACAAATAACAAAACTGGGTTAATCTTTTACCTCCCGCATCGGTCGGAGGTGGAGGTTCACCCTTCACTCTGTCTCCTTCATACCTCACTCAAACAAATAAGGACAAAACATATCAATCCACTTCCAAAAGGCTTCAAATCAAAAAACACGTAGCGATATATAGCTTCTATTGCTAAAGAAAATAAGGTCCTTGTTAGAATGTACACAGATTTTTTTACCTTTGGAATCCAAAAAAGATTTATTCTATCAACACAATGTGCACTTTGTTTTACGTACAATTGAGTCGCTTTTTCGACACACGTGAATATATTCTAGATTTTTAGTATTATATTCATGTATTTATTCCATCACGTCTGTGCTGAGAGATGAAAATGCCATGAAAATGTTGTCCCTTTTTCACCAACGAGATCAAACAGAGAAGGTGCGGTATTACATTAAGTCAGCTTGGAGTGTACGTATTGCTAACATTTACTTTGTTTACCCTAAAAGGTCTTAGCACTAGAATTTTCGTATGAATCTAACTGAATTTTTGTTCACCTTCAAGAGTCCAGACGATCGTTGCTTCAATTGTAACGACTTTGAAACTTATATTCGTCTTGCAAGGCATGACGGTTCATTCTATCTAAGGTGAGAACCATTTCGATACTACTTAAAATAAATTACATTATTATATTAGTAAAGTTGGTGGAAAGTCGTTTAAAGCGTATTTGCAGGAATGAAGGAATAATCATTCCAGGACGAATTAACAGAGAGATTCTGTATTCCACGTTAACGATTAACTTTGTTTGGATTTTTAAACCTCTTTTTAACCCGTCTAGACCCTCTAAATTAAACCGAGACGAAACTGAATCGAACAATAAAAAGCTAAAATTCCACAAACGGTATAAGACAAGATGTATTGAAATATTATAATACCCCTCAACCTATAATTTGATTAAATTCAAGAAGAAAAAGAAAAGGAGTTGATCCAAATGGTCATTAGAATTTGGGTCGGTAATGATCGGGCGCGCTTCGCTCGTTTTGTTTGTTATGTTAGTGTTTTAAGATATTCTTGTTTAATTTTATTCTTGTAACTTAAGTAATCCATAAAAGTATCCTATTGTATTTTGTTCTTTTATTCTGATTATTATAGTCATGGTTTTTAATACTGTGACAATATGAATTATGTGCACTTCACCAAAAGTAACTACTATCTGACTCCGTTGAAACTGAAAGTCAGTCTGAAATTTTCTTTGAGAAAAACGCTATCCAAGTTACCATCATTAAAATATGGAGTACAGCTAAGCTAGCAGTGAGCAGATCAGAAAAAAAAACTTCGTCGTCGTAAGCAGTGCCTGTAGGTGCAAAGTATCGTAACGAATTTCAATCGAAAAAATAGACAGAGAGCATATATTCAGTTCTTTTTAAGAATTCAAAGTTTAATTACCAAGGAGAGTGCGAAGATAGTAGTAAATTTCCGAGTGCATCTGCATAGCGGATCATCATTTTCACCACATACGCAGAGATATAGTGCGACCTGCTACATGATTTTTTTCATTTCACTGCTCAAATTCGTAATTCGTAATATTTTTATCGTTCTCAATTGCTCGATCTTACTCATTGTCAAAAAATAGTAAAATCATACAAAATTTCTACTTCTTAATTACCTTGTTATTAAATGGTTGCACAACAGTCACTCGTTCGTCATGTAAGTCGTTACGTATGGTACAATGCGCTTGTGCAGCTTACGTCAAAATTGTAAATATAACTATTTTACATAACTATTTTACGTGCGGAATAGCTATTATTTTGATGTTTGCATATGTTGTCGTTTGTTCCATTCATCGTAAAAGGTAAGAAATTTATGGACTGCGAAAGTATGACTGTTGAGAACTGTGATGAATATATTGCACAGTTAATTAATAAGATTATCAATTGATAGAAGTATGTATGCTGAATCTTGATATTACAACTGGTGGTAGTAGGGTACTAAATCATAATATATTATACTCACAAAAAACTGCCAATTTATGCTAAAATTTTCATTCACAACTTCCTCATGTTGTGAGAAACAAGCTGATAAAACTCTACACCATTATCAACCTCAAAATATATAGTACCTAAGTAAATTGTTGACATTAACGTGACAAAATTCAACAACAATGACTCTAGTTAGTGGGATAAATAATAACAATGGAATAAAATATTCTCAAATGTTAAATTGACAAGGTGAAGATAATTATATTTCGACGCTTCATTCTTTGATATAATTAACCAGGTAGTCCCTTATATCTACTAGGCAACATCGCACATTTTTAAGAGATATGAATATGACTAGATTTGAATCGAGTAGGTGCCTACCTACCGTGCTACACTCTTGACAGATACTCATTCCTTATTTGTGCGTGGCAACGTGAGCACGTCTTCAGCAATGCCAAAGCGCAGTGCCGAAGACAAAATAAATCGTTATTATTATTTATTATAATCTAAATCGGTAAAACATAAAAGTTATCGTCGTATATTTCTTCAGATGCGGAAGAAAACGGAATATGTGAGTACCTACATAATACATTTTATCAACCATTATATTGTGCATTACTCCGTAATAGTTACGCAATTCCATGGAGTGACTTAAACATTCTGTTCTCTGTGCAATCTTCCTATGCGGGTCTCCAACGATGATAATAATAACTTTACGTAAAACAACAAATAATTACTATCGGGGTCCATTGTGAATGCCCAACGATATTTACATAACCAAACAGTAGTATAAATATTACTATGCCGCAATGCTATAAAAAATATTATATACCCTCCTTTTTTTTTTACTATTTCGTACATTAGAGTAATGAAAGTTTATAATATATTAGGTCAAAAGGACCAGAAATTTCAGAGCTAGCCTCTAATACCTGCCGATAAAGCGGTTCCGACCGGATCACAAAAAAGTTAACAACTTTGACTAAAACACCTAATCTACCACTCAAACTACCATACGGTGCATTTCTCTTTAATAATTAATTAATTCCAAGGCGAGACAATGTTCTGCAGGTAAGGATTGACTGCGAGTCAATATCTGCCTAGCAAATTACATCAGAGGTAGACTGCGAGTCTCACCCGATGATAATAGAACATTCTATTCTCCGCCCAAAGTTCCTACAGGTATGGATTGACTGCGAGTCAATAAATACCTTTCAAATTACATCGGGGTTGACTGCGAGTCTCCAACGATGATAATAATTATTTTACGAAAATCGTAAAATAAAGGAACTTTTAGGATCCAAGGATCCAAAGGGTCCAAGGATCCAAGGGTCAATCCATTGCGAGTACCCTACGATATTTACATAACCAAACAGTAGTATAAATATTACTTTGCCGCAATGCTATAAAAATATTATATACCCTCTTTGTTACTATGTCGTACATAAGAGTAATGAAAATTTATAAAATATTAGGTCAAAAGGACCAGATAATTCCGAGCTAGGCTCTAATACCTGCCGATAATGCGGTTCCGACCGGTTCACAAAAAGTCACCAATTTGACTATAACACCTAATCTTAACACTCAAACTATCATATGGTGCATTTCTCTATAATAATTACATAATTCCAAGGCGAGACAATGTTTCTACAGGTAAGGATTGACTGCGGATCAATATCTGCCTAGCAAATTACATCAGAGGTAGACTGCGAGTCTCACCCGATGATAATAAAACATTATGTTCTCAGCCCAAAGTTCCTACAGGTATGGATTGACTGCGAGTCAATAAATACCTTTCAAATTACATCGGGGTTGACTGCGAGTCTCCAACGATGATAATAATTATTTTACGAAAATCGTAAAATAAGGAACTTTCAGGGTCCAAGGGCCCAAAGGGTCCAAGGGTCCAAGGGTCCAAGGGTCAATCCATTGCGAGTGCCCAGCGATATTTGCATAACCAAACAGTTGTATAAATATTTCTATGCCGTAATGCTATGAAAATTATTATATACCCTCTTTTTTACTATTTCGTACATGAGAATAACGAAAATTCGTATATTATCAGGTCAAAAGGACCAGATGATTGAGAGTTCGGCTCCAACACCTATCAATATGTCGATCCGACTGGAACACAATAAATCACCGACTTGACGATAAGACCTAATCTTAAAGCTTGCAATTGCATTAGATGTACCTAATATGGTTAGAAATAGAGATAAAACATTCTTCTACTCAACAACAATAACTCGGTTCAGGAATTACCACTATAAATAGGGCAATGGACCTTCTCTTATTAGGCGAAGATAAAATTCAGGCACTAAAGCACCTCAGCAATGGATGCCAGGGGTGCCGTTTGTTAACAGATTTACAGTACCAATTCACACAGTGCCGTACTAAGCTAATTATTACACTCAGTCTAGATAAAACTGGCCTAAGCGTAATCCATGATGCAGAAAGTAGGTAAAATAAAAAAAAAAAAAAAAAAACCTCTTTAGAAACCAATAGCAAGCGCCTCTTAACAGCCAGGTCCTTGTCACTACCACCATCAGGGAAACTGGCAAGCTCCTCGCTTCCCACCGAACAAGGGAAGGGGGGGGGGGCGGGGGGAGAAGGGAACCGTCGCCAGGTGTGACGACTGAGAGTTTGCGCAACAACCAGCGTGTTCCCAATGCGAAGGCTGTCTCTCCGAACAAGCCCCGTGCAACGACACAGTAGTAGTTCACATACATGCCTGTTGTATAACTTATTGTTATAATGGCTGACCTAAAGTTGGTAAAATTACAATTGTTCTGAAACAGATCAAGGAGGGCATTCAATTCCATTTCTCAAAGACGTTCAGCAAGTCACTGTTCCTAATAATAATTTCTTACCCATCGATAAACACGTTAATGTATATAGCCATAGATAAGTTATTAGGCTTAAAAAACAATTTCTCCATGTACAGCCACCAAAAACTTCTATCTAGCTACTATTGATTTAAAAGAGGCGTACCTATTAAAACCGATAATCACCTCAAATGTAATTTTTCTTTACGATTTCAATTCGAATCATCTCCGGTGTAAAAACCATCTATGAGTCCATAGAATCCATCTTTACCCTACGGGTTATCAGTCTCTTGGTGCCAACCAAGACCCTCACAAAACTTATGAGGTCACGATTTTAGATCCGTGGCATACTTAGACGAAATATTGGGTATAGGAGACAACTATGCTCGGTGTCTAGAAAATATAAACGAAACTCTGTCATTACTAAAAAGGTTAGGCTTCGTTAAAAATTCGATAGAAGTTTATTACACTCACAATAGTCATGTGAATATTTAGCCTTTGTACATGATACGAGAAACCTAACATTTCCATTATCTACCTATCGAAAAGCTAAATAACATAGCACAATTAGTTCAAAAGTATTCAACTTTACCACAGTGCATTATACGTGACTTAGCTCAACTAATAGGAGTTAACCTTTTCGTACCCTGCCGCCAAATGCGACTGGCTATACACGAAAATTCTAGAACGATATTAATGTCTTTTGTAATCTATATACGAAGAGTATGAAACCAAAATCAAACTCCCTCCAAGGTTATTGAAAGACCATAATTGGTGGAGCGAGAACCTCTACATTTATCATATGGCTCTCACTCCCTTTAAATTGGAGATTTACACGGATGCCTCCCGGACAGGGGGGGGGCACAGTGTGTAATAGCAGTGGAGCAAGCGAAATAGGTTCAACAAATTACTTAGAGCCTTTAGCCGTCTTCATTGGTTTGAAAAACTTTCATGCGATTGGAGAACAACGGTGTACCTATTATTGCTTTGCGTCGATATTACGACTGCCATAAGCTGCAATTCCCTCATTTAAATGTCCGGGCTCATTTGGCATTGTTGCGAGAAGCGTGATATTTGGATTGTAGCATCTTACGTTAATATACATGAACATAAGCTCACGCTTTTATCCCCGCAGGGGTAGGCAGAGGTGCTAGCACCCACATTTTGCCAGTTTATGTTCAGATCCAAATGTAATAGGTAGAGAGCCTATTGCCCTTCTCCGGGTACAAAATAAATAAATAGATAAACTTGCGATAAATACACACATAACTTCGAAATTACGTTAATATATTTTTATTTATTTTTTTTATAGCTCCTCACAAAAAAAAAAAAAAGACGTAATAGTAAGATAATTACGCGGACTGTGATTAAAGAATAATAAATCCGGACATAGAATGGGAATTATCAAATAATGCATTCAAATACTCTACAGCATGGGACTCGACAATTCCCTTTTGAATCACACCTCACAATGATGGTATCCCAATTGGTACTAATTTAAATCCGGAGAATATCATTATCAAGTTAGTAAATTCTTCTTGCTCTTTGTACTGCTTATCGCGTACAAACTTGTATTATTAAAATCGGAAATATTCTTTTATTTGGTTTTTCAAACAACGGTATTCGTATCTCGATAACAGACATGATAAAAACTACTGCTTCCGGTCGTGACCAACACTTTTCAAAGATTATATTTTTGTTACAAAAAATAAGTGAACAACCAGTACGGGTCAGTTATGGTTAACACACAAATTACCACATATATCAGTTACCACACAATCAGTCTTAAATAGGTGCTGACAGAAAGCGGCGTTGACACGTGCTGCGTGTCTAGCGCACACAGCACGCCCAGGGCGCCTCGTCAGCCGCGCACTCGCGCGGTCTTTCAGTGGATACTTTAATAAAACTGCAGAACACATCCAATACATTCGCAAAACTTTATAACTGAACAGTAATTGGTCACGAACATTTCCGCTAATTCAGTATGCTTAGCATAGTGCTACCCACATAGTACCTATGTTTTTAGATTAAAATTTGTATTAGTATGTAATTAAATATTTAATTAATTACCTAAGTAAATACGCGTTTTTGTTCTTAATATTCATTATGCTCATATTAAGAGTTTCACTGAAATAAAAATAAAAACTTTCTATGCTACATAACTCTGAAAGTCTACCTGGTTAATTATATCAAAGAATGAAGCGTCGAAATATAATTACTGATCAAGCGAACTTCGCAAGTGAAGTTCGATCATAATTATATGAGACGCTTCATTCGAAGATATAATCTCCCTCCCACCCATTGTACACAAACAGTATTGTTAATATGTTTGATAACTACTGTACCCAAAGCAAGAAAGTTTTACGAGGTTTTTTCCTCTCCTCTCTAAAAAATGAGTATCTGTCAAGAGTGTAGCACGGTAGGTAGGCACCTACTCGATTCAAATCTAGTCATATTCATATCTCTTAAAAATGTGCGATGTTGCCTAGTAGATATAAGGGACTACCTGGTTAATTATATCTTCGAATGAAGCGTCTCATATAATTATGATCGAACTTCACTTGCGAAGTTCGCTTGATCAGTAATTATTTACATTACCGATAGGAAAATGACACACGTCAGAGTGAGACCAAACGTCCGCATAAACATTGTCTTATTATAAGATGCTTCACATTTACTCATTGTATATTATAAAACTAAAATTGATTTATTCAAATGTGTAAGAAATTGAGTTAAGTTTTTCAATAATAATTGTAAATTCCGATGTCTGAAATTGAAATGGAACATTGAAACTAATAAAATTTCCATTTCAGATTACGCATTTTCATCAAACGCCATCTAGGTGCAAACTTTAAGACTAACAGCGAGTTAATAATAAATAAATGTTCATTACTTGATGTTAACATGAAACTTTGATATATAGTTATTTATTACTAACACTTTTAAGTGATTTCTACAAAATAAACTTAATCTAACGAGACATTATGAATATAATGTGTAATGTAAAACCTTTAGTCGGAGAACTAAACATTTTTGTACAGGTGTTTCTGAGTAATTTTCAGCTTGTCTACCCAGAAATGTCTACCAGCTTTCCTCCTATAAAACTATATTAGTAAATAATTTACGTTTGACCAAAGAAGCGAAGCGAGTGAGATTCTCCATTTCAACAAGACAAGGTGGCCGATTTTGCTTCTGTCTATTTGTATGCCTGTGTGTCAGTTCCGGACTAGTGGGCCTATTTCTTAACCGATGTTCACTAAACTTGGTAAACATGTTCCTTGATATAAAACCCAACTTTAGTCTAGTGCTTTTTTGCCGAGTGTTTTTTAATACCTACGTGGAAAAATTGGGGGGAAAAGAGCGGAAGTATGTTGTCGTGTCTTTTTTTGAACAGAACTTCATAATTTTTGACTGATATATCAAGAACGTGATCCCTCACTGATTGCTAAAAAAAGAAAGTACTCGCAAGTTCTTTCACAGAACTACTAGTTGTATCCATACAAACTAATTTGCGAAATCAATAAAATTTAACAAATGTGTTTCGTTAAATAGCATAAAAACACATTCGAAATTGCATGAATTTTCGCAAACGTGAGCATCATATAGACTATTGATCTAATATTGAACATAATTCGTTGAATTTGAATACCTTTAATTAAATGGTTAGGTTTGTGATAGGTATTTGGTTTCCCTTTTAAAATACCGTTAGATTAAAATTCCACTAAGGACACCGTTATTCTGTGTTCTACTAGTACCGCAACGGGGTTTTTTTTTGTATTTTATGATTATATTGACTGTTACAATTTTTATTTTAATGTTCGTTTAAGAACCAACATTGCGATCAATAACCTCTTTATTTGTATTATTTTGTGTGAAGATACAAACGAGTATCGTCATGCTCGCTTACACATTATAGTCTGGTGGCACGCGGATCAGGCTTTTTACAATTGACACGGGAATAAAATGGTCTGTGTGCGATTTACTATTTTAGCTTATGTAGACTGAAGACATATTTTCGTTCTTTTTCTACTTTCCATAACGTATTTTTTTGCTTGATAAAACACCGCTATCCATGTTTATATATGTTTGTATAACATTTGAATGTGCATAAATGTGTATTGCTTTATAAACAATAGACGTGTGCAAAATATATCATACAAGTAGGTATTATAAGTAGTACTACGGTATCATTGGTACGGTGAACAGCAAAAGCAATTTCAAGCGGAGACTGTTGGCAAGTGGCCAGTAGAAATAAGCTTGCTACGACACCCGGAGAGCACCAATACATACGTGCAGCCTGCATGCTATAACAAACCCAATTTATATTTATTTCTAGGATATGGCTACAAAAACTTTTTAAGGTAAAAAAAAATATTTATGGAAAATTGGGTCTATGTAAATTAGTCCCAATTGCTTTGTGATTGCGGAGCTCCATCAAAATACATGTCCCATTTACTCTCTTGCACATTACGCCACTTCACCTGTATCAAGGAAAATCTCTGTAGGAAGACGAACAACGTTGAGCCTTTGGCCCAGCACTAGCCTGACAAAATTCAAAAAGAAGCCAAGTAACTACAACCTTATTATCCAATAAGTTTCTTATTATAGGAAGGGTGCTAAAAATCAGCCTAGAGATGCAATGGAAGTAACTTCTTCATTCCTTTTGGAAGCGGAGAAAAATCTGGTCTGGTCTGGTCAAAACAGATTTGGTTTGACAGAACCTATTTTCAAATGAGATTAATACCCACACATATAGGTAATTATCTAATTCCTGCAAAGTATACACTTTAATTAATTCAAGTACAATATCATAAATGTACTTACATTACATATATAATTGTTTCTCACCCAAATCAGATAAACTATTGTACAACATAATGGTATGCAGTGTTTATTTGTAGCAAATTGTAATGCCATGTTTCCAGGCCGATATTAATCATAATTATAATATGTTACGATTCGCGCTAAGCTATATAAGCATTTAACATACTAAATTGTCTTCATAGTATTAGAACAAAAACCTCTGTTAAGAACGAATGTTTCTTTTATACCACATAAGTAAAAGTGGTTTCTGTGTCCTAAGAACTTTTTCATCACCAGGTGCCTACAGAAAGGAGAAAGAGAGCAGAGGGGTGAAGGTTAAGAGAGTTTCTTTGCTCTCAGTGCAGAAGACAAAGCCGAGTTTCATACCAACATAGCAGTGTCATCTTAAGTCCTCTATCTTCCCACTGTTATCACAAAACCATTCGAGTGAGCTCTGGCTAACCTACTCACCCCCGGTAACACAACTCAAGGTTATTATTAGCCGCAGTATTCTGTAGGGCGAATGTACTTCCCTAGTCGAACTACTCAATTACGCCAGGAGATACCATCATGTCCTACCTCCGTTATGTGTAAACAATTTAGCATTACCTTAAATTCATTATTATCTTCATGCCTATTTATTTAAAAATTGTAATATGTATGTTATACCTACAAGCATGTAAGTAAGGGAAAGGGGTGGAAGTAATTTAAGCCAAAGTAACCTGGCGACAAGCCAGGCCTCCAACGGGTCTCAGATAACGACAATTCTAGGCACCGCAACTATATCATCTTGTACTTAAAATATCCTTTTCAACTGATAATATGTATTACCTACCTACCATTTTTTTTATTCATATTTTTTTTACTCAGTAGTAGACTAGCGTACAGCTTAAGTACCTAGTTATTGTAGCTTATGGACATATGCAAAGGATGTCATTCTATGGCTTCTTGATGAACTCCATTTTGTACTCTCTTGAAGCTCGCTTAAAATTACTGCAGGTCGATCTGTATGAGCAATAATTTCAATTTCCTCGGTATGACTATTCTCTACAAACTGTTGTGAAATAGGCTCCTGTAAACTCTGAGTTCTGAACAAAGTGAGATATTTTTCACGCCGAAGCAGTGGTGCTCGCATCTTTGTAATCGCTTCACAAAGTACTTGCTTGCTTGAGTAGATGCTCTCGACAGGTTGCAGCGACGAGTGGTCCCGCATTATTGGGAATCTTACTTCTACTACTAATTTACAGAATCGTAGAGATGTTACGTCATTGGCAACATTTTATCGTCTCTACCAAGGTGAATGCTATGAAATTTTCTTCCAAATTAGTCCCACCTCCTCCTTTCCTACACGGAATACAGGACACTGGACAGCAAGTGCAGTACTAAGATGTCACTCGAATACTATAGAGAATATTCATTCAAGATCCAAGCGGTTCGGTGACTTTTTCCTCGGCAGCACTTTTAGTTTAGAAATTCTTTACCAGCTCACCTGTTTCTTCGTGCTACAGTTAACCTGGGCCTTTAAGCTGGTTGCGATAAAGCATCTGACGAGGTTATCAAGTGAGTGCCGCCATTGTAATATCGTACGTATCTGTAATGGTAACCCTCTTTCCTGAGACTTCGCCTTCAGCTTGCCATAAATTGAGGACAAGTCAAATTGTCGTATTTCAATGTACCATTCAGACTTTGTGATTTAATCGTTGATGATTAAAATTTCTTCGTAAGCGTACTATACAAGGCCCTACCCAGACCTACAGCCGGCAACCGGCCGGCGGTAGTTGTTCCCGGAAAAGTGCAAACTTTAAACACCACTGGAAAATAGCTATAAAGGTGATGCCGATTTACGAAATATTTAGGGTTCAAAGCAACCTCATCTATACTGAACCACATTCCTTGGGTAGGTACTACAGGACACTTGCAAGTCGCAAGTGGCATCTTTTTCTGGATGAGCCTCGCGATTGATATTCATTAATTAACGTTTTATAAGTTCCTTTTTTGTAATAGTATAACTACATGGAATAAATAATTATTGACTTCGACATAGTTGCACTTACAAACTCCAAGATAAGCTAAATTAAATTGAGAAGGAAAAGTATGCGGATCCCGGAATTCGAGGTGAAACCTTCAGATGCTACCGGGAACAATGTTAAGATAGTAAATGACTGTGCTGCTATTAATCTAGCCTAACAGTTTGTTTGCTATCTTTATAACAGTAACTTAAACTGATAGAAGTTAAACCGTATATTCGCTAAATGTTTTACCCTCATATGGGTTTCCCAATTCATGTAATTCCAGGTTTCTTAAGCTTACCGTGAAAAAGCATCTGACGATTCCACCAAAATGAAGACGGCCGGCTATATGAATGTTGGTGGGTACTATTCTTTGGACTGCACAAGGTAGGTCTAAGCATAAAATTTGCTTTTCTGGCTGAATATTAATTAACACTCTTAATACATACACCGAGAGCAAAGAGTTTTGGTACAGTCGCTGCAAAATCAATTTCAGGCCAAAGTATTGGCGAGTGGCCAGCCAGCGTCCGCTGTCCGACAACCGCAAACCTGTATAATATACGTAACACTGAAACTACATACATCAATCATGAAACATTTAGAGTGCATCTACTTTGATTTACAGGTGAATAGGTTATAAATGAAGTCCTTGTGGGCTGCGGTTGCACGAACCAATGCAAACTCACGTGTGATACTTCAATACAGTTATGGCAAAGCATTGAATAGTGAACCTAAAATTGGAATTCAAATATTGGTTATTGAACTATCGTGGAATGATTTGATACTGTTTTTCATACCACTTAGGTGACAAACAGGGCCTGTAGAGGCGGGCGGAGGGATGAAGGTGAAGAAGATACAAACATAAAGTAGGGTTTCATACCATCATGTAGTAGTTGTCAACATAAGCCCTTGGTATTCCCACAACCTATAGATGTATGCAACACCAGGAGCGCTGCCGATCCTGTAGAAGGGAGGTAGAGAGGTGAACGTTAAGATAATTTTTTTACGCAAAAGACAAAGTTGTATTCCAAACCACCACTGAGGAGTGCCGGGAACACAACACAAGGTTATTATCACCCCGACAGAATAATGTTGAAGTACTTCCCCAGCCGGACTGCTCTATTGGGACGGGAGATACCCTCATGTCCTACCAGAATTGTATAAAGAAGATGAGGCGTATAGTATCCCGCAAAGCCCTTAGACCCGCAGCCAACCTCACGTGCAATTCAGTACACCTGATTAACGAACGAGGCTCCCACGCATGCTACCCCTCGAGGTTATGGGTTCAGATGACAGTCTGGCCTTCTAAAATAGATATAGAAATTCTCAGAACTGTGGTGAGTAACCTTATTAATATGATATCTTCAAATATTACCAAATAATGCTTTTGATAGAGTTCAAATCAGACGTCAACCCTCTAAATTCAATAAATTTACGTGCAAATTTGAATAAAACCACGAGATTGTATTCAAAACAAAATAATATTAAATTATATTAATCTTATTAACAAAACCATAAATCTAGTCAGATATTTAATAAATGCTAATTAAATAATTTATGATATACCTACCTAACATCTAGTTTGGGCATATTTGTTTATCTTCTTTATAATATAATTCTTGTTTATGTGTGTAATGTCAATGGACTTAGTACTAATGCATCGCTTTTAATGACATTTCGTGTGTGTAGGTCAGTCCATGGATAATTTAAATTCATAAGTGGATTCTTAGGTATCTAGTCACTGTAATGAAGTTCAAGAAGTATTTGTTTATTTATCTAAGATTTTTTAATATTATCTTTTGGATGGGTTCTAATTTAATGTTGTTTACAATCACAATTCACAATTGGATAGAGTGAGTGACTTTGTAATCGAGTTGTATTTCTACTTCTACTACAACAAACTACGTAATCGTTTAGTGCGGTTATAAATTTTATGTGTACATGTGTATATTTTATGGATAAATGATAATGTGTATTGGATAAAATCAATAAAAAAAATGAATATATGATGCATGGATGCTGGTGGATCGAACGCACTTTCGATCGATTGGTAATATTATGTGAAATTTCATGCACGTGAACCATTTTATACAAAATTAGGGTGTTTTGATATTATTCATAAGCAAATCAATATTCAGAATTTACAGCCCCATGAGTAAAATATGCGTGTTTTTAGAATTCGTGTTGGAATGCAGCTTCTTAGGAAGCCTTGGGCAATGTTGAGCTGGTCAAATTACATTTGAATGCTTAGAAATTTTAATACAATAAAAAATTGCTACAAAAAAAATAAGCATCCATGCACTTTTGCATTTTTTAAAGGTAAAATTCCATTTAAATTTGGTCCTGTCCGGTTTATCAGTAACCCTGACCAGTAAACAACAGCAACGGCTGCAATGAAGAAATCCTGCCCTCATCCAAATATCAGACTTCCAGTAATGATATCATTCCCTGCTATTCCGCTACCGCCTCCATCAGATTTGTCTGGAGATTAATTAATTCGAACATAACTAATACGGTAGTATACGGTTGCATACGCTTGGTTCACACCAAGGTTTCCACGCGGAAGAACAGAGGTAGGAAAAAGGAAATAAATATTGTTTAATCATTCATTTATTTTATTGTGTTTTGCATTTGCAGTGAATAGTCTTTATGACGATTGGTTTGAAATATATGACAGATTTATTTTTAATAAAATTATTTTATTTAATCATCAAAAACAATTTAACTCATATCAAAATACGAAATTAACAGATCAAATAATTGACCAAAAAATAATTTTGTCATTTTATTTATTGATGTTTGGAGAAATAAATATTTTGAATATAAGTTTTAGGAACAAACAAATATTAGGTAAACATTTTCAACTATATTTTAATCATAATATAATAGGGAGTAAAACATCCATAGCGGCCTTAATAAAATTGAACACATTTAAATTCGATAATTTCTGTCTGAGACACCGATTCACTTGTTATTTTTAGCATCGAATAAATCTATTTTTAAACTGGCAACAACAAACCGTGCGCGCCACCACTATTGCCGATAAAGACCGAACATTTTCCTCAATTGGTACTCCATCGATACTTTCTGCGCATTTATAACTCGATATACACACAGAACATCGATTGAAATCGTTCCGGTACTTTACGACTTTATTTCTGGCGAGCATGTTTTCTTTGACTGCGTCAGTTAGTTTGGGACCGAAGCATTCGGCGTGTATCGGATAAATATTAATAAAGCGCGCCGGCCTCGTTTCTGGGAAGTTGGGAGGATCTTATTATAACCGCAATAGCACCTATAATTAGCAACATCCAAATTACTCGTGGCGTGTACGTGTTGCGCCAGATCGATGTTACGTGTGGCTACTCGATTCAGACCTAACGTTTCGTTTGTGTGATCGTTTTGCCTTCAAGCCTTTATCAGCCATGCTATTATCCTCTTGATTCACCAATTTATCTGAATTTCGATGATCGTAACTACCTAAATGTAGAAATAATTGCGATTATACCCTAATTTTTGAAATTCTCATCGCTAAAAGATCTTTATAGGTACCTTACCTATAGCGATGTTTTGGATTTTACCAGTTTTTGTTGAGCTATAAAATATTTGATCATGTCACCATTAATGATATTAGATTTATAAGAAAGAGGAAGGCCAACGACATTTATTGTTTAGTTTGAATAATTAACAGAACTTTTAGCAAAATTTATCTTTAAAAAAGACTGATTTGTTTTAGTATAACTTCGATGAAATTTTATTACTATTCACGATTTATATCTGTGATGAACAGTAAGTAAAACAAAAGAATGACTCAGTAAAGGCAACGACCCGTGTTCCAGGGTGATCTTTTGAAATTCCCGAATAATTGTCGACGCGTAAGGTGACGACGAAAATAACGCGTGAGACGAACACAGTGTCGTTCCCCCGCGCTTTCTTATAAATTAATTTTATTTATATATTGATGAATTGGCTTGTTCACCTAAGATCTTGTGTGTTACAATATTTTGATGTGGTTTATAAATAGCCCACAATCCAGTATTTTGTAGATAACTTCTACAAATAAAATAACGAAAAGTAAATTGTTTTATTATTGTGAATTGCAATGTGTACACGACACAGAGAGTCTCAATTATCAGCAATCTTATCCTTTTGTAAACTGCATTCAAAATTAAAGTAAGTACTTTAGTAAGTAAATGAGTTCATTAAAATTTCTGAGTTTTAGAGACTTTACCAATTCATTGCATATAGTATAATCATACCTAATCCCATTTTACTTATAAGTCATATCTTAAATGGTAAATCAAAACGGTTCAAATTGTGGTTTTGTCTCTAATTCTTTTACAGCGGCCAAATCTGCATATAGGTATCATGTTAACCGAGACGTTTTAGTAACAAATATGAAAGTATAATGTTGAGAGACTTGATACCGCTTTGAATGCTAAACCCGTACTGAATAACTGAACTACAAATACAGGCCAATAAGGAGGCAGGCAATGGGATGTAGCGGGGAGAAGTGAGCACACAGTCAACTAAGCGTGGGAAAATCCTGCGTTTACGGTGTGAACAGTATAACATCAAGCATTCATTTGTTATTTTGATGCGAATTCTTTCACATTTTTGTTCCAGGGTTAAAAATATTTTATTAACCTATTCAGACGCTTTATGCATTTATATTAATACGCATTTGTTACCATTTTATTTATTATTCTATACGTCTAATGTGAAGAAAAATCATATCCTTAAAATAATGAACTCACGTGTTGCCTAAAGAAGCTCTGACTTGTCATTGTCAATGAACATAGAAGCTGCTCTTACAATAGATACGTAATATAATTTGGATAGAATAAAATGATTTGGAATATAGTATAGACCTTCTTACTAAGGGTTCTTTGGGTTTAATAGTAAATTTTACGATGCTGAAACCTCTTTTGTTTATTAAAACCTATATTCACTCATAAGAAAATCAAATCTCGAATATTGACCGTCCGTTTCGACTTGGTTATTCATTTGTATAATCATATTCTGCGAATTACTCTGTGTTTATAACCATAATGCTTCTGATCGTAGTGTGTCCGAATCGAGGTTACACACAAACATACTTTAGACCGCAGTATGCCTTCACGTGGCAACAACGAGCACATAGTTACAGTGTAACCCGACCATTTGATTTTGATCTTAGTATTATCGTATAATTTCTCCGTTGTCGCGTCATAAGCATAGGCTTTCGGGAGGGGAGGGGGTCTTGGAAAACTGGACGCAAAGGCGTGCGGCAGACGTCACTCGCACACATCGACAAGCTACGCACACTGAAACATATGACCGTGGCATTCCACGGTATCCACACATACATGTAGACAGCGCACCTTATTAAAACGAGACGCGAATCGACGACTTATCGGGCAATTAGTCGTGGTTCACGTCAAATATAGGAACGAGATTTAATCTTATACGTTATACATTGAATGTGGCTACCTAAAGCATGTTTTTTTTTTTTTTTTAAATCATGTGATAGTGTATTATTATTTATATTAATATAAGGTTGTTAACTAAATAAATGTAAAAACGTTTAAAACAACCTAATAGTTTTATTTTAAATGCCATTGATACTAATAGTACAGTAATGTTGCATAACTTATTTTGGTTTTTAGTTAGCGTATAGTTTATGTTAGTAAATGGTTATTCAAAAATCGAAGCAGCAATGTAAATCACGCCCGGCGATAGAGTGAAATAATGATAATAGAGGTTGCTTTGTCGTGGTAGTGGTGAGCTGAAGTCGGCACGCGCGGACAAGAGAGCGATCAAACTGCGCAAGTGCGGCTGATAACAACTCGCGTCGCGAATTATTCACGTGCTGTCAACTTATGAATTATTATTCTGTTAACAACACCGCTTATATGTTAAAATGTTATGAGCTCCATATTGATAAACATTATCTGATATAGTTTTATTTAGTTACTTGCAGTTCTTTTTTCTTTACGTTTATTATTTACACAGTTAGGATTTATTAAACTTTTTTGGCGATATATTTCGTTCTTGTTTTTAGAAGTTTACATTATTTTATTTTTGCCTTTATGCCGAAATCAGTTTTACTCTAGTACTGCCACAGTAACTATCGCTACTGACATCAAGAGAAAATCCTGTGCTCCTGATTTAGACCCCAACGGCCTTTCGCATTCACCCTGAATGTAATTGTAGTAATTAAATCAATATAATTATTACTCTCAATCTTAATTAAATTCGTGAACTGCCGTTAGATAAATAAATGAATAATGATCAATGGATTAATCATTTATTCATGATCAAAGTCAATATTTATTTTTTGGATAAATTACATGTAAAATGTTATGTGACAGTCAATATGAGTCTATTAGATAATAGAAACATAACATTATGCATATTGGCCATAACAACACCTACGATACGATCTCCAGTGGCGGATGAAGCTATTTATGTATTTACTCAGAATTATTACATTTATTTATTCTAGACATAGTGAATAAAAAAAAAAAATATGGTTACTAAAAATGTATTCTATACACTAACAAATAAAAATATGTAACTTGTTATAGATTAGATTGTTTAATATAGGTAGGTATATTCTGAAACTACAACCTGAAGAAATTAGTTTTGAAAGAAGATTTTTTAGAGAATGAAATAAGATTACTAATAAGTTGCAACTACCCATCAGCTCCCATGTTCTAAGGGGTAAGACCTGTGGTATTTCCTCAACGCTTCTTCGAAATCCTCTTCACTAGTGTATGTATGTGTTGTGACGGCTCATTTACTCTTCGTGCAATGGAATTTTAAGCAAGCACTTCTTTGGACAAATTCAAGGACAAAGTAAAACAGGATTTCTTTCTCAAATTAGATATGTATGTGTTATATATGAGTAAAACGCACATATAGCTTGTATATGACGCGAAACCACCTCTCCCACGCACACAAGCATATAATCTTGACGAAGAAATTCATGAAACAACTGACGTTTTAATTGTCTTTACATAGATGATGTAAATGTAATGGGGGGTATAGGGTCATCTTGTAAGAGGGGGTCTGAGTGCAAGGGATACGTTGGCTATACTATCTCACCTCCGGCAACTAAAGACCCAAAGACGGCGTGCGTTTTAGTCGGTTCAAGTCTGACATAACCTCCCCAACCGAGGCGTCATTTATATATATATAAAATGATATAAAATGACTCTATAGATATAAAATGATAGCCTCTGTGGCGTGGCGGTGTGGTGAACTCAACTGCAGTAGCAGTTCTAAACAGCTTCTAAGTATAAAAGCGCGGTTTCGAAACCCACTCAATGTAAATTTTTGTGTGCATGAATATGGTTATTTGCATTGGTCTGGCCGTGCCTTGGAGAGCACGTTAAGCTGTCGATCTCGGTGGCCATACCAACATATATAGCAGTTGTTACGGGTAGATGGAGCCCTAATAAGTTCAACAACTGGTTTTGTACATCGATATCGCCTATGTATGTATGTGAAATGTTTTATATAATATGTTTATGTTATTATTATTTCATATATAATCAAGCCGTATTTTGATATTCAGTGCCCAATAGATGACATAAGTACCTACAAATAAGGTACATAGTCCTATTTTATTCCTATAGAATTCAAAAGCTAAGATATAAAGTAGCCAGTAGACTTGGTAGGAAATATTCAATGTTTTGAATCTAGAATCTTCGTTGCTGTGGAGACTACGATAGAACATCGCTCGTAAACTGGCTGCAAAGACACAAACACAAATGACTTTCCTGAACTTAGAGTCTAATAGAGGGGACGTAGTTTTTATGAAACAAGTTTCTGTTAAATACTTTAGAATGTAAATGTATGAAAGTATGTTTTGAAAACATTTGCTTATATTTTGAAAGTTTCGTTTGAGCTTTAGTCTCTTTCTACACTAATAATATTATTAAGAGGAAAAAGACATGTGGAGAAATCAAGGAATCCAAAATTTATGATCCATTTTCACCCAGATATGAAATTAGTTGGAAGCAACAATGCCATGCCTTCTAGATCAGTTCATTCGTGTATTCTTCACCTCAAAAACTCATATTCATACATACGCTCACGTCCATTTACTTTAGGGTAGGCAAAGGTGCATTAATACACACATTTCACCGACCATAGTATACGATTTCACGTAATAGGGGGTGAGCCTATTGCCGTATTCCGGGTGTTCTTATTGACTCGAGAACCTGAGGCTGAGTCTGGGCTGTATATATTTGTCTGATGTTAAACAGTCCTATTTCTTAGGCACCTTGTAACACACCACATGGGAAGAGATGGGGTGGCCCAAATTCTCCTCTGCTGGGAAGTCCGCGGCGCCGGGAATATTCGTACTTCTAAGTATAATTATGTATTTTTTTAATTCTAACTGTTTATAACTTTGAGATGTATTTAACTAATAAGATTAAATATACGTGTTTTACTATGTTTAGAAAGGGGTACGCATCAAAGGTTGAAATTTCCCAAAAAAAATTCTAAGGAAAGTCCTTGTATTACATTTATTTTTTACAGTAATGTTTTAAAAAAGACGATTCAAAAAGTGCCAGTACTTTAATAAGTAAACATTTTATCAGGATAAGTATCAATCTATTCTCACGTGAAAGTGCATAATGCATGAAACCGTTTTATTTTTAATTAAATTTAAATAAATTAAAATTCAGATCAAAGAAGTATTACATTTTCATAGTTCTATGGTATTCCGCAGCACGCTTTGGTCACCTAGAGGCAGGCTCTGGCCGGTTTTAAGTTGCTGCACTAAATATATATAGAAAGCCTTTCTGTCTGAGTGTACCTAATGTGTACTAGGGCCCGGTTTCCAGACTGCCGTAAAGTTAATCAACGAGTAAGTAAGTGTCAAACAATTATATTGCAAAGAGGTAGACAAACTAGTTATAGAGTATCATCAGATTAAGTAAAGCAAACCGTAGTCCACTGCTGGGCATAGGCCTTTCCCCTAACCTCTCAATGTTGGGAGGCTTTGGCCTATTAATCTAGGCTGACCAGACGGATTAGTATATGGAGTTTCCATATCTCATAGTGACACCGTCTGCGTATTTTTGCGATAGGGAGGATAAGATGATATTCTTTCGCCGTGGTAGCCTAGTGGTATGGGTAATGGAATGCTGAGACCTCGACTCGCACACACCAATGACTTTTCGATGCTTTTCGAAGTTATGTGTGTATTTATCGCAGGCTTATAAGTGTCCGGTTAATGGCAACAGGCTCGCCACCTATTACATTGGGACCTAAACAAAAACTGGCGAAATGTGAGTGGTAGCGCCTCTGCCTAACCCTTCGGGGATAAAAGCTATATATTTTTTTTTTAATATTCTAGGACAATCTACACTACCTCACCTAGACCTATGGTAAGCATAGGTTAACACGTTCCGGGACACTCGGCTTTTGGCAAAGTTTTAAATATGACACCATAAATTCCCATACATTTTATCATACCGTCTATAAACGTACTACCATATTACGTATTCTTGTAATTTTTTGAAACAACAATACCGGCCATAGACGGTAACGCCTGAGGGAGGAACGTCATACTATTACTAACAATGGCAATGTAATATGACAGTGCGGCTACAGACGGTACCGTCTATAGGCGGTCTGTCGTTTTACATACATATGAAAAGGCTTATTATAACGGACCGTCTACAGGCGCTAGCGCCTGTGGACGATATGTCATAATTAAGTTTGGTTTTATGTATCCTAAGGCAATAACGGCGTTAGGCGGCACCGCCTTTAGACGTATTGCCATTCCACATAGACCGGTTGATAACCTTATTGACAATACGGAGATAGGCTTACCGCCTAGAGGAGGTTTCTCATGATATAGGTATTTCTGAAATTGTTATATGACACTGACGTTATAGCCATAATGTACCTACTTAAGTTTTCTTATAATACCACCTACACTAAACGGGTAAGAAAATAATAAACACAGCTAAATCAATCTTTTGTTTTAATCATCTTTAACAGTAGTCTTTAGTTTTCTTTCATTTAGATCCTTTAACTTATTTTAAATTAAGTAACATTTTTTTAAAAGGTAAAGTTATTTAACTTTTACCTTATAAAAATACATGAAATAAAGTAAATTCAAAACTTAAAATCGGATAGTTGAAGTTAAAAAATTATTGCCGATCAGAATTAGAAATATTATGACAGGTTTCAAAGCATTCTGGACAAAGTGGAGGAGATTTGGGGCACCCGCTGCATCGGTAGCTTGTCTCTCTTCTCCATTTTGGTTCCTGACTAAGGCAAACTCTACAGTTTAGAAAAGAATACTTCTTTTTGGATTTTTTTTTATGGCACGTCAATTTGACTTTTCCTCGCCTGATGTTAAGCTGAAGGCAAAGTCTCATGAAAGAAGGGTCACCATTGCAAACATGTTCAGTGCTACAATGGTGGCGCTCAGCTTGACGGCCTCATCAGATGCTTTTTCACGCCCCGCTTAAAGGACCCGGGTCTGTAGGAAGAAGGAAACACGTGCGCCGGCAAGGAATTCCAGGACTTAATGGTGCGGCAGAGAACAGACTCACCGAAACGCTTGGTTCTTGATGGAATATTCTGTACCGTATGCGAGTGATATCTAAACCCTGCACGTGTTGTCCTGTGTAGGAAAGGGGAGGATGGGATTAATTAGAAGAGCTCATCAGAACATTCACCATGGTAGAGACGGTAAAATACTGCCAGGAACGCAACATCTCTACGCATCTGCAAAGGCTCGAGGGTATTTGTGACCTCATGACTCCCAACCCAATAATGCGGACCGCACGTCGCTGCAACCTGACGAGAGCATCTAATAAGTACTTTGCGGAGCCATCCCAGAGATGCGAGCAGTATTCCACGCAGGAGCGAATTTGTGTCTTATAAAGAAGACACCGCTGCTCCGGCGTGAAAAAACGTCTTACCCTGTTCAAAACTCCGAGTTTACGCGAAGCTGTTTTGATGATGCTCTCGATATAGTTTTTGGTGTTCAGTTTGCAGCGCACGTCCATACCGAGTATATTGAGGTTATCCTGTAATGGCAGTGGTGTGCTCTGAAGAGTGGGAAGAGGAAGGAAAGGAAATGTCTTTGCTGTAAACGCGCATGCCTGCGTCTTCTTGGCATTGAACTCAACCAGGTTCTCAGATCCCCATTGGTCAAGCCCAGTGACCAGAAGTCGCCTTTTTTCCGCTATATCAGATTGCTTATCCATAGTAACTCCCGTGTACAGTGCTATCGTCTGCATAGCAGTGGATGTTGCCGGTGGACAGCATGTCATTGATATGCAGAAGAAAGGCGCTGTAATGCGAATTGGCCAATGACCACCGTCCATTGTCGACGTCGAGGTGCTTTGTTCAGGTTCAAGAGCTCTTGGTGGATACCTCTTCCATATGTCAACAGAGACAAGTTCTTTCCCAACAACATCATCACTAAGTTTCATTAAACTTCACTACTGTCGTCATCACCATCTGGGATATAATTTGTATCGGAGCCGAGCTCACCATCTACATCACTGTAAGGGTCGTGGTGGCTTTCGTTCAAGTCGTCTTCGACAGCAAATAGTTTAGACGCCATCTGTAAAACAATATTATGCAAGTATCCACTATAGAATCAGTTAATTCCGAACAAAAATGTTAGGTAAATAGCATTTGAACAGTATGTTTATGTTTAGTAATTTATTACTTATACGACGGAAAAACAGTACTAATGTATAATACTATACACATATTATTCGAATTAAGTTAGGTTAATAAGTAAAATAAGCTTTATTTACCTTTTTTTTGCTGCCAAAAATGTCAAACCAAACCCAGCGAAGCAACGACCTCGCGGCGTGGCACACGCTGTGACACTAAATTATGAACGCGTTGTATCTTGTACGGTAGGTCTACGGCTGTCGACGGTGTGTACATATTGTTTTGGTACATGAGCTCTTGTATGAGTGTGTTGAAAAAGAACTCGACAAGAGTTTACTGTGTCACATACGAACGATCGAAGTCGCGTGATGTGACACTAAACCACGTGCTTCCTAGATATGTTATGGGAAAGCTACGACTATGGACGGTTCGCCAAATATAATGAAATGAAGTTCACCGCTCTTAGCCGTACTGTCACGTAGCGAGATACCGAGGTAGCGTCGACAAGCGGTCTGTCCCGGAATGTGTTAACTAGCTTTTATTACGGGTTCTAGAGCACGGATAAACATACTTAGATACGTGTTTTTTTCTGTAAATACATACATAGTATGCATAGAACTACCCAGATCAATGCAGATATTCATATTCATGCAGACAAATATTTTCACTGAGCGGGAGTCGCACCCACGGAGTGGAGTTTCACTGTGATATTCTCACAAAGTTTTATGTGGTCGTCGACTATGTCCATAGGTTCTACAACTACACACGGTAAGTATACTACCAACAAAACTTAGCACCAAAGTATCAAAAATACGCCTAGCACAACAATATCGCGTTACGTTGGCTTAGCGGCAAATTAGTACCATATTATTATTGTAGTAGCTATGTATAAAAGACAAAGGATATAGGTATACAATTTTTCATACAACTTTTCTTTTTCGACGCTAGGTACCAAATGAATATATGTGAGTCACAATTCAGTCATTACAGCATTCTTTGTCGAGGGTACAATAAGAATTCACTTTGGTGATGCCACGCCCATAGTGAACAGATAATTTTCCCCCTAGTTTCTTCGTCTCCTCTTAAGATAGAAGCATTTTATACACAGTAGACTCGGGTTAGAAGGCACGTGGTCCAAGTAACTGACGGTATATTTCATGATAATAAATATACATAAATTATTGCCATGATAAATGAACGCTTTGCAAAATATAAAATTATTGGTAGGTGTACTTTTTTAGGTGGTCAAAGCACGTTACTCTTAAACTATGCGTTCAAAATCATATTGCTAAAGAACCGTTTCAAAACTTTGAACAGGTGTGGCAACAAAAAAATACTCGTATTTAATACAGTAGGCTTTGTTATATTTGTGATTAATAAAAAAGGTGATTTGTCTATTAATGAGGAGTGGGAGTCACTCACATCCAAGATTCAGAGGGCAACGACTTAAATTTAAGGTGTATTTTTTGCTTGTCTTTTGTCAAATTATTTGTACTCTTATTAAACAATATTATTTATTGTTTAATAATTTAAACAAATATTACTATGTGAAAATGAACTAAGTAAATTAAAGGGATGGTGATTGAATTGTAGATAAATGATTTCTGTCAGTAGATACAAACTACTGAGTATGTAGTAAAATTTGTATTGACCACGACAAAAATATATAGTGTATGTATAATATATTATACAAATATGATACATTACATAAAAACAATAAAAAGAAAAAAAGAAACATTTTTAATCAATCAATAAATTCATTAATGTATTTTATTTTGCGATGATGTTTTTTATAATGGTCACGTCAATATAGTCAACTGATGAAAACTGCAGGTATACAATAAGGAAAAACGGTCATAATTACAGAAACCAACAATTAACGTAACAATAACGGCCTCCTCCTCCTTAAAGGGCCCGAAATTGTTGAACTGTTTGGATCTTGATAAAATTGTTGCTTACGTTACGAGTGATACCTCAAGCTTATACGTGTGGTCCCAAATAGAGAAAGATAGGGTTGGGCCAATTTAAAGTACTCATCGGAACATTCACTAAGGTGGAAACCAACGAGACAATATTTCGCATAGAAATATTGTCTTATTGGTACTGCAAAAGCACAAATGGTACAAATGTTACAATAATAAAAATGTAAAATTCAACCTTATTGTAACATAATTATGTATAACATACTAGAACCGCGTCATAATCTTGCAACTGTAGATAGGAACCTACTCGAATAACAATGTTAATATTACTTAGTAAGGGTATACATATTGGAAAAGCTAAAAATTGATCGAATTAATAGTATAATTAAATAAAAATCTTACGTACTAGTTATTGCATTGCTCACGTAAATATCTGTTATCGAGCAGTGCAATATGGCCTATGTTACTCAGAGTGAATATAGTTTTCCAATTTTAGAAATCGGCACAGTAGTTTTTCAGTTCATTCATTACAAACATACAAAAATACACATTTTCCTCATATTAGTTCAGGGGAACAAAGGCTTAATAAGTTGTTATAATTAAGTGTGTTACAAGAAAAGTTTAACCTGGCTCAATATACTAATGTTAATCAGTGACAGATCAAGTAATTTTGTAGTTGATTTTGATGGCAGAACATAGTTATACTTTGTCCAAGTCAATAAACAATTTGCAACTTATTCAATGGTGCAATGAAATGCAGTCAAAATAAGTCGTACTGGGCACAGTAAGCACGTAAAACCAATTATATTTTGAATGACAAGAGCAAATACTTTTTGCTCTCAGCGCTGACTGTACTCAAGAGCTTAGGTAAGATTAAGGTTGATACATGTTATGCAGGTTTAGGTACTAATCGTGATAAGAAAAACAAAACAATTTGTTTACTTCATAGTGGAATACATTTGAAGGACTGTATTAATTACAGCGTACGTCGAAGAGTATTAGATGGTTACGTAGTTTTATTAACAACGTATTTAAATACAACCATTTAGTTTAAAATAATATGCAAATAAAATGCCATAATAATTGAATGATTTGAAAAAAATCATACATTTGTTATATACACGGAGGTAGGACACGACGGTATCTCCCGTCCGAAATGAGCTGTCCAACTGGGGAAGTACCTCCGCCCTACAGAAGACCGCGGTCATAATAACCATCGTGTTGTGTTCCCGCCGGTAAGTAGGGTAGCCAGAGCTCTCTATACCCGCCTTCCCCTCCCCTTCCTAGCCTCCCCACCCCTTCCCAGCTCTCCCCCTTTCCCTTCAAGGTGGGCAGCGCGTATGTGACACCCTTAGTGTTGCACACGTTCATAGGCCACGGTGGCCGCTTTCCATCAGGTGGGCCGTGTGCTTGTCTGCCACCTACGTAGTATAAAAAAAAATACAAATTAATTTGCACAACATGATCTTACGAAAATATCGAAAGTACTAAAGTGTCCATTCAATAAAGAATCGCCGCCGCTTGTGTCTCCCGGCACGGTCTATGCTAGACATGCGTATGTCTATGCAGGCCACAGTCAATGAACTGGCAGAGGTCAGGTGAAATTATCTCGTACGGTCTTACGCGACATCTGACTCACAATGGCCGGATACTGCGTTATCTTAATACAGATGCACGAGTATTTTGGTGACATTTCTATTAGTGCAGCTTGACCTTATAAATACTGTTATAGTATTGGATGATATTCACGAATATTATAAGGTATAAGATGGGATTTTCTATTTTTTTTTATAAATTACTGTTGTTATGTATAAAACATTAAATAAAATTGTAACTTCTCATAGTGTATTTTTTTAATAATGGTGAGTTGGATAAAAATTAACTAATGAAATATAAGTAGGTACTGGGGATATAATACATAAAAAGATACGGGTAATAATCTAAGATATTTTATATTATATAATGTGATATTTTTCGACGACCTCCGTGGCGTGGCGGTAATGAACGCGACTTCTACGCAGGAGGCCTGGGTTCGAATTCCGCTCAGTGCAAATTTTTCAGTGCATGAATTGGTCTGGGTGTTTCGATGTTTAATAGGTATGTATTTACCCATACCCATAACACAAACTAGTTAAACTATGCTTACCATGGGTCTAGGTAACATTGTGTAGATTGTCCTAGAATATTATTATTTATTTTGAAAACAGTAAAGTTTAAATACAAACAAATAAAAACCTCTAATATAAACTTAGTCTGTGCAATTAATACAATACAAAAGTCATTAGGTTGCCCTTAATCCCAATTGTATTTTGCATTCATGAAAATTGAAATGAGCTAGTCCACACTCCAAGACGTTCAATGACGCAGACACAGGAGAGGGTGCCCAGACATCGTCATGCCCAGCTATCCCGGCCCGGCGCGGTCTATCCACTAGCGGGGGGTGAGGTTGTGTATGCGACTTATATTATGCAATTATAATTTAATACTGTCCTATGATTAAAACATGTATATTCTAAATAAATTAACTGCTGATGACATGATCTATTAATTTAAGAAAAATAAATTAAAATAAGTAAATAGATTTTGAGTAACAACGAACTTAATACACATATTGAGAACTCACTTGTACTTTTCCACAGTATTTTTATTTTTTATTTTTTAATAGACCTGACCGGTTTCGCCTTACGGCATCCTCAAAGGTTTACGATGACATACAAGCCTATTCCCTTGTAAACATTGCGGCAGACAGCCATACTTATATGTGGGTAGTTTTAAAATCATGTATACCAGTATACATTTTTTGCCCAAAATTTGGGGAAATAATATATAAATGGTCCTAAAGATATTTTGAGAACAATTACTATTATGTATTTAAATTACAATGTCAAAGGAATAATTATACTATAACTTGTAAAATAATGTCAGATGAAAAATTAATAATGTGAAACACAAAGAATAATGTCAGATGAAAATTATTAACAATGTCAAATTACAAATTACGATATAAAATAAATAATGTCAGATGAAAATTATTAACAATGTCAAACATTACAATGTCAAATTACAAAATTACGAGATAGAATAAAATATAGTGAAATAACTAGTTATGTAGATGTCATTATTATTGCAGTAGTGGTGATCGACTCAATTCCAACTGCTGATTTAATATTGTGTTTCTGTTTGTATTGTATTGTATTGTATTGTAAACAACATAAAAACATTTACAGAAATGCTTTTTAACACCACTTAGGTTTGCCAACTTGCACACGGCCCACATGAAAAGTAGTTACCGAGGCCTATGGACGTTGGCAACACCTGAGGCGTCACGCTCGTTCTTCCGACCATATAGTCACTAACGTTTCTTTATATCAGTTTGACTTTTCCTTGTCTGTTGGTAGGCTGAAGGCAAAGTTTCAGGAGAGAGGGTAACCATTACACACACGTATAGCGTTACAATGGCCACCATTGACGGCTCAGCTTGACGGCATCATCAGATGCACCCCACACCACTAAAAGGACCCGGGACTGTCGAAAGAAGGAAACACTTGATTGGTAAAGAATTTCAAGACTTAATGGCGCGCAAAGGTAAGACTCACTTAACAACTTTAATTGGATTTTAAACTATTTGTTTCTTAATTTCATTGAATTCAAAGGAATCATCATCATTCCAGCCATAGGACATCTACTGCTAAACATAGGCCTCCCCCATTGAGCTCCAATCCGACCAGTTGGAGGACTCGGCTCCAATCCGACTGACGTTAGATGCAGACCGCATCTAACATCAGTCCTTCTCACGGAGGGTCGTCATACACCTCGTACCAGTCAAGTGGTCTTCATTCGAAAACCTTACGACTCCAACGGCCATCTGTTCTTCTTGCTATGTGCAAAGAAAACATAAGCCAAGTACTTATAAGCGTTTTACAAAATCTTCCAACTAATTTATTTTGAGGTCATTGCAATGGTTTACGCTGTGCACTGCCTAAGTATGTGCACGCATACGAGCGCTATTTACTTGCAAGTATTGTGGCACAAATTTCCTGCACATAATTTGCACAAAAGTTGTTCAATAAATACATTATAAGATTTGCATACCGTGCTGGCGTCCGCGTGCGTGACATATACGGGGCGGTGCAAGGCCTTAATACGTACGAAACCGTAGGAATAGCTCTGTGTGCACATTCAAAAGGAATATTGTTCCTAATAGAGTTTATTAAAATTATTTAATATATTACATTCTCGTTAGATAATATAGAACCACTGTTTTCCATTTGCTGTTGACAAAATCAGTGCAGTCTTTCATATTACAAAACAAATTATTTTAGCCTTCATTAAGGTACCTTGTAATAAAGTCACACATAAAATTTGTTGAAGTATTTTGCGCATTTATCACGTGGATACAAATTAAGATACAGAAAAAAAATTAAAGACAAAATTTTAGTTTAGTATGTAACCTTCTTATTTATGGTAAGTAAAATTATTTATGGTAAATTCCATTAATACGAGTACTCGAATGTACAAATAACATGACTTGTAAATTAGGTTAAATCTGGAAACGAGTAATTTGTGGTACTACATACTTGTATAAGAAGATACACCAAAAATGTAAATAAAAATAAACACTGAAGCAAAATCTACGTGGAAATATCAACGCGGCTCTTGCTCTGATGACGAGTACTAGTGTTGAGTTGTAACGATTACTATTCATGTCGATGTTTACATTCCTTAATAATAAACAACATAAAATATTACACTGACCTAGTATCTTCATTTTCAATTCGATTTCATACCGCGTCGGGTATCTTTTTTCGTGTGAATCAGATTCACATAGAAAGAAAAACAAAACAGTCAAAAGTTGTAAATATAAGCGAAGAGTCAAATTCAAACAGGTAATTGCAATTTAGGTACAAAACATACTTTTATTACTATTTAACTTTTATGTGAAAAACAAAAATGTTATCAAATGTACAACCTTCCAGTAAGTATGACAGTAGATTCACCTCAATAACAAACATTTCGAAGCGTGAAACAGTGATTCAATTTAAATAATTTATAGTTTACTTGTTTGTGAGCGTGAAGACAATGAAGGTGACTACAGCAAAATAATTGCTATTGTATATCTTACACCCGACGATGCACTTGACAATGGCGTGTCATTGTGTCCAATATAATTCTTACCTCACTCGTGTGACGGATCAAACGTGATCCGATTTTTTATTTCTCCTTCTCGACTTGGAGCAACCAGCGGCAGCATAATAAACAATAGGTACAATACGCTAATTACGACCGAGACGGATTTTATGGTAGTTTACTTCGAATTTTCAATCGAATTAACATTATTATCTGTTTATAACTTACTAATATTATAATAATATTAGCTGTTGCCAGTGGTTCGTCTGTCTGACCTTCTGAGCCCGTTCCCGCTGCTCCATAAAAATCTTCCGTAAAGTTCATGGAACAATTAGTCCAGACGTCTTTGAGTTATGCGTTTACCAACATATTTCGCGATTCTTCTTCTGCCGAATCGATGTCATTTTTGAGTTACCATCGTGGTGTAGTAATTTGTTTCACGGCAGCGCCGCTACTCACTGAGAGGGCCCTAGCATAGGTTTTGCTCGCTTCGGGAAGGCTTAATACGTCCCCACGCGATTCATTTATATATATATATATATTTATATATATAGATTAGCTTTATCGTTTATATAGTTCACTTATATTTTTGATTTTTCTACCATTTTTCTTTCAAGATATAATCCCATCAGCTACAAATAAGTTACAACACAAAAATATTGTGGTCTAAAAATGTGCTCCTCATTTGGAGACAAGTTTATTTTTTTCTTTATTATTTATGGCACGTCAATTTGACTTCACCTTGCCAGATGTTAAGCTGAGTCTAAGCCCTGCACGTGTTACCCTGTGTAGGAAAGGAGAGGGTGGGATTAATTGGAAGAGCTCATCAGAACATTCACCATGGTAGAGACGGTAAAATACTGCCAGGAACGCAACATCTCCACGCATCTGCAAAGGTTCGAGGGTATTTGTGAACTCAGGACTCCTACCTACAGGCTGCAACCTGTCGAGCGCATCTCTGCACCGAAGACATATTTATTTGTCAAAAAATGTGTGATCAATTCAAAGCCGATTTCCCCTCACTATAGACAGTTGAGTTCTGTGTTCTTGCTTTTTTTCCATTTACGAGTTTCACGGCGATCGTTGCCTGAAACTTACACGTACCCAGAATATAAATGATAGATACTTCTATCCCTTTTCCACTGGTACAAACTGATGTTATATATCTCGCTCTTCTCACAAATAAAAATGTGTAGCCACCTCAATGTTCAAATAGAAATTGCAATATCTCTTTTCACGATGCAGCTAAAAATGAACCTTAACCTGAACAATAATAGGTATCAAATTAGAAAGATCTTCAGGAAAATTTTAAGGCTTTTTAAGTGTGCGGAAGGAAAATGTTGTCTTTTTCGAACCAGTTGCAGTTAAAATCCTCTGTCCCTGTTGCCTGCCCGTTGTAGCTGGGGCATATCTAAAATCATCTGGATCAAGTAAAGCGATTACTTCAGGAGCGGTTATGACTTATTATTTTTTTCACTTAGTTGGCAATCAGCGCGTTATAAATCAGTTTAATATTTAATAGTCACTTGAAAATAAAAGGTCACAAAGAAGCATTGCTTATCAATAGTCACATGGCAAAGTAGGCCTTACAAAATATTGACTAAAAACCAGACAGAACTTAGAGCAACAATTTTTAAAGTATTTTTAAAAATAATAATAATAATAGTAAATCTTTATTTGTTAAACATCAAACTGAGCGCGTAGTCTTCGAATATGGCCCAGTATAGCATATGATCTGAATTAAAAAAAGGTACAATTGTATAGATATAATAAATAAGTACCGCGGTAGCCTAGTGGTATGGGTAATGGACTGCTGAGACGAGGTCTCGAGTTCGATCCCAGGTTTTACCATGGCGCACACCAATGACTCGATACTTTTCGAAGTTATGTGTGTATTTATCGCAGGTTTATAAGTGCCCGGTTAATGGCAATAGGCTCGCCACCTATTACATTGGGACCTAAACATAAACTGACGAAATGTGGGTGCTAGCACCTCTGCCTACCCCTTCGGGGATACAGGCGTGAGATTATAAAAAAAAAAAATATATAATAAATAAGTTATTGCTCTAGAAAAAGGAATGAATGTTTCGTAATACAGTTCCCTTGTATGTATCTCCTATGGTATCAAAATTGATCATACCTACTATACTATTAGTATTAAAAACATTTATAACGAACTCGGTTAAAAACATAACCCATACTACACATTATATTATAAATGCCTCGAAAATGAATATACTAACAGTTGTATGTATAATAGGTACTAACACAAAAATATATACCTACTAACACACAGTACTAACACTAGTATGGCTTCAATGTATAAATGTTATTTCCAAAGTCGTTACTGGTGTCCAAGAGACGAAAAGTCGAAAGCAAAATAGTGCAATTGAGTATGTGAGCGCATCCAGGAATGTCGGTCGGGACTCAGGACATCGTCCCGGACCGGTTTCGCACTTCAACGCTTCTTACTTACCGTATTGCACATTCAAGTAACCAATGAAAATAATAATGATGCGATTTGTAAGTTGTATCCACTCAAAATACGAACAAAGATACTACATTTTGCTTTGACTTAAAATTTTGAAATTGAGAGTTATAGGATTTTACAGATAATAAATATACTATATAAAAATATATATTATGTAAAAAAGTAGCAGAGGTATCTCACTCGAAGTTAAGCATAATTCAGTTACGAGTTCTTCTCAGGATGGAAAATTCAGATCCTTTGACAATAGTTGAAGGAATAGAAAGAGTAAGTGAACCAGGGGCTCTAGGAAAAATGCATTCGTTCCGAATCTACATTCGTCATCGCTCTGAAAATGTATGGGAGTGACATTTGTTGTCGGAATCGGATCAATGACATTCGACAACAAATGTCACTCCCATACATTTTCAGAGCGATGACGAATGTAGATTCGGAACGAATGCATTTTGGCTAGAGCCCCAGGGATTCCTAGTTTTACGCCTCTGGCTGACGTCACAGGGAACCATGCTAAGAAGATGAAATACCTACCTATATAAAAGTAGATGGGAGAGACAGTTTGCAAATGGTGGGTTTTCTGGTGTAATACCGCACTTAAGGTTAAGTCCAACAGTGGCAATCGAGTAATGGATTCCCCAATATGTGCCCGGAAACTACATAATACCTAATATAAATTACTAGCTGACCCGGCAAACGTTGTTTTGCCTTATAAATTTTAAGGGTAAACAACCCTTATCACTAAGGGGTATGAAAAACAGATGTTGGCCGATTCTCAAACCTACTCAATATGCTCACAAAATTTCATGAGAATCGGTCAAGCCGTTTCGGAGGTGTACGGGAACGAACATTGTGACACGAGAATTTTATATATAAGAATATGCGCTGTGTGGATAAAGCCTGTACAGACAAAAAATTACACTTCCTACCTTTTTTATTTTGTAGATGGCCAGGAAAGTACACTAAAAGTTATCAATACATCAATAACCAAGTTCGTCACATCAACCACAATTGCATGTGGTGTGTAAGATATTTCACATGTGAACAATAAATAATTTTGGTAGATATTCCTAACATCTCTTAAAATAACTTAATAGAGACAGAGAAACAAGCCTCACATGGGAGACAATGGATTGCGGTTAATTGCTAAAGTAGTAGCAATGGCGAGAGGTACCTATAACTCGATTCTTGCCGGCTTCGCAATCGGTCGCTTGGTGTCGAAACTAGGACGATTTTGGTTTTATTTCCACCGGCTTCCCTTCTGAAAATTACTGAGTACTAGATAGACAAAATCATGGTAATTTAATAATTTTGTGTGTAAGTGTTGTATGTATTTACATAATAAGTATCTAAGTATGTATATCTACATTCTAAAACAAATAATACCAGCTAGTTAAGCTGGTCTAAATGGCGTTTTGTAATTTATTTACATCAGTACAAAAATGTATATCGATAATATTTAATTACATAAGAAAGGTATACATGTTATGTAATAAATAAACTAGAGTACACAAGTTAAGTGCTAACTATGTAGTTGTGGACAAGATTTACGTTTTAACCTCCCGCTGGCCAGACTCCCTTTATAATATGATATTTAGTTTTAATATATTATAACATTCCTCGTAAATTATGACTTTATGCAGATAAGCGGGTGACTAAGTGTGAACCAGCAATGCAGCAATTCGGTATATAAAGCAATGACCAACCAGTTATATGACAGGGAAATTAACAATATGATTCACTGACTTTTGGTGTTTTGCTACTGGGAGACTGATGTTAACCGTATCTAGTATGAACGGGTCTACGCCTGCCAAGAGGTTGTCCTCTAGGTTATAATTGGGCCCACCAGGAGAGTGGTCTACCAAAGTTATTGGATGGATATACCGACTCAAGGTCCATCATGGTCTTAATACCATGGATGCCGAAAACCATGTATAGTTGTACCCAGACTCAAAGGTGAAGGCCTCGTGTGCGACCGGGACCAACGTAAGGATGGTGATGCTGATGACACCAACTGAAGAACTTTGATTTGTATCCCTAAAAAGTTGACTACATAATCACTACATAGTATAAAACAAAGTCGCGTTCTCTGTCCCTATATTCCTATGTCCATTTGTATGCTTAAATCTTTAGAACTACGCAACGGATTTGGATGCGGGTTTTTTAATAGATAGAGTGATTTCAAATAAGATTTAAATGTATATAACATCATGCTACAACCAACTAGTGTGGATCAAAAGTGAAAAACGTTGCAAAAACGGAGTGACCCAGACGAAGTTGCGCGGGTCAGCTAGTTATTATTAAATTATAAATAAAAATTTAGCAATCGAAATTATTATTCTAATATTCCTTCTAACCCCTTCAGCTAAGTTCAATGGCTTGTTGTTAGGCGTGAGTATTGGTAGTGTAATGGTCAGGATTCGAACCTGGGACTTCTAAGAGTCCTTAACAACTAAGCCAGCGACGTAGTACATATACCTATCTAACATTTTGAAACTCAAATTAACGTTTCTTCTTACAAATACAATTTATCAAGTTAATAAGCCTAAGGTAGTGACTAAACTCATACCATACGCAAACACAATTCGGTTTTCTCATTATAATTATATACAACTCTAGGTACGTAGTTTACGACTGCATCAATTATGCCTAAGCATATCCTAATTACTGTAATGGTATTAGCCTGAAAGCGGGAAGGGTCAGTGGGATGTGTGGGGTGGGGGCATTCACGTGCTCTGAAACACTGATGTGAATGTGCCATAGAATTATGTACAGAGATAAACACTCCGTATTATGCTATGACGGAAACAAAGCGATTTACTAGTCTAGTAATTATTTGAGATCATACTATCGCAGGTTATTGTGAATTAAATTTTATAAGGTTGTCTGACAAACTCTCAGCGCCGGTAATTAAATACCCAAAGATGGCGTGCGTTTTAGTCGGTACGACGAATCAAGAATCAAAGAATCAATTTCGTTCATTCAGTTTAGGGACACAAAGAGCACTTATGAATGTCAAAGTTTTAGAATTATGTAGGTACCTATATTTGTCAAATACTTATGTACTTACTTAATAAATAAATCATTTGAAAATGATCACTTCGACGAGTCCGACATAACCTTTATCACTGACTCCGGTGAGATTGACATCCGGAGGAACTTTTTCAGCCCACTGTGTACATTGGAGATCTTGGTATGAGGAATAAACTTGTCGTAGACTGTGCGTAAATTCATACCGTGTTGTCAAAGTAAGTCATTACTCATTACATACCACACTGACGCATAGACACATTTCACACAGTACACAATGGTAGAGTCACATATAGTGTGTTCTGTGTGCATTACCCATAGTAGTGTATACTGTATCTGTCAGTATATATAGTAGTATGTTTTTCGTATTTCATTAGCGTTTATCTAGAGCTATATTTCAGGTTACTACCCTGAAAAAATTCGCTAACGTCTGGCGTTAATCAAATTGTTCGATTATTAAGTTATTCCTAAAAACTAATTTATCATCATTTCAGCCACAGGATGTCCACTGCTGAACATGGGGCTCCCCCATCGACCTCCAATCCGCCCGGATGGCGGCGGTCTGCATTCAATTTATAGCGAATATTAATATGTATGTTTTACTGTCAATAATGGAACAAGAATGGAAATGGTCAACATAGTTATGTCCATTAAAAGGCAACAAAATAATTAAGTCCAATATAGGTATTTTCTACATATACCATCCACAATTCTATTATTGATCTCATTTTAAAGTATGCAGGTATGTCTTAGTATACCTCAGACAACATTAATGGCTCCATTAACGCGGTAGCATTATAGACTAGTAATTAATCGTCGAATTTGCTGTTCTTTTGATGAGCTTGTCAATGAAATGGATTTTTTATAGACATAACTGCGTTGAATGCCTGTGTAAGTGTGATTAAGGACCTTTAGTGCGTACTAGTCGAGGAAATTAATTACCATGTGTCGACGCTGACCTTTCCAGTACTAAAACAGCAGTAGTACATCTAAATGTAATGTAAACGATAAATCAGTAAATTTATTATATTTAAATACACTTAACTAAATTTAAATATCAAATGTATAGCAAGCCCCATTTAATCTCGTGTCTATATTTTTAAGAACTATGGTGTGTGGAAGATCACTGTATGTCGTCTTTGTAATTAAGCAAAGAAGGCGTTCGAAGACAGGGGGTTGTGCCGTCGAGAATGTTCTCGGATCTCATTTCCATGCAAATGAGGGTAGCACTTGTTATACAGCGGATGGTGGTAGGCACCCTCGTTGACAGCAAACCTACGTAGCTAGAAGACGCACAACTTGTCGGGTTATATTTGATCGATAAGTAATATGTTATGATAATGACTTCAAAATACTGTACACTATGTTACGACTTTATAATGAAATAGAACACACTTGTAACGTACTCAAATTCACGTCTGACGCAGAACAAATGGATAGAACACTAAGATAAAATTCTGATAAACGCAATTAATAGTACATAGGGCTATATATCTTGACCCTCGAATTGACATTTATGCAAATGATAGTAATTGCTTTCAAAAATACATTAGGAATGGTTCAAGTAAACTCGCAATAATATGAAAAATTTTATTTTAAAAGAATATCACAAAAATATATTCCAGTTCAAATATAGCTAGCTTTTAACGAAGTTACTGTTGTTTTCGTTCATTTTCTAAATCATCTATTAACCCTAATATTCCCATTTTCAATTTCCTTTTCTCTTTGTTTGTAAAATCTCTAATATCTGGTAGGATACTTTTAAAAAATTGTAAATCTTCATTATCATCGTCTAAGCCTTTATCCTCACTGGAGTATTTTCTTTTCTTAGAATTGCCACAGTTTGAATGTTCACTTATGTTCAAATTATTTTTCTGTACATGGTTCAGTGGGTCTGGTCTAATACTGTTGTTCGAGATATCTGGCTTAGCTTCTGATACATTCCAATCATCTGAAGAGTTATTACCATTTGATTTACTTTCTTCATCGTATATGCCACATTCTTCAAAGAAACTTTCTTTATATACTTGCCTAGAACAAATGTCTAGAATGAATAAAGGAGTTCTTGATGTTTGACTAATTTGGTAGATGGTAAACAATCATGCTAACAGTAGTAATACGAGCAATAAAATGGATGTTATTTCCTACAGATTAAACTTAATAGGTGCCACCTCGTCGAAAGTACAACGGAATAGCTACCTATATCTGAATGAAACTAGAGTTAATGTTTTAAAGATAGCAGATAGTACCAGCCTAAAGAAATTTCCTGCGAAGCGTAATAGTCTCCATATCCCTGCACTGAACAAGGTCATAGTGAATGGTATCAAACATGCTACATGAGACTTTATCAAAGATCTGGACTAAACCATTTATGTGGCATAAATGGTTTAGTTATGCTATGCAATGATTAAGATAGGCTAAAATATGAATCCGATTTCATGCAAATTCTTTTCTACTTGACTGTTCTTGGAGCGATTGCCCACCAGCCCAGAGTGAAAAAGTGGAGGCTCTAGTATAAAACCTACACTGTCCTGCATTGTCCATAGATCACCATGTGCGCTGTAAAGCTACGTAACCTAACTAAGCTTACCTAGCTCTGAAAATCTTAGAGAGAGCTAAACACCTAAAATTCGAATGATTGAATACTTACCCTTTCGGTCTCGTGAATGGATCCAAAAATTTCAAGGTGTCATATAAATAATATTTCTTACGAGTATTGGAATCAGAAGGATTCAGAAGTTTATTTTTATAACGGTTGAACGACGACCTTATTCCCTTCCATTTTGTTTTCAACTCTTCAGCTGCAACAAATAAACAATTTGTAGATATACATTATATTTCATAGTTCTCCTATGTCGTGTGATGGATAACGGTTAATATTTTATTATTACTTTAATTTAATTTAATTATAAATTTAATTTTATTAACACTCGTGCATATTGCCACTTGATTTGTATTGTACCCTTAAATGTCTGTTCAACCTGTAGTGACAAATTCAATTTGTTCAATATTTTTTCCGGAACTATTGTCCGATTCTTACCTGCAGTAAACACAACAATAATATTAAAAACAAAGTTTTTGTTTTCAATATGTTTTGTGAATTCTCGTGAGAACTGAAATAATATTCACGCATCTGTATCGGATTACACATTCCATTTATAGAGGGGCAGTAAAAGATCATGTCGTCTGCATAACTTATGTTGTTAAACCAAGTTTCACTAATATTTCAAGCAGACTATCCTTTCACCTTGGTAACCTTTATGTCTACAAATGTGCATAGGTAATGCACTAATTTTAATTTTCAGCCTAAATAACACGCCTATATCCCCGTAGGGGTAGGCAGAGGTTCTAGCACCCACATTTCGCCAGTTTATGTTTAGGTCCCAATGTAATAGGTGGCGAGCCTATTGCCATTAACCGGGCACTTATAAACCTGCGATAAATACACACATAACTTCGAAAAGCATCGAAAAGTCATTGCTGTGTGCCATGGTAAACCTAGGATAGAACCAGAGACGTCGTCTCAGCAGTCTATTACCCATACCACTAGGCTATATGTACGTACGGAGTACGGAGGTAGGACACGACGGTATCTCCCGTCCGAAATGAGCTGTCCAACTGGGGAAGTACCTCCGCCCTACAGAAGACCGCGGTCATAATAACCATCGTGTTGTGTTCCCGCCGGTAAGTAGGGTAGCCAGAGCTCACTGTACCCCTCCTTCCCCTCCCCTTCCTAGCCTCCCCACCCCTTCCCAACTCTCCCCCTTTCCCTTCAGGGTGGGTAGCGCGTGTGTGACACCCTTAGTGTTGCACACATTATAGGCCACGGTGGCCGCTTTCCATCAGGTGGGCCGTGTGCTTGTCTGTCACCTACGTAGTATAAAAAAAAATGTGAGATCTATACTGATTAACATAAAGTAGTTATTATTTTTGGCTGCCCTGTTAAATGCTAATTTAATAGAAAAGGTGAAAGGGTCGTGGATTGGTGCGAGGATAAGATTTACAATGGATAAGTACCTGTGCATTCTTCTTTAAGTTCAGTTTTCACACTGGTAGCTATTTTTTCCCACGCTGTTTCTACTTGTCGCGTCTTGTATGCCTCTAAATTGTGATCGTAGATCTCTGGATGGCGTTCCACAATTTTCGCGAACCGTATCATTAACTCTTGGTTATCTTTCATTGTATTCTGTGAAATAAATACCCATATTTAGGTACTGCAGTAAAAGGGGTAATTATAAGTAACACCTAAGCAGCGTTCGACAAGAGATGTCAAAAAGCATATAGGTACTTTTTAAATATAAGGCACCAAAGCAGTATTTGCCTATGTGCGCATCGAATGTTGCTTAAGTAGGTATACTCGTTCACTGTTCGGGTGGTTCACAATGAACGAGTCAAATCATATGTTATAATGATTGGTTATATTATTAGTAGCCTCATTTTTTTTTAATTCTTAGTGTAAAATTGTCATGATTTTTCAAAACTTGTGGGCAGGTTGTTAGATGAGTACAACAAGGCGTAAACGACTGTTCAAGAAAAATGTTAGCAATAGAGAGTATCGTTTGAATTGAGAGTAAATTTTCAGCAAATGAATATAACTGCATTAATTACTGTATACTGCGGTTTAACTAAGTACGTCCCTATAGGAACACAAAACGAAATCGAGTAGGTTGGTAGGTAGTAGGTATTTAATCAAAATCTAGACTAAACTCGCAGTTGACCGAATTATAAATAACAGTATTATGCCATGACTTACCTGTCATACTTACCAAGTTTTAATATTAGTGCTAATACTTGTTTACACGATAAAACACTGTGACCTTCCAGCCACCTCGTAGTATACTGATGCGCCACACGGCCACACGGCGCTGCATAAGTTTCATTTTAACCCGTGAGTGTGTAAGAGACAGAGCTATGAATCCGAGCGACGCCACAGGGACGCGATGTTGCCAAGCCGCTTACCGCGTCACAACGCTACACGCCTGTGTTATTTGTACGACACACAAACTGCCACGCATAATGCAAAAACGAACTTTAAGCCGTAAGACATAAGATACATATTTCAATTTATTCTAGGTTCATCCAGTGATAAAGTTTGAATCGGTTTGGCGCGAAACTCCTCGTGACTCGTGTCTCGTGTTCGTGTTGTATTACTGCCCACAGTCACTTGTCAACAGGAACTACGATTAGTGTAGGTAAGTAAAGTAAGTACAAAAATTATTTTGAAATTAGGATTTGTCGCTACAAATTAGAATAGTTTTGTCACGACTTTAAATACCTGTAGACAGGCACAAGTTTTTTTTATAAATATTTAGGTCCATTCTAAGAAATGTCACATTTTTTTGTGATAAGTATAAAATCTTCAATCTTATGAAGTAGCTGCTTAGTACTTACATATTATAAAGCATATTATACCTATGCACGTTTAACAGTGAATTAGACCGAGCTACCTAAAAGCTACTTAACTATAAAAGAACTATACTTTGCTAATATATAAATTAATTGTTTTTATATTTTTTAGAAATGTCTATATATTATGTCTTCCATATCACAAACATAGCCGTGACTTCTGCGTGTAACAAAATTTAAATAACATGCAACAGCAGCAGCATTAGAATTTCAATAAACACCTAACACTTCACATATTCTTATTTTCGCTATGATGCAGATTCTAATAATCATTCGCAGTAAAACTTATTCTATGTATCGAGTTACCACAATATATCGACGATGATGCGGACGTGCCCCTTGCAGCTAAATTCCATTTCAGCTGATTTCACTCATTTGAAAGAGGAAAAAGCATGTTCTTTAGCGGAAGATAGCCCGGACCAACTTAAAAGACACATGCACGTTATATTTTTGACTCATTGTCCATTGTACCAGTTGTGCCGCAATTAAAAGCATACACGTGGTAATTTTTCAGTATTTTTTTTTTATTTAGAGCACGTCTATTTTACTTCACCCCACCTGATGGTAAGCTGAAGGTAAAGACTCTGGAAAAATGGTCACTATTACAAACAAGTAAGTACAGTGTTGCAATGGTGGCGCTCGGCTTGACGGCCTCATCAGATTGTTTTTCACGCCCTGCTTGAAGAACCCAGTATTTTAGGAAGAAGGAAACATGTGAGTTTAGGAATTCCAAGACTTAATGGTGCAGTAGAGGAAAGTCACACCGAGCTGCTTGGTTATTGATGGAATATTCCGCACCGTATGCGGGGTGACATCTAAGCCTTGCATGTGCTGTCCTGTGTAGGAAAGGAATTCGATATCTGTCCCTTGCGTGTCAATTGCAGACTCACTGCAATGCTCAATATTTTACAAGAAATAAAGTTCCTAAAAAAAATCTGAAGCATAAGTCGTTATCAAGCTGAAAAAAGACATGAAACCACAGTACATATTTCACCATAAAATTGGTAAACTAGTGGTAAGCATGTTATATCGCTTACGTTAACATGTGCGTATGTGTTAATACGTGCATGATATTATAGTGTGTGGTTAAGTGGCCATGTGAGAGTGCATACGGTGTGCACCGCCACCACTAGCGTGGCATCTGCCAGAGGAAGCACGTGGCCCGAACACCTTTTGTTCAACGAATACACCCATTTTTTACCAACAGAACTATTTTTATACTGACACAGTTCTAAAATTATACTTTTATAATGAATATTGCATGAGTCAAAAGCTCAACGGATAGATATGTTAATAAATTGGTGTATTTATCTTAAAAATGCAAAATATTATGTACTTGGTGCAGGTTGGTAGGGTGGCCTTCACCTTCTGAAGTACATCGAAGTTTGACGGGGTCCGTTTTTCGCCTTAGTGTTCTTTGTATCACCATACTAGGTAGTCAATTATACGCGATGATTTCTTAATACAATGATAAAGTTCTGTTGTTCTTGTTCTTTAGTTTTCATGAATTATATGGAATACTTACCTTAAAAGATTTTACCTCATTTTGATTGATGATTTTATTTGAATCAATCTATCAAAAGCCATTGCTAGACATAGGCCTCTCTCAATTTGCATAATAACTCATTAAAATTATATCTATATAGGCTGTCAAAAAGGCCAACTGACTGAAGTGATGAGCTGATGAGCAAACTAAGTAATAAATATTATCGATAGTCATAAATTTTATGTAATTTATGTAATTGTCAGGCTTGACCTTGACCTTTAGTAATGTGACAATTTATACACAACTGCACACGGCAGCATATTGATTGTAATAAAAATATATCGACTGTTGGCTTACTCATTGTTTTGTTAACTGTTTCCATTGTGAAAACTGGACACGATTCGAATTAATACACCGATCTATTTTTTTTGCATTAATTCGGTCGATTATTCTTCAACATCATCTTAGTATCAATGCCTTTTGCATCAGAGTTTGTCACCTCAACGTCTTGGGTTTTGCTTCTCTAATTCACACGGCTTTGGGTATAAATAAGGTAGTACTACCAAGTCAACATTACCTGGGTCTTCTCCTACATTTACCAATTTATCTTATATATTATTATATATATTATTCAATCAATCAATTTATCTAAATATTTTGATATAAATATATAATTTCGATTAATCTTTGATACATATTTATATCAAGACGCACACACAGCACACCGTGCGTGGTAAAAATAAAATTTCATGTTTTAACTTTGTTTCGTAGATCATAGAACATGATGATTATCAGCTATTATTTTAGTTGACTAAATCTGATCATTTCAAGTTACAGACTTACAGAAGAGCTACGCAGGATAAATTTCGTGTATGTTTTGTGAATGGAAACGCGTCTACTCTTGGTGTCTTCTCGGCAGGTGAATATATGACAGGTGCTCTAAACAGAATTATACGTTGTAGCAATATGCATCGTAATACTTAACGCAATAATTATTTTTTTGCACGGCTCGTATTAGACCATTGAAATAGAAGCAAAAAATGTATATCTCTATATCTCTATGTCTATCTCTAGGAGTTGTCTCTCTCGCTTGGTGTGATGCCGATTGACATACTCAGCTATCATATAAGGAGAACAATCCTATCTCGAGTGATATAGCTATTTTATCCTACTTCCATTACAAAATCATACTATTTTTCTAGTGTTTCCATATTATGATATATATTTGCAGTATATCCTCATATATCAAGCGTACATTCAAATACGTATTGACAATATAAAAACTATAATTCAACAAAACCACAATAAGTATTACATAGTTTTATTGTTTTGAACAATATTGTATTATTCTATGAATGTAGGATACGCTCATACTGACTGTTTCTTACTTGGTATTAATCTCTTGGACTATCTATTCCACTAACCCCAATCAATCAATGCATCAACCGTCGATTGATAACTCAAAATAATCAATAAACAATTCAAAGCGGTTACACTTTGAAAATAGCAGACATATGTTCAACACACAACATATTTCATAAACCGGTTGTACGAAGGACATCCGCTTTTTAGTGGATAAAAAATCGAGTTCAACATTCTCACAGGAACTGCTGCGTATCCGGTGCTGCGCCAGCGCAGAATAAAAACGATCATTTGTTAATGTCTGAGTATTAGGCCACCAGGTAACCTAGTGTCGAATTTGTTCACGTTTGAATCTGTCAATGTCATACATTCGCAAAACTGATACACGTATTGTGTTGTGATTCCTACTAAGAGGATTTTCGAAAGTTTGCGTGGTTATTGCTCTCTCACGCCTATTGAAATAGACCTTTTTTTTCATACTACGTAGGTGGCAGACAAGCACACGGTCCACCTGATGGAAAGCGGCCACCGTGGCCTATGAACGTGTGCAACACTAAGGATGTCACACACGCGCTGCCCACCCTGAAGGGAGCTGGGAAGGGGTGGGGAGAATAGGAAGGGGAGGGGAAGGAGGGGTATAGTGAGCTCTGGCTACCCTACTTACCGGCGGGAACACAACACGATGGTTATTATGACCGCGGTCTTCTGTAGGGCGGAGGTACTTCCCCAGTTGACAGCTCATTTCGGACGGGAGATACCGTTGTGTCCTACCTCCGTTCATCTCTGACTGATCAGATCATCAGTTTAACTTGTGGTTGAAATAAAAATATCACGGTTGCTCAATTTACTAAACTCGTTCATAGTCGTTGTCGGGCTTGTAGTAGGTAACTAATTTGTGAAAGAAAAAAATATTTACTAAACTTTAATAATTTTGTTTAGTGAACGCAAACACAATCTTGATAGCGTTAAGCTTCTTTCTTTTTTGTTTGTTTTAGTATTATCATGATAATCTTTATAGGTATGTATACATATTCCAGCACTTTGGTCATTTTAATTATAAATAAAATAGTAGTAATTACCTAAGTAGATTTTCCACTGATTTATGTCAATTTTCTTGGATTCTTAGTACTTAGTAGTTTTATCACCCTTAGTTGCTTAGGTAATTAGATATATAAGAGTGGATTACGCGTTAGCTAATATTCAAATAGGTAGGTATGTTTCAATCAACGTAAAGAGTAAGTATGTGCTCAATTTTAACAAAACCAGCTTGTGGTAGCTTTTAGCTTCTAAAAGTAGTGCAACAATGTTCATGTGTCAACTGTCTACCAAAAATAATGTAAGAACTCTCTATGGAACGGTATGATGACCTCTAATCTACATACATACAAATGACTTCCACGCATGGACAACAACAATAATTCGAATGTTTCTACAAACATAACTTAGAAGCTATAGCATACCGAAGCAGCTTTTATGCCAAAGGAATAAAGTTCATAATAGAGTGCACAGGAATTTAGGTCTAGCAAGAACAGTTGTGGAATGACGTTTGGTAATAGTTAAGTGAAAGGCTGGATACGTGAGAAAACCGACGCCTATTCTAACAATGCCATATTTTGCCGTCATCTGGGCCAGTGATCGATCTGAGTAAATATTTTATTCCACTGATGCATGCAAAGTGATTGTAGATTACATGTTACCGTTTTTTTTTAACTTTTTCTTCAAGCGTTACGTGTTTATACGAATCAGTTATTTTAACCTATCTGTTGGATTCATAAAGAGGTACATTATGAACATTTTTGTTTCTATTCGATTACTTAAACGTAGAGGCGAAAATGTCAAAGGATTACGAAGCATTCAATTTATTTGCTGAATAATTACGCAATTGAGTATATTTTTTTTATAATACAACTTTTTGTGTATAATTACGCTGTAGGTACCTATTTGAGTTTCTGCTAACGTTTTGTTACCGGCTGGCAGGCAAGGTTAATTTTTACTACAAAAGTCTCATCATTCTCTGAACTTTTTCCCAACTCAGTTGGGGTCGGCTTTACAGTCTAACTGTGATGCGGCTGAACTCTTCGATATTTTCTGTGAAGCGACTGCCATCTGACCTGAACAACCAATGGTCCACTGACCAAAGGCGATATCGAAGTTCCAAGTTAGACTGGTTGGACTTTTGAGGGCTCCAAATAGCCGTAACGACTGCCATAGATCTTTGAATGGCAACCGGGACCGACGGCTTAATACACATAACACGAAGGCTGTCCTGTCCTGTGTGTGTACAAAAGTATCAGTGGGGGGAATATACCTACATCCGTTCAGGTAATACAAACTGGTCTCCTACCTACCTAAGTAAAAAAATGTAAACTAACAATGTGGGTACATACACACTGTGAAAAGAATAATTTATCGCTATTAGTCAACGCAAATAAGCTTTCGGTAGCGGAAACAAACTTTGCATTTTGACGTCATTGACTGTAGACATGCGATCCTATATTTAACATTTCATTGTGACCTAAAATAACTTTACCTTTTTTTCAAGTGGAGTGAGGACCGAAACTTTTGTAAGTATAGACTTTTTAAAGATTTGTAAAAAAATTACGCACTTATTTGAAATATGTGAATTTTATTGGCCAACTGTCTGGTACTCTGCCACGTGGTTAATTGGTAGTGCTTGTGCGGCTAAGCAGGTAATTAGTTTCCTTGCGATTTACAGCGTATAACAAGAAATCGGGTCAATTTTTTTTTCCAAATTTATTATCTGCTACATTTTCGGTTAGGAATTTATTTAAGGCATACCCATTTTTTTTAAATAGTGCCCGATTTGCGGCAATAGGCTCGTCACCTATCACGTGGGACTGAAAATAGTTGGCTAATTGTGGGTGTTTATGTATTAACCCCGTAATCCCTGTAGGCAGAGATATACCTCTACCTACCCCTTCGGGAATTACGGGCGTGAGCATATTTTGTATGTATTATTTGCCATATTAGATAGCGGCAGATATTTTGGTCACTTCAGACAGCGAAGATGGCAAGCTTCAGTTGATAAGATGTTTTTTTCATTTAAATGCATAGTCACCGACATATGAGTGAGTTGCTGTGCAATCAGATGCACTTTAGGAAAGACCTATGTTCAGCAATGAACGACAATAGGCTAATTGATTGATTTACGTAAAAAATATTACATATACCATGTTTCACGCGGTACCGACAAGAAAATTATGGCAATACGTTTTACGTATAAGGCAAATACGATAATTACTGCTTGTATAAATAGTTCACGCGTTAACCGTGAAGGTTATTTGACGACTCTATGCGTCCATTGTTGCGTAATTTGCAACGTTAATAAACATAAAATAATATTAAACGGTAGTATACTTTAACATTGTAACACAAATACTTTGTTTTTTAATTACTACTAGCTGACCCGCGCAAGTACGTGTTTTTCATTCCTGCTTCGCACTTTTTGGTCATAGCATAATAAACATAAGCATATAAACCTTCCCCTTGAATCATTCTATCCATGAAAAGAAAGTGCATCAAAATCCGTTGCGTAGTTTTAAAGATTTAAGCATACATAGGGACAGACAGCGCGAAGGGACTTTGTTTTATTATGTAGTGATACGATTGATTTTTAAGTAATTTATACTGTGTTATTTAATGTAACTAAATATAAAATATTCTGTTTCAGCTAAGGATCCAAGGCTTGGGATCTGGTACACCTTTTTTATCGTGGACAAAGTCCCCACGGATGCCACCTCCGCCAAAGTTGGTGTAGGTGATTATGGCGGACTCGAATCAACTGAAACACACACCATCTATGGGTCTTTGTTTGCCGAAGGTGAGATTATATAAGACTTATCTCTCGGGGAGCTGGTATACCTGTAGAACTCGAGATCTGGCTCTGATGCAGAATTTCCGTGAGAAACGGCTGTGGTTTACTAACCTTTCTTCTTGTCATTGGTAAGACGGTAGGTGTTCCAGTAATTCAAGATAAAGAATACATCAGAAACCAGCCTATGAGGAAAAAGAGCGGATTTTTGGCTTTAAATGTGCTAGCTTGAATGCAACTGGTATTGGCACTCGGAGGATGATAAGTGTTCATCATTCAACGAATTTTATTTTAATACAGATGAGTAAACTAAAGTTGTTGAGTGTAATAATTCACAATAGAAAATTTAAAATCACATTTGCAAATTGATCGCTCCTATATCAATTATATCCATAATAAGCTTCGCTTGCCCTCGGCTACACTATCGTGGCCTTTGAGTTACGCAAAGTATTTCTGAGTTACATTGCTCAATCATATAACAAAACGTGATGATATATAACACCATACGACCACAGTGACCTTAAAGTTGAGACTGTGAAAGTCTCATTAATATTTAGTCGGTTCTAACCAATAAATGATGTCAACACTTCATTTTTTGATTGATTTTCATGAACACTTAATGTTATTACTTTATCAAATGATATAATATATCATCGGCATCATCAGAACGTTAGTCTCGTTTGCATCCATGGTTTGTAGTCAGGGGTCTGTTGTCCTTAAAGAGTTGGAAAGCAGACTGATTTAGTTTATTTTGGTTAGAAGGTCAATTCTCGTAAGTCTAGATCTAATCTTGAAATAGATTTCGTCTTATAATCTACCAACCGTTGCTAATAATAACGAGAATAAGTATATCTATTAAAAAATTAGGCATATGTTCCTTACCTTTTTATATTTTTATTCTATTCGAAAGCCCTGACGCACCTAAGCCGTCGCACGTATGTCCACGCGGGGTGTATAAAGGAGATCGAAAATAAAAACTCCCCCCGCAGGGAGAATTCATCCCCAAACATATTACGGGAATGTTGGTAGGTCGACATCCGGACGCTCCGATTTTTTTTCGCTATAATCAACCATCGTTTTCCGTTGCGGTTTATTACAAATTGTGAATAATATATTCTTAAGTAAGGGTACTTAAATGGAGTTGTAAAATCTTATTGTATCGATGAGGACAATCATTTTGAAATAATATTAAATATAATGTATTTATAATGCATAAACCTTTGCTTTATTGTATATTTTAAATGATCGGGTTCTTTGTCTTAAAATCAAATGGTCGTAATAATATTGTTGTGGTTTAAATAATGCTTTGTTCTCAAAAGCTATAAGCTGTATTCAAGTGAACAGATTACAAGGATCACCATACTTCTCCTATTTTTTTGAACTCTTTAATACCTGTTCTAAAAATGAAGCATTATATTCTTTTTAATCATGATAAAAATTATATAATATATAAATGATATGTAGTTGATAATATACTATTGCATTAGGGACAACCTGTCATGATAGTATATTTGTGTATGTAAATAAATAAAAAAAAAAAAAAAAAAAAAAAAAACACCTCTTACCATTAGAACTTAACAGCAATGTTACGTAAATAAAATATGAAAAGGGTCATCTAAATTACAGTCTTTTCTTAAACTATGCTAGCAGAGTGTTTTGATTTCTCAGTGTAAATAAAATGAAGATAGCCGTGAAAGCGAATGCCAAGCATATCAACAGAATTCGTTCGTAGCCTCTGAAATGGCTTTTCTATTCAATTTTCGATAGATTTTTTACCTACCCGCAGTTTTGCGTACGGTGGAACCAATAAATCTCCTTTCGAGGTAAGGGGCGAATTAATCAGTTGACTAGTTCACCGACTAGTCTCACAACAAATCCCCAAGCTGCATACAAATATGAACCGAAGTATATCTCTGAATAGGTCGATGTTGCGTTGTACTTGCCATTTCTATTTACCTTCAGCGAGGTGAAAATAAGAAGTGGGAATAAACAGTAGGGCCTTCGTCGATACACTCTAAGGAGATTAAAGTGTTCTGGTGGTTAGGGATCAGCGGTGCAATATAAATTAAGAAAATGTTAAACTTTATTTGTTTTAGAAAATAATGGTTGGGTTGCTTATAAACAACGTTACGTAAGCGGGCTCAGCACTTCCGCTGGTTCAATAAATAATAAAGCAATTTTTTACACGTCATAAAATAAAAAAATCACTTGATTAAATTTTAGGAAAACCCGAAATTTAAAAGCCGTGTTATTTCCCGCCCATTAGGGTCAGGGAGGGCGGCGGGTCGTTGGGCGGGCAGGTATCGGGCACGAATTAATAAACAAGCCGGCCAAGGGCACGCGCCGTATGACCTTTGGGCCTATCCTTGTCCTCTTTACTCGTAACCAACTTCTACAGTTTTTACTAAATGGTCATAAATAAAAAGAAACCATATCCTTTTACAGAATAACAATACTTTCGAAAAAAAGATACATTAAAGGAGTTGATCGTTACAAAGAACAAATCCTCAATTCGCTATAAAACGTCGCACTGAGAGTGGGTGCTCCCGCGCGGTCGAAGAAACGTTGTCATTCAAAATCAGACCACGTGTACAATATTTCATCATCAGGAAGGGTGGTGGAGCTTCTCCCTATGGCACGGCCATTCCTCCCCGCACGCCTCGCGCCGCCAACCACCCACACCCGACCCAAAAAGTCTATCTGCACTTGACACGGGAGGAAACGGGACAGATTAACCGTAGTGAAGGGAACAAAGCTAAATATGTTTCAAGCTGATACTTACCCTTGTACAGTATATACTTGATTTACAGAATAAGAACACACTTTGAATGGTACACCAACATATTTTAAAAATCGAATAAAAATAACGATGTTTGATATTTGGAGACACATTGTGTAGGAAGAGTTGTTTATGTGTTCGATTTTTGAATCTCTTTTAGTTATAGTTCTATTGTATTGAATCTTATTTAAAAATAATAAATGATACAATAATTTTCCACTGCGAATCACTCAAGTGTATGCGCACTCAATCAAAATACATAAATAAACAGTACTTGAATCTGATTCCAACCGTTTACTGCGCTCAGTATAAAAGTTATACAATGCTGAAAAAGGATGGAGGAATGAAATGATGGAACCATTTTCAGTTCACGGTGAGATACCCACGCAAACATTCTCATTCAATATGTTTACAGCACACACACGCGTGGGTTTTGGCGTGAAAAGTTTGAGCAGTAATTTATATGACGGTTTAAATAATTACTTCGCGTTTTCGGCTCAATTTGTAGATGAGGCTGCGCCATATCTGTGCTGCTGACATTTATTCGCATTACTTTTGCAGTGCGGTTGAAATATGATGACGTCACCCGTGTACCGGTAACTTTATAGCGTACGGGACTATTATTAACTGTACAATAGCTCAGTTTAAATGTGTGGTCATGTTCTTTTTCTGTAAACGGCAATTTGATTGTATTGTGTTAGATTTATTGCAATGTAGCTTACTTGTTGTAATACTTTTTGTTAGACAATAAAATACTATATTCAAGATTATGTTAATAAAATAATTAAAAGCTGCAACTTAATATGCTTTCGTTTAATTACCTAATAAACTGTATGGTAGTTCTTTCAATAGCCTTATACTGAAATAACTGACAACAAACTTAAAAAGTAGTATATATTATTATTCTACATATTATATTCTATATTTATTTATTTATTCTTGAATGATTTTTCCTGTAACGTACAGAATGCAAGATATTTTTTTTTTATTTTCTTTTAGTACCTATTGTGTTTTCCGCTACATAAAAGATTCCTTACTTCTATTGCCATCTGCTTTGAAAATAGATTGCTTGTCAATAAAAATGTAAATTCGCCGCTTCAGCTCTCGGCTAATTCATTTCCCAATGGAAAATCCGGGAGCGAGTCACCGGAGATCGATCGACCGTTCATTTCGAGATATTTTTTGCTTTTTCACATTTCATATTGACGAGACGTCCAGTTAGTTTGCATACAACGTTTGGCTATGCTACGACAATATACTAACGCGCCCGTCCGCGCGGACCCCATCGGCCCATTCTCAACTCAAACGACAAGGTCGCGCGCTTTTTGTACTGACTTCAGATATTAACGTCTTTTGCGATGATTTATAGAGGTCCTCTCCCATGAAAGAGATGAAGGGGCTTTCAGGGGACTCGATATGAATTCTAATACGGATTTGCGATAACAACTATTGTATAAGACTTCTTCTATACAGTTACGAAATAGTATATAAAATAAAAGTGTGCGTATGTAATATTATACAAGAACAATTTTACATCAATTTCATGTGCGTCCGTGGTAGTATAAGCAAAAAATCGAAACACACAAATTTTATCCCAAACCTCGGGTTTGGCGCTCACACTCTCGCGGTGATACGCCTGACACCATAATCAAATAAGTACCTTTTACCGGGAATGTTTCTGCGATATTCTAAAGTGATTCTTCGTCCATTGTTTTACGGATTGTATTCGGTTAAAGCGGTAAAGTCTGACTGGCTTCCGCATAAAACGTATTTGTAGGAAGGACGACCCAGAAAATGGGTATAATATACTCACACTACCGCCGCTTCCTCGCCTTATTCTCCCGGCTCGTCCCCCAGGAGTCTGCAGAAATTTATATAACAAGCTATCTCGTCCGGGCTCGGTTATTGTCGAGGAAACACTGCCTCAAACATTATTTTTAATTAAAGACAAGTGTACTGGCCGCTAACGTTCTCGATCCGAACCACGATTTCCCTCCCCGTCAATTTTATTACAGACTTTTTATATTTTTGTGGAGACCGTCGACTTGAAGAATATAGCTTAATTGCAGTATTGTCTGCCTGAAACAAGTGAAATAATCGGAACCATTTATTTTAAGTAGCCTTGTTGATAGCAGTAGCTGTTAGTATTCAATGCATAATTGTCTAAAGTCAAGAGATCTGTTGTAGTCAACATTATGCTGGAAACTCTGCGTACCAGTAAAATATTTTTCATCTTTGTTGATTTTTTTTTCGTGACATAAATCCCAATTAAAACCAAACTACACCTGTTTAGTTAATCTGCTAGCTTTTTAAAAATAATCCTTAAAATTTAATCTTTTAAACAATTTCTCATTCAATCACGTAATACGAGTGGGGGGTGGTCACCCCGCCCGTCGTCCGATATTCGTGTCGGGGACGACGTAACTTGCCCCGTACTACAAGTTCCATATTCATTTAATAAAATAATGATCATATAACCCGTGAATGATGTTGGCTAACACGGTAGCGACGTCTTTCTTTTTAAAAAAAACAAGAATATTAGTAACCCAAAATACTAATATTCCCTTAAAGCCCTCTAGCTAAGCACAATGACTTGTGTTAAGAGTGGGTTCACGTCAGTAGTGTTAAGGCCAGGATTCGAACCCCCCGAGGTGGGTCCTCCGAGGCGGGTCCTAGTGGCAGCCCTAGAAGTGGGTGTCATCTCGCTCGCCACCTTGCTCACGGCGATGGTACGATGTGCGAGCACTTGGGCAGCCGCTGCCTCCTTCTGCGAGCAATTTATGCTCGAAAAGGAGGATTCGGAGCGGGTCCGGAGAAGACTCCGGGCCCGCACTGCCCGCGATGAGCGGAGACGACTCGGACGTCGGAGGTCGCAGAAAGACCTCCGTCCTCCATGAGCACAGGCCTGGGGGTGACGGGTGGAGCCGCCTATCACCCTAGCAGAAGCAGGCCACTGCGCGGCGGTGGCGCTAAGTGGCACCCCATACCTATGGGCTAGATGGGTACACAATGGTCCCCACATTAGGGGAAGAGAGTCATCACAAAAGAGATGTCCCCGGGTCTGCCGGGGTGCGAGAGATATGTCTTGTATAATCTTACCTCCGGCAATCAAGGTCCCGTGGACGACGTGCGTTTTAATCGGTTCGAGTCCGACATAATCACCTCCACCGGTTTTGGCGGAGGTGATGTCCGTGGGAATTTTGAGCACGATAAAAAAAAGTATCCGAACACCGGACCTTTCGATCGTAAGGTGGACTCCGAAACCACTAAGCTACCGACGCCAACCTTTCAGCTCGGAGGTGGAAGCCTGCACCAGAATTTATAATATTTATAGTATGTTTAGCAGGTTAATCGACTTACAAATGAGATTGACTCGGGCTTCAGTTTTCCGGGAGCGGCAGCCATCAGACCTAGTGCAGACTTCCTTTTCGGAGTTAGGACTTCGAAAAGGAAGTCCTAACTCCGAAAAGGAAGTCTGCACTGAAGCTTCTTCAGTTATTTCGCAGGTACTTAGTAAGTCGGAGTACCTGTAAGGTGATGTTTGCCTGGACTTCAAGAATGTTGGTAGGACCGTATAAACTTCATTTCTATCAACTACCTACTAGATGCTATTTGAAACAGATAAATATTTCACCATAAAAAATATCCGATCATAATAACCATCGTGTTGTGTTCCCGCCGGTAAGTAGGGTAGCCAGAGCTCACTATACCCCTCCTTCCCCTCCCCTTCCTAGCTCTCCCCCTTTCCCTTCAGGGTGGGCAGCGCGTGTGTGACACCCTTAGTGTTGCACACGTTCATAGGCCATGGTGGCCGCTTTCCATCAGGTGGGCCGTGTGCTTGTCTGCCACCTAGGTAGTATAAAAAAAAATAAAAAAAATCCAAAAGAATACATTAGGATTTTTTTACATTATATAATTTGCTTGAAAAAGGTATCAATAGTAAAAATAGTTAACTGCAAATAAATAATGGTAGGGGCTTCACTGCCAACCCACTAGGACTTGACGTCATCCATAAGCTGTAGGTATCCACAATATGATGAATCATAAATACCTATGACCTATAAATGTTCAGTTGATGGTAGATTGTTCACTAATAACATTGGTCCTAAAGTACGGCAATTGGTTCGATGATACATTAGAGCTATAAAATACTTGTTCAATATTGTATTTTGAAATTACGCGGGTTTTTATAGCATAATAAATTGATAAATATAATCGAGTGTCACAGGGATGCTATTCGGTAAATGACAACATACACACACATTACACACACCAACATAAGGGTAGACGCAAAACTTGAAATTCCATTTCAAAAACTTTTTACGTACGAAACCATATCGAAACATACTTACGTTAATTTCAACATATATTTTTCAATTATTGGCTTTTTTCTTCATTCAATTAATTCATAATAATATAGGGTGTCAAGGAAATACCCCAGAAGTCAAGACACTTGATAGAACTTCAGGTGAAAAGAGAAATCGTAGTAGTAGTACTAGTATCGTTTATACACTTTGGATTTCAGTGTTTATATAATTTCATAACAGAACTATCAATAATAAACAACTTAAGTACGATCAATTTCCTATTACAGTCCACTGATGGACATAGACCTTCCCAATCAGCATGAAAGGCTTTTGGGATACCACTCTGGCCAGACGGGTTTCGATCCAAGTTTTCCTTTTATTTTGCGTTTTGACCTTGTTAGAATATTTGCCAGAAGTTGTAACTCCTCCCCTTCTCTCTCTCTGCAGTTTTCTAGCAACATAAGTACAACATAAAAAGGAAAATGAATAAATAGAGTCCCTCTATTTATTCATTTTCATTTGGTGGTCACAAAATGTAATTTTTTGCCTTTAAGTGGACTTTACGATCATCACAATAAATATATAAGTATGATGCATTGATGTCGGTTATCAGTATCACGCAATATAATATGTACTTATAATTTTGCCCATTTTTAAAAGTGTAGCTATGAGAATAAATGTATAACTAATATATAAAAATTGTGCATTCATGCATTTGCAATTGAAATTATCACAATTCTTTTACAGTTCAAAACATCGATTGTATTATTACACGATTAAGTTTAACAACAGTTCTTTTCAAAGAATAACACTAATAAATTAATCGATATTATTTGCGATAATATATTTAGCTTTCAAAGCTTAATTGCTTTCGTCTTATTTTCAATAGATATTAAGTGATTTTTTCGCTGCAGCCAATAAGCTAGGTGCCCTTTCTCGACCTGCAGACGTTCTCAGAACGAAATGTCATACAGATTATCGACTGACTGCGACCCTACTGCGTGTGGGGAATGTTAAATAATTAGGTTACATTTGCTTTTGTTTAAACATCGTCAATTACAACACCATTATAAATCAATGAACAAAAACATTCTAAATACATAGCAACTTGTATCGACATAATTCATTTTTGAATAGTCGTGAATTATGTTGTATGAAATACTTTTCCTAACTTAAGGACTTTTTACGGGATTCTAAAAGTCATGTGGAAGAACCTGATAGAAAGTGGTTACGTAGACTTAGTAGTGGCGTTACACTCTTACCGCCGACCCTGAACTAACGATCTAATGCACTTCTTCAAGAACCCCATATTAAAGTTGCTTGGGAAAATCACAGTAAGGAGTTAAAGCTTGAGGGTGGACTTGACGTGCGTTCTCTAACGCAATGTCTGAGGATGAATTCCCTACCTATGGTGAGCAGTGCGATGTCAGAATGCAGCTACTGGCATCATGGCAAACAACACACACAGTTGGGCAAAGTCTCTACTCAGGTTGTGTCCACAATCCTCAATCTTCGTCTTTGTACTTCTCTATATCAAGATAACAAAGTGGAGATTCCGTCAAAACTACAAGCTTCTTTATTAATATATAATCAATTTCAATATAAATACAAAACAATACATAATTCGACTATTGATTTAGAGATGACTAACGTATAAATATATAGATTTTTAATACCTAATATCTTAATCACACCTGCACCAATGACATAGATACTCGTATATATGACGAAAAGGTCAGCATCGAAGATAATACCATGGTACTCGTATTACAATATACTGAAGGATTTTTTCAGAGGCAAGTAGATCATCAGCGCTTATTGACCAAGCAGTGTGGATGAAGAACGTTTCCTTCAATTACATACTTATTATTCTGACAGCGCCAACGATTAGCGCATGATTAGCGCGAATCTGAAAATATCCTAAAAACTATATCATTTAATTATCATCTGAACTCCAATCAGAGTTTCACTTAATTGTATTTTGGAGCTCCCAGTGGGCTCCAAAATGCAATGATGAAAACGACGCCTGACCTCCCAATTCCAAGAGACAAACCTGCGCCAAAGCGTCCTCCCACCTCCCCGATCACCTGTTTTACATTAAGCCCGAAGTTTCGGCTACTAATCAGTAGCCACGGTCCAGATAAATCACGATAGTAACAGTAAAATAGATTCAGTAGCGCTATTATTTCAAACCTTTTAATTCACTTATAAGCATAATTTTACTTCAATCAATTAATCAATTAGTATATCGCGGTCCACTGCTGAACATACGCCTCTCGTAATGTTGAAAGGCCTTGGTGAAGGTTTCCACGCTGATCAGACGGGTTGGTACAGTGCTTTATTTCTTATTTTCCTTTTGCAGTGATATCATTTACGTATTTTTCGTATACATTTTCCGTTAGTCAGCTCTTACGACACCTTGCGAATGTGGTGAACATACTTTTTCCGTCACAACATGGAATATCCCTAAATTACAAATCGAAAAAAAATTGAGCAATTGTACTATTGGTTTTTACAGTTGGTTGATACATTTGAATTCTAAAAACAGAATCCTTTACTTGTTTCGAAAAATAAAAATCAAAAACAGTGCCCGTAATGGCCTCACACTAATAAATGCGTACATTGTTTGGGGCTCGGCTCATACGCAGATTAGCCCAGTTTTTGTCCGATGTCGTATTAAAAGCTTTCAAATAAATTAAATAACGTTTCAGGCGTGCCAGTGATGCTATGGAGTACTTTGTTATTGATGTAGAGTCAACAATGTGTTCGAGGATTGCAGGAATTGTGACTGGACTTTTGAAATAACAAATATTATTAATATAGTAGTTTTTTCTCATGATGCGTTATATATATAAGTACTAAAAGGACATTTTTAGTCTATCAACTCAATAAATTAGGCTAACAGAGGCCATTGCTGGACATAGGCATCTCCCAATATTGGGAGGCTTTGGCCTACTGCTTCCTACTAGGGTTGGTGTCTCGTAGTGATATCGTCTGCGCATTTTTCCATTTGGCGCCGCTTGCGACACGCTTTGGATGGGATGTAGATACGATACAGATAATATTCTTTCTCCTTTTTCAAACTACCTTATGTCTAAAGAGAGAACAGTCCACATTAAGAAATTGATACGTAACTACTCACACAAAAACGTGAGTTGTACATTTTTCAATATGACAAATGTGAATATAAATTGCCGCTTCTACACTATTCAAGGTCTATGATTGCAAGGAAAATAATCAGCTAAAGCGTTATTATTGGTTAACAGAAATGATAAGGCAACGATAACGTTTGCCAGCTATTATGTATTGTAAGCATGCCTTTTATTGATTAAGAGTGGTTAATGGATAACAGGTAACGCTATTAATTAGTAAAATGGAATAGTACGTAGGTAATTGGGATTTATATTTGTATCTAAAAGAAACGTGGGATAAAGTAAGTAATACATTTTCAAGATAAAACAGATATTTACAGATATGAGGGCTTTAGAAGTTAGCTACAAGGTCGACAGCAGGCCTGGTGTTGCAATCGTCCATAGGTCACGGTGACCACTTGTTAGTAGGGGTGGGCCATATGTTAATCTACCATCCAAGAGATTTAAAAAACATTAAACGGACATTGAAAGTTTTTATTTCGACTTAAAATCTTACGTTTGTTTGACCACAATTTCTTGAGTAGATCCGGAGATATGAGCATAAGTCGCGTTAACCAACGCTCGCGCAGTTGAAGTCGCAGAATCTCGTAATACCTATACCTACATACTAAAAAATATTTGTGACTGACTCAAATAAAGTCTGCGTCACCGATAATATTATAAAGGTCAACGGTACATATACTATGTTTGTTGTTAGTTAGTTAGTTTAACCGATATTCCTGCACTATTGAAAGCACAGTGAGCACGATATACTGACGACCGTTGAGCTAGTTCTTATTAAGCCAATTGTATCGGTCTACCCTCTTTCATAACCCTTTACACGGAGATCGGTTCGGTGAGTCTATTCTCTGCCGCACTATTAAGTCCTGGTATTCCTTACCGGCGCACGTGTTTCCTTCCTCCTACAGCCCCGGGTCTTTTAAGCGGGGAGTGAAAAAGAGAGGCCGTCAAGCTGAGCGCCACCATTATAGCACTGAACGTGTTTGCAATGGTGACCCTCTTTCATGAGACTTTGCCTTCAGCTTAACACCAGGCGAGGTGAAGTCAAATTGACGTGCCATAAATAAATAAAAAAAGCGCTTGAAAGCAACGAACCTGGTAAATATCCCATTGTTATTTATAATAGTAGTTTGAAAGACGATGTCAATTTAAAATAGCATATTTCTGTTGACAGCACTTTGCTCCAATAAAATACATTATTTTTGCAGCTCACTACCTATTATAGAAAACACGATAACCATACAAACCTAATACATTCATTACATATGCTCACAATCACCAAATGGCATGTACTTAACAGGAAAATAATAACTAATTATCAGCGATAATAATGAGCCGAGGTAAGGTACAGATCGCGGCAATAATAATGTTGGAATAGTATCCCAGCCGCAATACGTGATCTTCAATTTTATCACTGTATACGAAGAGGTTATGGCGGAGAACTGCCATTTTGTAGGTATACTACATGTAGATATTATACATACGAGTAGATTAGGTATATATACATACTTAGATATATTTGTACGATTTACTTACTTAAAGTGTATACAGAAGTGTATTAGGCGTATAATGTGGCACAAAATATACTGTGAACCTTGTCATTGTGTGGAATATTGTAATAAACGAAGGTGGATGTAGTTCGAAGATAGTCCTATTAATATTATAAACGTGAAAGTTGTAAGTATGGATGGATGGCAGTTTGTTACTCTTTCACGTAGCAGACATCAGGTTTCGCGTAGGTAGGCAGTGAGGGGACGTAGTAAGCCTTTCCAAAGAGCGAAACCTATGCTCGGGCCCTCTCCGTAAGTAGCGGCGCAGCTGTGAAACAAATCACTACAACACGATGGCAAGGAAATGCCGTCGAATAGACAGAAGAAGAACTCTTTCACATAAAAATTATATTTTGATGACACTTCACTGTAATCGCTTCTACATTAGAATAACACATAGGCTACAATTTATTGTGTGAATTGTCCAATATATGTTATCCACGCGGGTGGAATCGCGGGTAACAGCTAGTATATAATAATAGAATAAGGACAAATCTCACGTCATCCTCACCGGCAAGTCTCTACACTATTGTTGAACAGATGTGGCTCCGGCGCAGGCTTTTCTTACCAGTCGTTTTCTGCACCACTTAATTAGATAAGTTATAATATTATTTTTAGTGACGCTTCCTTTTTAATATTAATACTGTATAAATCCTTTTTTTATTGTTTCGACTGCATAGTTATTAATGTTCTTTTTTTAATGTAAAAAATCGTCTTTTGTTTTCGCTCCCACCTTCCTGCCTTCTCTCTGAATAGTTGACATATAAAAGTATGCGTATAAAAAGTGAGTGTATTTTGTCTTGCACATTTCAAGTTGTACATATACAATATTATTATTTTTACCGAATTTTTCGCTATGAGAACTTAATAAGGTATCAATTAATCCTAATAGCCGTGCTCAATACTGGAATTAAATGGATATCGAACATAGCAATCGTAATTACTAACTCCGAGCCAACAAAACAGTATATTATATGGAAATAGTGTAGTAATACTCTTTCCAATAATAAACAGAAGATCTAATGGCATCATAAAGCTATCACCATTAGAACGATTGAGGTACAGAACTATAAAAGTACGAAGTTAATAAAGGTCAAACGTCAACGACAAGGCAACTACCACTATGACCTAAATAAACTGCGAACATCACGGTACCAATTCAATTCAATCCAATTACCATCCATACATCAGTATTTTATGGCATACCTACGTGCCTATATAAACACTTGGCGATAGTGTCGCAGAAGTAGTTTAATCCTGTCATTGACTGGTTGACCTTATTGTCTAATTTCTTTTTCGGTTGGAACTACCAAATGAAAGTAATTAAAAGCATATACGACAGTATTCTTTGATTTATATTCAAAATAATCCTTAAAAATAAATTAATAAGTCTTGATATGTAGGTCTAGTAATGCGGTAGACCTGCTGAGACGTAGGTACCTCCCGGGGTTGGAAGGTCAGATAGCAGTCACACGTCTAAACGTCAAAATAACTCAATCTATAAGGAAAAAGGTAGTAGGAAAATGTCGAATTGAACCTTTTTACATTCACTGACTGAAATTTTCTGCTGGGTGCATTCCACGTTTGCTTTACCCGGACTCCTCTTCCTTTCACATAATTTGATTTGTTTGACACTTACGGGCGCAACAGCCGTCGAACCCCCGAAATACTCTGGTTTTTCACCCGCATCATCAGAGAAAAGCCGTTCCCTCTGGAACAGGTTTTCCCTGATGATGCGGGCATCAGCCATCAATCAGCAGTCTAAGTCCAGTACGGCTTGCAGGTTAGCTTGGGCCACAAAGATCATGGAGTTTAAGCATCAACCCAACAATATAATTATTTTGTCGACCAAATAGATTAAGAACTTGCTTTGCAATGGCAACATTATAATGATAATGTATGTATATTTACCTCAACCAACTTTCGTGCTGTCGTGAGAAATAATTAATCACACATGAAAGGTTTTTAAATGATTCAACTCGGACACTGATTCTGTCATTTAAGTAGGTACATAAGTAATTTATTTTGATATTTAGATTGATGTTCTGATGGATTTATTATGATCTTTTAACTCTTTGTTTTGCTAATGATGTCTTTTTGATTTTGCGTATGGGATACCCTCGGGCCTTACTCTTGGCCACACTGGAGCAGTGAAAGGATGAGGTATTTTATTACAACAGCCTGTGTGGCCGAGAAACCAAGTGTGCCCTAAAAAGGATATTCTTGAAACTCCGACTGGCCTTGACCACCAGCAATGTAATGTTAAAGATCTAAATCGCCCCTTCCCAAATAAAGTAGTGAAAACACTACGCATGAAGTATGTGAGAGACTCGCTCATTAATCTGTATCTGTAGTGCCTATTAGGTGGCTAACTTTGTCCCTTAAGATTTAGGTAGAGTCCTAGAACCCCACTTATTTGATCAATAACACATTTAAACAGATTGTTGTAAAAGTAGAAAAAGTAAAGGGAACCAGGTCACGCGGCAGATCACCTATGAACTGGACGGATCTGGTTAAATCCGTCGTGGGAATCGGCGTGTCAGACTGCGCCAGACAGTCTGTAAACAGAAAAAGATGGTGGGAGATCGTGAGGAACGCTGTGTCCGCCTCTAACACTAATAGATATACTTTTTTAGTCTACCGCTAACACTAATAGTATATCTATTAGTGTTAGCGATAGACTAAAAAAAGTCCAATTGACTAAAAAAAGGAGACTAAGAAGTTCAGTAACCTATACTCAATATCCAAGAGAACTCCAGATTCAATAGAATCTGTTTTTACACCATTTCATTTTACTTCGTTCACACAAAATTATTTAGATAACTTGTCTCAATATAAGTAGCTATATTTACAGTATCAACTTATAAATTTCGCTTGGCAATATACCTATAAGTTATAGGACATGTCATATTTATTGCAGAATATTTCATATATAAAATAGGGTAAAATAAATTATTGGAAAAACTATAATATTTGTTGATGTGGTGACCGTACATAAAGTTATATGGCCTGTGTAAAGGGCGCCAAAAATATATTACCAAACCCATAGCAAATATTATATTATATCCATCAATATATTACATGTCATATGTATATTTTACTTATGTAAATATAATGAACGTGAGATATACAGTTTATTTATATGCACTCTAAAATATAGTAATTTTATTCACAGACTAGAAACTTCTAGATAAGATAAGTTGCAAATCTACATCATTTCGTATTAAGAACTAGCTGACCCGCGCAACTTCGTCTGCGTCACCCCGTTTTTGCAACATTTTTCATTCCTGCTCCGCACCTGTTAGTCGTAGCATGATGTTATATACATATAAACCTTCCTTTTTAATCATTCTATCTATCCGCATCAAAATCCGTTGCATAGTTTTGAAGATTTAAGCATACAAAGGGACAAGAAAAATAGGGAAAGAGAACGCGACTTTATTTTATACTATGTAGTGATAAGAATATTTTCACTCAACCATGTCATCATAGCATATCTATCTAAATAATAATTATAACTCCATGTAATTTTTCTACATTGCAATTTATTAAATACTCTTTATTAATAATATTTTATTGATATTTTAAATAGATACATTTTTTTGTTCTTTTTCAGGTGGTATACCGTAATCATCTGTACAATTAAGCCATCTATCTGGATCAAGCCTACAAAAGATTGCGGCCATGACATGTAACCTTGCTTTCACATTTTGACATGTCGTGTTGACGAGTTCCCGAACAGTTTCGTTTGAAACAAGTAGCTCTACTTTCATCCATGGAGTCAAAAATATGGATCATTGGTTATGATTGTCATACAAGGTACTTTCAAAAGATTGAAGGTTTGTATTGAGTAGGTCAGTAACATTTGGTGAGCAACACCACATCTTTTTATTACTCTATAGAATACTTACAGTGAAAGGCTTTCTATATTAGTATACCTGTTTCTTATCTTATGATATAAAAGAAATCGTGAGTACGTAGTTAACAAATTTGGTAGACAAATAACAAATCCTTGACATAGAACAGTAGCATTCAAACACACTCACTATTTTACTGGTAAGGCTAAATCGGTAACTCCCGTCACTGTTGTTAATACATCTATGATTTTATGAACTAGCCTCACCAACTTATAGACAGGACATTAATTTGTTAAAACAGCCGTTAGACTAAATTATTGATTTAATTAAAATAGTAAATTGAAATCGACTGCAGATCTTTATCTTGCTAAATTAATAGTGATTTATAAAGAGCTAGCCTACGTGTCAATTTTATAGGTGAAGCAGTAAAATCTGCAAATTAAGGTAATATTTTAACGCTCGACAAGTGGTTCGTTTGTATTATTTATAAATAACAAGATATAATTGATGAATGCTCCCATAGAAGGAGTATTAGTGTTTATTGTAGTCATCATCATTTCAGCCATAGGACGTCCACTGCTGAACATAGGCTCCAGTCGACTGGTTGGAGGTGGCATGCATCCAACGGGAACCCGCGACTTTGACTATGAGGTCAGTTCATCACGCAGGGGCCATCCCACGCCTCGGCTGCCATTACGTGGTCCCCATTCGAGAACATTTCGGCTTTAACAGCCATCTGCTCTTCTGGCTATGTGCCCGTCCACTGCCATTTCAGCTTTCTAACCCGGAGAGCTACGAGTATGTCGGCAACTTTCGTTCGTTTATGGATCTTATCATTTCTGATTCGATGTCACAGATAAAATTTCGAGCATAGCCTTGCCTTGCATTGCTTACCTTGAGCTTTCTTATGAGGCCCATACTGTGGATCTACTTCTCGGCGCCATAAGTCACCACTGGCAAGACGCACTGATTGAAGACTTTTGTATTTAAGCATTGAGATATTTTGGTTGAGAAGTAACTTCCCGCTGTGTAACTTCCCGTACGCTGCCCGGCCGAATTGGATTCGACTATTGACCTCCGCCTTGAAGTTTGACATGTCTAATTGGGCTATCTAGTGTGGGCCTTAGAATATGAGCATGCGCCATAACCTGAGTCTTCATATTCATCTTAAGGCCAACCTGCTAATTATTCATTAATGATATTGATTATTGATATTAGGTACAGAAAAGATTGGTATGCATTTCTTTTCTCTCTTTTTTCAAATTTACGGGACGACGATAAATGTCGTATTGATTGGAACTACAATCGAGTCGAACTAAACTGTGTTCTCATAACATATTTTATTCAATGACTTTCGTTGAGTAAAACTTGAGAACTCGAGCTAGACGGACCGGTAGAATCCATCCCTGGTGTGGCCGATCATTGAGTGATTAAGACACATTTTCTTAGAAAATAAGGTTTCAGTTTCAAAACTCTTTCAACACAAGAGGGCCGTTCTATACATCTATGACTCTGTAGTGCTTGCAAGGACAGGTTCGTTTCAAATATTCATACTGAGATCGATATGAGTAGCTACGACTCTATGCGCCTGCTTGGGACCCGAGGTCGAACTACACTAATCAAAACGTAATTTCAAGCTAATATTGTATGCGGGCCAATATTAGGTGGCACTCACAAAATGCTAAAGGTTAACTTAATAAATTTGATCTGAATGCGGTTAGTTGGCGGCTTTTGAGTGACATTGTGAATAGGATGTTGATGAATGTATTGCGAAGGTAACTATAGTTGTTTGCTGTTTGATGACAGATTACTTCATATTTTTTATATACGTTATAAAGACATCATTCTGAAATTCTTATGGAATTAATTGAGCTTTTGATGTTTCGTTACGACCTGTCCCGCTCTAATGGTTAAAAGGAATTTATAAATAAAAAAATGATATTCTGGGAGAATTTACGAAACGCCATTTACACCCATAGAAAGCATAGCTTAACTAGTTTGTGTTACGGATTCTAAAAGGCAGATACATACGTAGAAACATTATTTTCCGTAAAAACATAGAAACACCCTGAACGATGCATAAAAATTTGTGCATACGAATATTTGCACTGCACGGGATTGAAACCGCATCTCCTGCGTAGAAGTCGCGGTTACTACCGCCATGCCAACATCGCCGGGGCCCAAATAAGCTTATATGCTGAGACAGATAACAGTGGATCCCGTAGAAGCTAAGATATACTAACTATATAGCAAATGCAGAGGTGAAATTACGATGAAATAAATGTAAGCCGGTAAATAATTATTGGACTGGACATAAAAAACGAAATAGATACCTATGATTTTGAAATACACCGAATAAAAATTTACAATAAAAATTTACAAATACACCGAATAAAAATTCTTTAAGATTCTCTTGACATTTGCTCGACAATGTCAATCGTCGTACCGTTACCTCGTCATGTCGGACCCCAACCGATTTTAGTCTACACGCCGGCGCCGGCTCGGATCTCAAATGCCCGGGAAATTTTAAATTGAAACTGAGGCCGCTTATCTCCTTAGAAGGAGGCCGCCTCCTCGCAGCCTATGTTGGTGCCATCTGTATCGTGAGACTTCGTGCATATTTAATTTGCTTATTATTCTGTGATTTAGTCTGAATTATTAAAGTGATGATTACCTTTCATGTCTACAGCATTAATTAATTGGAGTGTACTAAACTGACGAGTTGTGATTATACCTATGCATGAATACACGATTTTAAAATTGAAAACCATTTTATTCAACTTTCTGTCAACCAAGTTTTTGACGTTAAGTGTATAATAAATATATAAAACATTTTGCCCCGTAAAGAAAAAAGAAAAATAGTTTGTAAATGTATAGTACAAGCCGTCATACATGGATAGATGGACGTTACTTTTGTACCATCAATTACGTCAGTCATATGAGCATAATAAATAAGTTAAAAAAGCATCATGATAATATAGAAAGGCATCATGATAATATAGGAACCTACAGTCCAGTAGTAGCACCGGATTACGGTTCTCAGTGATCACAGAACTCACAAAAATCTGATACATATAACAAAGGAGACGGTAAAGCAAAAAAAAACGAAAAATTTGTGATATTTTCGTTCCTGTACCTCTATAATAATATCAGGAGAACATTAAGCGAGTATAAGGTAAGCCTCCAGTGTTGCAGTCGGGACCGTAGGCTGGCGCCTCTCGCTTCCAGAATTAATAACTTTCTCGTCCCCCGCAGACGCCCACCCCTACTCGGGGAGAACCCATACCACGGTCGCTACTAACGGCAGCTATCTCGATTAATACAATATCGCTAACATCACAGTTCTAGTGGCGCTACTAAATGCTCTTTTGACACGAGCACGTGAATTAACATGGAGTGTTTTCGTATTGTTTCTTCAAACTGAATATGTTGTCTATTATTATTATTATTTCATATGACTTTCCTTCATATGTATTGTAGTATTTTAGTGATTAGTTATTTACATTAGTATGATAATTAATATGAAACTTACTCCTCTTCCAGATTTTTAATGATCAAAGACCTAGCAATCTATATTATAAACTCAAAACTTCTATGAATTGAGGCTTAACGTAGTCTTGTACTCGTAGCATTTAAAATGTAAATAATCGGAAAACAATTGTAGTGTTCTAAATAAGCAAAGTTTGTTATCTCTGAAGGACCCAAAACAATAAAATATTATACCTGTACTTACGTATGATATTAGCACGCTTTATAGAGCAAAATATAATGTAGAAACTAGCTTTGTAACCATATTCGATACAAACAAATAGCAGATTGATAAAATTGTACTAGTATATAGCTATATTTCATCATAACCGTGAGCTGACCCCTATCATGTGTAACTACGTAATATCTCTATAATACATAAGTAAATACAAACTAACGAAAAAAGAAATGGTATTATATTCGCTTAATTCACAAACCCCATCTCAATTTCATTAGAAGAAATCGCAACATTAATCCAATAACAACATAATGTGGGTTGTTTATCGAGTAGGTACACGTGGTAGGGGTAGGGGGCGTTCTGTCCCTCTCTAGCGGCCGGAAAGCCTTCGGAAGTTTCAGGAGTGTTTCGGTTTGCCTCTTTGACTCTGTTTGGGTGTGTAATGATTTGGCGCGCGTGTAATTTGCTGAAAAAATGTCGTCACCGTCTTTCAGCCAGCCATGTTACAAGTTCATGATCCGCCCATGCTCTGATTATTGCTATTATTACCAGTTTGTTATGTGATTTCATGCGAAATTATGTACGTAATACCATATAAGGCTGCTTTATAACACGTAGTTTATTATTATGCATTACGCCCAAGTAAGTGTATGTGTGAATAAGGAGTTTTTAGTAGATCAAATAAGAGGAAAATTATAACGTTGTATTGTGAAAATATCTCTTATATTTTATCCTATATGTTTTAAGACGTACATACGGTACTATACCAACAGAGTATAACTGGTAATATTGGTTCTAGTATGCGGATAAAAACGAACGTTTACACTAGACATTCGCATTTGAAGTGATTCATGATTAGAGAGATATATATATTCTTTATTGTACACCACAGGACGAAGTTGGCAGTACAGTGACAAGTATAAAGTTGAATGTACAATGGGCCGCCTTATAGCCAACGGCGATCTCTTTCAGGCAACCTAAGGATGGACAGGAAAGTACATAAATCAGTAGTATGATTATTCAAATATTATACGAGTATCGTGTCTATTCTTTGGCCTATGTTCAGCAGTGGACATCCTACGGCTGTAATGATGATGATGATGATGATCATGTTTATAGCGGTGATGTAACTTTAGACTGCTATATCGTGAGTTCATTTCCTGCTTAGTATATTGTAGTTATTATTTGGTCTAAGCTACGAGTATCTTGATTATATTACAAATCACTTTGTTACAGAATTAAGTTGCCGTTGTAAGATGGGTGTAATTTTAAATCGTTTAAAAATATTTTCGATGTCTTACCTTTCCAGTGTATCTAATTTCCAACGTGATGAATAAACAGGGATTACCTCAGGGGCTTCATAGTACCTAGCCGTCACGCTCATATTGATTAAAACATCCCTTTCAGTTCCCTGAATTTTTTTACAGGTCAATAGGGCTCGAGCATCCTAAGATAAAATACGACAATATAGGACTAGATAGCTCGGTGCCTTACGTCCTCGTACATATAAAACTAAACTACGTTTCAAATATGAAACTGTTACAAACTTAAAAGGGAAGGAAAAGATCACTTCTCGCTTTTTTTTATTATCATTATGTCAAGAAGGGGACATTCGGTGTTCCGGAAGGATGATCCACCCGCGACACTTGCTTGCCACTTCATCGAAATATAGATGCCGAAAGACTCGTGGGGGAGATTCGGTGGATACTACTGGTGAATCTCGCGCCGGATCGATCCTAGTGCAGAGGATGACTATCACAATCCGAGGTGGCACGCGGCAAGTGTGATGGGCGCTTTTGCACCGGGAGGGATCAAGGGCGGGTTATTCGTTTAGTACTGACATTTGTTACTAATGATTTATTTTCAGTGTACACTTTTTAGTGTAAACTTATTCAATTTAATTTATCATTATTTCAAATAAATTTGTTGATTATAGTAGGTAATAAAGAGAAATTATTATAATAAATAGTACCAGAATATAAAATACAGCTTCCATCGAATATACCTCCTTCTTCATTCTAGCGCCAATCCCGACTGCATCCGAAGCCTGTAACTGAACTTTAGACAACTGCCTTGATAAACAAGGCTAAATACAGACAGTACAGTCACCCTCACAAGTGACTTGGCACATTTCAAGTTATGTAGCTCTAACACCATTCGTAAAATAAACAATAATGAAATACATTAAACTCGTCCACTGAAGATTACAAAATCCTTTATTTTAACTTGATTATTATATGTAACTCACGACTTCGTAAGTAATAGTTCAGTTTTTAAAAGTAAATTTGATCAAGAAATTACAAACATCTTTGGCGACAAGGTTGTTAAAAAGATCCTTAGAATAATTTCGAAAATGTTATAATTACAGAAATATTGTCTGGTTTTCAATTCTGTATCATTAATGCTCGTAATGTATAATAAAAATCTGTATAATAAATTATAAAATGTAGCATGGGATGTTGTATGGAAATCATGTTTCTCTATTGTCAGTGTTTAGAAACTTTTGAGTGTGGCTATACCTCTTAATACAATGAATGAGCAATCTCATTTAAATGGACAGTCACTACAGACACAACCAAAACCGCACTTCATTAATTCTGTTGTAATAGCAAAACACAATAAGGTACAAAATTCCGTTGTGTTACGTCTGTGAAAAAGTTTGTTGTTACGTTCAAGCTAGTCCCAACCCACCCCGCGCCGAGGTACCCTCACCCTAATAAATCTACGCCGAAGGTTTGCCACTTGCGTCCAATATTTGGAAGCGTCGGATCAATGCTTTCTACATAGTTATTTTAGGGTGGGCACAGATCTTGCTACTAAATTATTAACATTTGGTGGTTAAATACGTATACTAAGAAGCCCATATCTTGAAACGTCAAGGCGTGGCCGGTCTACATAAGTCTCAAACCGCCCAAATCGTGAGAAGGAACGGACGTTTTAGCCGTTCTTATAATATTCTGCATTTAAAAAGCTCAGCAGTAATGTTGCCATTGGTTCTTGGTCAATGATCAGCTTCAAAAGCAGTATATATATTCGTGCGCTTAATTTCACTAATACTGCCTATTTTCTATTCAGTTTCATATTATTTTATTGGAAGTACACAGCACTACGCATATTCCGATAGGACTTTGTTTACAGGCAGCTTTATAGTGCGTGTAGCACTCGTAACGTACGCTGCAGTGCGTAGCAGACACACATGTAGAAGTGCTACGGCACTGAAGCTGAAATACTGTTCGCAAAGTTCGAAACCTCTCTTTTATTACACTTGAAAGCTGTTCTTTTTGATCTAGTCAATGAACATTTAAGTACTTTCGTAGACAGATTTTTTATGCCGAACGAAATGGTTGTGTATAAGATAAACATATTTTTATAAAAAGAAATTGATTTATCAGTGTAGAGTCTAAACTGGGGCTTAAAAGAGCGTGGGATGCTGACTATAGTAGCATCATTAAACACCATTGGTTTACAAATAGACAACATTTTAAGGATATTTTTCAGATTATTTTTCAGTATTGTTAGTCAGTAATAGATAGCACAGTCACCATAATACTTCGAGCACTTGACAAATCTGTGCATCACACTTAGGTTGACTGGTCTTAAATGCTCTGCCATATCCAAATTTGGTCTACTTACTTAAAATTACTTCAAACTGAAACATACTAATTTGGCTAGCAGGCAAAAGTCGTAAGTTTTTATGTGACATATTTCTTCCCTAAGAAAAAATGTAACACATTCATTTTAATTTAGGTGTACTAATGAAATATTTAAGTTACAATTATAATAATATCACTAAGGAGTTAATATCACGAGGAGCATAGCATAAAACAAACGCACAAACCTCTTTTTTTAAATTCTTAAGGGTGGAACGAAAAACAAAGGGCTCTTAAAGCTAGTGACATGTAATCAAGACTCTTTTGTAAGATGTACTCATTCTTTTTTTTAATTTCACCGCACCGCAGCTCCCAGATCTTTAAGATTTTTCCATACCAATTCACGTGGCTTTCAGTGTTCATCTGTGTATACTGGTTGTACCTGCAGTATTTATCTGCCGTACTTTGAATGGAGTCTTTCAAACTTATTTTTATTGGTTTACTCGTAACTTTGTATCCTATTTTTGATTTTCCATAAAGAAAAATAATTTAGTTAATCATCAGTAATACTATAGTCCATTTGTTTAGGTGCTTAAAAACCGCAAACAATCTTAGCATGTCTTTTTAATATGTTTTTTTTTTTTATACTATCACGCCTATATCCCGGAAGGGGTAGGCAGAGGTGCTAGCACCCACATCTTGCCAGTGTATATTTAGGTCCCAATGTAATAGGGGGCGAGCCTATTGCCATCAACCGGGCACTTATAAACCTGCGATAAATACACACATAACTTCGAAAAGCATCGTAGTCATTGGTGTGTGCCATGGTAAACCTGGGATCGAACCCGAGACCTCGTCTCAGCAGTCCACCACCCATACCACTAGGCTACCGCAGTTTTTAATATGTTTTGTTTAAAAACTCAATACAAAAATACTTTTGTACTTAGTAACGCATTTTGTAGACTAACAACTGGTGTCGAACCACTAGTTAGTCAGTTAGTTAGTCTAGTTTGTTTGTTTAACATGTGTTTTTTTTAAAGTTGCCTCAATATTGTATACCTTTATTTAAGTACGTAAACAAATGGAGTCTAGGCAGATTTTGCAGATAAGCTTTACTTGGCGGAAATCCATTAAAAAAAATGCATTATAGGGGTGGGGTCCCACCACTCACCTTCGATTTAACAATCCCACCGATAGCAATAGAAAAAAATAATGTTAGAATATCAAACTGTGGGTGAGTGGAAACCCGCTCCCGCACAATACATTTTCTTGGTATCTTTTACTTTTACGTAATATAACTATGATTAACAAAAAATAATTGTTATACAGCCTAATTATCATAACACAGTCAACCATAAATATTTTCACCTGACGTTCTGTCTAAACAAAACATAAATATAACTTTTATCTCGACATTATTCTTCAGACAATGCTCGACTATGTTGTTTGCCAAGAGGTGCATTAGCAAATCATACGAATATGTACGAGAAAAGTAAACATAAATCCCATCTCCCCTGAAATGCTCATCTAACCGAGCTATATTATTACCTGATACATTTTCCCTCGAATAGAAAAACACCCTTTAATTTTACTCACACAGCATAAAAATTCCAAACCATAAGAACATAAACGCTACACAAGTTTACTTGACTTTCAACTTTGTGGCTAATGAATTTGGGATGAAATTACGGTGATACGAATATTCTTTTTACGCTATTTGTATTTAACCACAAACGATATTGCTTTAGAAATTCAATGCAAACCGTATAGTGCCGTCCCTCTTTTATTTTCTTTTAGATTATAGGGATGAGAATAGTCTATTAAGCCAGTAAGTCGTTTACAGTGATACTTTTAATCGTTCATAGGTACAGTCGACGAGTAAAATAGCTTAAGCGATAATTCAGATATGACATATGTTAACTTGGTCCTCTGAAAATTAAATAACTAGTTAATGGTACATCACACAAGTATTTCAATTAAAAAAAGGAAATTATTCTTTAAATAACATGTCGTTGACATACAGTCAGTTACAACGACATGTTAAGTGCCTTTATGATTTTTTTTTAAATTCAGAAGGGATATTTATTTCATAATAATCACAAGTAAAAAAAAAGCATCTGATGAGGGCGTCAAGCTGAGCACCACCATTAACACTGTACGTGTTTGCAATGGTGACCCTCTTTCATGATACTTTGCCTTCAGCTCAAAATCAGGCGAGGTGAAGTCAAATTGACGTGCCATAAATATATAAAAAAGTAACAGTTTTCAATTTGTATATATATATTGAATCAATTTATAAATCATTATCATATCATACACATAGTAGTAACCTTAAAAACTAAATACAAATACCATGTCAATATACAATATATTTCGTATTTATAATTACAATAAACTGGCAATAAAACACAGACCTGAGAAACAGAAAATCATGCATCTGAGTCTCGTCCATGGACCAGGGCCGTAATTCTACTAATTGTTAACGATTCTCAAACCACTCGATTACAAATTAAATTTTCAGTTTTAGCATTATGAACTTGAAGTACAAAATTAAATTAATAAAAGTTCATTACATCTTATCGTTAACTCTACAAGATGCTATTGATGAAAGACTTTAACTCCGTTAAAATAAAGTCAAAAATTCAATGGCTGTTTTTGTAATCTGCTTGGTTTGACAATGACTGATGATTAGTAGAATCAGGATCGAGATTTTACAAATTTTAAAAATTAAGAATACAGGAAACGGGAACGGTAGAAGGAAACTTGAAATAAATCCAACTCCTCTGGGCAGCTTTGAAACAGTTAGCTAAAGCTCCCAACTCTGGGAGAGGCCTATGACCTTTGAGTATCAATAGAGTATATTATATGGTAATGGGTGTGAAGTTTATTGGCCGTTTCAAAAATTTCTGTATGATATTTGAGATTACATGTACAATTTTACTAACTTCAACTAATTGATTTACTGTTTATACATTGAATGTATCAATTATAATATAAGTAAACTATTCAGTTAGTATTTTTAGGTAAGCCTAAAAATACTAACTTAATAGTTTTAATACATGTATATGTATAATGAAATTAATGAACAACGTACGCGTTGAAGTCTTTCATACGGAACCACGCTCTCGCTTCACAAACTTTAGTCACTATGAACTTTTCATCAGCTATTCACATATAGCTAATATGTATGTAAAACCATTCTACCATATTTTCATATTCGTTCTATCATAATTAATTGTTTTGTTTTATTACTAAAAAATAATAAACCTGAGATGGAGAATGTTTACAGAGAAATAAACTGACTGTACCCGGACAAAAGTTGGAAGTAATGTATTTCGATGAAGTGATTAAATTAGTGTACAACCTGTAATATTATGTATATTTGCACTGACCTGGGTACACCCAGACTAGTGCAAATATTATGAAAACTTTGAAAGTTTGTATAGTTGGTTGGAAGGTGGTTACTCAATCAAAAAACTGTAGGGATTTGGCTGAAATTTAGTAGATTTCGATAGGCATAGATTATGTAATAGGTTACTTATTACGCCTGGCATTGTGCAAACTATGGGGACCTTGGATTGCAGAACGGGGTCAAAAATTTACGCGAGCTAATATTGTAACAAATACCTATCATATATATCAAAGTAGAAGGAAAGAGAGAAGAGGAAGAGGCAGGGCAAGTTTATGGCACAGAAAAAGGAAAAGATAAAGTCACATTTTATCAGAAGGAGGACAGGGAAAAGTGGCGATTACTCTACCAACAAGAGCTCAGCTCTTAAATTTACATACTGATAATATTAAAATTATATGTCGAAAGATAAAAAAAAATTACAGTAACAAAGAAAACATCCTACTTTATAATCTTAGTGTTCCGGAGATTTTAAATCTGTGTGACTAGTGTGAAAATTCGAAATAGAAATCATAAATATATAATGTTATATTTTATGAGACCAACATACGCTATGATAAAATCCATACGATAGGACTGAACTAACCGTTCATTTTGAACAGTAGCTACCGTAATATTTCGGGTATAGTGCCACCCACCTACACTGATATTATAAAAAGGAAAAATTTGTATTTTATGTGGGCAGGTTTGTAATGAAGAAGCTCAAAAACTATGTCGATTTGAAAATTCTCTCACCATTGGAATGCTGCATTTACCCTGAGTATCATAGGCTATATTGCGCTGCATGATAAATAGGCTATACGCAGCAGCTAGTTAATCATATGATTCACATGCAAATTAAAAAAAAAACAAGTATATTTTTGAAACACTTATAAAACCATCTCCAATTACCTTTTCCTCAACTCTTGAGTTTCGCTTCCCTCTTATAAACTTCAATATCAAAAATTTCTGAAATATTTAATCTTTTAGGTATTTTTAAACTGGCTACTTAGGCATGATGAACGGAGACAAAGACGCAGGTAGCGGGTGTTTGAAGAGGTGAAGGCAGTGCGCGGAGAGATGCATATGCACCACCATACGTACAACGATATGCATCACTGCAGTCGCAGAGCTGCATTCCTGGTGCTGGCGAACGTGGGATTAGTGTGGATAATACCTTGTAAAGTTATGTTTAATTTGTATAATACATCGTGTATTACCTTATCGTGATAACCATACCACATTTTGTTGTTTATCGCTTTACCATCTATCCCAAGGTTGCCTGGAAGAGTCTGCTTGCTTTCTCTTTACCTACTCTTTTTTTGTGAAAAATTGAGATTTTTCTATCTATCTTAAATCATTATATTAATATATTATAACTATCTTAGAAATCCATCAATAGTATCACGTAATCTCTGTATAGGATAACGTTGCAAGCTATCGTCAAATGATATATTGTATAGAATACAAAAAAAACAGATTACTCTGACTCATAAAATTAGTTTAGGATTTAAAATAACCAATAGGGCACATTACATTTTCAAACATCCTATTGCTTCTCGTATGTTTCGTGCCTACATCTGTACTCATTCCAGATCGTTAATTATCTACTTTCCAGTACACAACTTAGTGATATTACTGACACTCACTGAATGTTTATTTTATTCCATTGCCGAAATGCTATTGAATAATTTCACATGTCATGATGCGTATTGAACGTTCATTTTGTTGCAGTATTCACCTGTTGGTGATATCATACTCTCACTTAAGGCTTATTTGGTTTCATTTTAGTAATATTACGGGATAGTAGAGATATTATGGTACGTATTGAAAGTTCTTTTTAGTCCGTTGCCTTCATACGGTACACCTGCTATTTAACGGACGAGGCTATGATAGAGGCTTTTTTCGAGGTTGTCTCAGATGAGTGATTCCTAGAACAGCTAAAAAAATCTTAATGTTCAAAATATATATATATATAGGCAACAAATTATGTAATTTCATGAATAACCGAAAACTTTAAAATCTAAAGAAAAACTCGATGTGAAAAGTTATAAATTTATTAGTCTTATCCATGTTACTCTTTTGTCCGGGAGCATCAGTTCAACTCCTCTTAGTTATAGTCCGGTCGCTCTCTAATTTACTTGGCCGCCGCTTGTGGACTCAATGCCACACAATAACACCGCACATATTAAACGTCGTATGTTCACTTGTGACTTTTTAACATATTACGCAACAAAAAGTGCAAAGTTTTTTACATTATATCGTTATATGTATACGTAGCTCTGTATTATATAGTGTTAATATTATTTGACTCATGGGCAACTGACTTGACTGTCAAAATTCTATGGATACTATTATTATAATACAAGTTTCAAATTCCATTATTGTTAAAACACTATTTTAGTGTGGGTACCTAGATGATCAAAAATAAATAAAATTATAATATGAAAGCAGAACCATTCCTTTGGTAGTTTTCAGTAAAATAATTTGTTTTAAACTAGTACCTGAATACCTACTTATAGAAAAGTACATATACCCAATTATAATTATTGTTTGTTTGTACTCTTTTTACGCGACTGCGTCAACGAGGGTAATGTGTTACGCGGTAGTGGTATGTTCTTTGCTCCCCTAGGCTTAACGATTAGACGGATTTTGATGACAGATGTCTCTTATGAAAGCTAGGTATAGTGAGGGGTCACGTAGCGTAAAATGAATAAAATAAATATAGAAAAATAGTGGTGTATAAAATAAATTATTAATTGTATTTTACAATAAATAAACCCGACTATTGCTGAAAAGATCGAAACAAGGCTGATAACAGGCGGTACCCATTAACTTTCTTTCAATTTTGGCAATCATATACCAGATGGATACCACCCGCTATCAACCTTTCTTCTATTTTTTCCACAAGTCGGATTTTTTTTTAATAATTTTTCTACTGCACTACTACATCAGTTTTAAGTCTTTGAAAAACATTATACGTAGCCGGATTATAATAATGACAACGCTTACACAATACCCCGGAAATATATCTAACTACATGCGCACGGACACACATGACCGCGTGACCTTATAGAATCAATAAGTACCGTAAATACGCTATTGCGTTTACTGCGTTTTAGATTTGATGAAGGTCGTGTCAATATTAAATAGGTAGGCCGGTACCTTCATACTAAAACTAGGCACTAAACTGGTTGAAGTTAATACCAATCAATCCTTAACCAACCGAGCACTCGGTTGATTAAAGAAAAAACATGTTTACTCGTCAGCTGGAAAGTCATAATGCGACCCACTCCAAATTGTGATTAAACCAACCTAATACACACAATTACAGGTCACGCGTCTACCGACACCACTGTTTTATGCCAAACAGAAAGATAACATCCACACCACAACTCTATATTTCTAAATTGAGCTCTATTTCATAGCAATAAGGTTTAAATAAGGCACGTTGTTGACAACACACGCTTCGTTTGTGTGCCCTCGTGAAAGCTACACATTTCATTTATAATATTAGGTACAATACGAGACGTCATATTGTATACACTTCTACTACTGTACTCATAAATGTTTCATATGTGTGTGGATAATCGATGATTGTAAGGTCGTATCGACCGCGAGAGCGAAAGTTTGTCTTATATGAATAGGAGTATGGTCGAAAGTCATTCGGTTATAGTGAACGTATTAAGGCAATAAAGTGTGTTTGTGTGCATGTGTTCACCGCAACGGCTCAAGCGGAGTATCAAAGAATGCGGAGCGTGAATTACTATGTTTAGGGAGTTGTCAGTTTGACAATTTGCTCTTATAAGGATTCGCGTCGCTTGTTTAAAAAAGGATATTAAGTTGTTACCTATAAAGTATATAGTATGTATATATAGTATAAAGATTATTTTTGCATGATATATTAATTATTTTAGGCTAATTAGGTATGACAAAACATTACTTAAAATGCATAAGTATTTGAATATTATTTATAGATAGTTACAAGGTTATTAGGATGTAATTAATTAAGTACTTATTAAAGGTACCTATTCTTAAATAATTAAATACAAGTGTGCAAAGTTTTTCATGCAATGAAACAAAATGTAACATTATTTACTAAAATATTCTTTGGTTATAAAAATGAGAAAAAGAGCCGACAAACGTATCAATTACTAAATTGAATTAAACGCTATAAACCGCGCGGGCGCGCACCGCCACAATAAGCGATCACAGCGCATCGCATTAGCTACTGACAGCTCACGTACGTGTGTATACCACGCTCGTTACGTTTACGTGACGCTCACACACAAATACCAACTTAAATATTGAACAACCCAAACAAATATACACCTTAGTACAACGAAATAAGTACCTTCAAAACTACATACATGCAATTGGCAGGTTATTGCTTGTGCCCGCCACCACACCGGGTGGCGAAGTCCGGCAACGTCGCACCCAAATTATTGTGACATTTATTTCATATGGTTTGCTGAACGGAACCGATAGCGACATCTATCCACCACTAGCGGAACTAAACACTCGGGTTCTAGAAAGAGACGGATGTACTTGACAATATCACTTTCACGGTCTCGTACTTAAAGCTAAGCGGTTTGCTGTACTGTTTGTTTGTGTCTGTAAACAGCGGCGAGGTGTATTGCGCATGAATGAAATGGATGACCGACGAACAGAGATAGTGCTCTACGGAGTGTAAGAGAGGGAAAAGGACGAAAGAAACGCGCGAAGCGTGCAGAATACATCGTTTATCAGATTACATGCGAAGTATCGCGAGCGTGGCGATGTTTTGACACGCGATAATCACGAGATAATGCTGGTGATCTCAACGGTGTTTAGGTTTATTTTAGCTTTTTACTGAGACAGGTTACATGCAGTAGTAGGTAAAAATATTAAATATCTTAATAGCCTATCATTCACATTTAATTGCTAACATTATATGCATAATAAAGTAAATAACAAATTTTATCTAAACTAGTGATTAATTACAAATTTATAGGTACTAATTTTATCACGACAATGTATGTATAAATAGCTTAAAGTTGTTGTTTTGAATTCCATCAATGATGTGTACAAACAAAAGAGTTATCAAAGAATGATAAACAAGACAAACTGCATTTTTTTCCTTAATAGGACTTAGTCCAATAAATTTGATAAGTGAATGTAACTAAAATAGAAACTCAATATAAAATACTTATAAATTTACATACGTTTATGGGAACGAACTACACACAATAAAACAAGTTTGAAATTAATATAAATTTAATCTTAATTTATTTTGTTAATTTTATTGGTACATTTCATACTTACATTGTTATCACACGTTCCTTTGTAAGTACATAAGACGGCACAATATTTTTATTAAAATAATTCACAACTTTTACGGTAGAACGAAATCTTATGTTTTGCTGAAGCAATTAGCTCGTCAAAAGTGCACGGCTTTCGCTGAAAATCTGAGCTTACCAAACTTGTTGGAAGCAGCTTGCCAAGCGAATGTAGTGTGAAAACTTTGTAACAGCTTGTGTAATGAGGGAGGGTAGTGTCACTGATCAGACTACTACTGCCATCTATTGACGAGTAGATGCATTTTTCTTGCCTGAAGCGTGAAACTTTTCTGTTTTTGTTTTTAACTACTCAACGATCATCACATACAGAGGCAATCAGTTACCTATGTATTGTGGAAGGTGACCAAATTATCTATAATCAACGTTTATTAAACATTGTAACATAATAGTTAAAATAAAACTGCCGCAATATAAAAGTAGAAAATATTAACTCAAGTTTCAATAGATACTAAATAAAAGATGTAATATTAACGTAAAGACAGGAAACTTAAATAGATTTCGTAGACAAGGTGTATGCAGTCGAAATACCTTGACTAAGCGTTATTTTTGGAGGAGCAATGTTTATATTATGGCAAGCGTTAGCGCTGTTATTTCAAGATCAGATTTGTTTTCCTGCATTTCAGTAATTTTATATCATTATAGATTTTCTAATCGATTCGAATCAGTTTACATCCACCCTGCAGAGTCGCAAGCAATATTTTTTGTGTTTTTTAACAACATTTTAACAAAATTAGCACATTAACTTTTTTAGTACACACGTATAATATTCTTATGTAAACAACATGACATTTCATTGGTATTTAATGCAGATTACAAATGATTTTTAAAGAAAATGTGAATAAAAAAGTTCAAGATACTAAAAAAGAAAACTAGATTTTAAGAAATAAAAATTTAAATAAATTAGTTGCTATCGAAACGCGTAAAATAAATGAAAGCGATGTCGACAACACAGCCTCAATAAATACAAAAAGTGGTGAAAATGGCAAAATTGTATATAATAGATTTTTTTTAAAGGAATATCACTGGTGATCATTTACTACTATCAAATGATATATAGTTTTAGCACTATTTTAGTAAATACAAAGTTATTTTATAAGTAAATAAACATTAACCTACCCCTAACGTACCTATTCACTCACTTGGGAAGGTATCACGAAATATCCGATATATATTATTAATGGAATTCAAACCACTTTTTGCATGAGAATAAAATCTACTATGACTGATGAAATAAATAAACCTAGCTCTAAAATAAAACTTTTATACCTAGCGAGTGTTTATGTTGGATTGCAAAATTTTAAGGAGTTACTGTGAAAATGGGTCACTTAACGGTTCACTACTGATGGGTTAGTAAGTGGCTATTTATGGAATACTGCAACCGTTAAACTCAATATAATATTACCGTGTGACGCATAGATCTTTTCAGTATTGTTTTCTAATACACTTCATGATTTCTTAATAATTATATAAATAATTTATCCATCCTCATCCAATATATCTTGAATTTCTTTTACGAAATTAAGCTGTGTATAATGGTCATGTTAATTAAGTTAGTATGGATGTTTTACCATTCTTATGTAGTTTTCAATTTGAGTTTCAATGTCTTTATCTAATGCTTTAAAACTATATTATGTATGTTATTTTCGTTTTGGATGGATAAATATTGGAACTTTGTGACTGCACAAAATATTGCTTACGTTATTTACACACCGATACCAACCGGTACCAACGTTGGTAACAGACAATCAATTAAAAACAAAATACTCTTTTTTGATAACAAATCTATGTATATTACATTATATTCTCTATGTAAGCGACTGGTTGCGAGTTCGAGTACCGTCTAGGTATTAACTTTTTCCAATTTATACAATTTCTTCCATCTATAATTCATGTTTATCCAAAAAATATCTGAAAGATATAGCGGAAAGGTCATAATATTACATTTGTTAACTTTATTATATTTATACATTCAATAGTGTAAAGTTTATTTCTATACTAATTATAATCTGTAATAAGAATAATTTAAATTATGAATTACGGATTTAATTTTAATTATATTAAATTATTTCTATCTATTTTCTTATTTAAGGTGAAGATGCTGATGATGGAAGGTATCTACAATTTCTTAACTTCTTCTCTAGCGATAGCCACTATAACGAATCTAGGTATTGTTTTGTTAAAATGGTATAATCTAATGGGTTCGCAGTTCAATATTCATGTTTGATTATGTTCGTCAGTCACGAATCGATCATAACATTACTTTTTATTGTACAATATAGATCACATTCACTAAAAAGTCAGAAATTAGTAAAATTTTAATACAAGAGAAATAAAAACGACTTCAACTAAAAATAACTCAAACAGGTACTGAAAATAACTGATTTACAGATTTCATTAAAAAAACATAAATACACTAAAACTTTTCTGTTTCTGAAGTCGATGCCAAGCCAAATAGGTATTAAGTTTTGGGTAAATCCATCCACTAGGTATGATGCTCTGCGTAAACGATGACGTTTTCAGTGTAGACTCTATTTGCCGAAAACCAACCCAAACGGGAAAGTCTCGGATTTGGTAGCAAAATCAGCAAAAAAGTCTTTCCTCTTATTCTTACATTTAATATTAAATCTATCTAAAAGGAATTTTTGGTTTTTCTGTACCCGTTCGTGGTACATACCTTTAGCATTGTGAAGTTAGTTCTTTTATTAAAAAAATGAGACTTTTTCCTGATATTTTTGAAAACTAACTTTTACAGTTTCATTGAAACTATCAATTGCACTTTAAACGAACAAAATCCCTTAGAGATTTCTTAAATTTAGTATCCCTATAAACTTCCACTGCATTGACGGAAAACATTTTACATTTAATTTGTATTTAAAAATACTCGAATAACAAGGTAACTGTAGTCGCGACTATCGTTAGCACACACACCGTGGACATAAATCTTCCCTTGATTTACGAATATACATGTGGGCACTTTACTGCTGGCCCATTTTAGCCGACTTTCATAAGTAGGTAAGACCACACAATTGAAACTCTGTAGGTGTGATTTTATATTGGTAAAGTGATTAAAACCTTTTTTAATCACGTAAATATATTAAAAAACAATGTTAAACATCGTGAACTGAGTGTCATGTAGAATAGGAATGCTATGGTGAACATATGGTGTGACGTGAAATAATCGCATGAAGGAATATCACATCCGAGGCAGCCTACAAACATGAAGGTGATACTGCTGAAGAACTACAGAAGAGTCGTCTTCGCTGGTGCAACCGCCTGTCTACGAAGTTATTTCACAAAAGAAAGTATATTCTTAGAATATGTAGTGTTGTTAATATATATTATATAGTAATTAAGTATGTAATTCAGATCTGAATTCACTTTTATACCTACATATATTATGACACGAACACTGTGATTTCATCACGAGCATTAACTCCCACATCGGTATTCCGAAAAATAATCCAGTAAACTGTAAAAGTATTGAGGTGAAAACGAATGGATGCGCTGAATAAGCGCGCCGCCCGACCTACATCGACAGTTCGTTAGAGTTTTTCGATATTCCACTGTGATTTATTATAGGTATAAAGTCTACCAGATGCCAGATCACACCGACCACATATTGGAACTATGCGAACGACTCTTGGGTGGTCTAACTATGGATCATTGTTTACGAAACGAGACGAAAAGCGTTACCTCAGTGACGTTTATATTTTTTATTGCGAAAAACACATGCGTCTGTATGAAATGAATAAGTGCGAACAAATATCACGCGTTTAGCAAACAGATGAATTGAGAATGTAGGACGGCCAGCATCTGGTGCAACTGTGAACCATTACTTATAGAATTGGCATAGTTATACCCTATTTAGGTACAAGTGTTTATATTCCTTATAACATGAAGAATTATTCGTCAGTTAAATTGTTAAGTCAATAACACAGGCAACCTTCAAGGGAATGTCACGTAATAATCTATAGTAAATTGTGTGTGTTTTATTATGTCATCGTCGTATTAAAAGCATTTATTAAGTTAGGTAGGTACAAGTTTGTGTTTTAATCTACTCAAGCATTTTTCTGTAAATATATTTGACCTCGTGCATATTTTTTGACTTGTATTCCCAGGAACGCTAACAAACACAACCTACGGGTTTGTTAAACAGTAAGGGAATTGAAAAATTCTAAAACACACCTCAGGCATTGTGGTGTGAATAAATTATAAGTTATCCGCGCCCAGCTTAGAATGAGCTCCCTTGTTTCTTCCACTGGTATAGAAATCACTCAGTTCGGAGGGAAACCGTGAATTTACGTGAGGTCTGAATACGTTGGCCATTGCGCGACCCACTTACGCTTGGTAGTCTCAATATTGTTGAACCAGATCTCTACTAGGTTAGCGGAACCTTAGTTTTAGGATTATTAACTTGACTACTTAAATGAAAGCAGATTCTGAGTAAATGTGCGCATATAGAAAGGATTAAGTTTGTTGAAGTCGTTCATCATAGTTTGCACATTTATTACCTGATATATGATATTTCTTAGAAGACAGAGAATTTATACTATTGTAAACTAAGCATAATAAATAAATAAAATATTAATATTGCTGTAATTTCACCCCTTGCAGAAGTTGTCCACGCAAATCCAGGCGGCGGGATTCCACTCTCTCTACCATAGAACTTTAAATAAGAACAACTCTATGCTTGATACTGACCCGGCTAGCACTGCTGGACATAGGCATCTCCCATGACACGCCACTTAGCCCGGTCTTGGGCTATCCTCCTCCACTCCCCACCAGCCACTCTGCTTATATTGTCGCTCCATCTAGCCGCAGGGCGCCCCACTTTACGTTTGCCGGATCGCGATCTCCACTCAAGGACTAGTGTACCCCAACGGTTATCGGTCCTACGGCTGATATAACCAGCCCACTGCCACTTCAGCTTGCTAATTCAATGAGCTATGTCGATAACTTTAGTTCTCTGCCTATATACTTAGAGTATAGCTTTTGCCATTGCATGCTGAGTGATCTTGAAATCCACATACATATACACACATATATATGTAGTGTACCAGGAGTACTACCAGGGGCCTTCGTTTTCGGGACCATTTTCCTAACACGTAGTACGTGTATACGTAATACATTTCTTTCGATTAATAATATTGGTGAACATTATCTGGAATATTAGCAGCGAGAATATCTGCGTTCGTTATTTACCTACCTACAATGTTTTCCTCCTCATACGCCTTATCTAATCACATAAAATGTGTAACGTCATCAAGTGCGTAAACCAGCCAACTTTTGTACCCGGGATTTTTGTAATCATAACGAAATATTTATGTTATAAAGATTGGACTTCAGAAAATGTATAAACGAAAGGCAAAGGATGATAGGTAAAGTCCTATTCCAGAAATATCGACTTTTCATGACATGTCCAAGTAACTCAACTCACCCGAAATAGGGAATAGGCGTGAGTCCAAATCTCATCCAAAATTTTAATCATCACAATTCTAAGGAGACTATTCACTATGCGACCATATTACAATGTGTACGTGCTGTTGCCATACGTAATTTGAGTCTTAAAAAGTCTTACGAAAGTGACACATGAATAAATAAGTCAAAACACAATAAACTTCATTTCATAATTTCATGATTTTCATCGGACTGATTTTGAACAGGCTGAATTTTGACTTACTCAAGATCGATAATAGAGGCAAGCAGTGTTAACCCCATTATTCGAATTGACTATTCGGGCCATCATTGACTTGCCTCGAGTTTGGAGTTGGTATCTGGTAACTAACCCTACATAAGTCCCTTAACTCTGCTATCTAGCACTGCTAACGCCATCTAGTACAACTTGAGGCATATTATAGATATTACAGAAGCCACAATAAATAGGTACGGTTGTGTAACTTTAGTAAAAATTTAGTACAATATTGTAATACTTTACGAATATTATAGTTGTTTTAGTTATTACCTGAACAAAACATAAGATAATACATACATAACAAAACATTCTTATTCATACTTTGGTTGAAATATAGCCCTTGAGGGCACAGCCCTTAAATAGAACAACCCTGGTGATCCCTCCGCGCTTCAACCGTAGTCGCAATTCCTTTGAGAGGAATATCTAAGATGAACCCATTTGTATGTAATATTTAACATAATGGCATCTAAACAAGTTTGATACTTACAAAACTTAAGTGTGCCTCAAAAGTCAATCAAAAATTGAAAACATAAAACATTGTATATTCAATTTCATTTCGTGGATTCCTTGCTGGTTGTCTAGACTTTATTTAGCTGTAAAATTTCTAAGTGAGATAATCTGAACTAATATTATAAAGAGGACATCTTTTTATAGTTATATTAATTAATTCAAAAAGTACTGAAACTATTTAAAAAGTACTTTCACTATTGAAATGCTACATTATCCCTGAGTACCATTATGGTACTTTTTATACTGATATTTTACGGGATCAGTACTTAAGCGGTTGAAACAGCGGCAACGCAAACAGTTACTATATTATGCAATTCTGATTGACAATAGAATGAAGTTGAAGCTCTACAATATTATCATAGTACCTACTCCCAAAACTGGATAATGTTGTCTCACAAATTTTTCAGAGGCTCACCTACAAAAATCTATTTTTCCCCTCAATTTCCATGTAAACCTTCAAGAATGCCGTAAGGCGAAATCGGTTCATTAATAAATATCGTGAAAAGGTACAATAATCATATTTCAGAATTCATTCTTCTGAACCCTGAAATCATTAGGTAAGGCCTACATAATAAAATCTTACGTTGGAACTAGGAATAGAGAACATAATAAAGTAACCACACGTTGTTACCTGTAATAGTACAATACAAACTTAAGTTCGATATTAGAAAGCCAATCCATATAGGTACGTATAACATTAACGGCAACAAAGTAATTTTCTATTATTCTATAACATAAACGTGTCATAGAACGCGTACACAGCGTGAATAGGAAAGCAAACCATCACATTAAACTTTCAAGGAGTTTACCTACAACGTTACCAACGTGACAGCCGAAATTGGGTCCGAAATTACTCTACAGTAGAATAATGGCGTTAGTAACTAATATACGGGTATCCGACAGTAGCCTGGGCGGTATTTGTACCGTACTGTATGTAATTTATTCGGAACGATAACATCGTGTGGTGTCGCCACTCGTCGATAGATGGCGTACTGTTCAGTTTTACGCTAACAAAGTCCTACAGTTGCAAACTAGTGGTAAGGTTGTGTAGTATTAATATTATATTAGTAATTCAACTACATACAGATTGTTATTACAGCGATGATGTATTCATTAATATTGTATCAGCGATATTGTGAAATGATAATATGTTGAATAATGCTGAAAGAGTGGCTTTTCGCTCCTACAATAGTTATTATTTAATGTATAATTACTCCTACATTCATAGCTTATACATTAGTTGATTGGTTTTCATAGTATTTTTGTTGGTTAAGTATATTCAATATACCTTTATTGAATATGTATCCAATATAAATTCATTAAAGTAGTTCATTGTAATATTATCAACTGTTTTTCTCTTAATAGATTCAAGATACCTACAAGGTTAAAACCTCTGAAAAATTCAGCTAGATGGCCTGGTAGAGCAAGCAGGCAGTAGTTAAACACTTTCATAATATATAGCGGGCAGGATTGAGGAGTTCTTCCTAGGTCTATGGGCCTGCCATGATTTGATATAAGGAAATGTGTTTTGGATCGCCGTCCATAGGGAGAGGGTTTACGCTATTCGACGTAGTGTTGCCTGAGTTTGCTGATACCTCGTGTAGAAAAGTTTGTACTTCGCCCTTGCGGAATATTGCACATACTACACGACAACATCTCTTCGCGGGTAAGAAGTCTTTTTACTCGCTTTGAGGGGTGCGGTTTGACATTCCTTTCTATAACAATTAGTAATTATTTGCTATTGTTATAGATGAAATTGTTAAATCGTGAATGAGTGGTCCCGTCCCTCTCCCAATATATAATCAGGTATCATATAAAACACATTCAGTTTTCTCACCTAATTTGTAACTTCAATAATAAAACAAAATTGCTCTAGCATTATTTCTCAGAAACATTGTGAAGGAAAATATCACATAAAAATACCAGTGAAGGTAAAGAAATACGATGTTAAACGCCGTAAAAACGGTCTAAGGCACTTAACGTCTTTGTTTATGTTGAGTTGACCCTGTATTAGAACAAGGTGGTCAAGATAGGGCTGTTTAACACTTTTGGAAAAAATGTTTATTTACTTAATCTACTAACTCGTCGCTGCTCATTAACCAGTTAACTATAAGTCATTCACATACATGAAATAAGAAGAATAAAATACATTATAGGTACATTTGCTCACACCTATTTTACTTCGGGGTAGGCTGAGGTGAATAAACATCCACAATCTTCAACTCACCAACCATTGTATTCGGTTCCAGGATTATAGGAAGCGACCCTATTGCCGTGTTCTGGTCACATCAGTTGACTGATAATTCCCTTAAAGAAGTGCCAGTTGAATCTTTAGATAGGCGAATTTCAGGGTCCCGCCTACAGAACGCACCTTCAGTCTGTCAATGAAGGTTTAGTTTTCTGTTGAAAAATATATTGTTAGATACCTACTTGTAGCTCGTCAATGGTTATTCAATCGAAAGTTTTTGAGCATTTTTCGATAGGACAGTAAACTTGTATTTGTTTTATTTTTTCATTAACACATACAAGTAAAAAAATAATCTAAACATATCACTTAAGCTGCTGGAGCTTGTGTGCGATACACAAGACTCGAGAGACAGACAAGCACTCGGCCCATCTGGTGAAAAGTGGTCACCGTGACCTTTAGACGTTCACAACACAAGAGGCCCTGAAGAACCCCATAATTTAATCATTGGGAAAACCACAGTAGGGAGTTCATTCCACAGCTTGCGCGTGCGCGAGGTGAAGGTCCTTTATTACCGTACAGTTCCGTTTCGGGAAGTAAACATGAGGATAAACTCCCTGCCTGTGGCGAGCGGTACGTTGATAGAAAGTACCTAAGTGTGGGCCTGTGCATCGTGTCGAAAAAATCTTCTGAACACAATCCATTGTACAGGTGGAATGCTGCTTTGAAAATGGTTTATCCTTCTTCACATCTTGCGCTAAAACACCCTCTTTTAATTTACTTTATTTACATTCGCAAGAAGGCCTACTACATGTGATGCTCAAGTTTATCAGTGCTTGTAGAAAGCAGGTTGTCATTTACGTAAAAGTTACGTAAGTAGGCATATACTTATACGTTGGACGTACGTATACGTCCTTACGTACGTATTGTATATATTGTATAGATGTAGTGTCTTGTCGTAAATTAATACAAACAAGGGATTCATCGTGTCTTGTATGACGTCATTGACGCCACGCGGCGCTGTCTCACACCCTCACGGTATCTCTGTAATCGAAAATACCGTTCAATTACCAATTTTTATTTATATCTTCGTCATCCTGTTTATTTATAGAGTAGATCATACTCGTATAATAATAGACATAAATAGTATGTTAGTCCATTTATTTATCAAGCCATAATATCTTTGTCTAGTGTGCTACAAATATTATAAATACTTCTGAAAGTTGGCGAAGATCTTTGAAATCGTTGATGTTTGTTACTTAATCACGCACAGCCATTCATAGAATGCACTCCTGAACATAGGCTTCCCCCATCGACTTCCAATCTGTCAGGTTGGAGGCGGTCGGCATCCAACGGATATTCACCATGGGTTGCAAGGTTGCATAATAGTAATAAACCATGGTAGCATATCTATGAAACTTTACTCAGTATTACACCCGTTTTAACTTAAAATGCAACATCTCTTTCAATATATTTGGCATTATTTAAATAGAGAACAATTTGTTGTAGAACCACCGTCTATATGCAAATAGCTTCCCTGTCACATTCGCACTAGGGGACTCTCTTATAACAATTAAAATATGCAAATTGTAAATATAATGTTCTAACTTCAGGGAAAGAAAGGAAAAACATTTGCTCGTTCTTCACCAAATGCTTAGATCATCCAGGAGAAAACTAATTTACCAAGGAAACACATTACCTCGCTGTGTGTGTTTTACCGCCTTTATATTGGTTTGTGTTCGGAGAAATTGTCCGACGACACGATGCCCACAGTTCCATTCTATCTTCGCACACTGAGCGGTATGAAATAAACTTCATTCCACACATGATCAGGTTGTGGAAAGAATTCCATGCAATGATTTTTCCAACTTCAACAATTGGTTTTTTAGAAGGCTATTAGAAAGTTTCTACAGGGTCGGCAGCATGAGTTTGATGCTCCTATTGCACATGCCCATAGACCATGGTATTCTTTTCGCTTTTCATCAGGTGGGCCGTGTGCTTGTTTGCCACCAAAGTGGTATAAAAATGAAGTTCTTCTCAAATCTTGAATATTGAAATACAGGGCTATTTGCAATATTGTAAGGGGTTCATATAACAATTAAAATATGCAAATTGAAAATGGAACCCACTACTTTTAATTTCGTTTCGATGGAGCTCAAATCGATGGGGATTTAGACACCCTATGATGACGGAGTCAAAAATATGGACAACGATCTTGTGGGGTAAGCTAGACTGTTTGTTTACATTTAGCAATATTACAGTGTTTAATATTTTTATTATCATTAGAAGGATAGTGAGATGTTTGGATACGAATTTTAACTTATTAAATATATTGTTTGAATTTTGACAAAACAAAAAGAATATGTGAGTATGTCTATTATTTAGAGTTCCATAGTTAGGTAATATACATTTTGATTCGCGTTCCTAACTTCAGTTTTAGTTAACAAACATAAACATAAACTCACGCCTATATCCCCGAAGGGGTAGGCAAAGGTGCTAACACCCACATTTCGCCAGTTTATGTTTAGGTCCCAATGTAATAGGTGGGGAGCCTATTGCCATTAACAGTAGGGTAGACTGGGTACGGTTGAAACAATTTTCATTCAAATGTACATAACTTTGTAATTATTTGACGGAATTTATTGATGTTTAATTATTTTGAAAGAAAATATATCTGTCCTTCAATCAGGACATGCATTGTGGCTTCTGGTGCAATAATTTTGCTTCGAGGTTAGTTTATATACAAAGTGAGAAATTGTTACAACCGACCACATGGCAAGGGCGGTTGTAACAGGGAATGGGGTCAATTATAACACGAACCGTTTGAATAATTTAATGGGCTTTATTATAACAATCAATAGTTTTATGTCGTTCAGGCTAAAGACACCGCCTTCTTAAATTTTAATTAGTACTTCCAGCTACATTATAATTAAGAAACAAGTATAAAAATTATCAAAATGAAACAAAACAAATCTTCTTAGGAAACTAATACCACATTTTTTTATAAAACTAACCAAACTAGTAATCAATCTTGTGAGATCAATGGTTTGAAACAGTTTGTAATTATATTGTTAGTAATTGTATTTATATAATATAGAAAAATTGCCATAAAGAAAAATTTACTTAGTTTCGCAGTTATGGTAAATGTAGGGCAGACGACCTGCAGTGCATTCCTCGTGTGCCCAGAGCTGACAACACCATCCATTGTTCCCTGGACCTGTTTTCTGAATATAGTGACAGACATACGAGGCAATCGGATATACACATGTTGTTACAACGGTACCCATTTGGTTTGCTATAATCATCCCCATCGACCATTTTGCCAGAATACGACACATAATAACGCAATGCATAGTTTAAAATAAAAGCAAAACACTTTCTCTTTTTTGTAATAAAACGCATATCAATATAATAAAACGCTAAAATCTGAATATTGAACCATAAACATAAAAATGGAAAGAAACTGCAGACAAAAATACCTACTTTAGGTCGTCAAAAAGTAATAGGGTCTCCCGTGGACAAGCACAGCGCGCCGCGGCTGACGCAACATTGTGAATCATGTTCATTCGTGGGAGATACTGACGTTGTTATAACCGTCCTTTGTTACTATCGTCCCCAGTCTACCCTACAGAGTGAATTTGCCGCGTTAACGATTATCTTCTCATTTGTAACGCATAGTACAATCGTTTATAAGACTAGCCTAGCGAGTACATATTTTGCTCCATCAATTTGTGCAAAAAGTCTCCAATTAACCCAAAGAAACAATTAACCCACAAAGTATATTTTGGGATATGAACTAGTACCTACAGTATTAGGTTCTATTGGTCACGTTGTGCCGTTGACCGTCCACATAACCGTGTCAACGAATAGAGTCATTACATTTCAGGCCGACTACAGCGCGAGACAACTACTAAACACCGAAATTACACAGATTGCGAACGGTCGGGGTTGCCATGTAAATTAATAATATGCAAATTTCCACGCCCGATGAACACTGGAGGCTAAGCTGACGTTTATACGTACTTCTAAGCGATACATGTATAGATTAATTAGAGTTTCTGCTGCCTTGATATGTTAAAATAAATACAGAGTACAGAGAACAGAAAAGTACAGGCAAAACTATAAATAAAATTTATATTTATCACCAATAAGTCAGAATATTAAATTTTAACCAAGTTATAATTGCCACAGGATGCACCACTCCCTTAAATAACCTCAACGAGGACATGATGCATTCGAAAGTATTTATAGATATTCCTATTTCTTTCGATAATCCTTTTACCTTAATTTACCTATACTAAAACCAAAATCGGATTAATTCCTGTGTCTAAAAAGTTTCGAAATATTTGGAATTTATTTATCTGAAACTGGTTACCTAACTGAATCGTTATAGATATGTTGTAAAACTGACTTTTGTTGTAATCATACAATGAAGTAGGCTCAGAAATTATTTAATTAATTATATCACGCAAATAATTTTATTAAGTCCATAGGCTGTATATATTTCTAAAGTTATAGACTGTTCTGTAAGCAAGATAATTTTAAATGTACACAGTATTTTTAAACACGAACGATTATATCATTTATTCAAAAAAATATGCTTACTTAAAATTTTAAAAAGGTGGCTAAATTTATTCAAATAATCGTTTAATCTGAACTCGGTAGTGAGTCGTGACGCAGCGCCCCGAGGCGATCAATTACTGCAAATCAACTGCGAATCAACTTTCATGTGCCTCCCCTAGCGTTGACATTGCGCACTTGGACGAGGCTCACCCCACTAGTGACTATTAATCTAGTGTAAATTATTTTGAATGTTAATGTAAATCACTATGTCTGCATGAAAAGAAAATATTATTGATGCATAATTCTTGCCTCAGGATTAAATCAATGAACTCCACTCCAAAGTGTTATAATTTTGTGCTGTTTTTTAAAATGTAACTATTTTGTTCTATAGTTTCAATAACTCTCTCAGAGCCATTTCAGTTTTTACAGAAAAGTTAAATACAGGTGGCGTCCATAAGCGCACACAATGTCATGTAGGAACATATTAACTAACCTTCAGAAAACCAATCTAGTAAATATAGTTTGATTCATCTACATTAAAAATGCACTGGAAATAAGGCCCTGAGGCCTCATTCCCGTGACATTTAAGATGATTGCAATTAATCGATCGATTGCGGTTCGACGACGATCAATGCAATCGCGAGAGAGGTGACGTCTTAGTCATGTAACCATTTTTAAGCGATTTTATTGGTCGATATTTTCACTTTGTTATTGGATATTGGCATAATTTTAGCTCAATGTGACCTTTGAACAAATATTACGACTCCTTGAAAGGTACGAGTGATAGAGCATTATGGGCCCATTTTGATTTAATCGTCGACTACTTCAATACGTCAGCATACCAGACATCTTAGGAGTCATGAGCACAACACTGATGTTATATAACTCAAAGCTGAACCGATGATGCATTTCATGTCGATACCATTGAAGGCTGTACAATACACGTATTCTATTATGTCAATACTGAGTCAATAGTGCGGCACCTCACCCTCCCAGTCAATATTGGTCACTTAGACCTATCTGCTTGTTGGTGATTTGTATGATTAGGTAATTACAGTCTAAAATTAGGAGAATTTATTTTTGCTATATAGAGAATTAATTGTAGGCTAAACAGTCGAACTTAAGAGTTCGATAACAATTCGAGACAATTTGGCTGACAATGACCCGTGGTTGCTAATTTCTTTTGAGATATTCTCCTTCCCGTAACGTGTGGGAACCATGGTGTTCGCTTTGCACTGCCGCGGTCTGCATCGGCTGGGGTAAGAGGCGCCTCCACCCTTTACCACCAGGCCCGCGCTGATGGAGGACGGAGGTCATTCTGCGACCTCCGACATCCGAGTCGCCTCCGCTCAAACTCTTAATGAATTACTTCGATTACCATTTAATGAATCTATCTTCTATTCTTTTGGTAAAATGGAAACCAGCGCACAACAAATACCAGATACTAATGCAAACTCACGAAAGAAAACAAAACGCAGTATTAAAACTGCGTTATATATAAGTACTTTATTTTCTCATTTTTATCTAACATTGTATAAACAAACGGCCATGTTTCAATTTGGAAGGAGACAACGCTTAATTACGTTCGCCTGAAACGGACAGGAAAGGGTAAGCAGTTATTATAAATAATTTACTAAATAGGCCGCCCACACTGCCTGAAACACAGTGATTTAACAGGAAATATTATTTATTATATTGTTGTATGATACTTCCAGATTTTTAAGAAATCTGAATATTATATACTACGAATATCTAAGATATTGGTGATAATATTACAAATGGCAGTGCTACCGCCAAGTCGGGCAAAAAAAGAACGGGATGGCCGTCCCTCCTTTCCTTGAAGCAGTTCACGCCAGTTTCATTCGCCCTTAAACTTCGTCGTGGATAAAACTGGAAGCCTGAACTTTCAGTAACCAATTGTGTGAACATGTTATATTGCAAATTTTATTAAATTTGAAAAAAAATTACCGACTTGGTATTGCATGGACCTCACAACTCTTTACGGTAGAAGAAATGACTTGGTATTTTTACTAGTCTTGTTTTTGATGGCATAAGCATGTTATGAGATCACAACAAAACCTTCAGGGCTCAAGCCAATCTCACCTGTGAGTCAATATACCTGCAGAGGGCCTTACACATGAGACTCTGGTGTGGTTTCAGTTGTGGTGTCAGACGGCAGTCACACTCGTAAATATCAAGTTAAAACATCATGCGCAGGAGTGAGGAACCCGGGTTCTGTATACGAGGATGTACGGCGGCGGCGTAGCGGTCTACTACGCAGGGGATGCGGGTTCGCGTCACGCTCAGGGTAATTATTATGAATATGTATGTTTGTATTCGTCTGGGTGTGTCTATGTTTATAAAAATATGTAAATATGTTGATTCTACATTATACGTTCTAGATTCCAAAACACACATTAGTTAGGTTTACCTTGGGCCTAGTTAGCGCTGTGTCATTGTAGAACATTTATTTAAAACTCATTGTATATAGCATTGTAAAGCACAATAGTGATCTTATACTATAAATAATACTATTTTGAAAGTACTTTTTACTCCTCTATTCGTCCCTCTACTACACTTTTAGACGTAAATACGGTTCACTATAAAAGTATTTTTAAGATGTGTCGGGTGTATTCAGAAATTGATCCGTAGTGAGGTTAGTACTCGGAGGGTTCATTGCAATATGTCTGGGGACGGTGCTCACGTGTCGAAGGGTCATAATCCGAAGGAAAATATAGTGCGTCGTGTGGCGATTTTAATTGAAAAAGTTAAACATATTGAAGCTGTAAATACTGTATAACAGTGTATATTGTTGCATTTTTTACTCAATGTATATTTATATTATGTTTATTTCAATGTACTATAAATAATATAATAATTACTGTAAAATTATTTACTCTTTAAAATTTACAGAACGTCTACTATTTAGATAAGGTGACACATTTTATTGTAAGTAACTATTGAAACAATCGGATATTTAATTGTTACCTCAGGGCTTCGAGAGTATTATGTGTTGCTGATTCTGTAAAAGCCTAGCAATATAAAAACTGCGCTGCTGTCAGCGGAGTGACCACAAATATATAGAATTAATTAATTAATTATTATTTTAAATCGTATTATGAATAAAAAACTTTAACTAAATAGCTTAGAAGAATTTTTTTATAAGAATTCATAAAATTTCATAACTTTTTAAATAAATAACTTCAGTTTTCTACATTCGCAAGACAAATACAATTAGTTATAAAACTAAGTTATTTGTAATTTCCCCCAAGATCCCACTCGTAATTCTGCCTCTCCTTAACGTGACTACAACCCAAGGTTTCACGTCTAGACTAGATTGCAGACGCACTTAACATATCGACATACTAATTACACTGAAGTTTTATACTTTTCAATCTTTTTCTTCATAAGATATGTTCATATAAGAGGGTTGTATTTGGGATGTTTTTATAAGTTAGAAATTAAGATAAGTTTAGAAAACTTATCTTAATTTGCGTTTGAATATTTATTTGCATTTGATTCAAATTTTAATCAAGATGCCACCTGTCTTAATTTATATTACTATCAATTTATTTACAATTTATATTAGTATCCAATCCGTTTGAATTGAAATATGTCAGTTCATTGATATACATTTTCTGGAATATTTTATGAATTTATTTAATGATTATGATGATTTACCTTGATGACGATATTTGTTTTATAATTTTAATACATATTATATTATCTGTGATAACTTAAAAAGACATAAAGAGTGTTTTATTAGAATCTAGTATACTACATATAACGTAAGATTTTAAGTTGGACCAAACCCCTTAACGCAAAAAAAACGCATCGAAATCCGTTCAGTAGTTTTTGCGTACATTGCGGACAAACATTAACTTTTTACGATTATATAATAGTACAGATGTTTTATGCTAGTGATGTAGTGGGGCTGGCTGTTGTGGTCACGTCTTATGCCGTCTTGTAGAAAATGCTGAATTGCCTCTTCCGTGTTAGGGCAGACATCGTACATCACAATTCATATAGGAAATCATGTTCTGTGTATCCATGACTGCCAAAGCATCCACAATTCATATAATTGGATAGTTATTTTCCTTCCACTAAGTAACATAACAACGTGACATAACATAAACTCACGCCTATATCCCCGAAGGGGTAGGCAGAGGTGTTAGCACCCACATTTCTCCAGTTTTTATTTGGGTCCCAATGTAATAAGTGGCGAGCCTATTGCCATTAACCGGGCACATATAAACCTGTTGTGAAGGAACGGGATGTGATGTCCCTTCCAATATGTTGTAACTATAAAGTCAACTTTCTGCTTACAGAATGGTCTACAATACTGTATCATCTTTTAAACATAAAATAAAAGGAACAGACTCTCTTCCAGTTTTAATAAACATCTTTGTTCTATCTGATTCGTCGACAGACTGGGGCCAATCGAATTATGTCCCCATTATTATTTGGGGATGCTTTGCACCGTCATAACAGGGGTGACATGTGTAGTCAAATCTACGAACAGTTTGCGTATTAATTAGGAAACCGATTTGCAGATATATATAGTATACTCGTATATCTAGACTAGGGTTAGGGTTTGAATCAATAGTGCTCATAAAAGGGGTTAAAAATGCACTTATTCACTATTTTATTTATCCATTACGAAAAAGATCAAATAAAATGAACCCGTTGAGAAATATTTTATTTCAATTAGTTATATTAATTAGTTATTTTAAAAGTAATTATAAAGACTTACATTTTTTATCTTGTTTTGAAATTTATTAATTTATTAAATCTGCCGTAACAGTTCTCAATAAGTCACATTGTCGCACACAACGTTCCATTTCTTAAAACTGAAAGTTTGTTATAGCTTTGTAAGGTTTCGTCTTTGTACAAAGTTTACTTACAAAACACCCATTCATGTCGTAAATAAAAACGGTTAAACAAGCAGACAAAACACAACTTGTGAAACTGAGCGTAATATTGTCCCTATTGCAGTTGCCAAGGACTTTTATTCGATAACATTTTTGTTTTACTTTATTTTAAAGTTTTTACCTAATGATTTCAATTAATTTCGTTCATAATTTGAAAGAAGTAACAAAAGTTTGGCCAATAATCACATTACAAATTAATGGCATGGCCAAGGCTTATAACTGGAGCCGCTCCTATCCTTTTGGAACTACTCTCAAACAAGAAAATAATTTTATTAAAATTGTTAGCTACAGTTCTCTTACTCCTATACAAAATCCTCCATCATGAGGTTAGTAGTCAGTAAAGCTATCGGTAACTACCTCATCATCTAACAACTTGGTACGGTGTATAACTCAAACTTGTCCCAAATAAATGAAAGCTAACAGAGCATGCATTGGGCTCTAAAGAGGTGGAAGCAATCATAGGAAGATGATACCTAAGGCAGGATTGATAGGTAGGGAGCGTACTCTGCAAACATGCTGCACCTCCCATCATTGATGTCACAGCCGTACCTATAGCTTACTAGCTGCGGCCGGCGGCTCCGCCCGCGTGGACTTCTGAACCCGTTACCGCTGCTCCATAAAATCTTCCATAGAGTTCAAGGAACAAATAAAAAAGAATGACTCGAATTGGTCCAGCCGTCTTCGAGTTATGCGCTTACCAACATATTTCGCGATTCATTTTTATATGTATAGATAAGTGTCCCAAGTCAACCTTGCAAGCCTCTGTTCAGTTTTGGAACACTGCGATTATTTTTCAATTAATTCAAGGTCAAGACAGCCATAGAGACAGAAACAGCTCGTACCTACATTGTATAAGAAACTGTCGCAGTATATTTTGGAAGTAACTTGTTAAATATCTAAATGCTCTTGACTTGACTGAATACTTTAGTAAAAGAGTGGTTTCCAATGTATACCCAATTAGTTTTACACCCTTGCGTTCCAGCCGTATATAAAATGGAAATGTGCGTCCCTGGACTTCAAAGTGCTTGCCTTGAATGCAGCTAGGATAGGCTCAAAATGTACCGTTTTAAAAAAACCATTTTTCCTATCTTTCTTTACATTTTTAACGTTTAAGTAAGTGCAGAAAAAAAGAAAAAACGGTTACGTTATAATGGTTAGGTAAATGAAATCCAAAATAGTCTCAGTGGCTTCACTACCGCCGAGCGGAGCGCGGCCGTACCTAGTACTTTTGCATATAGACAAAAAAATAAAATAAAATAACGCCCACCGCAGTCCATTGCTGGACATTATGCTTCCCCCAATGTTGGAAGACTCTAGCCTACTGTTTCTACGCTGGCCAAAAGGGTTGGTACATGGTTTCATTTTGAGTTTTCCTTTCTCTCGCAGTGATATCATCTGTGTGTTTTCGGTTAGTCGTCTATTACTAACTTCAGTTGAAATGAGGTGATGATAGTTTTTCTCCGTCACCAAACGGAATTCTCCATAATAAATAAAAAAAGATATTGCTGTCACTTACTCCTATAAAAAAGTAGATTGAGCGCGAAAATACGTTAAGTTAATTACAATAGCTGGTGTAGCACTGCACTGCAAGGCTAATAAATCACCGTTCTACATAACTGTGGAAAGTATGTAGGGCGCCCTCAATATTAGATTAGTCAATTGAGTATCGCGTAGTTGGCCTCAGTTCACTGAAGTAATGAAGAAGTAGCACCCGCATAGCGCGCGTAGACCACCACCCGACATCGACGTCAATAAAAACAAATATATCACTAACACCGGGAAATCCCCCTACTTCCCACCACACGTTCCCATTTACGCCCTAAATAGGTTATATAATTACATATCACGCTTCATTGTCGTGATAAATACTTTCTCACAGTTATCATTTACCAAATCTACGCTACTGTCCATTTTAGATAATGGTGCGAGAGGGATAAAATATACGTCAGCGCCCTGAGTTAGACTAGAACAGATATAAAATAACATATATTATTATAGTGTCCACAAGCCAAGCGGATATTGATTATCTGCCACAGTTGAGAGCCACCGAGCCCCCACCCTCTCCTGCTTGCTGGCACCTACAAAACTTATGTTCCTACCATCTAGAGCAAATTTTCTACCCTAAATCTATTTGCAAATGGTACATTTTCACTCTGGCGCTTTTGCGAAGATAACTCGTTTTTGCAACCCATGCGATATTCAATATTTGATCTCTGTCTAACCGACTGAACAGCGTGTGACTGCAATATCCCCGTCTCGTTCGAGCACATTCCATAATCATTTTCGATGCATTCCCTTGCCATGATTTTCCCGCGACACTGGGAGTGCGATTTTACAATTTTACTCCAACACTGAGCGTTACGTCAGCATAAATAAAAAAAGGTTGGTTTATATCCATACAAATGAATTTATTAAACAACAGATAAAATTGTAAGTACCTATGCTATGCTTATAATTATTTTTTTAACAAAGAAACTAACTGTGGTTAATTTTGTACAAATTCACATTTAATTAAACTATAATAAAACACGGGGACCCATTGGAAGCAGACCGCCTCCAGTCGGGATTGGAGGTCGATGGGGGAGGCCTATGTTCAGCAGTGGACGTCCTGTGGCTGAAATGATGATGATGATAAAAACAAACTGATGAAACCTTTGTTTTGAATCCAAATCTGCCTACACTAAAAAACTCTTCTAAAATAAAACGTGAGAAAACATTATTGACAACGAAAAAAAATCAATATTTATTTGAATGAAGTTCAAGAAAACAACTATCGAAGGATTCACCTCTAACTTAAAAGCATGGCATGTCTAGACACAACTAGTGAACAAATTCTGTACTACAAAACTTTTCGTGGGGCAAGGGACTCACTACATTCATCTTACTGTGTTTGTGTGCGTTAGTGTAACCTGTGAAAAATTGCTTTTGCAAATGTGTGCGAGGCACACAGACATAGGGGTTTGGGGGAGGTGCTGCTGATGTGTGCGTAGGGAGACGGAGCGATAAAGGGGTCCGAGTCGTGAACTAAATAGCTTAGTGTTAACACATATTGACATCAAATTCACCGCGATGTTATCATTTATTCAGGTAGCAATATACTCATTGTGCTTTTAGTTAAGTTTTGAATAATTTCGTTAGCCGCTAACCCGTGAATTTTCCAAAAAATGCATAGTGCACGGCACGTATCAACAATTTAGTATTTTATCTTGTTTATTTATTTTATAAAGCTTGACCTTGCTTACTACTTTTTAGAATTGGTCACCGATTTTGATGGTTTTGGAAACTATTGTGAGTAATTTTAAGGGAGCCTTATATTTTCTTATCATTTCCATTCAACTTCTACTTTTGCTCAAATGATAGAAAGACAAAGACACACGGTCTTTCGATATTTCAGATTAAAAACGTAACATACACATATAAGGAAACAAGTTGAAAATTTATAACTACCCACCCGTAAACTTACCGTATTTAGTTACAAACTCACTGTTATAATCTCCCCTAGAATGCGATCAAGTGACTTGGCACCTTAACTTTACTTGAAATTGAGCTGTATTACCCTAAAATTGAGTTGAGTTTCATGTTTTGATGCATGTATGAAAGTATCGTAAAGTTTCTGCGGCATAAATACAGCGACGGCAACAGAAAGAAAGTTTCCAAAATAGAGATTAATTTGTGGTTTACAGTTCGAACACATTTGACATAGTTTTCTACTGCAAGTTGGCGAAATTGTTTGTGTTGTTCACTTTTAGTGAACCCTTTTAGGATAACAGGAGTGACTATAATCATGTGCGATAAAAATATGAGGGTAGTTCGAAATTCTTTATGGAAAAGTGAACATTCAAGACAACGTCGTCTAGAATTCCAGGAGATATAGGTTCAAAATCTAGGTTAGCGGCATAATGGGCACCCCAATGGCATGTATGATTATGTTTCCTATGAATGAGGTTTGGTTGTTGGGCTTTCCTATTATAACGATTGTATACGTCATACTCTTCTGAGAAATGTAGAATTGCGTAATGCTGTATAAAGACAAAAATAGTTCTCCCATCTTTCGAACATCAAAATGTCAGCAAACGGCTTCTTTAATCAATGTTTTACAGCTAATAGACTAGCTATGGCAAACATAAAACTGTTTAATTTATGAGTAACTTTAAAGCCTACTGCTTGGTTCTCTGACAATATCACCTAACTAAATCGAGTTTAACACATCAACTTGAGTATCCTTGATTGAAGATTCACATCAACTAATAAACTAAACAAGGAATAGTGAGTTGACTGCCGCAACGGGGTCTTAATGAACTTGTAATAAAATTATTGGCCACACACAGGGCAGCTCCGGCAACGCCCCAGGACGAGTTAACCTGTTTAGCGATGTGGCTAAGTAATTTATATTATCGACATCGATATTGATGCGATGCTCTAATTCTAATGTTGAAAAATATATCGAACAGTTTCGAGTACTTTTTAAGTAGTCTAAGGGCCGTATTCTATAAAGGTACTCAGTTCTTAATCACGATTTATTGGAGGGCAGATTGTATAGGCAGATTTAACAGATTGTTGTGATCTGTACAAATGATAAATTGAGATTCAGAACTGAGTGGCATATCAGAATACGGTCCTAAAAACTGTTTAAACACACAAAAAACTAGTTATAAAGTGATATTCATCCACGTCAAATATTACTTTTGAAAATCGCCCTTCCCCCATCACTTCAATGCCCGCCTGTCTGTACGTCGACCAGTCTCCCAGGAACCCATGAAGTTATCCATTTTATCAAATACTCAGGTTAGTAACCACTTGAGAATTTAAAAACGAAACTTCTAAAAGGCAATCAAAAGATATAGCTTTTTTATGCAACAGCAAAACTGTATGATATGATGAGATACATGATTTTTTTATGAAATATATTAAAGCCACTCTACTAATCTACTCTCAGACAGGGATCTACAAAAATACCCGTAGGTCCAGAATCTTTCGTTGGACTCCCAGAAGCCACACTCAAAAGGGGCTATTTTAGAGCAGGCCAAAAAAGACAGCTTAAGGAATGGAGGACCAAACCAGGCCTAACACATTTGAAGGAATTCTTAAGCAAAGAATTGGGAAGGCTGAGCAAGAAAATAATTAATCTCAGCAGGGACAGAATCCGGAAAATAATAGGAGCGTTTACTGGCCACTACTGCACAAAATACACCTTGAGCAAGATTGGTATCATAAATGAAGAAACATGCAGACACTGCAAGGAGGACGTGGAAACGATGAAGCACATACTGTGCGAGTGCCACTTCTTGGGAAGACATCGAATGGATCTACTCGGGAGGGGATACCCCAAACCAGAGGATTACATGCACCTGCGATTGAGAGGAGTAGCCACCTTGATAGAGAGGGCTATCCCTCCTCTAAACTAGGAGCCAGGATGGGGTCGACACAAAGGATCCAATAGGGTCGAAGTGTCCGCGGGAGCTCCAGAGCACGCACCCCAACCACATAAGATAAGATAAGATAAGAAAGCCACTCTACCTACCGATCTAAAAGAGACCAATTCCTGTTTGATAAAATGGTTATGGTATACCCAAAGTACTACCAAGTGCCTTCCGACTCGGGAGCATTTCCTTAACACCCTTATTTTACTTCAGTTCTCTTTAACACCATGTTTCTTTTAATGTCGTTATAATAATCAATACTATTATAATAAAGAGGTAAGGTTTGTGGCGTTGTAGTATAGGAGACCTTATAGTGCCCGCACAGCTCGCGATGAGCGGAGGCGACTCGGGTCGGAGGTAGCAGAATGACCTCCGTCCTCCATGAAAGCGGGCCTGAGGGTGACGGGTAGTGCCGCCTGTCACCCTAGCAGAAGCATGCCGCTCCCAAGCAGTGCGTCTCCCGTGGGGATTTTGCGCACTTTAAAAATACGGAGGTAATCTGTGGATCTCTTGAATCGATTTTGTAAATCCTTTTACTAATAGAAAACCAAATTATTTGCGAATTTCATCGGCTATATATCATCCCGTCATCAGGGTGGATTGCTGATCCTAGCTGAGAGCGGGGTCAGAAGTCCAGGTGAGCAGAACCAAAGGTAACAGCTACTATTATATAAATACAAACCGTTAGATTTTAAACAGTTATCCTATACCTTAAATCGTAAATATTAAACACAGTTTATCGAATATCCAATCCAGTAATACGAGTACACACAATGAGAAAAATAACAGCGTCATTTACTTGGCTTATATCGACATCGATAAACCAACTCCACTCACAGTCGTAGTATCTAGAGAGGCGAGCTACAATAAAATGTACCGAGCTAGCTACAAGCCTGAGCAGTTACTCGGGTAAGGTCCCCACCCCTCCTCCTGTGTCTCCCACATGCCATATGCGCAGTTTGCAACACACATGGACACTACGATCACACACACACATATCACCTGCGAATCCTGTGTCCACACATTTGATTATCAATAGTGACGTTTGCATCAACTGATCTAATGATAATTGCTGATAGTGATTATATCATTCTACTGTAATGACTTAATTTAATTATTTTTTTTAATTCTTATAAATTTAAATTCACAATGCTATTTTTTAGGTACCATTCCCAAATATTATTCGATTCTATGGTCTAGCCAAACTTTAAGTCACTACATAGTATAAAATAAAATCGCGTTCTCTGTCCCTATTTTTCTTGTCCCTTTGTATGCTTAAGTCTTTAGAACTACGCAACGGATTTTGATGCGGTTTGTTTCAAAATAGATAGAATGGTTAAAGAGGAAGGTTTATATGTATATAACATCATGCTACGACTAACAGGTGCGGAGCAGGAATGAAAAATGTTGCAAAATCGGGGTGACGCAGACGAAGTCGCGCGGGTCAGCTAGTTCTCTTATAAAACGTGAAGTTGACTTCATCTCGGCATACGATAAGAAAAGACCACGCATGTTGTCAGTCTGTTCTTTGTTGTAAACGACCATTTTCTAGATCAGAAATTATGTATATTATCTCACTTAGTCATTTATTTCACAATATTTTAATAATCACACTCTTTATCATTAAATAATTTGGACGTCGTTTCTTTGTTTACTTAACGTTGAAAGTATCGATATAAAAAATTAGTTGCATACTCATAAACTTTGTTAATTAATCTTTTATATTAAGATTGAATCGTCCACAATAACTATCACGAAATGGCGGCTATTTGTGGACAACATGTTGTTACGACAAAGGCGTGGTGAGTTTTGCTTTACTTCCTGATGTGTGTAGAAATATGTGTGATGTCACTGATGTCTTATTGACAGTGATAATGTAACTATTTATATAATTAAAGGAAAGAGCTATATTTCTATTTGCTTTTGTTTTCATTTCTCGCTACGAGATACGAGTAATGTGGTGTTTTGAGATACCAGTATGTTTCTGAGATACTAAATACAATTTATATTTTATTGGTGCTATTTATGATTTTAGATTAAAATGGTCATTTACATATTCATTGTCAAATATATCGGGCTATTTACCATGTTAGATGATTTCATTGAGCAACCGATATTTCGGCGCTGTTGCAAGCGCCATGATCACGTATATGTACTGACGATGCTATTTAAAACAGTTGACGGTGTTCTATTTAAATTGATGCGCACAATGGAATATCCCATAATGTTCTAGAACTGTAAAGAAGTTCAACCTGGATCTTAATTAATTCAAATTTATAAATTTATAAAAGAAGAGTAGTAATGTTCTTCAATAAAATTGTCTATTCTAAAATATTGCATTCATTTTGTCACTTTATACTGAGATTATCTTCTGACAAACATATACACAATGATATTGGTTGAGCGTTGCATTCTGTCTCATCTAGAGGGTACAGCCACCCCTAGCAGACGTTCGCCAGCCGCTTGACGACAAACATAAAGTCACGAAATTTTTGGAGAAGTATAAATTTTGATTAAATGCTACATAGGTACATTCAATTTTAGTCATTAAAAACGAATATAGATTTCAGTTTAGTGGATTATTTTGAATTCAATTTATTTTTTAAAATGGAAAATGTTATCTATTTATAAATTCTATTTACCCGAGCTCTACATAACCACCTGGGTGGTTTAATATATTTAATGAACAATTAGATAAAATATGGGTAAAGTATTAAAAGATATAATTATTATAAATAAAAATACAACAAGAAGGAAAACCTTAAAAAAATCCTGTACCAACACGTCTAGCCAACGTTTAAACAGAAGGCTAAAGCCCCCAACATAGGGAGAGACCTATGAACTGCTAGGCTAAATGATTGACAGATTGAAGTAAAAATATGTGAATAAAATATGCTTATGAATAATAAGAAACTCATACCGATTATCGTTATTTTTTGTTTCTTTTTTAATATTATTATGTTTATTTATATAAAATAAATATTTGCAAGAGCAAGAGATTAGAATGACAATGTATGTTGTATTTTTATCATCAAGATATTCGTGACTTATTAATGGCAGGTCAGGCAAATCCTGAGGAATTTTATTATATATATATAAGTACCTAATAGTGAATAAAATATGCATATAAGTGAATAAAATAAATTTTGAAATAATAACGTATGTGAATGAAGTGATGAAATGTGACTCCTTTTTTAGGGATTCTATAGCGATTCAGTTGGTCGATGACTGCTGAAAAGTAGCCGAAACTCCGGGCGTAATGTTAGTCATACCTAGCATTTTTTATCTTTTTTTTATATTTATCATCACAATTTTATTGGTTATGTTAAAAAGTTGTTTCATTTCAATATGATATTCACATAAACTTCAAAAAGTATATATAATATACAATACCATATCCATATTTCGCAGTTTCAGCTGCATATGACTATTCGCGAGTCTGTAAGTGGTCATCCCAAGGTGACATTATTATAATACGAAATGTTATTCTTAAAAAGGTGAATGTTCATATTATATTCATTTATCTCAACAATTTGAACTTAATAATATACTACACAATGACTTTTCAATTATATCCATTGATTATAGTTGCGGTACGCTATGATGACACGACTTTTTTTATTCGTGCGCAAAATTCCCACACATCCCACCTCCGCCAGAGTTGGTGGAGGTGATTATGTCGGACTCGAACCGACTAAAACGCACGCCATCCATGAGTCTTTGATTGCCAGAGGTAAGATTATACAAGAAATTATCTCTCACACCCCGGTAGCCCCGGGGACATCTCTTCGAGATGACCCCCTTCCTCTAATGTGGGAAACATGGTATCCCCATCTAGCTGGTATTGCTCGTTTACTCTTTTTTGATGCACTTAATATTGGACAACAAACTGTTAGACGAATAACTAACAAAAAATTTGGTGAGACGTGCACAGAAGAAATTAAACTTCTCACACCAAAAAGAGAAAACGAGCAAAATCAGTCGTGTCATCATATTGTAGTCGTCATCATAGTGTGCCGCAACTATAGGTAACTTTTTAACATGGATAACGTTATTAAAATCTTTTCAAAATTTTTGATGATAGGTTTTTTGTATACAAGATTAAATTCATCACGCCTATATGAAGATGGTTTTCAAGATAACACACTCTTGCTTAGAACACGTTCAGATTTGGGAGGTCAGACGGCGGAGAGGTGAAAGAATACGCGACGACGAGAACAACAACGAAATCATGAAGGTGACAGCCGTGTACAAACAGGTATAAGAGGAAAGACATGACAAAAATAATTGAATATACAACAATAAAATTACCCACTGTGTATTTATAAGAAATAATACATAAATAATTAGTAAATATTCTAGTACAATCTACATAACGCCACCTAAACCCACGGTAAGCATAACTTAACTAGCTTGTTCCTATAACAAATTCTGGAGTGCGATTAACTTACTTAAATAAAGATTTATTTGTAAATATTACATATTATATATAAAAAATTGCATAGAATCGAACCCGCGCCTCGAGCGTAGCACTCGTGTTCACTACAGTCACGCACACAGAAGTCGTCGAAAATGATTACTACGATACATGAAAAATAAAATTAAGCATGAAATTCCACTCCAGTACCTAACAACTCTTACAAGTACTACATACTATTTACAATTAAAATATCATGGTATTATATTTTTGTGAAAAAAATCTAAACTTCACAATACCGTTCCACCCGATTCGATTCATCCAACCACCATTTTACTGCTTGCATCACTCAAAATACGAAAGATGAAAGAAGTTCAAGCGTTCTTGTTGAGGCCACGGCCTTGGGGGAGGGGTAAAAAGGGGAAAGGGGAATCATTGCCGGATCTCATCCCGGAAAAATACCCCGAAACTGAGCGGGCGGGGTGGGACCGCTTAATGATCAAAACGCCTTCAATATTGCGAAGGCATGAGTCTTATCATTATAATTTATTCACGGTATAGCAGCTAAGAAACGTCTTCCGTCGCACCTCCACTTTAACGGGTGTTGAAGAGAGACATGAACTTTTTTATCTTGTTCGTCTAAAGTAAATTATATTTTTTATATGAATATTGTCAAAAATAATATTTCTAGAGATCTGGTATCCGATGTGATGTAGATTTTGCTCTCATTAGTCAAAATCTGTTCGGTTTGTACTTGATTTGATTCTGGAGGCATTTGTATTTATCGTAACATAAAATGTAATTACTAAATCTATTAATTATACATTCTAAAGGCTCTATTATGTGTAGACTATTTGCGTTTTGACAAAAAAATATTACTTACTTTTTTTTAAATGCAAATGGATTCATACCTATTATTGATAATTATAAACCACTGACATCTGGCATATAGGTGCAATATATATTTTGGTAAATTCACGGCATATATAAGTACAGCGACCCGCCAGATTCATCGTTCACAGTTTTCCCTAGTGGGGGCAAAGTCGGTGGGAGATAGTTGGAATAACCCATCGCGAATAATACTGTACAATATCTACATATTTTGTTTCAATACTGAACCTTTCCAATGTCAATAAGTCATACATTTTTATATCACAACATTAAGTCACTTATGCGTGTCACATTTGTATACTCTATCTAACAAATGAAAACCATTCGTAACTCTACCGCCATAAAGGCGAAAGTTGATTGATATCCAAATACGTTTCGCATCTGTATTCAATACATCACACAGTTAACGTCAATAAATCAGTTGAGTACGGAACACAGTCCTACAAGAGGTTTTCCTCTAATAAAGGTTGTACCGGTCTATAGGTAGCCGCTTTGTCTACAGCGCCTCATCGGTCGAAACTTTCCTTTCCGCAGTCAAACTTAGATCAAGCTTGGAATTTGGACAGAACTTTAAGAGTGAAATGTTGGTATGCCTTCTATCATTTGAGTGTGACAATATTTAAATCAATTTGTAACGTAAATTTGACTTCAAACCAACTGTGTAGTTAAAAAGTAAAAAAAAATATTAGCCCTAAAACCACGTAACATTTGCTTACAATAAAACCTAATGTACAACCCTATGCTCAGCGGCATTCATTCCAGTTAGTTATTCCAAATTTGGTAGTAGGTGATCATTACATAAAGTCCTTGAAGACAAAATATCATTGCCGAATTCCCTTTTCATCGTATTTCATAGATATTTACACATCATGCGTTAGATAACATTGGGTCAAGAACGTATTAAGTGTATTTGAAATTAGCAAAACGTTAATAACTTTGGTTTTTCTATAGTGAGGTATATAATTATGGGTATGGTAGGTCATTCTGTGACCTCTGACGCCAGAGTCGCCTCCGTTCATCACAGAATGTGCGGGCCCGGATTTTTCACCAGACTCCCTTCGCCGCATCCTTCTCGAGCATTACTTGCTCGTTGAATGAAGCAACGGCAGCACAAGCGCTCGCGCATCATAATCGCCGCGAGCAAAGCCACTATTAGAACCCGCTCGGTGTCTCCCACGCCAGGCACTCGATCAGCGTATGGCTTTTACGCTATCACAAAATTATTGCTTTACTACCTACCATAATAAATCTAACTAGAGTCCCAATCTGACCAAACCTGAAATTTAAATTTTTGCATAATCTTATTTCCGCAACAAATTTCTAATTACACTAAATTATTCTATGCTCATAAACAATGCACACTAACAGAACAGCGAAGCGCCTTAATTAAAGTTGCTCTATATACTTACGTACTCAATCTCACTTCTGGAACTTAAGGAAAGGTTAAAGCGGGCCGGCCACCCACCGCCCCCACTCAACATTCCCGAATTTTCCCAAAGTATCGCTTAATGCAAGTTTATTATCTGCCATCGTTGAACGTTAATTAATTCTCTTAATTTTTTTCGCTTATTTTTCTCTTTTTATTTGAATCCATAAAGATGTCCGATATTTTAATTTGACTACAATGTTGGAATTGCTTTATTACCAGGATTAAACAACAATGTTATTTACAATAATATTGTATTAGAATGTGCTATATCGCTATAAATCAAATTAAAATCACGTAGGAGTTATTTACTATGCCTCCATACCTTCAAAGAAATATTAGGTGCCATAGTACACAAACTAGGATCAACAGTTTTATTCTCCTAAATACTCGCGGGTCCGACAGCTTTACGCTTTTGGCCGCCTTTCTACGGAAGTAATTGTGTATGTAGAGCTAACTATAAGGTGGTACATCGGACACGAACTTACTAAAACCGCACGGTATTTCGTCACTCCAGGCTGTGAGGCCGGGAAGATTACCAATGAGTTGTTGAAGCCAAATGGCAGCTACTTCATAGAAAATATCGAAGTACAGCCGCGTCGCATTTACATTGAATGCCGACCTCAACTGAATTCGGAGATACTCAGAACCTGAAGTGTTATATAAAAAAACAGCATGACACTGCATCCCATGGAATGCGATAAATTAAGTCTCGATTTTGATCTCCTCCAATTTAGATTGCCAAAAAAGAAATCAAACCAGGAAGTCTAAATTACAAAATTGTTTTCTTTTATTCGAAACACAAGTCACAACTAATCAAATTAATCGGAAAGCGGGACGATATCAACATTATTAATGCAAAGCGCGCTCACCCCCCGGCCCGACTCATCCCCACAGACGCGCCACCATCTTATATCCTTTAAGAAAGAGGACAAACCTTAAAATCCTTGACGAATAAAAAAATATCAAATGTTTCTGCTATGTCACAATTTGGTACTTTTATACCTGGCACGAAGACACATCAAAAAGGACATTAATAAATAACTAAAAAAGTCAAGAAAAGTCAACTTTTGTACACTAAGATGTCAAGCTGGAGTTTTACGCAGGATTATTATTATAACAACATAATCTACCCGGGAGCAGTAGCCCACATTGTGAGAGGTCTATGTCGAGCAGTAGATTGCAATAGACTAATTGATTGAGTGATTGTATCTACCCAAAATTAGCAGACATTATTTGGTTGGTCACACTTGTATTTGAACACTATTGGGAAACGAATACGCTAGCTCTAAAGTGTCATCTGTAAATACAGGTACCGTAGAATGTTTACAATACAATACTCGTATTAGGTATATCAAAATCTCGAAAATGCATTCGAACTTCCTCGAAAATCCTATTGAATTTTTGGGATAGATAGTAACAATTTTACAATAATCATAGCATTAATGTATTATAAAGGAACTCGTGATTTAAGTGAGGAATCAACTAGAAACTTAAATATTAAGATTAATAAACCGCGACAAAAGTTTGTTATGTTGCGTGTTCGGCGAAATTATTTCTTATGCTGCCTTTGATTCTTCCTTACCCAAATGAGATGCTTTTGTCCTTATTTCTTTATACTAGAGATGCTTATTCTCAGAAAATATGTTTGCAAACTGCAAATCTAATGTTGGATAGACGCCACACAGGCCAACGTCTCAATACAACTTAGTACTTTTACCTTTGTCCTTATTTTAAAGTGTTAAGGTTGATGTTTCAGTGTGTATTTACGGTAAGGTTGTACTAAAGGTTGTGGCTTTACAATCCGGGGACTGGCCGCTCGCACCCCTTACCCCAAACTCCACATGTTATTTACGTGTGAACACAACGCCGTGGAGGGTTCAATTTATCTGACCTACTAGGCCTCCCACTAATATAACGCTCGGAATTGCTTGTACCCCTTTTTGGTGGTCATATATTTTTTTACTTTATATATTTCCAAGCATATATAGCAAACTTAGTCTTTTTATTTGGTAATGTCAAACATAATGTCACTAAATTTTATTTTATTTTCCTATACAATTCAAAGTAATATCAAGCAACCGGTAGAAAAAGAATTCAATCTTCCATTTATTTTTCAAATGAAACGTAACATTGAATTTATTATAACTGTTCTGATTTTATCGCCTGCACACAATTATTTTCAAAATAAAGGACATAATTTTTTGTTGCGTAACAAATCCACACCTTATTTTAAACGAAGAATCTTTTTTCTGAACATAATATATGTTTTCCACACACATGACTATTGATCCTGACCTATCCTAAGTCAAGATTTCTTAACCAGGACAATTGCCGGAAAATAGCGGCTTTACGTAACAAAATTACAAATTAGTGTAACTGTGAAATGAAAATAATGTCTAAATAAAATACTAAGATGATATCGAAAGTTAAGGGGGCAATACGACACCTCTGTCTCTAACAGAACGGCCAAGTGGCGGGGCAGATTCACGAGCACAGCCGTTTGAGGGGACGCGCCTCGAACAGTATGATGGACTGGAAATATTCCATAATATCTAAAGCGTCGTTACAATGCCTTAGCAGAATATTTTTCTTGGGCAGAAAGCCGATATTCCCCCAAGAGTTACGACATTTCAATTTGCCAAGGCGGGCGGAAAATGGAATTACGATTGAAGCGAGAACGCCCGAATGTCGACGAGAGCATCCCACTCTTCACCGATTGTATCCGAACAAGCCCGAAAATAAACGAACGCGCGACGCGCCCGCCGCACCAAGCCGTGTATTGATTAGATGCGGGGCGCCCGATGCCATATAAATTAGGCCGCGCAGAAAAACAGATTTAAAGTAAGCTCTATTTACACTGAATACCACCACAATCTTAAAGCCTATCTTAGTCCAAATTTTACTTGATAATCTTAAATCTGTTGAATATTTCATAATTTTCCTCCTTTGATTATTTTAGTTACATAATGTAAAAGTAAATTCTTAGTTAGGTACACAATGAAATTTTTGTCACTTAAATTTTTTAATTTGTACCTAGTTACTTTCTTTCAAAATAATTATTTATTTACTTATTATAATTAAAATCGTAATACGAAACAGTTCTAATGTTATAGATTTCATTAATAAGAAAGAATTCAAAGACTCGTTAACAGCGAGTGTCAGTTTAAAAGGACAATAATAATTGTTTCATTTCCAGCCGTAATTAATATAAAAACGATCCTATTTGACGCAAGCCGACATCGAGGGCGAAATAATGTAGACGAATAAATATACATTACATTATTAACGAATGTTGGCCTCGTTTCTCGCTCTCTTTGTTCGTTTCACGATTTTCCGTGGGAATTAATTGAAAATAAGTTTTCCTCATTGCGGTTTCAAGGTTCAAAATAATTTGTTGGGCGGCACATTTTGTTCCCAGTGATCGAGCGCAACAGAATTATGTGATAATCAACCGTAAAACAGCAAGCACTAAGTAAAATGTCGCGTGAAGCTTGTATGACGGCACGTTTCATGATTTGTGAGTTTATAGCAACGGTGAAGTGTCGGTGGTTAATGGTGGCAGCGCGTGGCTCTCGCCGGCCGCCATATTGAAAAAGTTTGGCGCGAAAAAAAGGGCGGTAAAATACAAAACGTACAAAACGATGACAATACATACGTAGGAATATTTGAACGATCCTGTTGAACCCTCTATATTTATACCTTGCAGTGCGCTTTACTTTAATAGTAAACGAACAATTTTATTACCTAAGTACTCTGTGCTTAATTTACCTTTCTTTCTATATTAATATTTCTATACAATAATGTACTTAAATACTTCTGGAAAAATATTAAGGATTGCCTCGACCCAAACATGTTTTCGGTAATTCTCCTCAGAATCCCTCGTTCAGGAGATTTAGATGGGATACCTCCCTCCACTCCCCAGGGTTATACTGAGGTAAACCCGTTGTTTCTTGAAGAAGTCCCACTTGAACCAACAATATCCATAGTTAGCAACATTATGTCTTAACACAAAACTCTACTTAAAAACAGGCAGTAAGGTGCATTTTGCTTTAAATGTTTATGGTACATCTTACTTTTTGTGGTATATTATTTATTGGCACCTTTTCAGGTACTTAAGGTCGGATCACTGCGTAGGGTTCGTTGAAGATTCGGTCTCGCATATTCGTCAACAATACCACTACTATGATTTCTCACAAATGTACTGTAATGGATGTATTTTTGGACGGACTCCCATGAAACTTAGAGAAAGCTTGTAAAGTGACGTAAGGACAGAATCTGACTGACTAATCTGAATGACTGGTTAGCCTACCCTGAAGGAGAAAAAGCGTGAATGTGAGTGTTTGAACCTGTATATTATTTGGTTAATTCAAAAAGCTTTTGTTGTTTTTTTCATGCACAAATTCCCCACAAAAACGTCGTGCAAATTTTACTATACCAATTTAATAAATGTATGAATTTAAATTGATATTTAAACCTTATACTTTCAGTATAAAAATCAACGGGATATTCACCATGTTTATTGGTCATTTGGTAAAATCGATATTACGGCGCTGTTACAAGCACCATGATCACGGTGTACTGACGACCACCAAGCTAGTTCTTATGGAGCCAACCCTATCGGTCTACCCTCTTTCTCTCTACGCGCGCCACCAATACCACTGTCAGGGCTCTCACGAAAGGGAAGGTTTACAGCCAAACGACACATCATACTAACTTAGCTTTGCCTTTTGTCGCATCGCTACAAATGGATCACGTTTATACCTAGTGCTTGTAGTGTTGATTGTTTTTTATAATCCCAATTAATTTAATAGGCACTAGGGTCTGCATTGAACTTGACATTGTAGTCTCTGCGACTCTGATTTACGTTTTTTGAAGTAGGTAGGACGCGATAGTGTCTCCCGTCTTAATTGAGCAGTCCGACTGGGGAAGTACCTCCACTCTACAGAATACAGCGGCTAACAATGACAATGTGTTGTATTTACGGCGGTTAGTAGGGTAGCCAGAGCTCACTAGAGAATTTCCTGCACTGGCGGCGCAGAAGCTCCCTTCAAAACACCTCTTCAAGAAATCATTTGAAGGTTATAAGATCAGCAGTACGAATATGACGCCCCAGGTGTTGCAAACGTCTATAAGCCACGGTAACCACTTTCTATCAGATGGGCCGTGTGCTTGTCTATGTGGTATAAAAAACTGCTTTTGGCGACAAATTATAGGCTTCGTTACATAAGTGAGTTTATTTTCTTAAACCAAAAGTAGAAGCAACGGTCGATGAAGCTTTCAGTGTTTTCGCTCTTGTAATAAGTTAACAAAATGGGTTATGAGCACACTCATTATTACAACTTTTCTTCGTAAAATGGATTTATAATTATCGATTATGTAGCTGATTACGTTCTTTTAGGTCTGCTTAGCTGAACCCCTACTCATTCTGTGGCTGTGATAAATGAGTGCCTCTTCGCGGCAACTCGAGGGCAAGTCGTCGAAAACATTGCCAGATCAACCTCATACTGGATGACTACTAAATTTAAAATGTCAGTGGCAGTCTATAAAGAAATTGACGTCACTGCATATAGATTTACGTCAAAGTTCTTTGATTATAAAAAAAAATCGTTACACGGTATGAACCGTACTTTATCACTTTCTCATACCTAGGCTTTAAGTAAAAATACCTATATTCCCGCACACTTTGTTCCTCTACGGATAACTTTACCGTTCCCGCTTCCACTTCCCACTAACCTGGGTGTTTCTATAGCTGGATGTATAAAATTCCTATGAAAATGTTGGATACCATTTTATGAAAATTGCGGAGCCGTAGGAGGGTTAAATTTGGCATATTGATATACGGAAGAGAAGTGTAACAACAAGCGTAAGTTTTTTTTAATTATGCAATAAAATACATTATTTCTGTAACAATAAACGTTATGCACACTACAGCCATTAAACATATATCTTTTGCTTACAATTTTTTTAGGCTCAGGTAATTTTTACACGCTCATACCTATTTGAAAGTTTCTCAACTGACAGATAAAAAAAATAAAACAGAAAATATTAAAATGTGTTAACTTGTTATAAATTAATAAATAACTAGGTAGTTACCACTTTTTACGACTTAATGTTCAAAGTTATAATTTTTTGGGTTCCGTAGCCAAACGGCAAAGAACGAAACCCTTATAGATTCAGAAACCGTCATGTCTGACTGTCTGTCCGTCCGTTACATCCACTTTTCTCCGAAACTATAAGGCCTATGCTATTGAAACTTGATAAGCAGACGTATTCTGTAAAGCACATTAAGAATTTCATACAAAAATAGAAAAAAAAAACATTTTGGGTGTCCCCATACTTAGTTTATATATTAATTATACTTAATATAAAAAATGGTTTGAGCGAGACCTACTAATAAGTTTTTTTTACCCGACTGCGCTACCCAAAGGAGTATAATGTGTTTATCAGTCTATGTAATTATGTACATTTGTTTTATACGTCAAAGCGGTTGATCAAACCTGATGATGTTACTTGCTGCTACGGGATCCTTCATGGGGGAGTGCGACTCCACTTGGTCGGTTTTTGTTTCAATTAACTATTGTCGAATTTATACCACTTGGCATGGGGCTACACTGACACTAACCCCGACGGCGCCGCGGTAGAAGAATGGGCCGACGCCCTAGACCTAACCCTACTGCACGACCCAAAACTCCCTGCAACGTTTAACAGTCGCAGATGGCGCAGAGGATATAACCCCGATCTCCTCTTTGTTAGCTCTAACATAAACTCTTTGTGCCGTAAACTGATTGGAGCACCAATCCCCCACACACAACATAGGCCTATTATATGTCAAGTCCAAGCCGCTATAAAGCCAATGCTCGTACCTTTTAGACGAAGGTTCAACTACACAAAAGCCAACTGGAAGAATTACGCTGAGGATGTTGATCGCGAACTCGAGTGCCTGGATCCCGTACCGGCAAATTACGAACAGCTGGTAAACATCATTTGGAGGGCATCTCGACGTAATATCCCGAGAGGCTGTCGTAGTTCGTATATTCCGGGATTGGACCAAGACTCAGCAACTTTACTGGCTGAGTATGAAAAAGCTTACGATGCTGATCCATTCTCTGAGGGGACCATTACGGCAGGCGAACACTTGCTAAGAACTATTTCAAACAACAGAAGAGATAAATGGATGTCAACCATATCCAGTATTGATATGACCCACAACAGCAAAAAGGCCTGGCAAACTGTTCAAAAACTCACCAGCGAGTCACCCGCACCAACGAATCCAGGTCAAATAACAGCGAACCAGATTGCTCACCAGCTTATTTTGAACGGGAAGCCGGCGAAGCGCACCTCAAAACTGGCGTGTCGTATCTCTACTACCCATAACTCACCCAATACTATCTGCCAACCGTTCTCTTTAACGGAAATGGTGCTCGGCATACGGTCCCTCAAGTGCGGCAAGGCTTCGGGGGTTGACGATGTGACGGTAGAACAGATTCAACACCTCAGTCCAACAGCGGTATCTTGGCTCCTGGCATTATTTAACACCTGCTTAGAAAAAACTAAAATTCCTAAGCTCTGGAGAAAAGCTAAAATTATTGCACTTCTTAAGCCAGGTAAACCTCCAAGTGACCCTAAAAGTTATAGACCCATATCTCTTTTGTGCCACACCTACAAACTTTTCGAAAGGTTATTACTCAACCGCCTCATGCCCATAATAGATAGCGTACTGATTCCAGAACAAGCTGGGTTCCGTCCGGGCAAGTCCTGCTCTAGTCAAATCCTAAATTTGACTCAATACATCGAGGATGGATTCGAGCTGGGCCAAGTTACAGGTGTATGTCTGGTCGATCTCTCAGCGGCATATGACACTGTGAACATAAGACGGCTCCTTTCAAAAGTGGATGCTATGACTGAAGACACAAAGCTAGTTAAAGTACTGGGTGAACTCCTGTACAATCGCCGGTTTCAGGTCTGTCTGTCTACAGATAAAAGCAGATGGCGTAAGCAGAAAAACGGGCTCCCCCAGGGTAGCGTCCTCGCGCCGGTCTTATTTAATATCTTCACCAACGACCAGCCTCATGCTCCTAACACAAAAAGGTTCCTGTACGCGGATGACCTGGCACTGGCAACACAAACTCAGACGTTTTCAGCCGAGAAACATCTCAGTTCGGCTCTGATAGCGTTGGAAGGCTATTATACTTCAAATGGCCTACAACCCAACGCATCAAAAACTCAAGTGTGTGCTTTCCATCTGCGCAACCGGGATGCTAAACGCCAGCTCAAGGTAACTTGGCTGGGATCTGAGCTGGAGCACTGTTTCCAGCCGAAGTATTTAGGTGTTACCCTGGATAGGACTCTGAGCTTTAAAACCCACTGTGGAAACACTAAGGCCAAAGTAGGCGCCCGAAACAATTTGCTGCGCCGCCTTATAAGTACGACCTGGGGAGCAGAACCAAACGTCCTTCGCACAACTGCATTGGCTCTATGTTTTGCAGCGGGTGAATTTTCTTGTCCTGTGTGGCATCGGTCAGCACATGCCGGGCAGGTGGATACCGCCTTGAACGATACCTGCCGCACGATTACCGGTTGCCTTAAGCCCACTCCTCTCAGCATGCTTTACCCACTGGCAGGTATCGCACCACCTGGCATCCGACGAACCATTGCATGCAGACTCGAGAAGGCAAAACAGGAGACGGACCCCCGTCACTGCCTATATGGACATCAACCGCCTAGAGCCCGCTTGAAGAGTCGAAAGAGCTTCATCAACAACACGAACGCCGCACACGAACTCCCCGCTGCGATGAGAGAGTCCCTTTGGAGAGAGGAACTGCCACCACCCTCTGACTTCCGACCTCCCCAGGAGAAATTAGCCCCCGGGTACGATCTCCCCTGGCCGGTGTGGCGATCTCTCAACCGTCTGCGCACACAGGTCGGTCGGTCGAGGCAGAATCTTTGCAGGTGGGGAATGCGAGACCCGGGCTTAACCGCATGTGACTGCGGTGCCCCCGTGCAGTCCATGGCGCACTTGGTTTCGTGTCCCTTATGCCCTGCCTCCTGCACCAAAGATGACCTGAATGAAGCAACTGACGGTGCGGTCGAGATGGCAAGATTTTATACTAAAACGGTGTAAGCATGAGTGGATTATTGACACGAAAGAAGAAGAAGACCACTAGTATAATTTAATACAGGTATTACCAATCTAAGTATGTTTGGCTAAATAGCGCTGTACCACAATATTTTAATATTCTTACCCTTATTTCAGGTTGCATTCAACAGCCCTGGCCGCTTGCTACTTCTTTCAGGTTTGGCTGATACGATTTAGAGGAAAGCATACACTAACTTGACTTATACTAGATTGACTTCAAATTCTCCCTACATACTTTTTTTTAATTTATGCCAGAATATTTATAAAAATATTCTTATCATGTTCAACAACACACCATCTCAACAAGTAAAAAGAAGTCTTTAATTGTCATTTTTATCTAGCTCATCACAATTTTATGAGAGTAAACAATCACGATGGAATAGGCAATAAAAAGCAATTCATTATCTTGGTATATCTGTTCCATATTCGACTTCTTTCCGGAATAAAGTGCTGCCATCTGTGTATTAGCGTTCGAGTTATACCTAATGGGCGAGCAGCGCCAGACGCAACAGTGTCACGTCAGTGTTAAAACATTGAGTTTGTACTTTGTTTTCATATATGAATCCAAAAAAATAGTGCGCATTAAACGATAATACTAATGTAAGAGTATAAAAACGTACAAGCATCGTCGATGAATCTACATTTTTGAACTTTGGTTTTAAGTTCTATTAGGCATGTACGTGAGACTAAAAATCTTGGTCGGCTCGTAGCTTGCCGACCAAGATTTTTGTAATGTATTGTTTACTGTCAGATGGAGTACTCGGTTATTCTACTTGATAGAGACAACTTCAACTTCACCTAGGTCTAGCAGCATTTGGGAAATTACGTCGAGTCCTCTCTTGAGGTCAGAAGAAGCTGGTAGAATCGTTTTGATAAACGAAGGTTTTCGGCCAGTGCGTCCTGCCAGTTATGATACACGGTGCCGGAATGTGGACACTGACTTTGGGGTTAGTTCACAAATCTAAAGCCGAAAAGTGGGCTATGAAGCGAGCTATGCTTGAAGTATTTTTAAAGGATAAAATTCGCAAAAAAGTTATCCGACAAAGCATTAAAATTACCTACATAGCTCGTAGAATAACCAATGGCCATTTCAGCAAACAAGTCCTAGAGTGGAGCCCCCCCAGCCAGATGGACGGACGACCTGAAAAAGGTGGCTGGGGTGGACCGAATGCGGAAGGCTGAGGATTAGGAAGAATGGCGCAAATTGGAAGAGAGCTATGTCCAACAGTGGACTGTGATGGGCTGATTGAGATAGAGTAAAGTTACGAGAACTTAGGGTCAGGGAGCTTAATAAGGTGTTATGAGATATTAGATATGACACCCGTGGAAAGACATTTTTTATCTCGCGGACATTGGTGTAGGTTACACGTTCACTCAAGACGTGCTGTATTTTTCTTTGACAATGTACCTTTAATGTCCCATAAATAAATAGCGTGGTGACAATATTCTCGTTGGCACTATCGGTGTACCACTGTATTTTTAATTCTTTCACTTTGACCTATATTATCACTTCGATACGGTGGTGGAAAATGACGTGACCAGTTTCGAGTTAGAGACTTCCCGCAATTATGGATATCGCTTTAAGTGTTATAGTGTAGAGTCCAAGTGGCATTTACCATCATAGTGGATACACTTAGTTATATACTCCATAGTCCAGGTATGTGCAATATATGTTCTTCTCAAAGCTGTAATATCTGGTGAGGACTTGCATGAACCAGTAAGAGCAATCGCTTGTCATCGCAAAGCAGACTTTATTTTTTATTGTGCGCAAAATCCCTACGGATACCACCCCCACCAAAACCGGTGGAGGTGATTATATCGGACTCGAACCGAACAAAACGCATGCCGTCCATGGGTCCTTGATTGCCGGAGGTGAGATTGATTGTGAGAGACCCGGGGTATGCGGTTGCCCCTTTGCGCCAACGCCGTGGCCTTATGGTCTCTTGGTGGAGCGGTTGAGCATGACGAACACCGTAGCGTGGCAGTAGTGCACGCAACTGCTACGCAGAAGGCGCGGGTTCAATTCCTGCTCAATGCAAATATTTGTGTGCAGGAATATGAATATCTGCATTGGTCTTGGTGTTTCTATGTATAATATGTATGTTTTTACAAAATATATGTATCTAAGTATGATTATGTAATGTAACACAAGCTTGTTAAGCTATGCTGACCATGGGTCTAGCTGGCGTTATGTAGATTGTCCTAAAATATATATTTATATTTATTGATTTATTGAACAGAACATATCGCTTTAAGTACCTATTATTGTATTGTAAGGGTCATTTCATTTAATGTATTTGTATCTAAAGTAATATTAGCTGTAGATTTAAAATTCGTTTGCCCTTTATTTTTAAAATCAGAAGAACCACACATAAGATCACTAAAGGTAACCTATGTTTTCATACACCTAGGTTTCTAGGCAGTAGGTAAGTGCCTACCTACATAATACACCTACACAAAAGAACAAATAATACACCTCAACGAATTGTGTCGAAAAAACATGTGTGGATGTTAGTCGTTATAAAAATGTAGGATCTGGGGAAAAGATCATCCTTATCCGTGGCGGAGAGTGAGGGAGCTGGGGTGGCGACCCCTTCTGATTTATGGTAACATGTCGCGAGGCGCAACCGCTCGCGTACGCCAAACTCGCATTTTGTCATTAACTGATTTTTATTTTATTCTATATCCACTTTTGTAGTGAGTGTATAGGTTTATAAAAACAATCATTGCAATTTAAAACCCTGTGCATTTAAATACACAAACAAAGATCCAACACATCCGTTAATCGGATTAATAGCGGTTAATATGCTAAAAGGAATGCTTTTCTTTCAGTTTTACCACTTTTACAGGAACAGCAGCTGTTTAGTAAACAAATATTTATGAGACCTACTTACAATAAGACTAGTCCAATTTAAAAAATATAAGAATTGTGATACTGACACTGCCATCTATTATCGAGTAGCGATCACATCTTTATTTAGATTGTTTAAAAAATATCAATGAGACTATAACCTCCGTGTTATAAATATTTCTACATTTTCATTTATTTATTTTTTTTTAGGTAATAATCCTATAAAATCAACACAGGTGTACATACTTTTGAAGAAACGTTAAATTTCATCCTCTTAACTCACTGCTGCCGTGTGTATAAATGTGGAACTATCATAGTAAAAACAGCTGACGTGCCTTTGTAAAACTTTAGATGAATTTCAATAGATGGCGCTTAGTAAGTTTTAAGAATATTATTTACTTATTATTGGAGAACTTCGGAAGCATGGAAACGAGAAGAAACCAAGGGTAGGTTTTTAATCTTGGTAGAGCTATGTAGTTAGATGAAAAATATTTTTACGCTACGAATTTTCTGAATTACGCTACGACTGTACTGATATTAGGTAGCTAAGTGGAATTGTCACTATCCACCACCGAGCCAATTATTTAAAAAAGCATAGATTTTTTTATTAAAAACATCTTACCCGCGTTTAGCAGTTTTCATGGAAAATTTTGTTCGTTAATAATTTTGGTTGAGGAAAAATTTCGATATTGGGTTGTCACCTAACGTTGCACACGACGATAAAGAGGCATAGTCATTACATTATGTAAGGCCAGTTGTAAATGACACATTATATTGTGATCACACATGTGACACTTCACTTTTACTAAAATGGTTTAGTTTAAGATCCGAACCTACAATAACTTTCACCGAGCGGATAATAACATGAAACAAATTTTCAGACAAAGTAGAAAATAATGTACGTTTAAATAGGTTGTCTAAAATCCTGGACAGACTATTTTAATTATTTGTAAAAAAGATTTTCAATTAAAAACGTTGCAAGCCCCGATTCAAATCACGTTCTTTGCAGACAACCCTATATCAACGGGTTCGAATCCTGGCTATTACACTACCGACGTGAACCAACTCCTAACACAAGCCATTGAGCTTAGCTGGAGGGGTTAGAGGGAATGTTAGTAATTTCGGTTCCTAATATTCTTTTATTAAAAAAAAACTTAGTGAAGTTATCACTAGGCATTTCATGGTTAGTAGGCATAATAATTTATTTATTTATTTATAATGTTTATACTATCATTACAGGTAGGTACATATCAAACCTAATACAATAGTGACGCTAGTGTAAATATAAATTATATAAGTCAAATTATGAAATTATTTATGATAATGATTTAATCAGGTAGCCAACACTACTGTAGTCACAGAATAGATAAATTCTTTGTATTTCGTGATTTCAATGATCGATGTCAATCGTAGACAAGTAGGTAGGTATGCTAAAGACACTTGCACTAACCATGGACCCGCCTTAGGTGAAAATATGAAGCTTTCTTACTCGACCTCCTTTTGAGGCATTTGCCATGTGAAACTGCACGTTTCGATTTATAAGCAATTGACTGTTAGAAATAGGTGCAAATATTATTTTAATCAATCATTTTCACATTGAAATAAAACTATTTGTAACAGATTCTATTACGTTTAATTTGAGATTAGATTATTATTGGTTGTTGAAACGGATTATAACCGCGGTAGCCTAGTGGTATGCGTAATGGACTGCTGAGACGAGGTCTCGGGTTCGATCCCAGGTTACCATGGCACACACCAATGACTTTTCGATGCTTTTCGAAGATATGTGTGTATTTATCGCAGGTTTATAAGTGCCCGGTTAATGGCAATAGGCTCGCCACCTATTAGGGTAAGGTTGCGATCATTGGACCAGCGCTTTGTTTGGACCACTTCAATATTTCGCGATAGATTCAGGTTTGAACCCGATCGATGCGTCGAAACGCTAGCTTTACAACCCCCCTCATCGCCCTCCAACCACCAGTGTCGCCGCAGGCAGCGTAAGGGACGGACATACGTCGTTGTGTTTCTCGGACCTCGAATATAATTTTTACGCGGCAAATAATATCATGTAAGTACTGTTCCTTTAAATATTTTAATGTGATTTTTTCTAATAGCATTGCGCAATTTACTTAGGATACTACTATCGTATTTTTTTGTTGAGTAACGTGCTACGTTATTTTAAAATAAATATTTTAGTGGATGTTAGTGAGTTTCTATCAATGGACCGGTACGAGGTTCTTTCATTGAACCGGTCCAATCATAGCAACTTCTATGATGTGTGTTTTTTAATATTTATTTTTTTTTCTATTTGTTTTAGCATGGCAAAAAGAGGATAATATTATGCCTGGAACGAGGCGAGTATGGAATTAGCTCTAAAAGCATTAGTAAAAATAGAACTTGGATTTAATGAGGCGAGCAGATTGTTTGGAGTGCCAAAGGCGACGTTAAAGATAGGATTTGACGACCAAAATTTGAAAGCGAAAGGTGAAAAACAAATTATAGGGTCAGTTGGAGACCTTACTGTGGAAGTGGAAGGTAAGCTAGTTGAACATATTTTGGATTCAGAAAGATGCTTATACGGAATAACCCCAACAGACGTAAGAAAATTGGATTTTAAAATAGCAGAAAAATATGGCCGAAAGCATAGGTTCAATAAGGAAAAAGAAATAGCTGGAAGAAAATGGTACTACTCATTTTTGCAACGTCATCCAGAGTTAAGTTTGAGGCAACCAAGAGCAACTTCCTTCAACAGAGCTACTGCGTTTAACTAACCCACAGTAAAAGACTTTTTTGAAAAATTGGAGCAAATTATGAGCGAACATGGTATAAATGATTCCAGGTATATTTCCAACATTGATGAAACTGGCCTCTCGACTGTACAACGAAAGCCTTTTAGTTTTAGTTTTACGTACCTGAAAGATATTTGTGACTTTGCATTCCAGATAAAGATATATAATTAGAGTCGACTGATTAATGTAACTACCTCGCTATTTCTTGAAATAAAGGTAATTTTATAAAATTATTGTTTTATTTAATTCATTATTTTCACATGCACCTTGAATGGACCAGCCAGCCATAATGCCCTAAGTCCAATCATAGCAACTAAGTGGTCCGATGAAAGAGACGGTGGTTCAAACAAGGAAACCATCATGAAGTTTTATTTTCTTCTTTTGTGCCTATATATATAATACAATTAACTTTATATGTTAGTTACCAATAATTGAATATACGGACTACTCGTTCACCCAATTTTTGTTTTAATTCATGCTCTATTTTGGATACCAGGTCTGTTTAAAATTAAGTGGTCCAATAATCGCAACCTTACCCTACATTGGGACCTAAAACATAAACTGGCGAAATGTGGGTGTTTACACCTCTGCCTACCCCTTCGGGGATAGAGGCGTGAGTTTATGTATGTATGTATGTATGAAACGGATTATTTATACCTATTGTTGATTGATGGCACTTGGTGGAGCTGACTTTTATACATAATTGATACCTAATACACTTGTACTTCTCCACTGTATTTAGGTATTAATGTAGGTACCTAACCGGTTTCGCCTTGCAGCATTCTCAAAGGTTTACCTTTACACTACATGGTGTATTATCAATTATTTTGAAACGGAACCAAAATCAAATATCAGGAACAAACATTATATTCATCCAAATTAAGTCAGACACCAATCCTGTCTAGCTCTAAATACCGAGGAAAACCCAAATACTTACCTACTTACCAGCAATTTACCTGAACCAATTTCACTTTCTAGTAATAATTTAAAAATATTTGTAACAAGCAGTTTACCGCGGCTCCGCCCGCGTGGATGTCGATTATCGCGGTGTAAGAGTACGACTCTACTCGTTTCGCTACTTGCCACTCTATACTACTTCTCCTTGCTGTCATGACAACGGAAATAGTTGGTGATATTAGCACTAATATATAGAAATCTACCGGATCTATTAAGTTTTATGATTATAGCTCAGCTACCTTGAATGGTAGCGTGATGATATAGTTACTCTTAGATATTGTAGCTTTTTATAGGTGAAAAAAATATTGAAATCGGTCCAGTAGTTTCGGAGCCTATTCGTTACAAACAAACAAACAAAAAACAGAACTTTCCTCTTTATAATATTAGTGTAGATAGATGCGAAGTATATAGTATTTAATCAAGCTATCAAACAACAAGCCCCTAGCCAAGAGTTTACTGGTGATCAGAAGGGAGAAGAGTATTTAAAAATTGTTACCAGTATTTTCAAAAAAGAAAAATCTGATCGAGATGTTGTTTTCAAAAATAAGCTCTAGTTTTAGTGCCAGGCTTGTTCATTGTTTTAAGCTGTCCGCACTTGAAACATTAACAACACCACAGTTGAGTTACCCCGAAAATTTTCAATTAATTGTCAACGCTTGTGCATATAGACATAATTATACTTTGGATATAAAAATACAGTCTATGTAATAATGTTTTTTGGGCTGGACATCAGTTTTATGTACGTCTGGTAGATATACTAAGCGATAGCCTCTTAAGGTTATCGGCGCCTAAAATGCTTGGTACAGTATTGTATAAATATTAGACGTGTCAAGTTCCTACTGTTGTTCAACGGTGGTTTTCTATAAATTAAATGTGCTGGCTCAGTCAGGCTGTTCCTAATTGAAATATTGTCTAATCTATTGGGTACTAGACTGTCCAGTCGCATCAGTTTTTTTATTAAACCTTAGAATGGATAAGTCTGTGGAATAATACGAGAATCAGAATCAAAGAATCAATCAAAGAAGATGATTTAAAATAAAAATCCCGTCAATTAAGAACAGATGCCTAATTTTTACCGCTTATTAATTATTCTTTATTTAGGAAGCTTATTAATTTATGAAAACTTCGTCTGTGAAATAACAAATATCGCTGCTTTTTGATTCACTATGTGGAGCTTCCAAAATTTCTATTCAATTATTTAAAAATAAATTCAATGCATTGACAAAACCAATACAATCTTCATTTTTTAGAAATCTCCCTAACATTAGCTAAGCTAGAGCTTTGGTGCTGTCATTGCTAGGTTTTGAACCCGTTGTGTTAATCGTATCACTACATTGTATAAAATAAAGTCGCGTTCTCTGTCCCTATTTTTCTTCCCCTTTGTATGCTTAAATCTTCAAAACTATGCAACGGATTTTGATGCGGTTTGTTTTAATAGATAGAATTGTTAAAGAGGAAGGTTTATATGTATATAACATCATGCTACAACAAACAGGTGCGGAGCAGGAATGAAAAATGTTGCAATAACGGGGTGACGCAGACGAAGTTGCGTGGGTCAGCTAGTTATAAATATAATCCATAGCAAGAGTCTCCCTGCCTCTTTGTTTAAGCTGTTACTTTTTCCTTTGCAAAGGAGTGTTTTCAGATAACATCAGATCACTCACGTTAAAGGTTTCCGCCATAACTAAATGATGATCTTAACTGTTCAACTTGCAACGGATAGAGCAATTTCTGAAGGTAAATGTTTATAGCGGTACTGCGGTACTACTTTCTGTACGTGCGCCGGCGCCGGTCTGTTGCAAGCCCAGCCAAGTCGGTTGCGCGCATTGATGCGGTGCGCACGCGATATCCATAAACTTAACAACTTTATTGTGCGTTCTATTTCATAGTTTTTAGGTACTAGGAATTGAATTTAAGTGATCAAAATTATGTGAGTTCTTATTATTTAATTTTTAGAGAATATTTCATAAACAAGTTAATGTTGGTCTTCTCGCAAAATGATTTTCCCTAACGAATTTTGATTCCAAACATTTCTAACTTTATCTTTCTATTGGGTGTATCATATAGGTAGGTACGTAATTTTTATTTTTTTATTGTCATAATTTATTTTAATAGACAGTTTCTATATTAAATAGGCCTATCGTGACCCTGTCAATATAATTGTATTAATAATTTTAATAATGTTGGCACAATATTGATGTGCAAAAACGATTCGTGTCTATACTGGTCTTTTCAAAATAGTCTTGGAAGGCTGTACAGTAAAAAACCAAACGTTGAATTACGAAGTGTGCAGTTTAGAGAGCATCGAATGAACTACATAGGTACCTATATAGGCAAGTACATAACAGCAATTCAATTTACACAGTTATATTACACTCGTACGTAATAAAAGAAGTATAATAGTAGTTACACCAGTAATAATTAACATAATTTACATAGTTTCCAATCAATACCCTCTAGGTATTATTTATTTATAAGCAGTTTCCGGCATAAAACACTTTTACTGGCCACGCAATTTTCGTTATTTTTCTTTTCTTGAGAACTTTCCTTTTTATAGATCATTATATTTTTAAAGCCGTTTACGCTTTAATTGTTATTCTTTGCTAGCAATCCCTTTTGGAAGCAATATTTTTTAATATGTTTTTCAAGCAATGTTTTTGTGGGTACAAAGACGACAATATGTGATTAACAAACTCGCAAACACTTATTTAAATTAAAATAATGTTATGTACCTATATGTTTTACATTATATGTATCGAAATATAAATATGCAAATATTTAAAGAAATAAACAAAATGTATATGTTTTAATTACATAGCATACATAGGTACAATATGCATAAATACTCATTTATATGCTGTAAATTTTAAAAAGTAATCTTACTTTTTCCGAACAAAGGAGTTCAAATAGATGTTCTTATCCACTTTGAGATAAAAATGATATTATGCTTTATGTACACAGATATCTATGAATATAATTATAGACTACAAATTCCAAAGGTGATATGAGAGTCTTAAAAACATACAATTATAGTTTTAATAGTAGGTATCCGTTAGAGTTCGACGATCCACACGCTGCCTTTATCATCCTATCAACTGAATATTTTCGTGGGAATGAGATATACCTACTTACAGTAAGTAGGTATATAGCTTTAGTTTAGCACGTTGGTGGCACGGTAATGTCGGTGGCCCCCAAAAATCTAACCACAAGTCATGATCGTCTAGCTGGACTCGTGAAGGACGATCACACGGTAACATATTTACTGAGGTCCTTAACGTGGTTCTAATAGTATTTATTTTTTATTATTCTATTTATTGTTCTAAAAAAACACATTGACATAGACGTCTCGCCAAGATTTATTTATCCCATCCGAATCCTACTAATTCTATAAAAGCGAAATTTTCGAAGATGTTTAGATGTTTGTTATTCATTCATTCCTTAACGGCTAAAAATCTAGCTCAAAGATAATTACCTACATTATAGTCCGGAATAACACATAACAGGACCGAGGCCGTTGCTGTTGGGTAGTTGACGGCTCTCTCTGTCGTGTCTAATGCGAAGGTAGAGCAGCATAGTTGGGGCGAACACGACAGAGAGGTAGCATTTCGTAATACACAAGCTCCTTTTTAATGAAACTTCAAGAAGGGCATTAGAAGGTTTCTACATGGTAGGCAGCACGTGAGTGACGCCTGTGGTGTTGCAAACGTCCATAGGCCACGGTGACCGCTTTCCATCAGGTGGGCCGTGTGCTTGTCTGCCACCTAAGTGGTATAAAAAAAAACCAAGGCAGGATGTCTAACGCGTTGGCGATGTCCATAGACACCGCTAACAACATCTTGCCCCGAGAGACCGCATCCCCCGCCAGAACCTTTGTCGGAAGCCTGGAAAAGGTTATGGCAAGAGTTTGTTAGTTAGTGTTTAGTTTTTGAGCTTCGCGATACCTCTTTCAAAATAGGACACAGGAATGGGACTAAAATTCCACGTGTGCGAAGCTATATGTTACAGCACAGCCAGTAATTTTATAAACACGTTGGTAAAATTGCGACGATTCTTCGTTTTTATTAGAGCGTTCTCTCTTTCACTCATCTGACATCGGACTGAGAGTTCAATGTACAATACAGAGAACTCTAAATAAATGCCTCTTGACTTTGACATTTTTCTTAGTAATTCTAATTTGACTATTAGTTTTATGATCAATAGTAAATCTTTAATCGGTTTGTTTTCAAAAGTCTTATAATAATATAGCTGTGCAGAAATTTTTGAGAAGCAATTAGTATGCTGACTGTTCAAATCACATTTAGATACGAAAAAGAGAATGCTTCGACGGGATTCGAACCCGCGAACTTTCCCTTACAAAAGTTCTTTACATGGATCTTTCCCTTATACAACTCCTTTGATCTTTTAAGACCCATATCTGTCCAGCACTGTACAAAGTTTCAAAACAGTTTTACTCTAAGGTTCATGTATCGACGTGAAAATAATAAAAGTTAGTCAGATTCAACATAGTACAAGGATTGTTCACTTGTAAAATAAGTTAGAAAAATCTCACAGAATTATTGAAAGACATATTGAATAGAAAATTAATCTCGAATACTCAATCTGCCGTGACTGAATGACTAATTGACTTGCCGTGGTTTCAACAAGCGACTACAATATGGGGTCTTCAAGAAGGGCATTAGAAGGTTTCTACAGGGTAGGCAGCACGTGTGTAACGCGTTTGGTGTTGCAAACGTCCATAGGCCACAATGACCGCCTTACATTAGGCGAGCTGTGTGCTTGTCTGCCACGTAAGTGGTATAAAAAAGTAATGCAATATATGAATTACAATGTTGTTTTTAGTTTAATGCTAGTAAAATATTATAGAACCATGGTGTTAAGTATTAGAAACTACCTTTTAATTAAGCAAGTATACGTAGTTGAATGGGTAGGACTTCAGTGTTGAAATTTCAACGTTTAGACTTGCGCATTCTAATAACGAAGGTCCTTATGTGTAGTTTGTACTACTAGACGTTAGGAAATATGATTGCCGTCTTAGAGAGAAAAACAACCTTCATTGCATACCACACCTGGATTTCTAGAATACGTAAAATTTAATAGGTTTATAACACGAAAACAAAAGTTGCTCAGATGAAGGAAGGTTGAAATTAAAAATAAACAGTACGAAAAATATTTACATTAAAATAAAGAAATTGTTTTGGAAAATTGGGAATACATTTTTGCAGCATTATTAAAAATATTATTTATATGTTAATTCTGGTTTATGTAGAGCGTTTGTCTGCTAAGTCATAGGTCGACGGTGCCAATAGTAGGTGCCAGCGAAGCTAGCGGGTGCTTCCTTTTTAATATTCGATAGGTATCTTACGCCGATCGTCACGAAAAAAAAACCGAAAAAGAAGAGGGCCGCATTTCACTGCCCAATCGGTGCAGTGGTCCATTTTCTAAACTAACCTTATTATTAGGTTTTGTAAGTACCATTCAATAGTCTACACAGAATAAATGATTTAAAAATTTTTAATACCGAATCCATTTTTCTAAAATGCTAACCTTGACATGAAAAAATCTCACTAATACTCTAATTTATTTATTTCACTAATTATATCTTTTAATTTGAATAATATTGTAATAATATGTCAGATATTTTATCTATACATATAGTATTTTATTAATATACTCGTTATCCTTCAGGTCCTGTTTGCAAATTTTGTGTGTCAATAACAATTTATACTTACTACTCAATTAGAAAGTAAAGTTGTAGTCACTCATCAAGTTGTTCCTTACTCCGATTTCTCTGTATACTGACCACCGATGGTTTATTATAGATTATTCAGTATCTTGAATCTGGATCGTTTCGTTACGCTAGTTCTCTCGATCTGGACCTTGATTCTACTAATTGTCAAGCCATTGAGATTACAAAAAGTGCCATTTAATTCTAAATTTTAGTCATAAACATTTAAGGTCCAAACTTAAATGGCATTGTGTACAGTGAATAACACGGTGCAATAAACTGTTTTTCATTTAATTTTGAACATTTAAGGCTATGTAAATACAGCCGAATTAAATGACAGTTTTTGTAATCTCAGTGGTGTGACTATGTATGCCTCTTTAGTTAATTTCGAGGAAATTTAGAATTCTTTTTTTCATTTTATTCGAGCAATTTGAAGCTTGTTTTGCGATTATAGCATAAATATTCTAACACCTAGGTACTCGTGACGTATAAGTACATTGCGTTTCGTTACATGGTCGAACACTAATCGCAGTAAGAACTCAAGCGATGCTTATGCGATATGTAAGTAGTCTCTCTGACGATTTTAATAGGTTTGATTATTTTTATACCACCTCTGTGGCAGACAAGCACACGGCCCAACTGATGGAAATTAGTTACTGTAGTCTGCGACACCAGGGACGTCATACTTATGGTGCCACCATGTAAAGGGGAAGGGGGGGAGGGGTGAAAGTTAAAAGAGTTTCTGTGCTGTCAGTGCAGAAGACTAAGCAGGTTTCGTCGATCTTCCTACTGACAGTACAAAACCTGTCCAGTGAGCTCTGGCTACCCTACTCACCGCCGGAAACACAACACAAGGTTATTATGTATTGGCCGGTGTTCTGTAGAGCGGTGGTACTTCCCCAGTCAGACTGCTCAGTTAGAACGGCGGATACCGTCTTGTTCTACCTTTATAAAACTGTATAACTCTTACAACCTACAAATTTGATAAGTACGTATTTACTGAGCTAAATGAATCTTTAGGGAGCTTCCCAAGCAAAGAAAGTAATTCTGTTTTCTAGATTTCTCCAGATCTGTAAAATTAGCACTGATAGGACAGTTCTTCTTCTGTCAAATAGACGGTAGTTGTAAGTTGCCATCGTGGTGTAGTAATTTGTTTCACGGCAGCGCCGCTGCTCACGGAGAGGGCCTGAGCATAGGTTTCGCTCTACGGGCAGGCTAAAACAGTGACATCACGATAACCTCATTTGGTTTACTTACCGTCGAAACCCTTTGGAGCATTGGACATGGCATGGCCCACCTTCGTTTGATGCGTTCTTTACCAATGGAAGCCGAAAATGTACGTTCAATTATGGTAGAGTCGGTGTTGGTCACGTAGATCATCTTCCAACCGAGTTATAACCCTGAACAGCAAAGTTCTACCTAAGTCCAACAGATCGAATAAATCCGATATTCTCGTGCGTACCCTACATTTTCACTAAGAGCTAAGAAAGTATGACGTGGTGCGTTCCTAACAATTGTGTAGAGAATTTTCTGGCAGCTCGAGTTGATGAATTTTCAAAATCAAATATCTGTTAAACTATAGGTACGTTGTAAGAAAATTTCATTTTAGCAGTTCATTATATTATTAAAAACGGTCATTATTTCGAGTGTAAAAAAGTTGTCATCATCCCTATTACACAACGTTTCCATATTTGACAACTTGATATACAATATTCATACTACAGTACGAAGCCCTATAAGTCCATAGCAATCATAAAGCCGGTTGGGAAGGAGACGTTCACACGTGGCCTTTAGCATAAAGTCATTTAAATCGCATTCTGTAAAGATTACCTGCTCACCCATATTTGATGTTACTGAACAAACAGAAAACGAACGGAAAATCTATATATATAAAAATGAATCGCGAAATATGTTGGTAAGCGCATAACTCGAAGACGGCTGGATCAATTCGAGTAATTCTTTTGTTTATTTGTTACTTGAACACTACGGAAGGTTTTTAAGAAGTAGCGGGAACGGGATTAGAAATCCAAGCAGCGGGAACGGGATCAGAAGTCCACGCGGGCGGAGCCGCTGGCAATAGCTAGTAATTAATAAAAATAAAATGTAATGCAATTTTCAAGTAAGTATTAATTGAAATGCTATTTTATTCAAATCGATTTAAGATTATAAAAAGTAAATGCCGGATGGGATTTGAACCCGGGATCTCAAACCATGAAATTTCGAATTCTTTCGACGAGGCCTGGTAGCTTTGTATTGAATTAGAGCACACCCCCTAAAAGCAAGTGATAGCGGGTTCAAGTCCGGTCTGGACATTGACTTTTTCCAATATAAAATCGATTTAAAAATAAAATCTAGCACAAAACGAGATCTGTTGCAACGTATATCTAATTCAAATATCTTAACGCGTTTGGAACGAGATAAATTGCGAGTTCATTACGCAGTATTAGGGTGCATGTTGCAATGGAATAGTTAGTAGGCAGGTTGGTCAAGCCAGTCAAGCTAAGGAACGCATATTTGCGAAACGTAATGTTTTCTCACTTCATATACCCTTTTGCGATAGATCAACAGTATAAATATTTGTTCAAGACTGCCGTATTATTTACTAGTCAATATTGAAGGAGTTTGGGGGGCCAAGGTAAGATGGTCATGGTTTTGAATAATGAAATAATAAATTAGCAAATCCGAATATAGTTTTGATTTGAAGCTGTATGTAAATTATTTAATCAATATTCTGGAACGAATTATACAGCGTTATCAAACTAAGCACAGCTTAGGTTACAGATAGCTGATAAACATACCTACTAAAATATATAGAAACACTTAGACCAAATCTTTAAGCGGAAATCGAACCTCTATCCTATGATGTTGCTGTCAAATACTCTACCGCCATACCATAGATCAAGTCAATCATCAGATCAATATTTGAATTGAGAAAGGTCAGCACTGAGAACGGATCTTTCATCGATAAGTCAACTGTGAATATATTTTATTCAGTTAATATATTTTATTTGTTGATTGTACCTACTTGTAACTCATGTTATACAGGGGATTTTTTTTCAAAAATAGGTAGTATTTTGTTCACTTTTTTACCGAACGTGATCTAATTCTATTGCATAACATAACATAAACTCACGCCTATATCCCCGAAGGGGTAGGCAGAGGTGCTAGCACCCACATTTCGCCAGTTTATGTTTAGGTCCCAATGTAATAGATGGCGAGCCTATTGCCATTAACCGGGTACTTATAAACCTGTGATAAATACACACGTGACCAATACCGACTCTACCATAACTTCGGAAAGCATCGAAAAGTCATTGGTGTGTGCCATGGTAAAACCTGGGATCGAACCCGAGACCTCGTCTCAGCAGTCCATTACCCATACCACCCGGCTACCGTGGTATGATTCTATTGCTATTAATGAAAATTGCAATGATAATACTGGTATTCATCTTTAGTAGCAAAAATCCGGTTCAGGTGCATCACAAAACAAGGTACAGCATAAAACAATGACGTGGGCTCTCGCAGCCATAGTACTCTATTTTAATGTTCGTCATGGATGTCCCTTTCAGTTTTCACAAGGCTCAATTTCCTAATTGACTAAAGAAATATGCTTGTATTAATTGAATTTATCTTATTCATTATTTATGAACACGCGTTTAATTCATATTAATTAAAGTTTACCTACTCAAAAATGTAGTCACGGTATTCGACATCTTTCTCTTATCTCGACCATAAGACGTTTTAAGCATATGCTTTTATTTATTTAGATCACAATGTAATCCATAAAAATATACAGATTAACGTAACAATATAAGAGCTTATAATTCATGATCATCTGCCTAATTTTGTACCAATTAATTGGGGTCGGTCTATTTGTTATCTTCATCTGTATATTCCTGTTAGATGTGAAGTAATCAGTCACTACATTCTTGGCATATCATCCAAATATCTTAACCTTCATCTACAATCCCCTCTACGTTCATACTTTAATTTGAACCTCTTTTACAACACTACTTTCATCTATTCTCGTAATATGTATGATCTTATCATACAGTCGTTCGCTTGTCAAATCATCGCTTCGTTTCTCTTCACTTTCAAACTTCCTGCAATATACTCATTACTCATTCTATTTAATTTCGTGATACCGTGCGTAGTATTTTAGAAGAAAGAAGTGTGTATCGGGCCTTACCAAGATGAGTACCTTGTTGACATTCAAGTCAGTCTCACCGACCAGGTACACCTGTTTCGATTAATTATTCGTTGTTCCGATTGCATCAAAGAAACTGCGCTCTCTCTGACCTGTATAGGTAAGTACATTGGATTGCTGGAGAAATTGACTTGGCCCCCAAATATTTCATGGGGCACGATACATCCCATTAATACTGCTTGGGAGGCTTCGGTCTACTGCTTTCACGCTAGTTAGATGCGTTTTATTACGAGTTTTTCTTCACTCTTAGTGATATCATCTGCTTATTTTCCGTTAGTCGCGTCCTACGACACTCTTCTGATGAGATGAGATGTTGATAGGACATATCAATAAATCTAAGGTTGATAAGCTGTAGGTATACTTTCTTCGTCACCACAAGTCAAGCCAATGACGCAACATAAACAAGCCAATAGCGTTGTGTAGATTGTCGTAGAATATTTATGTATTATTTATTATTATTATTATTTATTCATTTACGAACATAAAGAATAATGTCTCAAGGGATAACTGTAGAATGATTCATACACTTTGTTGTCTTACTAGCACGTGCAAATACATGAACTTTGTTGCCGCTTGAACTTCGACATTTATTATCAATCCAAAACGGTAATGGCCGTTCGAAAATGAACGTTTACTGCTACGGCCAGACTGGTATCTCTCATCCATAGTCAACTCTCTCTTAATAATATTAGGTACGGCCTTACATCTACATATAAGTAGTACATAAACTCAATCCACATTTCAAATTATAGTATAAAAATGTATCTCGTCGTATCATTATGCCGGATTTGAACTGACCAAAACCGCAGAAAGGACTGACATGCTCAAGGACATCATCAAGAACCAAGCGGTTCGATGCCACACCATTAAATCTTGGAATTCCTTACCATCCTTCTTCATACAGTCCCGGGTCCTTTAAGAGCGGTGTGAAAAAGCATCTGATGAGGCCGTCAAGCTGAGCGCCACCATTGTACCTAATACTGTACGTGTTTGTAATGGTGACCCTCTCTCTTGAAATTTTGCCATCAGCTTACCATCGGGCGAGGTAAAGTCAATTGACGAGCCATAAATAAAAAAACAGTTACCTACCAAGGATGAGGTAGCATCTGGTATATGTTTCACGCCCCGGCTGACCTAGAGCAATCGAAGGTCGAAGGCCGTCTCGGGTGTGGCACTACGGTTGCCCCATCTTTCCCCGAATTGGAGATCAAGCGGCTCCACCTGACTGACGCCCGAGATAACTGACTACTGGATACGCAAGGTCCAATATCAGCAGTCGCTACCACAATAGCAAAAACAACAATAGCAACAGTTTAGAGCTCCAGAAAGAGTTAAATATCTGTATATTAGTAACGTGATGTGTCGAGGATAACTGCATCAAGCCCTTGAACTAGTCGCCTAAGGACCTGCGTGTCTTGCGTGTGCACCGATGCGGGTGCTTCAGTGTTTGTGTCGTGCAAATAATAAATACCTACTACCGCATGCATGGTACGAGGAAGCGAAGGCAGTAAGGTGTGACTTATAAGTACAGGAAAGACAAGACATAAGGCAATATTATCGGAAACTAGACCGTGCAATGAATTAGGTTACATTACATATGAAATTTGCCGTTATGTTTGAAGAAATTGGGGGAAACCCATTTTTCAGTACTAGCATTTTTGCATTTTTTTAGGAGTGACAAGTCCAAAATCTAATGATTTTTTTTTTGTGTATGAATAAGACAACATTAAGTAAACAGCAACTTATGTTACATTTTTGGAAAGTGGCAGCTGTAAAAAAGTACCTAATACGTTTATTATCAAAATGGATAGCATTTTGAAGATCGAATTTAATTTATCAAGCGGCCAATAAAAACAGAATTTAATACAGAGTTGCAAATACTTGAAATCAACTATCAAACATAATAAAGTAGGTATGTATTAGAAATTAGCTATTAAATTACAGGAATGAATCTGTAAGAAAATTTCGGCAATTTCATTTATGTAGAGACCTATTTACAGCGACCAACAGACGTTGATAATACCTAATGCCTCATACCTTTTCTGTATAGTTCACACGGGATACCAGTCGTGTGACTATGGTTAACAATAAGTAGACTCGGGGCCCTGGTATGGGAACTACGTCATCCCCATATTGCCCCAGAAAAAAGATTATTCAATATACCTATCTACTATTGATAGGATTCCCTATATTGTGTTTAGCTTTGACGCAACATCCTATTATTCATTGATTACACAGGATACTGACAAGTGCCGTAAACAATTAGTACCTACATAACAGCATATGATTAGGTAAGTATTCTGTACTAATAGTACTTAATTTTGACCTAAGGAAATCGAGGCCCTGAAACTATTGCTCATAAAACGACTTATACTATTACGACATGAATGAATTTCCATTAATCGTGCAGTAAAAAAATACACACATGCAAAATGCCTATTTTCTTCCGGGGTAGGCAGAGGTGAATTAACCCCCACATTTTAATTGAACTGAATGAAGAAGTAGTATTCGCTTAACATACTCTCGAACCTAGGCACATCAATCCTACATAGGCCCGCAAGATAAACTACAAGATTATAAACTAATATGTCATACTGAACAATATCGTGACATTAAAATGTGATTATCGTTCTTAATTTATCTAGTTGACATTATTAATTTTGACATTATTGATTATTTTGACATTAATAATTTTAAACCTTATTATTTTGACATTGTTGTTTTGACATTATTGTTATTTTGACATGACTAAATTTAATTTTATTAATTCTCATTATTTTTACTTAATTATTACTATCTCTAATCAATAAGAATGCCAAAATTGACATGTTGCATGTAAATATTTGCACACCTTGTACTAAGAGGTTATAGTACAGCGCACCTATGTAAAATGTATATTGTACCTACCATCCTCATACCTGTATTATGCAAATAAATGATTTGATTTGATTTGATTTGATTTGATTTGAACTACTGGTAAAGTATACACAACGAAACATACAATACGACACATTTTGTCTACAGGACCGGGAGGAGGGTGCGTAGGAGAGTACATAGACCTCACTTCAAAAGTATGAACTCTAGATTCATCCGGCATAAACGTTGGGATGGTGATGGTGACTAGGTTTAGGATATAAAAAAAAGAAATAGGTAAATGAATCAATCATTCATCATTCATTAGCCGATTGAAGTCTACTGCTGGACATAAGCCTCTCCCAGTGTTGGGAGCTTTGACCTACTGTTCCCACGTCGGCAAATCAGATTGATAGAAGATTTAATTTTGAGTTTTCTTTCTCTCGCAATGATATCGTCTCCGCATTTTTCCGTTTGTGGCCCCTTCGGATGAAATGGGGTGCTGGAAATTAATATTCCATATTCTCATAAACTCACGCCTTTATACCCGAAGGTATTGGTAGACCTCTACCTGCTCTAGATGCTAGCACCCACATTTTGCCAATTTATGTTTTAGGTCCCAATGTAATAGGTGGCGAGCCTATTGCCATTAACCTGGCACTTATAAACCTGCGATGAATACACACATAACTTCGAATAGCATCGAAAAGTCATTGGTGTGTGCCACCGGGGATCGAACCCGAGACTTCGTCTCAGCAGTCCATTACCCATACCACTAGGCTACCGCGGTTAGCCATATTCTCAAGCTTATTTTTACACTAGCACTGCAAGCTTAGTAAAATTTATGGCATCGTAAAATTTGGAAATGGGGGGAGGCTTCTCTGTCATCACACGGATGGCAGATAGATAGTTATGATAAACACCAAGCGGTTACCAAATCGTTGTTAAAATCTATTATTATTAATCACTTTTGGTTCGTTATCATCACGTCTTGTATAATACGTGATAAGGAAATATTATACACACATTTACTCTTAATTAATAATATCTCTTATGAAATATTTTTGGTAGGCAGTTATCGTGTCACCAATTTTCTGACTTTCTTATCATTCTTGACAGAACAGTCTTCTGTCAAGTATGATAACGGTTAAAAAAGGAAGGAAGGAGAATTCGTGATTGTTTAAATAATTTTGGGAAAAAAATACATTGTTGCCAATATCAATTAGGTACTTACTATAATTTCAATCTTTAAAACTGTTTACCTCACGCTGCCACACTTGTAGGTAGGTACTTAACGTCAACAGCATTTACAAGGTTATTTTTTACATAAACTTACGCTAAATTCACTGATGGCTCACGTTTCATGAAGTCAATGTATTCACGTAGTTCAAATTTGTACACCTATCAAAGGTACAAAAATTAATGATGCTACCTGTCTATTTAAACGATAAACAGACTCCTCATTACCGCGATATCGAATCGCGCGTTAATGAATTTAAATATACCTAATATATACTTTTTATAACAACCGCCTACATCTGACAAGTTGATGGATTTAAAAAAAAACGTTTCGCGGTTCTTATAAGTACCTACTCTGTTACTTTCTCACATCGAGGTTTTGTTCCTCTAAGTTATTATTAATGAAATAACTTCTTTTTTAAAAATTGACATTGAATTGTAACTATAGTAGACATATACGGTGCACTAAATGACATAATCTAAGAAGGTTAAGGTAACCTTAAGATAAAACACCAATTGTGTACCTATTACGTCGGTTTTTGTTATATCAGTTTATCAGTTCAAAGTTTACTATTAACATTAATAAATATTAATTAGCCGATAACGTACGCTAAATTTGTGACCAACGTTGAATGTTTATTTTAGTAAGTCTCATGTCTATGTCTTAAGAAATTATAAACCGCTATATATTTTGTGGTATGAAGACAGGACAATCCTTATTGTTGACTATATAGCAGGGCTAGCATGGCGCGAAACATGGAGAAATAGTCCCTTGTCTACGTCACAGTGAGGGACATCAGTTATCTCCTTTGACGCCATGCTAGCTAATTAGGGAGAAACACCTTTGTCCCCGTTAACTTGACATAAGCGGTGGAGAGAGATATTTGTCATTTGAGCTCGTGTTAGGCCTATAGGTGTAGTTGTTATATCTATGTAACGAATCCTACATCCTGGAGACCGTCAATCGACAAACTGAAAGTGGGCCGCGACTCTAACATGATGGACAGACGACCTATGTCACGATTCTACTAATTGTCAATCTTTGTCAAACACTTTACTGTTCAAAATATTTTGAGAAAGATCAAGTTTTGATAACCGAGCTCCTAAACTGTGAAAGGTAGTCGTTACGACATATTCTGTATAAATAATGGTCTATGGCAATTTTTTTTTTCAACTTTACTATCATGTTGATGAAGTATAAAATTGAATGTTATTTTGTAGAATGAATCGATGTAATGAACTCTCTATCATTTAATTTCAAAACTTTAAGTCTATGACGATAAAGCCGAAAATTAAATGGCAACTTTTGTAATTTCTGTGGTTTGATTGTCAAATCACTGAATTAACTAGGTGAACATTAAATAAGTTAACAATTGGAAGAATCAGGGTCTAACTCTGCAGCATCTGCTAGGACCTGAGACAGTTACAGACCTACATGCATTTCTAAAGCTATTAGGCTATAAGATATTCCCTCGAATGCTTATGGCGCAAATTGGAAAGTGTCTATGGCAGCAGTGAACTTCAATAATCCGCTACCGACATACTAGGTCTGCCCTTCATAGCGGTTGATATTGAATCTCATAAAGTAAGACAGACAGGAATAGATAAAAGTCGTAATGAAAATCTCGAACTTATCTAAGTAAATGAAAATGATAAATGTATTAGTCAATATGCGATATAGAATGAGTGTTGAACTTTGAGCATTCGAATCATTAGTTGGACGATTGTAGCGTTGTGGATAAAGCGTGCATGGCTTTGTTTGATAAATGACTACGAAAATATTAATAAATTTAACTTAGTATATCATTGGCCGCTTGCAGTGAACCACTAAAATGATAGCGTCAATGTTTGGTTTATATATATCGTGTTTTAACGGGGCAGTGAATCTGTTCACGCGACTTTTCTTGATATTGTTAAGCGCATGTGTGTATCATAGTTTTATTTTTATGGAAGTATTTTTGAACAGTTATAATTTTGTGTATCCATCGTATGTGGCGAAACCTTTAGCAGTATGGCTAAAAGTAGCCACATTTGTTTCAACTTTAGGCGTTACACTTCTTGCGATACAGGTAATCAATAAATCTTTATGAAAATTATCAAATTCTAGGAGCGTCAAAGTAGTAAACACGTTCAAGATCATGATGTGCAGTTTCTGTATCCTGTGGATGTTAATAACATCATAGCTTTAACAGCGTCGCTAATCCCATAAAAAATAGATAGAGAATAAAGAGAAATGTCTATACACTGCTGTTTGTTTTTAAATTTATTCAAAAGAGTAATTAATCTACATATACATACCTACATTATGATGGCAGTATTGCCACGTTGAAGGGCAATGCTTATTCTTCGTACAAGATAAAAACAGCGAACAGGGCCCCCATTCTACCGTTTGTTAACCATAGTCAAACCACTGAGATTAAAAAAAATGCTATTGAGTTTGAGACCTTACTGTTACACAGTTAAAGCCCAAAATTAAATGGCACTGAAAGTAGCGATATAATTAACTCTAATTTTGAACCCTTAAGTCTAGGCTGATGAAGCCGAAAATTTTATGGTAATTACTATAATCATAGTGCTTTGACATTGGTTAATAATAAAATTAATAGAATTGGGGTGATCACGCGTAGCATCAATCAGCAGCTTTGCTAAATCTTTGTTTAAAAACTTGTATCAGTTGTTTAATGATAAAGAGAGGTATTATAGTCTTCTGGCACAAAAAGAGGATTTATCAATTGAGCTAGGTGATTTTTTTTAGAAAACTCATGACAAAAGGAGCTTGTCTTCCAGCTAATAATGTTACTGATCTTTGAAATAATATAGGTAATTAGTAGTCTAAGATCACTTAAGATTTCGACACAAAGGATTCTAAAACTTTTGTCGATGCCTCACATAAAAACTTTAGGTAATTATAATATTTTAATACTAGCATTTTCGTTTAGCTGGTTACGCGGTTTACTACTATTTCTGTTGCTAATCATTAAAAAATCTAATAACATAAAAGTATTTTAAACTCAACCTATTTTAAACAACGTTGGTTTCAAATTAAATTGTTAGTTGTTGATCATAATTGTACGAATTAAAGGTCACATGAGACATTCCGGTGTAAATTAGGTAATGTATAATATAAAACACCAAAAATTGTGTAGCAAAATGTAATAAAGAGTAAACGAAATAATCTGTAATGTCTAAATGTTGAAATAAACGTAATATAGAACTAGCTAACCCCGCGACTTAGTACGCGTGGACTATGATTTAAGGTTTTTTTTCTGCCTGATTATTTTATTTTAAATAGTTACGTTAGTGCTAGAGACAGTGTGCGAGAGATATGTCTTGTATAGTCTCACCTCCGGCAGTTAAGATCCATAGATGGCGTGCGTTTTAGTCGGTTCAAGTTCGACATAATCACCTTCACCGACATATTGGGGGCGGTATCCGTGGGGATTTTGCGCACGATGAAGTGGCTAGGGACAGTCCCATCAAAATCCGTCCAGACATTTCAGAGATTAGCCCACTTCTGCTAAATCAATTTATAGGCAGAACAATTTATAATTTTTGTACTTTACTACCTGACCCGCGCGACTTCGTCTGCGTCACCCCGTTTTTGCAACATTTTTCATTCCTGCTCCGCACCTGTTCGTCGTAGTATGATGTTATATACATATAAACCTTCCTCTTTAACCATTCTATCTATTGCAACAAACCGCATCAAAATCCGTTGCGTAGTTCTAAAGATTTAAGCATACAAAGGGACAAGAAAAATAGGGACAGAAAACGCGACTTTATTTGAAACTATGTAGTGATAGTGAAGCTCTAACTAAATCTTAACATATCACGTTCGCGTTAAGATGTTAGTAGATTATGTCGCTTTGGTACTTACTCCATGAATTACACGTTAGGTAATCATACATACATACATACATACATACATATGCTCACGCCCATAATCCCCGAAGGGGTGGGCAGAGGTGTATTAAACACCCACATTTCGCCAACTATGATTTTCGGTCCCACGTAATAGGGGGCGAGCCTATTGCCGTCAATCGGGCACTTTTTAAGATATATAAGGTAAACATTTTCGGAAAAAACTGATTTCATTGTATTCTCTCTGCTGATTTCTAGAATAAAGATGCTGAAGCATTTATAGAACGCTGCTTCCTCCACTAAGAGAACTTCTATATTCAGTCCATCAATGACTGCACCCCTCCGGATGCCTGGGGTGAAGTCTAGAGTTAGGGTAGTAATTATGTACCTGTATTTTGTTATCTTAATCTAACAAAATCTCCTTTTAACTTCCAGACCACTATGATGAACGCATTTATGAGAAGATTCCTGAGATTTTTGGTTTCACTCCTGGCGATTATTGTCGTGCCTATAACGTACCTGGTAAACATAAGAAGAAACAAAAAATGCCCACCGCCAACAAATCCTATATTATTCAAATCTGCCACTGAATTATCAGCACTGATTAGGACTAGACAGGTAAGGTAACTGTAAGATATTTTTAAGTCAGAAGTGATTATACTTACTAATTCGCTTAAAAGGGTGCATTTACCTTACTACAAATTGCCTACATGATGGTAAGGGTTTACCATGGCCTATAAGCGTGTGCTCACCAGGGACATCATCCCATATTGGAGTCAGTACACCACTGACAGCAGCAGACACTACAGCTTACACAGCCTGCAGCTTCTACAGCGTGCAAGGGATTAAGATCCTTGTAGTTATGTGTAAGAATGAATTCCCTGCATGTGATCTAGACTGCAATTCCTTACAAGCCCTATGTCTGAGCCAATTTTGTTAGTGGTATGATAAATATAAATCATTTTATTTTATAGATCACTTCAGAACAAGTTGTTGAAGCCTACATCGAGAGATGTAAAGAAGCAAATCAGTATTTAAACGCTATTGTCGAACCACGATACGATGCCGCTCTAAGGGAAGCTCGGGGAATAGACAAGATGATAAAATCGACTGACAAGACCACTGAGGAACTAGCTAAGGAATACCCTCTGTTAGGCGTGCCTTTAACTGTGAAAGAATGCATTGCTGTTGAAGGTAAGAGGCTAATTTTGTATTTATTTAGCATTAAGAAAATCGGTAGTTACGTAAAAGTAAAGTGAGCGCTGTGGAAATTAAAAGTATGAGAAGTTATTTGTTAGAGTGACGTTGATGGACCAAGTGAGGAGCAATGAATGGAACAAGGCGTGACTTAGCACGTAGCAGAAGGTGTGTATGTCGCCGGTACTTACCAAAATGAAAAAATGAATGATTAGAAAATTTGAATACGTAGAGAGGATGGATGAAACAGAGTTAAGAAGCGGTGGTGAATGGGCAATTTTGTAAGAGTAGATGTCTGGTGGATGTCTGTAAATCAGATTGAGGACATTTTAGGAGAGGCCGAGGTAAAAGTGGACAGAAGAGGCAAAAGGTGTAAGCTAAGATCGAAGTAATTGAAAACTTTGTGTCGATAGGTTAGAAGTAGGTTGGAGGATCCTTGTTGCAAAATTTTTTTTGTTTATTTACTGTTGAAGAAGGCTTACAGACTAATATATATTTAGTAACAACAGCGTATGTCAAAATTGCTAACAACAAGCCTCCATAGCTAAATAACAATATGAAAAAGGAATGGATACGGTAGGTTTTGATGTGCACTACTTCCAGTGTGTATACACTACAGTGATTCAGAACAGCTGTTCAAGATACTAATCTTCAAAGAAACTTTATTCCACAAACTTTGTTATAATACCTACTCAATCATACATTTGATCAATTCATACTTTACTTTGTTGTAAGTACCCTCTCTAGCCTCTACCAGGACTGAATTGCATAGTAAAAACCCATTACATAAACCCAAAGACTTCTAATTTATTATAAGATGTAATAAATATAAACGAATTTATATTCTAGGCATGAGCAACGACTGTGGTACAGTGTACGCGTATAGGAATCCCGCTACCAAAGATGCGGCTGTTATAAAGTTAGCTAGAGCAGCCGGGGCTATTCCCATAGCGGTGACAAATACTCCACAATTGTGTATGAATTGGGAAACATACAACAATGTTATTGGCATCACGACGAACCCATACGATCAGAAAAGGACGACCGGTGGATCTTCAGGTGGAGAGGTTAGTAAATCAGTTGATTTTAACGTTTTATAAACTAGTATTATAGTGCAGAAAGTTTTGAAAAGCAATCACGAGTGGTACTATGCTGACTGTTCAAATCAAATTTAGATAGGAAAATATTAATGCTACGACGGGATTCGAACTCGCGACCTTTCCCTTACAGGGGGATGCTCTGATCTATAAGCCATGAAGCCTTGTCTGAATATCCGGCATTCTCCTATATAATCATCTTTGGAGCGATTTGGTTAGTATTATTGCACCACCGTGTAAGATCGCGGTAGAGTCGAATAGGGCCATATTGTTTTGTTACAATAGTATCGAATATATCAATAGTAGGAAAACAGTAGACTACCCATTGTAACTGATAGTAGGTATATTAAAAGGTAAACACCATATCATTGAGGACGGACGACATAGTCAAAGTCTCGGGTACCCATTGGATGCAGACCGCCCTTAACCGGTCGATGGGGCAAGTTTATGTTGTTCACCAGTGGTCATCTTATTGCCGAAATTATGAATGATGATGACCCTACCGTTACTATTTTCTGGTAGGCTTACTAACTCAATATCAAACACGATTCGCATCAGATGTTATTATAATGCAAAACTACTAGCAGAAAATGAAAGAATAACGATATTTATCTACCTAAGTGTCACGAATTTCTCTCACAACACAGTTAGTGAACCGTGAAATTTAATGTGAGAACTTTATGTAGATAACCACAGACTGTCTCTAAAATAAGCGCTTTTTAAAGAAAGTGTTGCAATAAAGGTCGCGGGCCGCGGCTAGTCGCGTGTGTTAGAATTTTACTCCGATCCGCTGTAGTAACTTTCACTGGTAATTTGTAAAGTTCAGAACGATTTAGTGGAATTTGTAGTATTTTTGTTCACTATGGTTTATAATTTTATGAGACCTGCTACGCTACTAAATAAAAGTGGTAGTTTGACCTACCTATGATTGATTGTATTGTTTATAATATGTATATTTTTTTAATGATTATATATGTTTTATTTAATAAACAATATGTATATCTTGTTTAATAGCGTGACTGGCCTATTAGGTTTTAAGAAACCTTTATTAACTCATCATCTTCCTGCCCTTGTCCCAATTATTTGGGGTCGGCGCAACATGTCATTCTCTTCCATAAATTCCTATCGGATGGCATTGCCTCAGTCACCCTGTAACGCAAAATTGTTAGTGGCGTTAAAATTTGATTTCGGTAAACAATACGTTGTACCTATGACGACATCTGTAGGGTTTGGGGGGAACTTTTCATCGATCACCAATTCGGTATTGATGAATGGTTTCCCAATCTGACAACAGATGTCGCTAGTATGTTTACCTATTTCAAATAGAATTATAATATCGTGATAGGTTAAATTGTTTGTGATATTTTATTCAATCATATAGCTTAATGTCTTTAATTTCAAATTGTCATAATCTAAATTCCTAGTTGCCCAAATTAATTAATCACGGCAAGAATGTCGATAGTTTATGCTTGTAGTTCTGTATGATCTGTGGTATATTTTTTTATTTGTTCCGCGATTCGATCAGGTGAACGAATAATTCGTGATATCAGATTAATTTACTAGAATATTCCATGAAAAAGGATATAAATACACCCCTCCCGGTGGATGCGAACACCTCTGATAATTACTCTGAAGATTAAGCACGAAACTCTGTTCGTATTTCATTGATTTTTCTGATAAGTTGGAACTCTGAATTATATGTACCTACCTACATATAAATTAAATATCTTAGACTCTGTGCATCTTTCCCGGACTTCTCTGGTAAGATTTCTTAATTTATCTCTCTGTTCTTAGTCTTTATATCTGTGTCTTTCGTTTGCGTCAATGATATACTTAGGTCTTTTTGGTATTCTTGATGCAGGGTCCCAAGGTTTAGCGGACAATATTAGTGACCTATCTACATTGTTGTGATTCCGTTGTTGGAGTCCCTGTTCGGAACAGCTGTCCTTTCGTTTGGCTCGCGGCAGTGCGGGCGGTTGCCAGCAGCGGGCAGGTGCCTACGCAAGCCGACAACCGACGCCAGGGGAACCATCCGAAGAGGAGTGCCAAAAAGGTCACGTAATCTTAACTTGTACAATAACTGTAACTTCATATACCCGCTACCTTGAGTTGTAATTACGAGATCAGCTGTGTGCTACGAGGGAGGCGCATAAGCATCTTATATTGTATTTACATTTCTATATCTCTGTGCCTGTGACCATTCTACTTTATGTATAACTGTGTATCCTACTGAATATATGCATGTATAAAATCTTAGTGTTGTTTCATTAAGGGTATCTGGAGCACGCACCCACTATCTCCACTCTGAGATAAAAGGCGCCCAAGAGTCTCTGTCGTAAGCTCTTGCCTGGGTTAGCCGGTGGAGTAGCTGGGGACATTTCCCAGGTTACACAGTGGCGCGGCCAACGTACGGGCAGTTCAAGAATTCCAGTACCCACTGGATTTCTCTTGGTTCTGTGTGTGTGTGTGAAAGACGCCTTTAATGAATTCAAACCTACTATCCGTCTGATACTCTCCAAGACGTTAATTGGTTGTGCTTGTGCGGCTAAGCACGTAATTAATTTCCTTGCAATTTACACCGAATAGCAAGGAAACGGGTCAAAATTTTTTTTTCTAAATTATAAATAGCTGCTACATTTTCGGTAAAATTCATATTTCGGCATACCTTCGTACTTTTTTCTTTTTTTCTTTTTTCTTTTTTTTACTGGTTGCTGGTTGGGTTGGATATATATCATCTCAGTAGTTTGTCCCGAATTTTAAATAAAATTAATATACATGCATATATTTAACTTTGTGTTTTTTCTGAATTTAACTTTTAATTGTTATCGACATTTTCTATAAGTGCCGATATATGTAACTCTGTATAAGGTGGTTTCCATTCGGATTACGGTTGTCAGCTTGCGTAACGAATTGAGGACGGCATATCGGCTAGTTCGCCGTGGAAGTCTGAAGCCTAACACCACGAAGTCCACTGATGCTGCAACTGAACGCACTGTCTGCGAGCCAAAAGTAAAGGAACTCGAGGATTTGCTATCGTCAGGTGACTTTGATGCCGATAAAAATAGTCGCACTAGGGCTGCTGTTAGGGCTAATTATCTTTTAACTAGGCTAGCTCGTTGTGGGTTAGATTGTTCTGAACTTGTTAGTATTCGCAACAGATTAGTTAAGATTGTGTCAGTAGCTGAATCGAATAGTGACTCAGAATCTGAGGTGTCAGATAATGATGATCGCGCTTCTCGTGACCGAGTTGAATATACTTCACCTGCGATGAGAAATGAACGCTCGATGCGGGGTAGCTCGCAAAACATTAACTTAAATAATGATAATTTTATTTATAGGGAACGCCCTATTAATTTGAATAGTTTTAATTTAAAATATGATGGATCTGCTTGTGTGCGTGTCTTCATTGAGAGACTGGAGGAACTCCGGTGTGCTAGGGAAGTCTCCAAATCAAAAGTTCTCCTGGCTTTCTCTGACCTATTGGACGGACCAGCTTTGTCTTGGTTCCGCACCAATAAAGCTAACTTTATGTCTTATGAAGACTTACTAAATGAATTAAGAGACACCTTTGATATTCCCGATTACGATTATCGTTTACGGAATGAGATTAGGCAACGTACCCAAACCCGTACCGAGTCCTTGGTGAACTACATCTCCACAATGCAGGCCATGTTCTCTAGACTAACTTGTAAAATGCCCAGTGAAGAACAACTGGACATTCTTATGCATAACATTAGACCTGACTACATGAAGGAACTAGCCCTTCATGAAGTCAACACTATTGATGATCTAAGAAGGTTAGGAAAGCGTTTGGAACTTGCGCGTGCTAGGGCTGAGGCGTTCCACGAGCCAGTCTTGGACAAATTTGAGATCTCCTCTGACTTACATTCACAGAAAGCAAAGTGCACACCAAAAGCTACCAAGCAGGTCTCTGCGGTGGACAGCTCGGCAGCCTCGCACGAACGCAAATGCTTTCGTTGCGGCGGCAGCGATCACACTGCTAATAACTGCTCACAATCAAGGGAGTTGGTGTGTTTCCGATGTGGTCTCAAAGGAGTCAAGTCACCTGACTGCCCCAAATGTACGTCGAAGTCAAAAAACGCGTAGGCCAGGGCCTTATTAAGACAATCTCAAGCTCTGTGTCTGAGTCTTCTTCTGATAAGGTCCTGTTTACTAAACGGGATGACGATGTTAGACCGTACTTAGTTGTTAGGGTTTTAAATTTAAATGTTCTTGGTCTTCTTGATTCCGGTGCCTCCTGCTCTGTGCTAGGAAAAGGTGCGCACCGTAGCTTCTTAGATTTAGGGTTTGAACTAGAAAGTGTCAACCCAAATTTTAAAATTACAACTGCAGACAGTACACATTTGAAATGTCTGGGTTCTATGTCCTTACCCTTAGAATACAACTCTGTTATCAGGGTACTTAAGTTTTATGTTGTACCAGAAATAACTACCTCAATGATATTTGGAGTAGACTTCTGGCAACAATTTCAATTAGGTGATAGATTAATTTCTCAAAAAATTAAAATGAATAATTTTAGTGATAGCTGTCCTATTGAGTCTTTGTCTCTTCACAGTGGTCTCGAGGATTACAACAACCTGACCGAGGATCAGCGGTGTGTAATGAACGGGATCATTGAAAAATTTGAGTCAATTAATACGGATAAGGTGGGCTTAGGTCGAACTACGCTTGTGCATCACGTCATAGACACGGGTGACAGCAAGCCGATCAAGCAGCGGTATTACCCTCTCTCACCTCTCAAACAGAAGGCTCTGGAGACGGAGTTGGACCGGATGTTGGAGATGGGAGTGGTGTCACCATCACAATCCGCGTGGAACTCACCCGTGGTTATGGTGGAAAAGGCGAACGGTGATCTAAGGCTGTGCTTAGATTCACGTAAGCTTAATGCTGTTTCCAAAAGTGATGCTTATCCCTTACCGTACATCAATCAAATTTTAGACCATCTTAATAATGCTAAATATTTGTCCTCTATTGATTTAAGTGCAGCGTATTGGCAAATCCCGTTCGACTCTGCCCAGTCTGCTGAGAAGACTGCGTTCACGGTGCCGAGGCGGGGTTTGTTCCAGTATAATGTAATGTGTTTTGGTCTTGTCGGAGCTTCAAGTACGATGCAACGACTGATGGACCGCTTATTCGGCCCGGAATTCGACAACAGAGTGTTTTGCTTCCAAGACGACATAATCTGTGTGGCCAACACTTTCGAGGAGCATGTGGATCTCTTAAATAGAATCTATCAGCGACTCAAGGATGCGGGCCTAACGATTAATATGAAGAAATCACACTTTTGTCGAAGTGAATTAAAGTACCTTGGTTACTATGTGGATAGGCATGGACTACGTACTGACCCCGGTAAAGTCGAGGTCATCCTCAACTATCCCACACCTTCTAACTCGAAGGATGTCAAACGTTTCCTAGGTATGGCCGGCTGGTATCGTCGTTTCATTAATAACTTTTCTAAAATTAGTAAACCTCTTTGTAAACTCACCTCTAAAAATGTAAATTTTATTTGGACATCTGAAGCTGAGGAGGCTTTTAACCTTCTCAAGTCAGCTTTGGTCTCTGCTCCTATATTGAAAATGCCTAACTACTCTTTACCGTTCCGTATACTAAGTGACGCGTCAGCTTACTCAGTTGCTGCTGTTCTGACCCAAGCACACGATGGTGTGGAACACCCCATCGCCTATTGCAGTCGTTCTCTTAATAAGAACGAGGTGAACTACAGCACAACCGAGCGAGAGCTTCTGGCCGTGATTTTTGCGCTGGAACAGTTCAGACAGTATGTGGAGGGACAGAAGTGCACTGTTGTCACTGATCATGCCTCACTACTGTGGTTTCACAAGCTCAAAAATCCTACAGGTCGTTTAGCACGTTGGAGTATGCGACTCAGTCAGTTTGACTTCGACATAGAGCACCGTAAGGGAAAAGATCATGTAGTACCTGACGCTCTATCTCGCATAAAGATTGACTCCATCGATGCGAGCTCCACCAATGACCCGTGGTATCTTCACACCATGGAGTGCGTGCGTAGGAACCCAAGGCATTACCCTAACTTTAATATTCGTGAAAATTTGTTATATCGATTTTCTAAAAATAAATATTCTTTGACTTCAGATTTTGATTGGAAGTTAGTGGTACCTCAAGAGGACAGGCTAGCACTCCTCACCAAATACCACGATGACACGCTTAGTGCCCATGGTGGTGTTTGGAAAACACATAAGAGGTTGTCTTTGAATTACTACTGGCCAAAGATGTACAATAGTGTCAAAGACTACGTGGGAAATTGTGAGGTTTGTAAGATGTATAAACCCGTAAACACTTCGCGTCCTGGTCTAATGGGAAGTGCGAAGCGTGTATCTAAACCTTTTGAAGCTATTTCGTGTGATTTACTTGGACCTTTTCCAGTGTCAAGCAACAGAAATATTCATCTGATCGTTGTTTCGGACTACTTTAGCAAGTATGTCATGCTGTGTCCTATAAGGATTGCAACAGGCGCTGCAGTAGCGAGATTCATCGAGAAGAATGTGTTTCTAGTTCATGGAGTTTGCAAGACTATCTATATTGATAACGGTCCTCAGTATGTGAGCAAGCAATTTAAAGATATGTTAGCTAAATATAATGTTCCAAACGTATACTATAGCCCGCGTTACCACGCTCAAACTAATCAAGCTGAACGAGCGATTCGAAATGTTGTTCAAGCCATCTCATGTTATGTGAAGACTCAGCACAAAAAGTGGGATGAACATCTTGTTGAGCTGCAGTGCGCTCTAAACACTGCAGTAAACGAGGCCACTCGATTCTCTCCCTATTTCTTGGTACACGGTAGGGAATTTATAGGTGATGGAGTTCTATATAGACAGTCTGACATAACCTGTCATCCGGACTTAGTCTCCATTGATGAGCCCTCAGCCTTCGGTGCCAAACTGAAAGAAATGCAACACATTTACGATCAGGTGAGGAAACATTTGATTTCGGCTCACCAGCGTAATGAGAAGTATTATAATTTCAGGAAAAGGCATGTCGAGCTGAAAGTTGGTCAGATTGTTTACAAACGGACTCATTATTTATCTAATAAAGCTAAACATTTTACCTCTAAACTCGCTCCTAAGTTTACTAAGTGTGTAGTGTCTGCTAAACGTTCCTCTTTAGTGTATAGGTTAGCAGATTTGGATGGTAAGGACTCAGGCGAGTATCACATCAAGGACATTTTAAAATACACTGATGAGAATCAATCTGCGGTACCTTCTCTGCCTAGCGTCAGCGCTATTTCAGTTCCGTAGCACTGTCGATTTATACTTACTTTACCGCGACTCGATGAAGTATGACCTTGTTGCTGTAGCTTGGGTGTCCTCGTATGGGACATATTATTTGTTAGGTACACCTCATCGAGTTTTCGTTTCTCATCCTCCTCTTCTCTGTAGTTGTGTTGCATATGCGACCATCTGACTATAGCAGTTAAGGAGAGTTTTCTTTCTAGTGGTTTAGGGCATTTAGACTTAAAGTAAAAGAGTCTGTGTCAATATTTGCCTCTGGTTAGTTCTTAGTAGTTCTGTTTTGTACTTTGATCTGTTCTTTTTTATTCGTTCTATTTTTAACTTGTTAGACTTTTGACTTGTTTTATTCTGTTGTGTATTCCTTGCGTTACTTGTCTGTCCACACAAGTAATACTTTCAAGGGGGGGGATTGTGTAACGCAAAATTGTTAGTGGCGTTAAAATTTGATTTCGGTAAACAATACGTTGTACCTATGACGACATCTGTAGGGTTTGGGGGGAACTTTTCATCGATCACCAATTCGGTATTGATGAATGGTTTCCCAATCTGACAACAGATGTCGCTAGTATGTTTACCTATTTCAAATAGAATTATAATATCGTGATAGGTTAAATTGTTTGTGATATTTTATTCAATCATATAGCTTAATGTCTTTAATTTCAAATTGTCATAATCTAAATTCCTAGTTGCCCAAATTAATTAATCACGGCAAGAATGTCGATAGTTTATGCTTGTAGTTCTGTATGATCTGTGGTATATTTTTTTATTTGTTCCGCGATTCGATCAGGTGAACGAATAATTCGTGATATCAGATTAATTTACTAGAATATTCCATGAAAAAGGATATAAATACACCCCTCCCGGTGGATGCGAACACCTCTGATAATTACTCTGAAGATTAAGCACGAAACTCTGTTCGTATTTCATTGATTTTTCTGATAAGTTGGAACTCTGAATTATATGTACCTACCTACATATAAATTAAATATCTTAGACTCTGTGCATCTTTCCCGGACTTCTCTGGTAAGATTTCTTAATTTATCTCTCTGTTCTTAGTCTTTATATCTGTGTCTTTCGTTTGCGTCAATGATATACTTAGGTCTTTTTGGTATTCTTGATGCAGGGTCCCAAGGTTTAGCGGACAATATTAGTGACCTATCTACATTGTTGTGATTCCGTTGTTGGAGTCCCTGTTCGGAACAGCTGTCCTTTCGTTTGGCTCGCGGCAGTGCGGGCGGTTGCCAGCAGCGGGCAGGTGCCTACGCAAGCCGACAACCGACGCCAGGGGAACCATCCGAAGAGGAGTGCCAAAAAGGTCACGTAATCTTAACTTGTACAATAACTGTAACTTCATATACCCGCTACCTTGAGTTGTAATTACGAGATCAGCTGTGTGCTACGAGGGAGGCGCATAAGCATCTTATATTGTATTTACATTTCTATATCTCTGTGCCTGTGACCATTCTACTTTATGTATAACTGTGTATCCTACTGAATATATGCATGTATAAAATCTTAGTGTTGTTTCATTAAGGGTATCTGGAGCACGCACCCACTATCTCCACTCTGAGATAAAAGGCGCCCAAGAGTCTCTGTCGTAAGCTCTTGCCTGGGTTAGCCGGTGGAGTAGCTGGGGACATTTCCCAGGTTACAACCCCCGTCCTTGCCATATCTTCTTTCACACAATCCATCCATCTTTTTTTGAGCCGACCTCTGGTTGTAACGCCCTCCACATTCATACTTTGGACCTTTTTTACAATATTACCTTTATTAACTAACTATCATCTAATAATATCATTATGATTATGGCTCCATTAAGATCAGAGATGACAATTAGGTTTAGTGTGCAATGTGTGCATTTTTTTAATGATGATGAGGTTAGAGCACAGATTTCTTTTTTTTTAATTATAAAAGAGATGCTATTCGTTTAACTTATTGCGCAAACTACCTAATACTTAGTTGAACAGAATCTCATTAAAAACAGTGTTCAGCATTTCTACACATATTGATACGGAAAGCAGTTCTAGAATAAAAAATAACTTTATTAATGAAACATGGTAAAAAATGGCCCGATTGGCGGCAATAGGCTCGCGCACTATTACGTGGGACAGAAAATCATAGTTGGCGAAATGTGGGTGTTTAATACACCTCTGCCTACCCCTTCAGGGATTACGGGCGAGTGCGTATGTATGTATGTATGGTATAAAATATTCTTCAATCAGACCCACCATGTACTTACTTTTTTATTATTTGATACGGTTTTCTAATGCTCCTATCTCATTCTTATCTTGATAGCGCCTCCATAAAGATGACCAGACCCTAGCTAACCTCACCCAGAAGACGGTATACCTGTTGTGCAATGGACAGGGGCACTAGCATGGCTAAGGAATGCAAGCGTTGTTGCACATATTTCATTTAATCACAGATTACAAACATGTACCTACTCGCAACTACTTACCGTTAAACTTATTAACAAAAGTGTATGAAGGCCGAGTAGGTACAAATAGAGATTATGTTTGTTATAATAGGCTTAACGTACGTAGTAGGTACGTAGAGGCAAATATACCTGTGACTAGTATTAGGCTGTTTTAAAGAAACTACTTTTAAAACCATCCTCACGCAATGTTATGTAAAAGAAAACTGTGTATAATTATTAGGTATGTTGAATCAAACATCGTATCATTAAAGGGTAGGACGACATAAATGTATTACTTCATATTCACATAAGCATAATATAAACATCGAAAAGTCGTTGGTGTGTGTCATGGTAAACCAGGGATCGAACTCGAGACCTCGTCTCAGCAGTCCATTACCCATACCACTAGGCTACCGCGGTTTTACTTCATATTATGCATTACAATTATCCCTTTGCCGACAATTACCATTTTGAAAGGTGAACTTTTGCTCATATCATAAATATCTGTGAATGTCCACAAAGATTCATGATATGAGTAAAAGTTTTGATTATATCTCCAGATCTACAACCAATACAAACAAAAACTAAGTATAGGTAGATATCTGAAAAGAAGTCATTGGCACACACCAATGACTTTTCGATGCTTTTCGAAGTTATGTGTGTATTTATCGCAGGTTTATAAGTGCCCGGATAATGGCAATAGGCTCGCCACCTATTACATTGGGACTTAAACATAAACTGGCGAAATGTGGGTACCTACTATTAGCACCTCTGCCTACCCCTTCGGGGATATAGGCGTGAGTTTATGTTATGTTTATAAGCAAACTTTTTGATCATAAATCCAGATCTACAACCAATACAAACAAAAACTATAGGTAGGTATCTGAAAATTGAAATTTGCGTTTAAAATCGTTTATTCAATAATCCAATGTATATTAACTATCTCTAATGTAGACACAGCTAATACGCTACCATTTATTATTCACTATAAATATACTTACTCCAAATTATAAATTTAAATTTTCAGTCAGCGTTAATATCAGCGGGTGCGTCCGTCATCGGTATTGGTTCAGACATCGCTGGATCGCTTCGACTGCCACCAATGTTTAATGGAATATTCGGACACAAACCCACGCCTAGACTTCTATCTGTTGAAGGTATGCGACAATCCTATCTAATCTTAAACCTAAAAAATATGAAAAGATTGGTCGAGAGGCATGCTATGGTTTTATCTTGCCTTTGTGGGAGAGACAGCCAAAGAAAATGAATGGAACGGATTCCGGGCTCTAAAGAGCAAGCTTTCGATCCAGCCGAGGCTAACGCATTGGCTATGATGTTCATTACTACACATTTTCAGTTATTCTATCACTCTCTTCTTTTTTTTTATTTAATACAAACTTAGAAAACAATTTTTAATGAAAAGGCCGCCTAGTAGTAAAAACTTGGAATTCTGGACATTCCAATTGATAAAAAAAATATTATAAATGGTCATCCATCATCATCATATCATCATGTTAATAATCATCATCAATAATTCAGGTAGATAATTGACGTCATCTGAGTGTTAGTAATAAAAACAATACCAATACTTATCTATCAATTTATTGTCGTTTACAGGTCACGTTCCAGACTGCCTAGATCCTGATTTTGAAGAATATTTCACACTTGGACCAATCGCACGATACGCGGAAGATCTTACGCTAATGTTAAAGGTTTTACAGCAACCGGGGTCTCCTCATGTGTCTTTAGACAAACCCGTAAGTACCCATATAGGTGCTACTCTTTTTGTAACCCGTCTTTGGCATATACCGCTCCCAATGAATACACCTTCCGCTCATCGTCATCATTCAATGATCGAGATGATGACACGATGATGGGGGTATTTCTCCATAGATCCATCTGATGGGGGCGAAGTACTAATCTTTAGATTCCACTTCAGATTTCGTTTTGCTGTTTTATAATAAAACTTTCTATGCTCCTTTAACTCCTACGTTTCTACTACTTATACCAGCAGTTATTATACTAGTAGAATTCTATTTATAAATACTGTTATGTTATGTTATAATGTATAGGTCCCAGGTAGCAATAACCTTCGTTCTTTACCATGCGCCGCACAATACCTAGCACTTGTGGTGATAGGGATTCAACTCTTACTTTGAACTTTCTGTGATCTCTACGTGCATTTGCGCTCCTCCCAATATGCTAAAGAGCTTTCTTTAGCATATTGGGATCGTTCATCGTCGCAGCATCGTTACGTACTATCTCTGAATAGCTTTATTCTCTTTTATTTTATTATCTTTATTAACGATGGGTCTCCAGCTTCTGTTGCCTCCTGAACTCCTGAGTCCAGAACTTTGAGAGGCTTTTAGGCACTAGTGTTTTTTTTAATTTTAGGTAGTACAGAGATGGTGCATTCGAAAAATATTCAAAACTAACCTGTGTCACATTCACCTTGCCTATGAAGGGAGTACGTTTATCTACATTTGTAGCCAATTAGAACCCCGATCATACTAGTAGAATCAGACCCCAGTTGGGTAATAGTAGTTTTAAAATACATTGTTATACACATACGAGTATTAACAACTGATTTTAATTTCAGGTGGATATAAGTAAATTGAAATTTTACTATATGGATGGAGATAACAGCAATGTATCAGATCCCATTGGTACAGATGTCAGGTGTGCAATGGAGAAGACTAAAAGTTACCTGAAAAATACCTACAATATTGATGTAAAGCCGGTAAGTATTAGTTTTAAACTCACACTTCGTCATAAGTAGGAACTCAATTATGAAATGTTATGTGCGTGCGTGTGACGTTATGAAACCTCACATGTATAAAAGTACCTATGCTTAAGAGTCGCACTATAGCTACAACTTTATGTTTTCATTCTTCTTGATTGTAAAAGTAATCAAATATTGATACAAAAATTTGTTCTAAAACAGTATTAATAAATATTTAGAAACTTTGAAAACACTTAAAAAAATCTTAAGTCTTAGAATTCGGTGATTTACGAGGTACTTAGGTACCTACATAATATTCATTGCCTACTTAAACTTATAAATAACGTCACTATTATTTTCTAGTCATAAATTAATTACTTATCTCATCAAATCATATTCTTAAAAAGTAATTGGCAATTTTTCTCGTCTTATTAAAAATTAAATACTTTATTAATTTTTTTTTGATACGCATATCTCTATAGTATAAATGTTTCATTTTCAGCTGAAAATTAAAAATATAGAGCACATGTGGGAGATCAGTATTAGGGTCCTGTTGAACATCAAACACGTTCAGAACATTTATACACATCCGGAGAAACGAGACAAATGGGTGTCAGTATGGCCTGAAGTACTGAAGACATTGGTGGGGATGTCAAATCATAACTTTCTTTGCGTCTGCTACGGGCCATTAACTAAATTCTTCAATGCACTGCCCAAGAGTTACTATAAAAAACTTTTAAATATATTCGACGAGATGAAGACTGAGTTTGAGGTAATTTTGATGATTCTACACCACAAATTTTTAACTACCAGAGAAACTTTTGGGGCTGATATGCAATCCCGTCTTTACCATAGATGCACTCGGGGCGTGTGCTCACCAAGGAAGCAACAATCTCGCACATCAACTTAAGAACACTTTTCTCGCAGAAAAAGTGACGGGAGATTTGTTTTTTAAAGACAAATTTGTTGGTGGTACACGCCCTCAGTGTTACAAATGACCATAGGCCATGGTAACCAATCTTTAAATGGGCCGCGAGCTTGTCTGCCACCTAAAAGGAATTAAAAAAAAGGGCTACAGAAAAACAAATTCTTGTATGCCCAGGGTTCCCAAATTCTTGTGTGCTCAGGGTCCCCCCTCATAGGTAAAGACGGCCCTGCTGATATGGAACGTAATAGGTACCTCCTGTACTATACGGGGTGTAAGGGGAACGCTCCCGAAGCCGAAGACCGTTTGAAAAAAAAAAAAGTTAAAAAAAATTTGCTTTGCCGTAATTTTTTTATGCCAATATGTTGTGTACCATGAGTACTACCAGGGGCTTTCGGCTTCGGTATCGTTCCCCTTACACCCGGTATAAAAATAACAAATACAAAACAATACAATTTTTAAATATCAAAATACGCTCTTGTTCTTGACCCCTTGTTATCTTACGAATGATGAATAAATATCATATCAATGAATAGTGAATGACGAGTGAATTTTGCGATGCATTGTCTTCAAGGTGAAAGCCCTTTATGTAATGATCTATACAGAATATGGAATAACTTAAACGAAATGAATGCTTTTGAGTGTTAAATGTTCTACATTGTGAACAAATATTAGGTACCTAATTATAGGGAAAAAATGATAAATTTTATTTTTCTTTTAACGAATGCTCTTAGTATCAAATACCGACCGCCTCTTGAAAATTTCTCTGGTAATTAAAAAGTAACCGTATATACAATAAATATGACTTTAAACATAACTAAAGCGTTTTCGAGTAGTCACCCAGAAATTCATCTTGGAATTTAACAGTTTCTTATTCTCATTCTCATTAACTTAGTATTTATTACCTATTATAGTGGAATAAAAGACATATTTTTTGTTACAGAAAGTTTTGTCAGACGACGCAGTACTACTTTATCCTACATTTCCAACACCCGCTCACCTTCACTATAGAATCTATTACAAGTTCTTAAACAGCGGATACTTGACAATCTTCAGTGCTTTAGGACTTCCCGTAACCCAATGCCCCATTGGACTGTCAAGAAAAGGTTTACCTGTGGGTATACAGATTGCTGCCAATAAATGCAATGACCACCTAACAATTGCTGTAGCAAAGGAATTCGAGAAAGCATTCGGAGGATGGGTTCCACCGAACAAGGAACTCTTAAATAACATAAAGACTGCTTAGAAATAAAAAATGCAACAGGAGACATAAATTAGATAAATCAAGAGAATCTCAGGAGTTTCTTTGTATATTCTTCCTTTTCGTGGTGTGATTCTCTAAGCTGTTCTTCTTAATCGTTGTGTATTTTTTTGGTATTAGGTACCCGTGATCCAATAAAGAGTCCTATTTGCACTTGGATTAGTGATTAGTGAGAGTTCATATATTTTAGGCAACACTCACTGATGACTAATCAAAGAGCATGAACCACATAAAAATCATAATAATATAAGCACTCAATCCACTATAGAATTTATAGATACCTATACTTTGTAAAATATAGCTTGGGTCCTATGACAGATGTCAAAATTAGGTTCATAGGGATATCCAAAATTCGATGAAAATATCGATACTATCAGCTATTATTGGTGCATGTTACATATAATTATGTTTAATTTCATTGTATGTATGTATTTAATTGTAATGAGAACGGAATATACGTAGCATACAAGGCGTCGGCGCTCGTACTGATTAGAATGAGTGGAGTAGATCAGTGGAAGTTCATATCAAACAAGATGTTGACGCGTGTATCTTATGCCTATGTCATGGCCCAAGAGCCAAACGCGGCGTGTCTTCTTACAAAATCCAAAAACAGGTTCAGGTTGTTGATGGATTGAATGTAGGATTTTATTTACTCAATATTATTTAGGATTAAGTTTATTCAAATACAAATATTATTATGATATTTAAATACCTAAGCAATAAGATTAAATTCTAATTATTTTTTTCTTATATTAATTTCAATTTTAAATTAAGCTTTATTCAAAATATGGAAAGTTCATAGTATGTGGTCACGATGATTCATCGCCCATCACTAATTAGTTCGGTATGCCCATAAAGTATGACATTGACAGCTACTACATTCATTATTAGAAAATTCAAGACTTAATGTGCGGGATTTCACTGACAGCTGTCATAGGACCCAAGCTACATTTTACAAAGTATACCTTATTTTTGTCCAAAAAGTACCTACCTATTTAAGTATTGTTACATAAGTTCTAAGGTCATAGGTAATGTTGAATGATGATGAACTGAGTAAGTCTGTGTAGAATAGGTATACCTACTAGGTATTAATGTTATATCATGAATATATTTTATTATAATACATAGGTAATGTTAACTTTAGCAGTGGGTAGCTTTGTAAATATTATAATAAAGTGATTTTTTTACCTAGATCATTGTTTATTTATTGTATGTGTATTAGGTACGCTAATTATATCTAATAAATATTTCTTATTCTAGATACGTAGTTAGCCTAGGTACCTACCTACCTAAGTTAATCACGAAAATAATTATTACGTTGGTGTAGGGTGTAGGCATTGTAGGTATATTACTGTACCTACTGTTATATCTATTGGTGTTGACACTGATTATGATTTACACTGACGGACTCATAAACTGCATCAAAGTAATAGACGACTTTGAAATAAATATTTTAACCAAGTATGCATACTTTCTATACAGATTTAAATTGAAACCTCTAGATTGGTTCGTGAACTTTAAAACAGCGTAGGGTCATATCTTTAAGTTTAAGTTTATGTACTGGAAAGGACCTTAAGACTTTTTTTGAAGAAAAAACAGAAATTTAAGAAAAATTGGTTTAATTAAAAAATTGGTTTTAACAATAGACACAAACTTTATGCAAGGGTTTATTTGTGTTTTAATAAGGTGTATTACCCCCACGTGCCCTTATTACGGATTCTAATCGGTTCCGCATAGATTTTATAAGGGTTTTTAAAAGATCTTGCGGAATATTGTCCCATTCTTCTGAAAGTGCTGTTCTTAGTGCTGTCACTGTCGTGGGCGAAGGGTTTCTCGCATATACAGCTCTTTTTAAATTGTCCCAAACATGCTCGATGCGATTAAGATCCGGGCTGCGTGCTGGCCAATTCATTGTACGTATCCCAACCTCTTCGCAATAATGTTGAACTTGTGCAGCTGCATGCGGCCGGGCATTATCCTGCATTAAAGTAAAATTTTCGCCTATGAATCCCATGTAAGGCACCACGTGATCTTCTAATATCTCTGTTATGTAGCGATGTGCTGTCAAACCCCCTCTATTACCGTTTTGACGGACCATGTCTATGAACACAAGTTCTGTTCGCCCGTTCATCGATATGCCACCCCAGACCATACATGAACCGCCTCCAAAAGGAACACGCTCCTCAATGCAACTTTGAGCATATCGCTCCCCACGTCGACGATAGACTCTTCTGCGACCATCTGCACCATATAAACATGTCCTACACTCGTCCGTGAACAATACAGAGGCCCACTGCTCTTCTGTCCAATTCAGGTGATGACGCGCAAATCTTAAGCGAGCTTGTCTGTGAGCTGTAGACAACTTTGGACCATTTGCTGGTCTAAAAGGGGTGATATCCGCTTCCTTTAACCTTCTTCTTATTGTTCGTGCACACACGTTTACTCCACGCACTTCATTAAGCTCGGTTTTGATGTTAACTGACGTGAGGAAACGATTTCGCAGGGAAGTTATAACAATAAATCGGTCATCACGACCTGTGGTTGCTCGAGTTCTGCCTGTACCACGTCTCCTCCTGTAAGAACCTGTCTCTACAAACCTTCTGTATATTCTAGAAACCGTAGACTGGTTTAAATTTAAATTTCTACCAATCGTTCGTTGATCCAAGCCCTCCCGCACCAATGCTACAATTTGTGCCGCTTGTTCGGACGAAGTATCCATATTATGGTTCAAAAACTCTCGATGTGTTAAAAAACTAACCCAACAATTATGATGGTAACAATAATTCAATTGACAAAACAAAAAAAATCAATGAGAATCAATTTAAAACTTTGCTATAAATAACACGCAAATCTGATACTACAAGTAAATTTTCTTTTCCCGGCTATATTCATTTGTTTTACTGCAGTTCTATTTTTAAATTTAATTTTTTTTAAGGTTAAGAGCCATTCTTTCCATATTTATATAATTTAATCTAAAAAGTTTGCATACTTATTATAAAAAATCCTTTTAGAGTAAACCTGAACTTTGATGCAGTTTATGAGTCCGTCAGTGTAGATATCAAATTTTAATAAAAAAGGTTACATATTTAAAATGTCAGCATATTTTTTATTTCGGTGTTAGACAAGGCAGGCTCAATGCGGTTGCACGTCGTTAAGTGATTTAATAGTAGCTCCCTATTTTGAGATAGGTAGGTACTTACATAAAATTGGATACCTTCAATGGACGTAACTATATTCAACAGGAACAGTTGCCCTGTAGGCCTAAGTTCCTATAGGTAATATGCCTGTATATTTGGGCTATCGAATGGTGGTGGTGGAATATAAGTACAAAGTTCAAAATCCCTATAATTAGATCGTGTGCTTCACAATGATTCACGAAAGTAGTTGTGTTCACAGCACTTGCAACACGGAGGGTGAGAACCACCTAAGAAGGAACGTGTAAAGAATGATGAAATGCCAATGTTGCCATCGTGAACACAGACATTAGGCATCTACTTGCCTATTTTATTTAAATATAATCCGAACATCTTGTCACCTAAGTACCAGAGCGGGGTAGGTACGCTACTTATGGAGTGTGGTTTCGGGGGTTACAATGGTGGCGGCAGCGCCTCTCTTTCACAGGATTAACACTACCGGTTACGCCCACATCCGGTCGGGGTGGAAGAATTTCTTAGTACCTGTACAGAATTGCTTTCCACGTACCTATTCCCAGACTAACAGAGAGCACAGTGGAGAACAGACGGTCGTAGCGGGCTAGTTTTACGAATGCATATCACCCTACGGCACGGCATGCGGCAGTGCGGAACACGCCCTCCCTTGCCTAGGTAAGATGAGACACCATACCTACTTCCCACACCCAAGGGGGAAACCATTTTTAAACAGCCGTAGTCTGTGAACGCGAGGAAAATGTTATAATGGATATATAACCTAACTTTACAACCCGATAATTGAGACCCGAGACGAGGTTTGGTCGGTTCGAGTCCGGGTGATATTCGTGGATATTTCCGCCCAATAAAAAGATAAGTGGACAGGTACCTACTATACAGGGTGTAAGGGGAACACTACCGAAGCCGAAGGCCCCTGGTAGTACCTAAGTACTCATGGTACACAACATATTGGCATGAAGAAATTACGGCAAAGCAATTTTTTGTTCCGCACTGCTTAGGTACTCTCCATCGTATCAGTAAACCTAAATGAAACAAAAATTTAATAAAAAAAACGCCACTGCAAAAAAAAAAAAACAAGTGGCGCCATCTTGCGAGTTCATGTTTTTTTATGAAATTTCTGTTTCATTCGACTTTACTAACACGATGAAAAAAGTTCCATGAAAAAATATTGCTTCGCCATATTTTTTTTATGCCAATATGTTCTGTACCAGCCAGTGCAACCAGGGGCATTCGGCTTCGGGAGTGTTTCCCTTACACACAGTAGGTATATAATCAACTAATAAAAAAATTCGCGTTCCTTTCTATATTTTATTTTTAGTTGTCATTATGTTACTAGCTGCGTTACTTGCTAGATACAACAAAATGTTCTCCTTCAAGGTTAATCTCTATGTCTAGGACAAGCACTCGACATTGTGCGGTTGCTGGGCATTACGTTCATTTTATAAGGCTTCCTTGTGCATCATTATGTGAAATAGCGGAGTTTCGTTGATAGAAATAGAACAAATCGAAAAATAGAACTAGTTCTACCAGGAATAAACGGGAATAAGAGCATTTTTGTTGTTAGGTATTATGCTACTTTTACTAAACATTTTCATAATCTGTAATCGTAAATAGCAGAGAAATAGGTTTCATTTCAGGTCTGTGGCAATTGCCAGAGACAAATTGATACTTTTTTAAATGCTACCCAAAACTGTGACCTTAGTAATTAGGTGGTCATATTATTTGTGATTTAATTTTTAAAACATACATATTCTATTTTTTATTTATTTTCTTACGAAACTTTATTTAAATTATCCTAAATTCGTAATGAAAATTCCAAGGATACGAAATTAAATGACAATCAAGTGACAGACTATGTCAACTAGTTTGATGTTTTAAGAAAATTAAATTTGATTTTCATTTCCAATTCATTTATCTCAATGAATCTTGATCATTATTTATTGCTTGACTATTTTTTATATTGTTACATTAAATTTTAGTCTATTATATTTTATTTGCTCATACACGAACAACGCACGCGCACAACACCCATCGCCCAAAATCAGCGAGCGCCATATTGAGAGGCAGACGTTGTATGACTTGAGTGATTAATCGTGGTTAGTGCAATAATTTGAAGTGGAATATTTGATCGTGCCCTATGGATATACATTTGGGTACGTAATAAGTGCAACAGTGTATTAACAAAGCATCTATAATGACGCTGTGGGGCCTAGCAAATCACTTCGTAACCTAGACATAGGCCGTTCTAGTTATCAGTAGATTACCTAGGTATCATCAATCCGCTGTTTGCTCACAGTTTTAATCTTATTAATACACACGTGTGGTGAATAGCCATAGGTTTCTTGAATCTAGTTACATTAACAAGATTATGCGATCGCTTCACAAGGTTCCACGCTCGTATATAAACGGATTTCGATGTGTTTATGTCGGCAGTTGACAGAAGCGTTTATGTATATGACCGATCATAAGTCACCACACCCAGTGACCGGATTGTCGGTTTTAGTATTTGATAGTTTTTAGTTCGAATGATTGCTCGCTCGTCGTCGCGTCGGTACGTGATTTGTGTTATTAGTGGCGTGTGTTAACGTGATATAGTGAGTGTAATAATAATGTAATTCTAGGAGTGGTGTGCCTCGGTTGAAAGGCCTGCCGAAAGGACAGGGCTCCACACGCGAGGAAGGGTTGCGGCGCTCCGCTGTGAGGAATCATGGAGTGCTGCATGTCAGAGGAAGCAAAGGAACAAAAAAGAATCAATCAGGAGATAGAGCGACAACTCCGCAAGGACAAACGAGATGCCAGGAGAGAACTCAAATTACTATTGCTTGGTGAGTACCTTTAATCCTTACCTACTGTGAAATTTAACTTTCGATTTTGCAGTAAACAGTTATTCTAGTAGGTATTTACGAAAATAAGGTGATATTCCAAAAGTCAAGAGTCTTGGTCTGCTATATGTGACCACAATGGTCCAAAGGAATCATTTGAGTGGTCATTATTGATGCCCTACATTTGTGGGAGGTCAATAGTACATACTCATGAAGTGTAATTTGTGTACAATGATGCAAAAAGTTTGAGGAATTGTAGTGACTCAATAGTTTGTACTGATGAATGACATCTGAACCATGAACCTTATGTGTTTTCATGTTCAATTACCATTAAGTAACTCTATCTGTCCCAAGACTTTGCCTTCAACATACTATCAGGCTAGGTAAAGTCAAATTGATATGTAGTAACCATGATTTTATATGATGTAAATTGAATACATTAACAATACATTAAGCCAATAAAGCTCATCTATGAGTGGCTTATTGGAAGTATTCACCATTAATATTCAATGATTTAAAAAACGAATGTATATTCTATGTTTTTTTGCACTCAAAATGGTGATAAGGCATCACATTTTAATAGACAACCTCAGCTGCAAATAGTGTGATACAATTGTTATTCAGAACTTGATCACAAATTTACTGGTGCCCTGTTGATTCTGTTTGAAATGATGGTTTGATCAGTTTACTATGTTTAGCAGTGCATATGAGAGATACCCCACTATAGTAAACATTTTCTCTCCTCTGCTTAATTTTCTTGTTTTTTTCCCCAACAAAAGAAAAGTATATCTACAGTTGTATTTAAAGAACCATAGGAATACCATAGATAAATGAAGTACTATATTTGACTCAAAAGAGTTTCAAATAAAAAATAAAAACAAGATTAACTGTAGAAGAATTGCATTGCATTTACAGGACTGACAGACATTATAATAATATACTAAATGTGTATGTATTCTGAATTTGGTAATCCAACGTCTTAACTGTTCAATCATTAGTTTACTAACAGACAGTTGAATGTAATATAATAAATAAAATAGTGGCTGCTATGTCCTTATTGAGGAAATCTTGGAAATTTTAAAATTTGTCCGATCTTGTGAGGATTGCCCATAAGTTTTCTTTATTTTAAAAAGTAATGCTAGGTTTACATTTAACAATAATTTAGCCTAGTATAACTTAGTTATAGAATAGTATGGTCATAGTATTGCTTTTCAATAAATCAGACAACCAATCTATTAATTAGCCTATTCCCGTCCACTGCTGGACAATAAATACAATTCAATAAGTATATAAAAATATTTTTAGATTCATTGTGGGTAACTGAGATTGTTGAATCTTCTTGGTGTGATATACTACAGATAGTTGTTATTCTTAAGAGTAACGGAGGATACTTTTATTATAGAATATATGCCACATAAAGTTGCAGTCATTTTATTTAGATCTAGAGAACATATAGACAGTCACAGCACAGACACCCGCCAGAGCTATTTTTTTAAGTAGAAAGCGAGTACAAGTGAATAATGTTTATATTCTTTATTGATATTCTAATATGATAACATTTTCATGAAGAGTGCTATTCTGGAACAAAAAAAAAGACAGTACATAAATATAGACAAAAAAAGAATTGTATGCAATAAAATAATTTGAATGATAATCATGTTACCTGCTAATTGAGTCAGTTAATTTAGTAGTAGTTTAGAGTAAAAACCCTTTTATTTTCTACAAGCTGACCTGTGTCCACTTTGTTGGGCATAATGTGGCTTTCTATTGGTGAAAGAATTTTTTAAATTGGTTCAGTAGATCCCGAGATTACCTTACAATTTAATGAATTTACAAACACACAAACTTTACTTCTTTATAATATTAGTATAGATTTTATAGATAGATAGATAACTCTTAGAGATATAAAAACCTTTTATTTTCTATTATAGTTTGATACATAGATAACTCTTTATTGTACATACATCAAAAAACATGAAATTACTATTACAAAACATTAACTCCTATCAAACTTGTTTTGCAACAGCAGTTCGGTTATAGTATTTTAAAAACTCATTTTCATGTTGATTTTAGAAGTTGTCCACTAAACTATGCTTGAATTTTGTAGAATAGTGGAATACATTTGCACAACTTATAAATATATACAATTATTAATTTATCTACTTAATTTATACATAGTGCCTAAGACAGACACATTCAATGATCTTTCCTCAAATACATGACTTATTGTGTAAATAAGTTGAGTGTTATTACTAACAGTGGCAATTGTTACAAGTTTAGAGAGTGGTTTCAAGAATAATGGTTCGGTTGTTAAACAAGCCACAGTCAGCATAAAAAATCTATCTATATTGTGACATTCTATTATATTCCATGAGTAAGGATAACCTTATCTAATCAGGCTTTGATTGAATCACCATCATCCGAGTCTTTTAACAATTCACTTCTTTGGTTAATAATTTTATATGGTAAGACATTCAGTGGTCAGCTCCGGTCATGCCATAAATAGACGTGAGGTCAGCCTCATCCGTGTAACCTGAAGTCAAAATCAAAATCAAAAATCATTTATTCTGCATAGACCAGTAACGGCACTTACAAAACGTCAATATTAACAATATTTTATCAAATGCAAATGGACCACCGGTTCGAAACGCGGCCCCGACCTGAGAAGACTCCGGCAAGAAACTCAGCGGGCTTTTCTTTTTTTTTGGTCTATTTACAATAGTTTACTTAGTCTAGATACAAAATTTAGCTGAGTAGCAAGTGGAGTGAACAGATCATTTCCAGGCTTGTTTATCATCCAAATAATCCTGGATTTTATAATACGCTTTTTGACATAACTTATTTTTTACTAAATTTTTAAACTTATTGATGGGCAAATCTCTAATTTTATAGGGGAGCTTAATTACCCTGAAAAGAATTTGAAATTTTGTGGAGTCTACTATCACAGACAACGAGATTATTTTTGTGTCTGGTATTTAGGTTATGCCTATCACAAACTCTTGGAAAGTTTGTAATATTTTTTCTAACATACATCAAGTTTTCGAATATATATTGTGAGATTACGGTAAGAATGTCTATTTCCTTAAACTTATCTCGGAGGGAGACTCTTGGGCCCAAATTATAAATGTGCGTCGTGGACCGACACTATACACGACACCTCACCCTTCTCTAGGTAAAAAAAATACTGGCAAAATTGTCTTAGACTAACAGTTTTAAAGTCCCATTTGGTCCTATTGAAACGGGTTCTTCAAAGTTATTATTTTACTATTTCGTCAACTGGACATGTCTAATACACTGACGGACTCATAAACTGCATCAAAGTAATAGACGACTTTGAAATAAATATTTTAACCAAGTATGCATACTTTCTATACAGATTTAAATTGAAACCTCTAGATTGGTTCGTGAACTTTAAAACAGCGTAGGGTCATATCTTTAAGTTTAAGTTTATGTACTGGAAAGGACCTTAAGACTTTTTTTGAAGAAAAAACAGAAATTTAAGAAAAATTGGTTTAATTAAAAAATTGGTTTTAACAATAGACACAAACTTTATGCAAGGGTTTATTTGTGTTTTAATAAGGTGTATTACCCCCACGTGCCCTTATTACGGATTCTAATCGGTTCCGCATAGATTTTATAAGGGTTTTTAAAAGATCTTGCGGAATATTGTCCCATTCTTCTGAAAGTGCTGTTCTTAGTGCTGCCACTGTCGTGGGCGAAGGGTTTCTCGCATATACAGCTCTTTTTAAATTGTCCCAAACATGCTCGATGGGATTAAGATCCGGGCTGCGTGCTGGCCAATTCATTGTACGTATCCCAACCTCTTCGCAATAATGTTGAACTTGTGCAGCTGCATGCGGCCGGGCATTATCCTGCATTAAAGTAAAATTTTCGCCTATGAATCCCATGTAAGGCACCACGTGATCTTCTAATATCTCTGTTATGTAGCGATGTGCTGTCAAACCCCCTCTATTACCGTTTTGACGGACCATGTCTATGAACACAAGTTCTGTTCGCCCGTTCATCGATATGCCACCCCAGACCATACATGAACCGCCTCCAAAAGGAACACGCTCCTCAATGCAACTTTGAGCATATCGCTCCCCACGTCGACGATAGACTCTTCTGCAACCATCTGCACCATATAAACATGTCCTACACTCGTCCGTGAACAATACAGAGGCCCACTGCTCTTCTGTCCAATTCAGGTGATGACGCGCAAATCTTAAGCGAGCTTGTCTGTGAGCTGTAGACAACTTTGGACCATTTGCTGGTCTAAAAGGGGTGATATCCGCTTCCTTTAACCTTCTTCTTATTGTTCGTGCACACACGTTTACTCCACGCACTTCATTAAGCTCGGTTTTGATGTTAACTGACGTGAGGAAACGATATCGCAGGGAAGTTATAACAATAAATCGGTCATCACGACCTGTGGTTGCTCGAGTTCTGCCTGTACCACGTCTCCTCCTGTAAGAACCTGTCTCTACAAACCTTCTGTATATTCTAGAAACCGTAGACTGGTTTAAATTTAAATTTCTACCAATCGTTCGTTGATCCAAGCCCTCCCGCACCAATGCTACAATTTGTGCCGCTTGTTCGGACGAAGTATCCATAGTATGGTTCAAAAACTCTCGATGTGTTAAAAAACTAACCCAACAATTATGCTGGTAACAATAATTCAATTGACAAAACAAAAAAAATCAATGAGAATCAATTTAAAACTTTGCTATAAATAACACGCAAATCTGATACTACAAGTAAATTTTCTTTTCCGGGCTATATTCATTTGTTTTACTGCAGTTCTATTTTTAAATTTAATTTTTTTTTAAGATTAAGAGCCAGTCTTTCCATATTTATATAATTTAATCTAAAAAGTTTGCATACTTATTATAAAAAATCCTTTTAGAGTAAACCTGAACTTTGATGCAGTTTATGAGTCCGTCAGTGTATTTTACGCGTGTCCAGTCCAAGTAGTGAAACTTTCATCCATCTTGAATGGAGCTGTATTTTAATTTTCTTCATCCTGGCAACTCTGTCCTGTTATTTCGTAGTTACTGGCCACTACTGGTCTAAATTTAAATTTGGACATTTAATAGTGTGTCCCCACTGTAGGAACGATGACAGACGATTACGACCACGCCTGATGACTAAAAGGTCAAATATCATTGATCATGCCCGTCTACAATGCTGTAAAATATTGATGGCCTGTTTTTTTATCTCGTAATATCGCAGAGGACATAGGCTCAATGGTGGAAGACTTTGACCTGCTGTTTCCACGCTTTCCAAACTAGTTGGTACAGGGCTTTTATTTTCGAGTTACTCCTCCAGAGATATCGTCTGCGTATTTTTTCGTTTGTTGCCCATTAAGACATCCTTCGAATGAGGTGGGTTGGTGATATTCTTTCTTGGCCACCACACGGTGTGATGATGCGAATATACCATATACCTAATATAAAATTATTACTATAAAAATATCATGAGATATTTTAATAAACAAATTTCCCAATATGCAGAAATGTTGCCAGGATGACACGACACAACTTTTTATCAGTTAAATAGGCAAGATAGCACAGATTGTATTACACATACATCCAGCCTATTTAGTTTTACAGAAATTAAAACCTAGATCGAAGTCCACGCGGACGAAGTTGCGGACACATAGATGTGTGCCCGAAAATTCGCTCTGCTTTACATTACAAACTGTCGAATTCGTAATGTAAAGTATCGTGAGAGCGGATCGCGAAGCTCACCATCTTACCTCTTACGTCCTTCTAATATTATAAACAGCTGTTGCCCGCGTTAAATTTCTGATCCTCTTCCCGCATCCCATGGGAACCTATTCGAAAAAGTAGCCCTTTTTAATGAAAGTGTAACAAACACACACACTCACAAATATACATCATACCGTTACATTCTCGCAAAGTTTCAGTTTACTTTAATCCTACTAATATTATGAACTACTCGAAGCCGCGGGCACATCAGTCCGCGTGAACTAAGTTTTGGGTTTTAATATTGTTTAATCGGAACCCAAATACCTACTTTATCGAAAATAAAAGTAACCTAAATTATACCTTAAATAAGATATTAGCTATCTGCAATAAAAATCCCGTCAACATATTGTCCTAGCCAGTTTGGAGGTCACGCGGAACAAACGGACATATAGACAGATTAAAAGTAAATTAAAAATCTTTCAACATTACAATAACATCTTTTTTGGCACATATATAGATTATAGGCTGGATTAGCAAATTGACTGGTTTTTCATTTCAGGAATAAGTTTCTATGGGGCATAGGGATATGGGATCAGTACTTAGTTCACAGCTGTCAACAGCTTGTTTACCATAATTTCATTTCGGTTGCCAATAATCACCAATCAAGCAATCTTATCATCAAAATGAGCCTATCGCAGTCCACTGTTGGACATACAGCTGGCCCAATGCACGCCCTCCACATTCAGTCGGTCCCAGCCGCCTTTTTCAGGTCGTCGGTCCATCTGATTCTTTTTCTAATTCCTCATTAAGAATTTTATCCTTCAAAGAGACTCCAAGTATAATTTGCTCCATGACCCGTTGGTTGATGTTCACGTTTCGATGAAATTTGTTTTCAGGCATTATGGTAGGCAACAATCATATCGATTAAATAAATAAATCATTATTCTACTACATTCTAGACAGCACCATCTAGACCACAATTAAGCTTAGGAGCTTTTGCGCTGTAGAAGACAGTGCCGATTTTCCAAAGTGCGAGGTTTTACAGACGCATGCGTGATTTCGCAAACCACGTGGAAAAAGGGTTTATCCCATCCTATACTGCATTAGCCATAGTAAATACATCCGCCATCGTGAAACATCGCATCTGGCAAACCTGGTGTTAGAATGACACAAGAAATAAAGAAATAGGTTGTAAACTTTTTATATTCGGCGTTCTGGCTCGCCTAGTCATGCGAGTACCTTGCCTATTTATTTGTCCGCACATGATATCGCGCGTGACCGGCTACTGGGGTGGATATCCAATTAGACATCTAAGTCGGTACATTAGTGACCTAAGTACGTATGCATGCGTGGTTCGCAGCTGATCTATTGATTCTTTTTAAATTTATACGGCTCGTCAATATGACTTCACCTTACTAAAATCTCAAGAATGAAAACTACCATTTTAGATGCCAACAATACTGAATGCCTACAGCTTCAAGGTGTCGATGTTTTCTAATGTTCTGCTTTAACTATATTTTTTATGTTAGCCCAATTTAGAAAATATTAATCTAAGCCGACCTGCTCCCCACCTCTTAAAATTCAATCAATCATCAATCATTAAAAATAAAAAAGCTCTACTGCGTGTGCTGTGTGCCATACCATAGCACCCGGTCCTCAGGACTCGTTTGCTCCCACGGCCATAGGGAGCCCATTTTAAATTCACAGGATAGGAGCACCGTGCAAAACTGTCGAATAATAAAAAAAAATAAGTTACCAACAATGATATGTACAGTGGTCTTCAATACTCAAAAACCTTAAGATATATATACCTTTGACAGCCTAAAATAAACTAGATCTATGTCTGGATTCTTATTATTACTTATAAGAAAATAAGTAAACTCAAATAAGTAGTATCCTAAACTTAATTAAATTAATAAGTAGATCTATTATCCATTAGCTTCTAAGACTAGTAGTTGTGTAGTGGCATCACTTCATACAATTTTAGTTACAAATTTTCGATACCCAGTAGATACATTATTCATTGAATATACAAAATAATATTTGAAAGCTTCATTTTTTATTATATATCTATATATTATCAAGAATCTTTGTTAAATACCCACCTAGTCAGTGAATGAAGTTTTTTTATATGCATTTTATAATATTTTTGCTTATCTTTCATCGTTCTATTATACCTATTCTATCTTGAAACCCTGCTATCTTGACAAAGATTCTCTTAAGTCATAACACAGTGAAGTAGGTACGTTGCAATCTTGTGGTAATCATTTTTGACAGATGATATCAGAACTTCAAGATAAGATTATCTGAGATACATTTTCACAATCCAATTGGAAACACTGAATTGTAGAGATAAAATTCTTTGTATCACACTTGCATATTATAAATGCCTACATGACGGATATCAACCGATCGATCAAATCGGATATCTCTGGCCTACATGCACACAAATAGTTCGTAGGATTGTCGAGAGATGACTCCAACACGCACACAACTAAAACGTTGAGGAAAATTTCTGTTAGAACATTCTCCTGCAAGAAACTGGTCGCGGTTTGAAATGCCCTCTATACGTTCACGGTGTACAATTTTAAATCGATGGATAACTATATCACTAAAAGAACCTTTTATACATTAACGTATAATATATACCAAATGTCTACTTATTTTACTTACCATATAAATAGATTAGACAAAACTCAAAATAACACACGTAACGTAAGTAGATATTGATTAGAGCTTAATACTAACCTTTTCAAAAACGAATATCCAAAATCTTTTTGATATTAATTATTGTCAGATTAATTATCACTATATCATTATATCAAAGTTGCACAGACATTGCCTACACTCGCTACAAAATAGACAGAAACTATGAATCTTCAGGCCACGAGTAAGAAAGCCTTTGTTCAAAGTTATCCAGGCTAGGGTGGGTGTTTTACAGACTAGGTACTATAACCTTAGAAATATTTCAATAACCTTAGCATAAAGTCATGGATGACTGACGGGACCATGTCGAACCGGCTAACGCAGGTGATACCCAGGCACAGATACTTCGAGAATTACCTGTGTCGGATTCAGAAGGAGAATTTCCGCAAGGCAAAATAACGGGAGTGTGGATTCGATTCCCACTCAACGCGCATATTTGTATGCCTGAATGGCATTGGTTTGGTCGATTCCGTGCCTCGGGAGAGCGAGTTAAACCGTCGATTTGGGTCGTCATACGAGCATCTATGGCAATCATTACAAATAGTTGGAGCTCTAAATAGTACGACTTCTGTCTATCTGCTATGCCAGTGGGTTAGATAGAGAAAAACGGACCCCGGATTCCAAGACGAAGGTCTCGGATGCGATCTAGTAATGCAAGTATGATGATAAACAAAGCAAGTATGATGATAAACAAACAAAAATATTCACATTAAACGCTAAATGTATCCTAGTCTACACGGGTAGTTTAAAGGCCTTTTTAGGACAAACCACATTATGTTTTGAAATCTTTGATAACCTTTAATATACTGATGAACTTATAGCAAATTCTAAGTAGGAGATTAGTTATTATAGTTATTATATATTTGAAAGTAAAAACAAGATATCATACATATTGTATATAAAAAGGACTCAAATCATACTGACATATCAATTATGCCACATCGTGTTCACCATAGATTTGTGCGTTCAGGGATATCTACTCGAACTTTGGCGGCAATTCTAATTAAAGAAATGATAAATTTTGAGTATAGACTTTATTCGGGAACATGCCTTATTTGGGTAAGGTACCCTAATAAGGTTTTTCTTAGATCTGCTATAATTGTAATCAATGACGTGACGTTAGTGAATTTGACTGCTTCATCAAGGGGCGCGGTTTCGATTCCTTCTATATGCAGTAACATATAAAAATCCTTCTTTTTAAAAAAAATATGCTTTCTTCACCGAGAGCTACTTATTGTATCAAATGGTATCGATATATTTGTGTTAGTCATTGTTTTTTTTTACCACAGGAACTGGCGAGTCAGGCAAGTCAACATTTATCAAGCAGATGAGAATCATTCACGGGTCCGGTTACAGCGACGAAGATAAGCGTACTTTTATCAAGCTTGTATACCAGAACATCTTTATGGCGATGCAGAGTATGATACGTGCCATGGATTTACTTTCTATACAATATGGAAATCCGTCCAACGCAGTGAGTACTAATTTTCATACTAACAATTAATACATAGCTGGCATGGCAGCTGTACTAAGATTTATTGGTTTATTGGTTACGCGATTTACTGTTGTTTATAGTGTTCTCACTACCGCACAGATCATATTGTTTATAATTATTTGTTTAGAGTAGGTAAAACTGAAGCTAAAGTTTTAATGTTTTAAGAACACTAACAATACTGAAGCAAGACGATCTTAGCTGCCATCTCTTCATATTGAGCTCTCTCAGCGCAGCCGCTGTGACGTGGCAATAGTGATTTGATTCCCGCTCAGTCCAAATATTTATATGCAAGAATATGTATATTGCACTGATCTGTGTATTTGCCGTTGATCCCGGTTGTCATACCAATATTTATAGCATCGTTATGGGCAATAGGTGAAATGGCCCACACAGAAAGGCTGACCACGCGTTCTGTGATCGGCGTGTCCTGTCGCATTCACGTGCATGGCAACCAAAATAAAAGTCGGGCTCTGTAGGTACGTCCCTACATATAGGAGGTTAAATTTCAGTTTGTGATTTTGATGTGGGAAGAGGTAATTTAGTCAAATCTGATTCTTATCTCTTAGATCAGAAATTGAAACTGATATCATTAGATAGATAGATAGATACGTCTTCATTGTACACCAAAAATACAGTAAAAAGTAAATTACAGTAAAAAGAAAGCATTAAAGGTACATGTAGATAATTGTATGTACAATGGGCGGCATTATCGCTAGATGCGATCTCTTCCAGGCAACCTTAGGATGTACGGTAATGTAATAGAACAATATATATGGAGTAGTTATCACAATCGGCGTAATACATGATGTGAAAACTACCTATACAAATTATAGAAAAAAATATGAAAGAGGAAGAAAAGAAGACAGTAAATATATGATGTAACTACTATTAACATACTAAACAAATGTATACTAAATCATATACATAGATATATGACGTAAGTGGTTGTGAACTAACACGATGATAGGTAATGTTCTTTTAGCATTCTCTTCAAAATCATTAATGATTTTACCCGTCTGATGTTCATAAATTACATATATAATTAAAAAAAAAGCTGACCCTGACGTTCTATTTAAATTTGATTATGTGAAATTTCAGGGGCAGGCTGAGCTGATATCATCGATCGACTTTGAGAGTGTCACGTCGTTTGAGAGTCCGTACGTCGAAGCCATCAAGGGCCTGTGGGCTGACTCTGGCATCCAAGAGTGCTACGATCGCAGGCGAGAATACCAGCTGACAGATTCTGCCAAATAGTAAGTAGTGTTCAGTGTTTAACCCATCCACACAGCGACTTTTCTTTTCTTTTATTGAGGATAGGCTTACGTTTGACCACTATCTCACCTGATGGTAAGTGACGATGTGGTCTACGCTGAATCACGCTTGCCTAGAAGGATCCTATTCACTCGTGACTTGAATATTCTCAGGTTATAGTTTTCCGGAATAAAATCTTGCCGGCATAAAACCATCGCAGATTTCTACATGACGTTTCAAGTCAAAAGCCGATTACTGTAGTTTAAAGTGACATATGGATGGAATATGTAGCATTAGTTAATTGTGATCATGTCATGAGGAAAGTATAAAAACATTTCTGTCAAGCATTATGTTTGAATCCTATATTCTCATAGACATACTTTAAATGTCGTATAATAATAGCTGTTCTTGAATAATGGTATGTAGGTAGGTAATTATCTCACAAACAATTTCCTATAGTACCGGCAGTAGGTACTGACTCATATTATCGTAGTCCCTCTACAGGAAACTGAAATTGGTTGGGAATAAAATTGTTAAAAGATTGTGGTTTTGTATTATGATGTCATCAATCAAAGTATTTAAATTCCTATTGCTACTATACCTTGTAATTATTTAAATGTATTTCGTCAGCAACCAATATGCAACTATTCAGAATTTTTGTTATGATTAGGATAACAAAAAATGGTTAAATAACAAGATGAAAAACCCACGATATATTGATAAATGATTGATGATTAAAAAATAAAGTGTATTGATGTATAAACTTTCATATGTATAAAGAAACTAGCTGACCTATGCGAAACATTTTTAATTTTTAGGAAAATATTGATTATTTATAGGAAATTGTGTAAGGAAATTATATTATATGAAAACATTATAAGAAAAATAATACGTTAATTAAGGTAAGAAATAGATTAGAGAGAAAGAACCGCGGTAGCCTAGTGGTATGGGTGGTGGACTGCTGAGACGAGGTCTCGGGTTCGATCCCAGGTTTACCATGGCACACACCAATGACTGCGAGGCTTTTCGAAGTTATGTGTGTATTTATCGCAGGTATATAAGTGCCCGGTTGATGGCAATAGGCTCGCCACCTATTACATTGGGACCTAAATATAAACTGGCGAAATGTGGGTGCTAGCACCTCTGCCTACCCCTTCGAGGATATAGGCGTGACATTATAAAAAAAAAAAAAAATAGAGATTGTTTAAGGATTAATGTGTTCTGTGTCCTTTCTGCAAAACGTAACGTCGAACGGAATAGACGATAGTTTCTATACAAGTGTTCTCTGTCCAAAAATATCGAACCGCTAATATCGTTATCAAACGCCGACGCATTCTCCCGCTGTAGCGAAACAGACGAAATCATTGCTGTAGCGAAGTATCTGCGATACGTTATAATATTTGGCATTTTAACCAAGCTATGTATGTTTAGAAATGACAACTTTTAGAAAAAATATGGCATTGGAATGTTACGTTTGTACGTTAATATTGTTGTAGGCATGAAGTCACATAGTTTAACTACACACTTCATGAATGTATCTAAACTACAAAGCAATACAACTTGTTAAAGGCAACGTAACATAGGGTAACTCTTGATTAAAATGATTGGTTTTCGTCATTTTGGTACTGCATAATACTGCGTCTATTATATTTATCTCTCCTTTAGTCGTTTAATTTATAGTCTCAGCCCCAACCGAGATCTCCGCCACGGAGTTTGGAATCCGTAGTCCATTTATCCAGTCGAACGGCGGTAGTCGGTAGCAACTATCGTCTGACCTCTACAACCCATTAGCGATATTGAATTTGTGCAGTTTGACGGACAAACGTAATCCTCCGAGACGCGGAAGTGTCTTAATGTCTTAATAATGGTCCTCCATCTTAACCGGTTACTACTTGGCCACGAACCATAGCTGATTATTTAGGTGTATTAAGTCTCTAGTCGCGGTAGCCTAGTGGAATGGGTAATGGACTGCTGAGACGAGGTCTCGGATTCGATCCCAGGTTTTACCATGGCACACACCAATGACTTTTCGATGCTTTTCGAAGTTATGTGTGTATTTATCGCAGGTTTATAAGTGCCCGGTTAATGGAAATAGGCTCGTCACCTATTACATTGGGACCTAACCGTAAACTGGCAAAATGTGGGTGCTAACACCTCTGCCTACCCCTTCGGGGATATAGGCGTAAGTTTATGTTATGTTACGTCTCTTCGTCGTCCTAGCGTCAATTCCAGTCGCATCCGAAGCTTTCATCTCGGAGTCTGAGGTGCGCTTTTACCAGGCTAACTGCAGGTTACGGTAGAGCTTCGATATTTTTCGTGAAACGACGGCCACCTGACCTCCACAACCCATTTGTAATATCGAAGCATTAATGGTTAGATGAGTTGTTAGACTTTTTAGGAATCCATCTAACTGTAATGTTTGTATGTCGCCTTAACGTGTTCTCTGAGGTACAACAACACCAATGCAAATATCCATATCTATGCATACAAATATTTGCATTGAGTTGGGATCGAACCCGCGCCCCCTGAGTAGCGGTCACGTTCACTACCGCCACACCACAGATGCTGTCCATATTAAGTGAAGTGCAGTCTATACTATTTATATTACCTAAGTGATACATAATAATATCCCCTGCCGATATTTTCCATAACAGTCTCATATTCCTTATGAATAATAAATTGGTTTAACCTGTACTAAGATAAGAAATTTCTATAGCTACTTGCAGGAGATAGACCGCGTCGCGGCACCCAATTACTTACCAACAGAGCAGGATATTCTTCGTGTGAGAGTGCCTACAACGGGCATTATAGAATACCCATTTGATTTGGAGGAAATACGATTTAGGTAAAATTAAAGATGTATGACTGTGCATGTTTCGCTTACAGGTGCATGGTTCGAAATGAGAATGTTCTAACTGTCTTGGGGATTTCTGTTTGTGAACTATTTTATGTGCATGTTTGCTTAGTTTTGCATGTGACAACTTTCAGCTACTTAAGTGATTTGGCAAGAATCGAAAAAGACGATTACCTGCCTACTGAACAGGATATATTGCGAGCTCGACAGCCGACCACCGGCATTCTTGAGTACCCTTTTGATCTTGATGGAATCATATTTAGGTATGTTCGAAACCACCAAACCGTTAGCTGCTGTTCAAAGCTAGTTCACCCGAATTGCAGTTCTCCTTTTGAAGTACGTCTAATCAGTGTATACTTCTCGCTGTTTTTTCCTGTAGTAAAAAAACCTTAAGAATTCCGAGGTGTGGTTTTGATATACTAATATATGATTAGAAGTGTTATTGATTGTGGTGTGGTTGTATAAAATGCTACGGATTTGAAGCAGAATAATGAATTTACATTTCACGACATAGATCTATGCTTTTAGCTTTTGCTGTTTCACACATGCTTAGGATATCTTGTGAATTATTATTTTTATGCTAACTTTTCATATAAGTTTGGTCGGAAAAACTAAACATCCAGGGCCTCTGGACAAAGTGACATTCTATCGATGGAATCGTGTCGAAGCGAACCGTTTTCAATTTGTTATCAATAGATTACTTGATACTGTGGTTATTTTAATAATAAAATATTTGAAATAAGATATTACCAGTCACAAAGATTCAAAATTCATAAAATTTCTCCAGGCATACCACAGATTTATGGCAATTCCATTCTTTACTAAGCTATTTCAATACGTTTTCGTCAATAAAATGTCTTTTTGTCTCTTACAGCTCCAGTTTCTTACAGAGGGGTTGTTCTGACCAACTAACTACTTGGGCACGTCTTGCATATTTGAATTACTCCTATAAATACGTCTTGGGGCGACGTTGGAGCCATCTATCGATATTCTTACGAACTATCGTAAACAATAAACGATGTTACAATGTAATTATTTTTAAACACATTGCCCAATTGAAATTTTGAACAATTTTAGTATACTAACATTTCCTTTAGGTACACCTATGTCTTTAGTTTAACCTCTTATGCTAAATTATGTAATGCCTGCACCTCACCTTAATAAATTCAACATGCACGGATATAATTAATATACGTATTAGGTATTAATTATTAAAGTATAATACATAGAGATATTAAAATTAACAAATATTGAACTCGACAGTAATTATAAAATGTACGTATTACTGTGTTCAACTTATTGTATATAATTAAATAAAACTAAGCATATTAACACCTGGAATATTTTTTAGAAGTATAATTAAAAAGAAAGTCTGAATATGTTGTTAAATTCGAATTATTCTTGAATGTCATTTGTGATATCATTTTAGCATATTTGGCGCGGCTTCGTATCATCGAGTTATATTTAGGTTAGAAATATTTCCTCCATCTATTTTCACTCACTTTACTAACCTGCTATTTAGTATTGCCTTCGCTTTCCTATGACATTACTAACGGAATCAATTATGTCAATGTATTGCTCTTGTGTTACAAAACAAAGTCATGGACGTTTTAGATTGAAATTGTAACTGGTTATGTCATTACAACGAAGATATAGCCTAGCGGCTTGAATGCCGTGAAATAATCAATTGTATATGTTAATAGAAACAAGTTAGGAGTACTCTGAATTGATTTGGGGTCTTTGATGTGTGCTTGTTTAGTTATTATTTACTAAACGAGTGTATAATATTATGTTCGCTCATAGGTGCAGCCTGATAAGAACGTCGATTCGCGACCAAATTGATACTATGAAAATCGCAAATTATAAAATAAAAATACACATGTGAATAAATTAGAAAAGATGTCTCAAACTCAGCCTTTCACTTTTCGCCAGTGACTCGTTGCGAGAAACACAACTCCATGACAGTATATATATATATATATATATTGGATATATATGGATATATATATTGGATATGGAGATATATATTGGAAATGTCATGTACGTACTACAAGGGTATTCCGCAGATGGCCTTCATAAACAGGAAGTTTTGCATGACACTTGCGCTATCATTTTAGGTAGTTTGTAATATTTTCCCCATTTGACTGGTGTATTTTTTAATTTTATCTAGATTTTAGTGTAAAACAGTGATTAACATTGCAATTGATAATTTCTTGGCATTTTAAATAAGATGTATTTTGGTTGTTGTGAAGCCTTGTACCAGTTTTGGATGTTAATGTTTGTATATTTCTAACAGGATGGTGGACGTCGGGGGCCAGAGATCCGAAAGAAGGAAGTGGATCCATTGTTTTGAAAACGTCACGTCTATCATATTCTTAGTAGCTCTTAGTGAATATGATCAAATTTTATTCGAATCTGAAAACGAGGTAAGCATTAAACATTATAACTATGTTTAAACGGGACCATAGGTACAATTACAGTTAACTTCCTGTTTCCTTGAAAACATTGTCTTTCAGTTATATTTCCCGGAACTTAATTCTATACTGTACAACGTACAGTGAGCCTCAAAAGTGCCGGACACCTTAATATGTAAAATCCTTTGACAGCTTAAGTCAATTTAACAATTTATAAAAAAAAGTTAGTAATATAGATAGCGTTAATAAAATGAAGTAGATCGATGGCTTGTTTCTTTATAAGAAATCATACTCATGCGAGTAGTATCCTAAACTTAATGACATTAATAGGTAGATATATTATCCACTAGCTTCTAAGACTTGTACTTGTGTAGTGGCATCACTTCATACAATTTTTGTTTCAAATTGTCCAGGAACTTTTGAGACCCACTGTACATCGAATACCGATGTGCTATTTGAAAACTAATAAATTACGATCATATTTGACTAACGAAATATATCATGTGTGAAGCTGGGGAGGGTCAACTAGTTGCTTATGAAATTGTAATAACAAACACATACTTATATAGGTACTTTTACCTATTGAAATCCATTAGTTTTCAGTATTAGTTCATTTTCTGATCGAAGTGGTCTAATCTTTAGGCTAGCCAACAGTACTACCTCACCTCCGGCAACTGAAGACCCAAGACGGCGTGCGTTTTAGTCGGTTTAAGTCCGACATAATCTACCAACCGGCTCCGGTGGGGGGTATCCGTGGGGATTTTCCGCACGATAAAAAAATAAAGGCTAGCCAACAGTGTTGTACTATACTATTGTCTTTGGGTTAAATAGCAGGTATCAAATACTATACATTACTTTACTTTTCAAAGTAAAGTAAACTACCAATTCTTGTACGTTTGTTTAATTCGTCTTTGGGTTAAATAGCACGCCGGGTACAAACTGACAACATGTTAAAATGTATAAAGTATCAGATAGAACGAGTGTCAAAATGTACAAATGTAAAATAGTTTAAAATCGTCAAAGTGTTGTAACGATCAAATGAAGGAAAGCAGTTATGCTAGAAGTTATTAATGTAATTATTGCATGAGTGTCAAAATGCACAAATGTAATAATGAATAAATGGTAAATTGTTTACTTGAAATAGATATAATTGATATATAATCAAAAAAGGAAAGGAAGTAAGTAAGACTGAGACGATTAAACTTACAGTTTAATTAATTGTAAGTTTTTTGAATTGAGTGCTAAGACAAGAAAAGTACATACTGTCAATCGAATATTTCAGCAACTGTATATTTTGACCATTTCTCATTTGGTCATAAATACATATTGTCGATTGAACATTTTAGCATTAGTACATTCTGACAAAAAAATATTTTGTCATAAATATATTGTACATTTTGACACTCGTACTATCTGATACTTTATACATTTTAACACGTTGTCAGTTTGTACCCGGCGTGTTAAATAGCAGGTATCAAATTAAGCTATGAACTTGATTGATTGTTAATGTCATCAGTTATTTTTGTCTTATCTACTTCGGAGTTGTTTTCATATACCTGTGTAATTCCTTTTGTAACCGTGTTACACCCAGTAGTACACCAGTGGTACTACGGTTACTTTTACATTACCGTGGTACCAACAGTAGACTGGTTGTACTAAGGTTACAGCTGTGGTACCACTGACCACAGTCAGTGGTACCACAGTTAGGATAAATTGATCGTGGTGCCACTCATAACTAGATGACCAAGTCGTATATTGACGCAAATTGAAATTGACAAACTACAGGTTTAACGAGAAAAGAAATCAACAAAAAAGTTCGTCCCAATTGGTCCGTTTAGCGTAATTTCTCGAGAGCATAACCAACAGATATCACATCTGTTATTAATTCCATTTCAATATCTCTTAACACGTCATCATTTATAACATCTAAGGCCCTCCGTTTGGGTTGTATTTTAACTTTATTTGCTTTCGTAATTAGATTAATCTTTTTTAATACCTTTAACAAGTGTAATAATGTTACTCTATTTTTATTAATGGCCCAACCTTCCAAGACATTATTGGTTCGGTGTTTAAGACCAAGAACACTTATAAATTCAATCAATGTATGTACAGTAAGAGCAAAACTGAGTGGTAATTTTACCACCAAACCAAACTTTACCACCAGAGGTACTACGGTAATTTTTTTATAACTGTGGTACCACCAGAGGTTCTACGGTTATTTTTCTATAGCTGTGGTACCATCAGTGGTACTACGGTTATTTTTTTATAACTGTGGTACCACCAGTGGTACTACTAGGTGTACCACGGTTTCGAAAGGGTGTTATTTATAGAATGCCAAAATGTGCCTTGACAATCAATTATTTTCTTATATCCTCAGAACCGAATGGAGGAATCAAAGGCACTGTTCAAGACAATCATCACGTACCCATGGTTCCAGCACTCATCGGTGATTTTGTTCCTCAACAAAAAGGATTTGCTCGAAGAGAAGATTATGTATTCGCACCTTGTCGACTACTTCCCAGAATACGACGGTACGAGTCAGACTATTCTTTAGTTTTAAAGTTAGCTTATGCTGATGGAGTAACGACTGGTATGCTTTCGACCCTATACATTCAATATCTGGTATGGTATGGGGCCCATTACTCCCATCAAGGCCACCGAACCAAGTTAACCGGCACCTGCAAGCTGGTATATCTGCTGATTAATGGACGAGATTCTGGCGCAGGCTTTCCTCTTCGGTTTGGGAGGTCAGACAGCAGTCACTCCTACAAAACTCGTAGAAACCAAATCAAAACGAGAAGGAGTAACCGGAATACGGGCTCTGAGGTGAAAGGCTTAGATGCAACCAGGTACAATGTTAGGATGATGATGACACTGCATCAGACCGTTCCCGTAACATGTTATCTCTAGCTATAATAAGTTTAAAAATAATAAGTTTATTTAACAAATAGGTCCGAAATGCGATCCAGTACCAGCAAGAGAATACATTCTTCAGAAATATTTGAAAGAGAACCCGGACCCCGAAAGATCTTGCTACTCGCATTTCACTACCGCCACAGGTTGAATACATTACCAGCGTTTTACGAGTTGTAGTTTCGCTCATTTTAGGCTAAGCACTGTGTGATATGCTAGACGAGATGTATCTTCTTCATTATAGTAACGATTTGCATTATAATCTACATTAAACCAACTTTCAAAACCCACAAAGGCAATGTGTAAAGTGCCCTTGATGCCCTGAACAATAAAATTAATACTGAGAACATCTTGAAACTGAACTGAATACTTCACAAACTCGATTCTCAGACAACGGAATATGTATTTGAATTGTTTCCCTAATAACGAAAAAGGATAAAATGATTTACGTAAGCAAAAAAAAATATAACTAAATCTAAAGGCAAAAGTGCAAGTTGTTACTAATGAGGGTTACATCTACAACGTATGTACTATGTAAATATGTAGTAATGCTAGATACCTATGTGTGTTGTGCTACAACAGGTCCGCAACGCGATGCGAACGCGGCACGCGAGTTCATTCTGCGAATGTTCGTTGACCTTAACCCGGACGCTGAGAAAATCATCTACTCCCATTTTACTTGCGCGACAGGTTAGTTACACTTGGTTATATACCTCGGGACATATATCTTGGACCTAAAATGTGCTCAATATTTTAAACAGAGAACGTTATTTTCTGCAAGTAGCATCAAAATTTTAGTTGAGAACCGTTGCCTACCACAGTAAATAAAGTACATGCCCTGGTGAAGCCTATGGCAAATGCTGCAGGTTCCTAAGGCAAATATTTTAACTTTTGCTGTTGTAAATATGCGGAATGGTAGTCTGCCCTTTCATTTACTTGAAGCAACTATCATTTAAACTGTTTCATATCCCCAAAAGGAACGCTGTAGTATGCAACTAAACAGCAAAGCATTTTTTTTTATTAAAACTATTTGGTTTGCCGATCGATTGAGGTATCGCCAGCGGGATGCTGAGCAGTTAGATGGCCCGAGTACGGAAACCGCGTGAGGTGCGGGCGCCGGGCGGCAAGAGCAGAGATCGGGTGAGGTGCAAGCGGCACAAGTTACGAGTGCCCGCCGTCCGCACCTCATTCGGTCCCGGTTCTTGTCCTACCTCACCGCTCATGCACCCCGTAGGCGATGCCTCGTTTAATCGGTTGACTTATAGTATTGATATTACTTCCTATAAAATATTGCTATGAGTTGCGTCCTACTGCCTATTTGGAAGTATGAAACGATCGTCAATGTTGCTTTATGCAAGTGGAACGCCAAACTACAATTCTGTATACATATATAGATATACATGGCAAAAGCTCTGTACTACTTTTTACAAATTTTAATTATATTTAGTAATGTGCATTAACCTAAATATATTTTTAATGAGTACATGAATAAAAACCAAACAGACTTCACATAATGTGTCCCACAGTTTACGAAGTCAGATTTAGGCTTTATTTAGATTTAAATATTCCAATATTATAATGTTTCAAAGTTACTGCACTACGTTACTAGGATTATTTGTGAGGATCCATTGCGAGTACTAAACTAAAACCTATATACTATGTTTTTGTGTTTCTTTTATTACCAAGATGAAGGTATTAGCTACAATGTACGAAGTATATTATCACTGGATATAAAGGTAAGCGAAACTGTTTGTCTTCCCATTTTGTTATGTAGTATAACTTGCTTGTGTTTGGTTTGCAAATTTTGATCGTAAACTTATTGTACAAGTAGTAGTTCTGCTTATTGCTACTAGAGCTTATTTTCAGAAATGGCCACACTGTAGAATAGCATACTTTGCTACCTATTTAATATTAGTATATGTTAATATTGAGAAGCACAGAGCGACTGGCACTATAGTTGCTTTGATATGGCAAGACTGACACTGAAAATGAACTTCACGCACCAAAAAAGACATCTGACCTGACTGACGAGACTCTGTCGTAGGCTTCTCCCTTGATCAGATGACTGTCATTGCCATAAAAGCTTTACAAGCGGAGTCTAGAGAAGGAGGAAGAGTTAGTGCAAGGATGGTAGTGCAGGAGAGGTAGTGATGCAACTGTGAAGAACACTATGACGATGATCAAAATTCCTAATAGAATAGACCCTAACAGCAAAACCTCATGTCCATAGAGTAGATAGTAATGGACAGGCTTGTTCTCCACTCCATTTCCGGGGTCCGACGCGTACACCAAGCGCACAACGCGCTCACGGAGAACCAGCTCGCCCCTTGACGTTCTCAGATCCTTTCATCCTCCACTCAGGTCCCTGCTCAGAGGCATACGTGGAAAGCCTCCGGCACTATAGTCGGACGGTAGTACTGTTCTTGAAGATCGAATTTAATTTATCAAGCGGCATAAAAAACACAATTATGTTGTAAAATTTTGAAATCAACTTTCAAACAAAATATAAATAATGAAAATAGCTATTAAATTACAGGAATAACGAACTTATGAATCTGTAAGAAAATTTCTGTAATTTCGTATGTAAAGACCTATTATAATCATTCACTTTGTCACTACACTATCTTTATTTCATCAAAAGCTTGCAACCCAGTAAACGTGAGGTAGCTTCGTCTAATTAAAAATCCGACTATAGGCAGTGCCGTGCTTACCTCGCCCTGAATTTTCACTAAGCAGTAGCCTCCCCTACGGGAAAGAGGCGCTGTTGTGTCCGTTAAGACCTATAGTACCTAATGTACTGTATATGACAGTCTGATATCCTAGTTTTTATATTTTACCTCGATGTCTTTATATTGCATGCCTTGCTTTTGTTTATTTATTTTATTTATTTTGCATGCTGCCTTGGATATTTATAAAGATACTGAAAATATTAAACTTGTGTTCTGCGCTGTCAAGGATACCATAATGCAATCAGCTCTTAAGGAATTCAACCTGGCATGAATATATACTAACATTATTACTAATAAATATTTATTTTTAATACTGTATTGGTTGTTTTATTTTTTGACCCTGTTTATTTGGTGATTTTGTGATAAGCCAAGTGTAAGTATGCCACTATACTCATACACATACCTCATGAAAAACGACAAAAAGATTTTGTCACTACAATAATAGGGGGATCGGACAAATTTCCAGTGTTTCAAATTAATCCTCATAGATATTCACACGAAAAATTAAAGTTATTTTTAGGTACCTACTTAAAATCATATTTAAATATTGTTTGTTTAAAAAGCCATCCAAAACGCCACGCCAGCTGATTATGTCAGTGTGCAACTGTGTTCAGAGCCGGCGTCCCTTGCTTGCAGGAACGCGTAGTGGTACCACTGGGTCCTCATTACTAACATAAAATATTTAGTGACTACTAAAATATCCTAGATGGCGTTATGTGTATCAATTTATTACACCACTTGTACAAAATTCTTAATAAACAAGAATGGGGTACTATAAATGTTATTTTCTAATCAAACTAAAATCATTGTAGCATAAAAACATAAAATAATGAACTTTTATATATAATTTCGATAAATTGTTAAAATAACAGCGCCGTGCACGTTTTTTTTCAGTACTAAATAGATACAGGTCCGTAATGACCGTAACATAATCCAATATTTTCGCTACTTGTGTTCCTAGATGGCGCTATTTAAAATAAATAAAATTTATGATACAAAAAATCATTGCAATCCGCTTCCAAATTGAGAATTTTACAAAATAAATAACGGATTATAGATTAGTTCAGTTGAAAATCACCTAAAATGAGTTGATCCTTTTCAAAACATTTAGATTACTGACTCGTGCGTAATAAAAAGCAATAGGTATATTGATTGCTTGTTATACCTTTCCCTAAACAAGCTTTCGACTCTCAAAGGAATCTAAAAGCTGACCTAAATTGATATCAAATGATTCATTTGAATGAATGATATTAGTTTTATTAATCCAATTTTATCAAGTAAAATTCTCAATTATGTAAATTAAAGTAATAGGTACCTACGTACAATAAAATGCAGAAGTATTATTGCATGCATGTGACACATTTTTGAAAATTAATAAAGGGTAAGTAATGCTTCTGGCTCCTAATTTGTAATTCAGTAACCTGATATTACCTTATTAATTCTTATGTTGTATTAAAGACATTGAAATAAAACCACTTTTAACGGACACTATCGCGTTTATTTTTAATTTTTGGATGATGATTGTGAGGTAACAGCATCAAATTATAAACATTACGTTAGGTAATAGATACCTACATATTATTGTTTACAACAAATTTCTTAAATAAATACTATTTATTGTTTTTATTTTACGGTTGTTTAATTTGTAGTTAGTAGAGACCTAAACTTGCCTAGATGACCTTATTATGTTGGTCTCATATTTAGAATTATAGACCCTTGCATACCCTCTCACAGGAGGAGGATAGTGCACCCGTGTGCACAATAAAAGCTAAAAAGACCAAACACCTGCTGCAAATGACCCGGAGCAACCGCTCCATTGGCAATACTTGTGGCGTCCCTGGCTGACTAAGCCAAATGCCAAAAATGACCTCAAATTTGTACTCCGCATACTCAAAAACCCATTACACCATACCCATATTGCAATTTAGTTGGGACAGCGCGGCGGCCATATTGGATTCCAAAAATGACCTCAAATTCGTACTCCACATACTCAAAAACCCATTCCACCATACCCATATTGCAATTTAGTTAAGGCAGCGCGGCGGCCATATTAGATTCCAAAAATGACGTCAAATTCGTACTCAGCATACTCAAAAACCCATTACACCATACCCATATTGCAATTTAGTTGGGACAGCGCGGCGGCCATATTGGATTCCGAAAATGACCTCAAATTCGTACTCAGCATACTCAAAAACCCATTACACCATACCCATATTGCAATTTAGTTGGGACAGCGCGGCGGCTATATTGGATTCCAAAAATGACCTCAAATTCGTACTCAGCATACTCAAAAACCCATTACACCATACCCATATTACAATTTATATGGGACAGCGCGGCGGCCATATTGGCTTCCAAAAATGACCTCAAATTCGTACTCAGCATACTCAAAAACTCATTACACCATTCCCATATTGCAATTTAGTTGGGACAGCGCGGCGGCCAGCCATATTGGTTTTCCAAAAATGACATCAAATTCGTACTCAACACACTCAAGAATTCAAAGTCATAGCTGGCGAAAAGAGGATTTTGGGATTTTGCTTGTGCGAATATCCCCTGTATAACCGGATTAAGAGTTTGGAAATGCGATCTATATTACGTCGCATTCACAGTCCATAACATTATAAAATTAGTTATATTGTGCCAAGGTCACTGTGATTACGTATTGTCACATTGGACGAAATGCCGATTTGACTAATATCAGATTTGACCAATGTCGTTCACCCCTACGGCCCCTACCCCATTGTAATTTATTAAGAATGAACTTCTTGATCTTGAAAATATAGAACACCACCATCTATTGGCTATGAATGCGTAACATATTTATCATCGGGCTGTTTCATTGACATCTAGTGGCAAACAGTTATATTTAAATATAGCCCGAAAAATAGCCCGAGTTAAGGTGGTCGCATTTTCTTGTATGGGATGAGGTATCTGTACTTTAGTATTATGTTATCTGTGGTGGTACTATAAATGAATAGTATAGTATTTATATTATCTCAGTACATTTTAGATTTTAATCAGATTACTACCCGATCCCCTATTGTGATTAGGTGACTAGAACGCTGAAGAGTTTTCTGTAAAAAGAAATTAGGGCGTTTAGCATATAAATACAGACCGGTAGCCTAGTGGTATGGGTAATGGACTGCTGAGACGAGGTCTCGGGTTCGATTCCAGGTTTACCATGGCACACACCAATGACTGCGATGCTTTTCGAAGTTTGTGTGTATTTAGCGCAGGTTTATAAGTGCCCGGTTAATGGCAATAAGGCTCGCCACCTATTATATTGGGACCTAAATATAAACTGGTGAAATGTGGGTGCTAGCACCTCTGCCTACCCCTTCGAGGATATAGGCGTGATATTTAAAAAAAATATATTCGATGTCATCGGATTGATAATATTTGATCGCAGGAATCGGACAAGCAGCGTAAAGCCAAGCTTTCTGCAGATAGATTTAGACATAATTTCGATAACTTAGATGCGCATAAGTACTAGGATTTAGATAAACCTACAAATTTACTACCGTGGGCCAACAAATATAAAAGTGGGTTCACTTATGCTGTCACTATTGATAACAAATCTAGTAAAAATCGGTGATATGAACGTTGGATTTTATTGTTCTGGGGGTAAAATTTGTTAGAAGATCCGCCTGAACCCTTGAAGTCACTGCTATTAGGGGAACATATGAATTCAAAACATTTCTTGGATAATATCCACAAATTTAACAGTAACTTTCAAATGACTTGTTTTGGTGCTCAACAAATATCTGAGGGGCCATTCATGCAAACAATTAAAATGCAATGCCAAGTTTACCATATACAAAAAAATACTCTAGCGTTCGATTAATAAAAATGCAATTCTCGTCTCCTAAAAAACTAAAAGTGCTGTCCCAGGTAAGAATTCTGCACGGACGGAGTCGCCGCACAGCTAGATAACTATAATACCCGCAATGGCATCAATAGTTGGCAAATAACACCTGTAACACAGATTACCTAATTGATTTGATTTGATTTGATTTGATTTGATTTGATTTGATTTAAATACCTACAAGCCCACGTGATCAACTACCGCATGCAAATATGTATCTTAACACTCGGCCATACGGTTATTATTACCTAGCAGCCGCTCGGCCTCGTAGTTACGTACAAAAAAACTTTATGACGCTAGGGCTGCCTAGCTTTATAAAGAATATATTTTTAACTTTGACAATCATTAGGTATTGGAAATTTGGCGAATAGTAACATTCAACAAACTTGATGATTAATCAAATAAAAAACCCGCCCGCAGTTGAAACCACTTATTGCTATTGATAACAGGAAGAACCCATTAATTATTTGGCTTATAATTTGCTAATTGGTCCGTCTAGTCACTAGAGCTCTAGAGGGAACACGAAAATATATATAATGCGCGAATAAATAACTCTAACTGACACAATTCAGTTAAAAAACCAGCCAAAAACTCCATAACATAACAAACTCACGCCTATATCGCCGAAGCACAGGCAGAGGTGCTTGTTTTTCGCCAGTTTATGTTTAGGTCCCAATGTATGTTATGTCCCGTTTCCAGTAACCGGGCACTTATAAACCTGCGATAAATACATAACTTCGAAAAACATCGAAAAGTCATTGGTGTGTGACATGGTAAATCCTGGGATCGAACCCGAGACCTCGTCTCAGAAGTCCATTACCCATACCACTAGGCTACCGCGGTCTGCAAAAAAAAAACCAGTTCATAAAAATATTTCTAATATAATGAAATTGATATTTCACGTTATGTATTTGGCATTATTATCATTGTTACATAAAAAATCACAAAGGAATCTAGGCGAAGTTGATAGGTAAGTATAGTATATAGTATATATTGATATATTCATAATATATTATTTATAGTACCTACTTACCTACCTATCTACCCAATATGATAAATACAGTTATAGTCTTTGCTAGTCTTTGTCATAAATACAGTAGTATGATAAATATTATTATCATATATTATATTACGTATTATAAACATTTATTTCAAGTATCAGGACTCAAACAGTTCACTCTTATTATACATAGTCACATTATATTCGTGTCAATACCAGTCAAAGATGTAGGTAAAACATGCATGTTACTATTAAAAATTTAAAATGGAATCACAAAACAAACACACATAAATTAAATAATATGAATAGTACATTCCTAGACAAATATAATATTCTTAGGTATAATAAATATGTAATGTACGAGTATATTACTAAACATGATTCGTTTTAATGCGTGAGCCGTCCAGTCGGTTTTGACAACCCGACTGAATAAAGTTGACTAGAGAACTCATGAGCGCGGCGACGAGTAGGTGAATATAACGCGCAGGTACATACAGTGAGCGTGGCCTGCCTGTAATCTCCACATTGCAAAAAAGTATAACTATCTCGGAATCTTATACTTGTGATTATTGCGGTTTCACTTTTATACCCCTTTTTTAATCGTGCGCAAAATCCTCACGGATACCACTTCCACCAAAACCGATGGACCGATGAACCGACCAAAACGCACGCCGTCCATGGGTCCTTGATCGCCGGAGGTGAGATTATACAAGACATGTCTCTCGCACCCCGGCAGACCCGGGGATATCTCTGTTGAGATGACCCTCTTCCCCCAATATGGGGACCATGGTGTCCCCATCTAGCCTCTGGGTATGGGGTGGCATTTTGCGCCATCGCCGTGGCCTGCTTCTGCTAGGGTGACCGGCGGCTCCACCCGTCACCCCCAGGCCCGCGTTTTTATACTCCTCATATATGTATCAGTTAGTACTAAGACAGACCGACAGACAGACAGTAGTTCGGTACTAAGACAACCTACTACCACAAGTAGACTTGACAGTTGTGGGTTGAGAGAGCTTCTGAACCGCCGACAAATTTGTCTTCAAACTGACTGCACAAAATCTCTTCAGTGACTTTGACTCCGTTTTACAACGTTTTGCAGTAATTTGAAACATTATCAATAACCTAAGTACTTAGGACCAGGTTATGAGTATTTTATAACCTAATTATTAAGAAGTGTTAATAAGTTAATAATTATACCTATTTACGTATGTTTTATTTGCAGATACTGAAAACATCCGATTCGTGTTCGCCGCAGTGAAAGACACAATCCTACAATCCAACCTAAAGGAGTACAACCTCGTGTAAGCGAAATTAAAATGGTCCCTGACACAAATCTGTGATTGTGTATAACACATAATTTAAACATCATCACTTCACGAGAGAATGTGTATGTAAATTCACGAACTGAGATCGGATGGACGAACTTATTTCACCTTAAAATGTTTAATGAGAAAGTAAGGATAGCTTGTAAGTCATTTAACCCAAAAACTAGCAAGTGTGGGGTGTGGCTCGGGCCAGTGTTCCCCGGTCGCATTCCTTGGACAACATTCGTTCTCGATCCATACGGATCGCTTCACGACGAGTCAGGTTTTTGACATGTTTTTTTATGATGAATTTATTCACAATTTATGTATGTGTCTGTATCGGTGAATATTAAATTGTGCATTTTAAAAGTTATGGTGAGTTTGGCCTTACCATGAGCTGCTTTTAGTCATTGTTTTAGGGTTTTTGTAAAGTTTGTTGCCATAATATCTTTCTACATTAGTATACATTTTATTATGTCCAGACGGATGGATTTGAACAAACTAGTCCAATGAAACGAGTGTTTAATATCATCCTCGTGGGTCGAAACAGGCCTTCCTACTAATCGATTGGGATGCTTCCGTGTTACTATTACGTATTTATTTTAGTTATGAAAAGATATCTGGTAAGGTTCACGTCTGATCGACCCAGAGATAACGCGTGTCGGATTTCGACACTCTATACCTACCGATTAATTTCAATAGACATAATTATCATATCGTTACCCTATTTTCTGTTAAATTGAAAGATTTATAACTTTATTACTGTATTTAAATATTTCGTTACTTTTGTACATTGGAATTTTTGTTACTTTAATATATGTTATTATTTAAGCTGTTTATATTTAAATATCGTGTTTTCTAAAAGAGTTGACTTCACGCAAAATGTTTTACGTTAACTGTAGGCTTTATGTACGCTGTGGTCTGGTGTATTTGGTTTCTTCCTAACGTTATCCGTGTATGAAAATTCCATTCAGCTAGCCGTACGTCAAGTATAGGAGGTTACTACGTTAGTTGTTTAAGGACATTTTTGATGCATTTGATATAAACTTTTTTTACTAGAAACCCAGGGACAACAAAAGCGAAACGTGAATTGTAAAAACCGAAACCGAAGTTTTTTGCACGAACGCTTTTACCACAATGTAATATATTGTACATTTGGGTCTAAATGTGCTGAGTGAATTGAGCGGACAGTGCCAAGTTTTGCTATTGGCATACTTTTTTATTGTATTTGTAACGTGAAGCACAAAAGTAACTACATTATATGTTTCCATATTTTAGAGTATTTTATTGTACCATGCTTAATTAAGAGTGTTGCTTCGTGTTATTATTTAGTTTTTTATATATCAGAAACCAAGTTTCTGTATTTTAAGATTATAATTCTTATTGTATTCTTTGTTGTTGTGTCTTAATTTCTCTTCAACTCAAGTTTCTATATCGACCGCTAAGCAATCACAAGTGACACTGTCAATAGCAAAACTCCATGCTTTAATTAAGAAACAGCTGTCTGAAATGCTCAAAGTAATGTGAAATTGAAACTTAGCGCACAATATTGGAAACTTTCTATTGATGTTACCCATTAAAGTGCAATCTCTGTGTATGCCGTGTACATAGAAATTCTATTTCTTTTGTGCAATTGTACAGCAATATTGTGAATTAGTTGGGGCCCAACGCGGCTCCAGCTCCCAACTGTGACGACACGAGATCTTGACGTAAATGTGCAGGCCGTCCGATGCCTTGCTACTTACTGCCCCGCAATATGTAATTATGTTACATGTATTCGAATTTAACATCAATAAATACTGTCAAATGTATTCCACTATTTATTCTCACGTATAGTTAATGCATGAGAATCAATTTTTATTTAGATAAAGTAGTCTCAAAACAAACAAAAAGCACAATAACTACACATTGGTAATTAGCTGCATAGAATGTGAGCTTTGAACGATCGAGACTCGTGTCGTCGAGTTGAAAGTGCCGCCAAATCGTATTTTCCTTACGAATGGACTGAATATCGTGTACTGGTGTGGTTCTTACCTATTTGTTTTAGGGTTGGGCGATGACTACACAAAATATTGCTATAACTATATTATAGTCTAACGTTGCTTTACTTTTTGCGTGAGATTGTGAGAATTTTAGCTTAAGTTCCGACTGAAGATGGATGTCTGAATGAAATATTGTAAATTATAATTTCTCATAAAATATAATTTTTTTCAGCTACACGCGTCGTTTTATTTATGTATTTTTGTGTAATGTTGCAAAAAAAATTCATAACACGTGAATTTGATTATACCTACAGTAACTCAGCCCCGTGCTCATGTAAGAGTCTATTGCTATTGACCCTGAGTTTTAGGGGTCTGCTTCTCGCCTCCTTTCCTAGCAACTCGTAGTACAAGTCATTGAAATTACTAATTTTTTCGCAATTTCAGGTAGATCAAAATTGTTCATAAACAAATTATCTTCCACAGGCCTATTGAATGAGCAAACATTTAATTAGTATTCATAACTTCTACCGTTCCGATTTCTTACGATACAATGGAATGACGTTCGTTTCTTAAAATACATAGATTCGCGTTAATTATTGTTTTTCAAAAGTATTCATTTCTATGGAGAGCTCACGAAGCGCGAGTCCAGCTCGAATAAAAACTTCTAACAATATTTATTCAACTAAATGAAAGTTAATGACTTGGACAGTTTCCTTGTACAGTTTTCATACATCGTGATATAAGTACATATCCGTATCTGATGATTTGTATTGGTGTTATTTCGTAGTGCGATGCCATCATTCGGGTTCCATCTTTCATGATTTTGCATCACAATTGGTTCTTAATAATAAAACATTAGGTAGGTACATGGAATACGAGACCATGTCAGTCTAAAAATCTATAATTTACTCACTTATCTCGTAATTAAGATCTAAAAGGCATAACGACAATGAAACTATAATAAATTCACTCGCGTGACCATATAACGAAACATGCATGACGATAGGGTGTATAATATGTAAATGCATTCACCAGAAATGGAGTGTACCTATATCCATATCTTACATTTTATTTTTATTATTTATATATTATACATTACTCTGCGGCATTATTCATGAGTGTCATCTTGGCAGTCAATCAGTACAGACGTGTGTTAATGTCCTTAAAGTGTTTTTGCCGTGTGTTTTTGTGATTGGTTGGGAAGCTGATTTTTAATTTCTCGTTCTGATCTTGGGCTTTTAAGTGTAACGACTCCTCCTCCTGGGCGTTGTTGGAAAAGGACAAGTAATTATCGCAGCGTTATTATTCTCAAAAAGTGCTTATAAGTGGTCCCCCACTCAACTGAGATTTGATCCCACGCCCTGTGTCGCCGGCCCGCAAGTCGTGACATTGACCGCTCAACCACAGAGACAGTGTACCCAGTTCGCCAAATACAACGTCGCAATCAGTACATCGGCTACGAGCATCTACAGCCTACGAACATTGCTACAGGCGCAAGTGGGGAGTAATAGTTTCGCTGTCAGGTATCGCTGCTACGACACATCGGCTACGGTTTAACCGCATATTAATTATTAGCTTGGATAATTCATCATATCATCACGTGTTTGTTTACATTGCTGTTATTTTTGATTGCGCATTATTATGGCAGTTTCACGTACACCAACTAAGCAGAATATGAGTCAATCAGACACGGATTTACTCACTGCTGTGGCAGATGAGTCTCCATACAACGTCATGTCTCGCCACAAAAGATTGAGAAGTGAATGTACTCCCCCGCCTGTTGACTTTGTGTCATTTCAAACTGAGATGAGAGACATGTTTGAGGTATTGAAGTCGAGCCAGCTCACAATGTTCAACAGATTGGCGGAGGATATACACGAAATAAAATCACAAAATCGTACCATTACCAAAAGTAACTTGGAGATAGAAAAGTCCTTAGAGTCTATTAAAATGAATTACGAAGATATAAAAAGAAAGATAGACAAACTTGAAACAGAGCGCGCGCAGTGTCATTATTATATTGAAAGACTAGAGAAGAGGATAGACGATTTAGAGGCTGGAAGCCGTTCATCATGTATTGAGATACGCAATATCCCGCAAAAGGAGAAGGAAACATGCAACGATATCCACAAGTATGTTGAAAAAATTGGGAAAACCTTGAAAATAGACATCAACTCATCTAACATCCGGGACGCCTACCGTCTTCCGGGAAAACCGGGTAGTAGTAGAACTGTGGTTGTTGAATTTAGCACAGTTCTTCTTAAGCAAACAATCCTGAGTCTACTGAGAGACTTTAATAAAGATAAGACCCCCAACCAGAAGCTAAATACTAGCCATATTGGATATCATGATAAAACATTGCCTGTATACATGTCAGACTACCTTCCAGGGAGCACCAGAAAGCTATTTTACCTAGCACGTGATTTTGCCAAGAACAACGAATATAAATTTTGCTGGACATCTAATAGGAAAATTTTCTTACGAAAAAATGAGAACACTGCAGAACGAGTCCAAATAAATTCTGAAAAGGATTTCGATGCACTGAAGATATCCACATGACTAGAATCTTTTGGCGCATACTCTAATTATATTTTTTTGGTATCAATGCTACACTGCATAATTATAATTATAGTGCAATGTACCCACAACTATTTTGTAACCAAGTCTAACATCTGTCAAAGCATATATGTCAATATTGTATTTAAAACAAAAGTGTCATATTACTGTAATCAACAATTTCTCTTTAAGTTAGTTTTTTGTTTAATCATAGCCTTATATTATATGTACACTTTTCCACGAACATGCACACACACAACTCACCCTCATACACACACAGATCATACAGTGGATATTTTGCATTTATGTCAGTCCATGCTAAATATTAAAATAAAAATGTCAGACCCTTATTACTTGCGACTCAAAATGTGTTTCAACTCGATATGGTTTTTATGTTATTACCAATATCAAAATGACAATGGTTAATGACATCAATAAGATATGTTCCGAGATTGAGACACACAAAGAGTCGCCATCATTTCTGTGCCCAATGAAGAATTGTTCAGGCTACATATTAGATCTTAAAAATCCTCTGACATTATTTCACCTAAACATTCGCAGTATCAACCGTAATTTCGACCAGGCTTTAGCTCTAATCAACGAAACCAACATCCAGTGTGATATAATTGCCCTAACAGAATGCTGGCTCCTGGACTCGCCTCCTATTCCAATTCTAAATGGGTATAACTCTCACTTCACGCAGAGAGTAGCTAATCAAAATGATGGCATAGTAATCTACACGAAAGCTGAACTTGACTGTACAGTAATAGAACATCTAAATGACAGAGATTTTACTTGCATGGTCTGCAAAATTAGTGCAGACCTGGCTATAGTAGTAATTTACAGGTCACCCTCGGTGCAAAATATAGATAATTTTCTACTAGGTTTGAATCAACTACTGTCAACTCTTACGTCATATAAAACTGTTAGTATTATAGGAGACATCAATATAGATATAAAAGTGAACAACATTGACACTAGATCTGACTCTTATTTGGACTTATTAATGTCACATGGCTTACTACCTGCACATAAATTTACCACCAGGGACAAAAAATGTCTAGACCATGCCTTCATAAAAACACAGCTACAATCAGTGACGATAGTGATCGAATCATATATAACAGACCATCTCCCACTAATAATATCGCTGTCACTTAGAAATAGATCCAAATCACTACCCACGTACCGCACCATAGTTGACTATGCTGCGATACGAAATGATATTCAAAATACTGACTTCACCCCTGTTACATGTTCTGAGGATGTTAATTTTGCTGTGGACTTCCTCACAACCTCTGTCGCAAATATAGTTAAGAATAACATAACTGTCCACAAAAGTTCCCGCAATAAAAGGAACAGAAAACCATGGATAACAGACGGCCTGATACGATGTATACGCAACCGAGATAATATGCACAAAACACAAAAAAGGGACCCTGACAATTTAGTACTAAAAATAACCTACACAAGATATAGAAATTTTATTAACAATTTACTGAAGAAGTTAAAACGGGACTATCAACAGAACTTACTTTATAAGGCTAAAAACAACATAAGAGCCACTTGGGACGCCATCAAATCCATAACACACTCCAGAAAACCTACTTCTAATGCCGATCAGTTGCTAAAAATTGAAGATAATCCCCAGCTGTCTGTTGACTCAGTAAATAACTTTTTTACAAATATAGGTAGAGAGCTGGCAAGCCAAATCAAACCCATTGGAACTCACATAATCCCGACTTGTAACAGCAGCACCTTAACTACCTCACAACGTGACTCTTTGGCTTTATTTGATACGGATTACAAAGAAATAGACCTATTAATTAAGAACCTACGTAAAGACTGTACTATCGGAATAGATGGAATACCACCTACTGTAATGCAGGAGTCATCTGTCATATTTGTCCCCCTACTCGCACATATTTGTAACCTCTCCTTTGCTACTGGAATTTTCCCCGATGCGTTTAAGAGAGCCATAGTCCACCCTATACACAAGAGTGGAGATGGAGGCCAGGTCAACAATTATAGGCCAATATCGATCTTGCCGACTATGTCCAAAATCCTCGAGAAAGCGTTAAATAACCGCTTAACTAACTATTTAGAAACCAAAAACCTAATATCCCCTAATCAATACGGCTTTAGAAAACTCATTTCTACTGAAGACGCAGTGCTAGGCTTAGTTAATGAGGTGATAGATGGATTGCATGTCAAGAATAAATGCCTAGGAATGTTTTTGGATTTGTCAAAAGCATTCGACACTGTCTCTATCCCCATTCTTGTGTCTAAGCTTGAAAAGATTGGCATCAGAGGAAACGCTCTCAAACTTCTTGAGAGCTATTTATCGAACAGGACTCAACGTGTTAAGATCGGTAGTTATATTAGCTCACCGGCAAGCTTGGATTTTGGCGTGCCACAGGGGAGTATACTGGGCCCTACATTATTCACAATATATATAAATGAACTCTGTGAACTCAGCATTCCTAACTGTAAAGTATATGCCTATGCAGATGACACTGCATTTCTAATTCAAGGCCCCAATTGGGATGAAGTGAGGGTGCGGGCTGAGTTTGCACTTGCCCGAATTATGCGTTGGTTGTATGGTAATATGCTGACACTTAATCTCACTAAAACCTGTTTTATAACCTTTGCCCACACTGAACGTACACTACCAACAAATTCATATACTATGAAGGCACATAAATGTTTATCTCCTACAGATAGCTGTGACTGTCTGACGGTCTCTAGAGTTACACATGTTAAGTATCTCGGTATTCACATGGATCAGACTATGAAGTGGACTCACCATATCAAAGTCTTAACTGGTCGTGTGAGAAAACTTATATTTGTGTTCAAATTACTTCGTAATGCCGCTGACCTGGCAACATTAAAACTTACTTACTTAGCCCTATGTCAATCGATTATATCTTACTGCATCACCTCTTGGGGTGGTGCACTTAAAAGTCATCTTCTACCCTTAGAGAGGGCACAGAGATACGTGCTTAAGGTTATGACAAAAAAACCGTATCGATATCCAACAACTAAACTGTATGAGGATGTTACAGTTTTATCCGTGAGACAGTTATATATCCTGCAAATTGTCCTTAAAAAGCACAAGACCCTAGACTATGATCCCAACATATACACTCGCAAGCGTCGTTATGATAGGGTATGCCCTATAATACGACACAGAACTACATTAGCTAAGCAACACTATAAAATTATTTCTGGTTTCTTATATAATAGAATAAACAGAGTTCTTGACATATACCCCATGACTACTTTTAACTGCAAACACAGGCTGAAACAGTGGTTACAGGGTAAGACCTACCAACAAATAGAAAGTCTTTTGCACTCAGGGTTATAAATGTAATACTCAATGATGAAATTTCTCTACCCAATCAAAATTTAATTAGCAACAACAATACTATCAACTATTTGTAGTTCCACCACTAACACACATACATCCACACATTCTCTTTCACGCACACCAGTTACACGGAAACACTACTCACATCCACTTATTTCTGTTAAGTTGAAATATAATAATATATTGTACTAGTTTTTAAGTTAACTTAACCGGTTCCCAAAATAACAGGCTTGCCTAAATTGGGGTTCCGGAATTTTCTGTTACTACAAGCATATGCGCCAAAGCGCATGCAACATATGCGTGGCGGGGACCTTCTATCCACTACCCGTAATACAGGCTGTCGCCTAGCACGGGAGTGGGGATATTGTCTCAGCCGCTGATCCATGTGAAATATGTAGTTGTAGTAATTTTGTCACTTTTTTAAATAAATAAAGTATTATTATTATTATTATTATTATTATTATTCAAGAACTCAAGATCCATATTGATTTGAAAGAATCGTTTAATAATATCAAATTGCTTGTAACTGAGGATAACTTTTCAAAGTTAGGTGCACTCGCGGCTAAAGTAGCCTACCACAATTTCGAGTTTCCTTTCAAAACTTTGATTATGTTCAATACGGTACATGTAGTCGGCTTGCAAACTTTCCTGGATCTCTACAACCAGTCAGTAATCATGAAACTCCGACTGTTCGTACCTAAACATCGTGCTGCTGTCTCTCAATTCCTGATATTCGGTGAAGAAGCTTCTGAAATAACAAGTACACTACGGTGGTTAATCAGAGTAAAATATGACAGTAATGCTAAATTTGTCATTATTTGCACATCACACAATCAAGAGTGCAATGAGCATATAATTTTTCAAACCCTTATTGATAATTATATGTTAAATGTGTTATTATTAAAGAAATTGGATTCTAGTTAGAAACTCTCAGCATACCTATTCATATCGAATTATTTTACCAGGCGAGTGCCATAACAGTAAACCAAACGAAGTTGATTCGATCGCAAACTGTTATAATGATAAATGTTTCTCAGGGCTGTTCCCTGAAAAGCTGTTGAATTTCTATAAATGCCAGCTTGTAATATCTACTGTTGAGCAACCTCCATTTAAGTACCTTCATAATAATAGCAAGGCACCTTCAGGAACCGACGGTGATATCGTGAAACTAGTGGCAGAGATGTTAAATGCAACACTAGTTTTAAAAACTCCCAGCGATGGTACCGACATGGGGCATTATACCAACAATAACTGGACTGGGTCACTAGGGTATGTTTACAACGGCCGCGTCCATGCTTCGGCCTGCACAGCACCTCTAACATCGAATAAAAATGGAAAGAACACCGGCCAAATTTCCATAGGCGCTGGACTTGACCGTCATTTTCCGTGTACAGAAACAAACTTTAGTTAGATTAGTTTATTTTCATGTAATAAACACCATCACAAGTGAAAAAATTGTCTAAGAGGCCAAGATACTTTAATTTTATTACTAAAAATATTTTGAGGATAATATAAATAAGACGATATAAAGATAGATTAACTTCAGTTTTTTATATATCTTCTAGTTTCTATTTACGTTATAAACAAAACAACGAACGTGGTGAGGTAAAATAATTGATTATTTGCAAATAAATGTAATAAAAGTAACACTATTTTTTAACTATTATATTTTTTCCTGGCTTTTTGATGAGATATTAATTGCTGTTTTTATAACAAGAATAAATGACGGATTTTCTAGTATATATGGTATATCAGTACATGCTCAGGTCCATTTTAGCCGATGTTCTTTCAAATTTCGTTCACATATTATTCTATGGACATGGTATGGGCCGCTAAAGTGCCTCTTGAAACACCACCATGGGAAAAGCTTTTATATCCTCTAAAACCCCAAGTGAGGAACATATTATTATTTACTTTTATTTGTAAATTGTAACGAATACCTACTCTCAAAGATACAAATATGTGGCGAAAAATTAGAAGAAATTTTCATGTAGAACCACCAAAATATAATCTTTTTTTTATTCATTGATCTTATTTCTCGGGATGCCTGTACTCAAGATAACTACAAAAAGAAGTTTTCGATTAATAATTTACACTTGGATATGGTGCTGTTTTATAGTAACATCCGCAGCCAAGCCGCTCTCAACAATTCTTTGAAACATCCAGTATATCTAGGTAATTTTGAAACATTTGCAGAAGTTCTTGAAGACCTTTGTTCCCACTAGTTCGATTCATAGATGGTCATCCGTTTGGTGGAATGGGTTCCGTAAGAGATTATTATTACGAAGACCATACAATTTTCAAAAATAGGGTACCTAGGTACTTGTGGACTTAGACTAAGTATTTGTACCTACAATACTTTTGATGCTATATTAAATGGAACAACAAATTTTGTTATTGCTGCGAACAAAGCAGTTATAAAACATCGCATTATGACATAATTAAAAGGGCTGTAAAAAGTTGCAAATAATTCCTGAGGAAATAGTGAACAGCCCTACCGTGATATATTTCAAAAGGTATTCTCCTTTAACAGCATCCGTGAGTTATATTTTGCGTATTACTTTCATCTGAGGCTGGTTTTGTTCAGCGTTTATATGAACGATATTTAGGTTACGACAGTGATTTGCTTAGACGATTTGTATTACAAATTCCTGAGCCACTAACTGTGCATAATTTTGGTGGGTGCTTCTTCATACTAATATTAGGTTGGCTTTTAACCACCACTTACTTTGTAGTTGAATTTATTTGCGGTAATCTTGTTAAAGGAAAAGTGTAACGCTTCAAAAATGAGTGATTATTTTGATAATATCTAACGTTATATAACGTAGGTAAGATTATGTGCTGATAGGTAATTTGATAAGTTGCAATAATTCTTAAGTTGCAATAATTCTTGTGTATTAATTAAATTAAATTATTAGTTTATTACATATAGGTATACAGTTTCACACAACTCATCGAGTAGGTACAATGGGCGGTCTTATCGCCGACTGCGATCTCTACAAGACAACCACATACATATTGGATATATACATACATATATATATCCAATACATTTTGAGCATGATAGATTACAGTGATAAGTGTTCCCTTACAAGCTTTTTAAATGTCTGAGGAGTTTGAGCCAGTCTTACTGCTTCTGGCGGCGCATTCCACAAACGCACTGCTTCGGTGGGAAAGGATTTGTCGAGGTACTTTGTGGAATGTTACGGCATAGGTACTCAATCTCAGGCTTTCCGATGATCTCAAGTAGGTACCTCGTATGCAAATATTATGAAAAGTGATTTTTCAGACAGGAGTAGAAGGATTGAAAAGAATGTTATAGAGAAGAGAAAGATTATGTTTTTTTTTTTTAATTATCTATGGCACGTCAATTTGACTTCACCTCGCCTGATGTTGAGCTGAAGGCAAAGTCCCATGAAAGAGGGTCACCATTGCAAACACGTTCAGTGCTACAATGGTGGCGCTCAGCTTGACGGCCTCATCAGATGCTTTTTCACGCCCCGCTCAAAGGATCATCCCGTCGAAGGCGGATTGATAGCCACTTGAGCCTAGTACGAAACTCGGAAACATGATCAAACTTGCGCAAACCAAATATGAATCGGATGCAGAAGTTCTGCAGTATTTCGAGTTTGTCAAACTGATTCTGATTGAGACCAAGGTAACTCACATCGGCATAGTCAAGGACAGGGATTGATTGCGCGAGCGCAGTCTTAGTCTCCGTGGGGAGAAAGTTACGCAACCTCCTTAGGTACGATGCAGACGCATAGATTTTACTGCTCACGCTTTGCAATTGGGAGTCCCAGGACAGGGTTTGGTCAAAGTAAATGCCCAAGTTTTTCGCCTTGTTGCTGCAAGGAATCGTGACACCGTTAAAACAAACTTGGGGAAGCGCTGTCCAGTCAACCCTACATATGTACTTAAAACTACCAATTACTATAGCCTGCGTCTTGGTGGGATTAACTTTTAAGTCCATACATCCCTGTCCATGCACATACATATATGATCCAAATCATTTTTTGTTGAAATACCTTGTGGCAGATTATCAGAAGGTACTTATCTGGTAATATACCAGTAAGTCGTCAGCATAAAGATGGTAGGAAGAAATGAGATCATTGATATGATAATGAGATAGAATTTATGAATATTGAAAATAGCAGCGGGGAGAGAGTCCCCCCCTGTGGTACCCCGGCGGAAGTAGAACACTATGAAGAATAGATATTCATAAGTTATATCGCTGCCGGCGTCCAAACAGGTAACTATGAAACCAGTCAATTGCCGTTGGAGATATGCCAAGAGAGCGCAATATAGCAAGCAAAATATCAAAGTCCACCGTATTGAAAGCATTATCTACTGAAATTTCAGAAAGTTAGCTTGCCACCTCCTATGATATACCTATAAATACCTAAATATTGTACACTAAGAGGATTTTTATTAAAGATATCGAGATATATCCTACCACGTATAGTTTTGATGTTGTTATACAAGAGTTATTTCCAGCGGGAAATGTCTTTATGGGTCACCTTGCACGGTGTAAGGTGGCCCAAAAAGGTGTACGCACATAGGACTCGAGATGACGAGCTGTTTTATTCGGTGGATTTTCAATTTTTTAAATAAAATATAGCTGTAAAGATAATATACCTAACAGCATAACATTAATAAATCACTAAAAGAAAAAATTAAAATTAAGTACCTAGGTAGGTACCTACTACTTTTTGGTAGTAGGTACCTATTATATTTTTTCAAACCCTTTAAAGCGTACGCGACCGCGTAGTACATAGGTATTATTGCGTGAATTATACTAATAAAGCAGTTTAAAAATTATGGTATCTACCAAAAAAGTGGCCCAATTTTGTTATAGAAATAGTTAACTGTGATGTTATTCTAGATGTCACAACGTTAATCACTACATACCTACATAGTAAAAAACACATAGTTGCGCTGTTATCTATCTGTTCTTATGCATGCTTAGATCTTTAAAACTACACAACGGATATATATTTTTTTAATAACTAGGTCGTCGTCTTCGCGGTCGGTCGTCTAATATTTGAATAAGAAGGTTTAGGTTAGGTTATGATACCACGAACAGATGCGGAGCAGGAATGAAAAATGTTGCAAAAACGGGGTAGGTGCCTACCTACATCTTTTGTGACAGAGTTGAACTTGCACGGGCAGTAGGAAAGTAAGCTTCTAATAAAGCGAAGACCAAATTAATAGAACTGTGTTGATGATTCTAGACGGTTATATAGCTAAAGAACTTTGCGATATGCATTTGCTCCACTGGCATATTAACTTTTTGGTTTGTACCTAGTACCTACATATTTTTAGCGTGTACCTAAACATATAATAAATAATATTACTTCGTATAACTAACTATATGTACCTACATACCTAACCCACATATTTCAAAGCATAATAAGAAGCTGGTATCATCTCCAAAAAATATATATAGCTATATTAATAAAAATAACGCTATGAGACTTTCCATTCAATGCGTGTACTAGTAGGTACCACCGGCAGCATCTATATTAGGCACCGTAGGTCATAACTGGCAGAATGCACTAGTTGAAGACCTTCGTTAAGGTATTGCGATAGGCTAACATATATTATAAGCTTCATTTCATCCTGGGAACAAGTTCCCAAGGGTTGTGGAAACGGAATTCAGAATTTTAAGCGGGCGAAGCCACGGGCATCTAGCAATTTTAGGTAACTCTAAAAATATAACATATTGAATAACATATTAATGTACGAAAGCATACTATCGCCATTAGTTAATAGTCGTTACATGGCATTTATTTAATGCGCGCTAATGTAGTTATTATTCATAAATAATGTAAGTAATAAATGGTTCCTATCACGTCATGAGGCTTTAGTCTGTGATTACTTCGAATTGTAATGTGTGCATTAAATTATTAGGCAGTCAAAATGTCGATAAGTGATTTACAGCTCAATTTAATTTCGAATAATTCGAATACTAGTGCTGATATCAAATTAAGTGATATGGCCGCAAATGTAGCACTTGAGAAATTTGATTATCGCTACGCAACTCTTCTGTTTTTAAATTCTACCGTATTCTATAGTGTAGAATTATTTTTACGTGTGTTTAATTACAACATAATTGTGAACAGAGGAGTATTTAATTCGAAACTTATTAAAATGTCGCACCAATACGTGATATTTGGAATTGATGTTATTGACTTGGAACAGTTACTCGAAACGTTAAGAGAACAGGAGATGATAAATATTGGAAAATTTATCGTCGTATGTCAATCCCAAGAATTAAATGAATGCAATGAAAAAAACATCATGGAAGTATTTTGGCAGTTCAGAATGGTTAATGTAGTGTTCATCAGATATAAAGAAGCTGAAGCTCTTGTCTTTACCTATTATCCCTTTTCGAACGGTGATTGTAATAATATTAAGCCAATAAAAATAAACGTTTGTAATGGCAGTCAGCACTCAACAACGGACTATGGAGAAATATTTAAAATGAAACGGTTAAAACTAAATTTTTGTCCATTAATCGTTTCAACATTCATTCAGACACCATACATGAATATTTCGAACGGTAATCCAGTTGGAGCTGATGGTGATCTACTCCGCATGATAGCTTATGGACTAAATACTACCGTCAAGATGATAACACCACATCGCGGCAGCGGTTGGGGATTTCGCGAGAAGAACGGGACGTGGATGGGGTCCCTCGCAGACATATACGATGATTTAGCGAATATTTCTATAACTTCCGCTGCCCTTTCTCTTACAAGATTCTCAGATTTTCAAATATCTCGTAGTTATTATAACATACATGTAGTGTGGGTCACGCACCCAGCAACATTAGAAAATGATGCTCTCAAACTATTCTATCCGTTTAGAGAAGATGCACGAATAGCCTTGATTGTGAGTTACATACTTGTCATATTTTGCGCATTTATAGCAAAAAGTAATATATGGTGTTCGATTTGTCGTGTTAGTAAAAATAATTCAAGAAGTATAGTTTTCTATTCATGGATGATATGTATGGGGCAGACTCTTATAAAATTGCCCACCAAATCAACTTTCTTGCAGATGACAATTCTATGGGTGTTTTACTGTTTTATTATTAGGACTGCCTACCAAGTGTACCTCATAAGTTCTCTTAAGGGAAAGTTTTATGAAGATCAACTTGAAACTATGGAGGATGTTATTAAAGCAAGATATCCATTCGGTGGTGGACTAGCACTTCAAGATTACTATATTAATTATTCAGTAGTATACGACAACTGGGTAAACATTGATGCCGATAAAATTGTACCCACTGTTCTGAATATATCAAAGGGGAAACAATTTGTTCTGGCAATGAATTGGGACACAGCAAAGATGATCATTAAAGAACACAACGTGAATTTACATATACTCTCTCAGAAAATACTCAGTAGCCCTACCGTAATATTTTTTAAGAAATATTCTCCATTAACAGACTCAATAAATCTAATATTAAGTCGACTAGTCGCATCAGGTTTTCCTGAAATGTTACATAAGAAATACACTAATACTTTAAGAACTGTTGAAACCTACGACGAGTACGAAACATTGAAATTAATACACTTTACTGCTTCTTATGCAGTACTTGTAACTGGCTGGATACTATCTATCATCTTTTTTTCATTAGAAATATATTTTGGAAAAATGTACAAACATCCGACACTTTTGTATTAACGTTTTCGCACTTATCTGTCTCACGAGGACTATGACAATACTAGTTGAACTCCTTCGGAAACAGCGCTTCTAAGTTCATCTGTGTTCCGACAAGAGCCGTTGGCGAGTTCAGTAAAACAGTTAACCCTCCTCCCTCTTCTGGCACCCGAAAAGTGTGTGCAGCCCCCAGATCGCACTCGCATCACAGTAATAAAACATGGATGTTGACTCCTTCTGAATTCGATGCAGGTAATCCCCCTGTAAGAATCGATTCGCCATAAGAAATATTTAATCATTATCGAATTACTTTATTTTGTGATATGGCAATATTACATATTAGAAAGTGAACGAATGTAAATGTTGGAGTGACATTTTGTCTTTGACATGAGATGTCACTCCAACATAGACTAGCGCCATTGAGACATTGTATTCGCTTGTCATTACGATATCAACTGTCGAACACTGTGTACGATTCGTGCGATATAAAATAAATCTGTTTCTACCAAATCAATCTTGCATTTTTCTATCGAAGACTGTGGAGAATTATCATCTCAGAAGTGGGATATATCAAGCTCACTAGTTATTTCCGCGACTGGTGCATCCTGTGAGAAATATTTTTTTTCATACCTACCCTATCATGAGTGATAGTGACCGATTGCAAAGAAAACATGAAAAATCATCACGTAAACGTCGCCAGCATAGAAGGACTCGTGAGAAATCGGACATCCATGACACAAATAGCGAGAATAACCAGAAGCAGCTACGAAAAAAACGTCGAAGAAGAAGATTACATACTCCTGAAGCTACAGTTATTGGAAGAAGTGATAGCGGACAGAGCAGTGAAGATGTAAGCCGGCGTCCTTACTCGAAGCGTAGGCGTTGTTCGAGTTCTACGCGTGGAGATCGTTCCAGGTCAGAACACCGACGCACCTCGAGATCAGCGCAACGACGGGATCGTTCGAAATCTGATTGTTCGAGCTCAAGCCATCAGCGCAGTTCAACACGACAGCATCGTGGTCGCCGCAATCGTAAAGCATCACCCCATGACAGAACCGTGAGTCGTTCCAATTTTAGAGATAATAGTACTCAATTATTATTGACAGAATTAATTAAATCAATATCCTGCAGCCGCCCTGAAAGTAATAAGTTCCCAATGTTAGGCAATGTCATACCAGAGTTTGATCCTATGTCAAAAGCCCAGACCATTGACATGTGGCTAAGTAAAGTAGAGGAATGTGCTCGATTGTACAAATGGGGTGAAGATCAGATTATACATTATGCACTACCAAAACTCAGTGGAGTAGCCAAGACATGGTACCAAACTCTGCCGTCGATGTCGTTTTCGTGGTCCGAGTGGAAAATTAAATTAACCGAATCTTTTCCATCGAGTGATGACTATGCAGAACTATTGACTGAAATGTTGTCTAAAAAAGTTAAATATAATGACTCCTTAGAACTATACTTTTATGAAAAGATTAATTTATTAAACCGATGCGAAATTAAGGGTAAGCGAGCAGTTGACTGTTTGATATATGGCATAGAGGATCGAAGTTTGAGATTAGGTACAAAGGCAACGAAATGTGAGGAACCTGAACAGGTATTGCGATACTTCCAGTCGATTAAACAGCAACCACGGGAGTCAGATAATAGATCTAAACCTCAGCACGATAGACGGATAAACATTAATGGGGGTAGTTCACATAAACAGACATCGAACACAAAACCTCACAGACCTAATGATAACACAAAGCCTATTACATGCTTCAATTGTAATGAGACGGGGCATTATAGCTTTAATTGTACAAAGAAGATCCTTAAATGTAATATTTGCAGTAGACTAGGACACCTAGCAAGTAATTGTTCCAAATTACCTAGTAATGATTCACTAAAGTCGGATAAAAGCAACGAAAAGTCAGTTATGGCACTAAACTCAATACTTAAGGTGAACAATGACAAATACTTCATCGAATTACGAGTCAATGGTCAACTTTTACACGGATACGTTGACCTAGGCAGTCAGTGCACTTTGTTACGTCGTAGTACAGCAGAGAGGTTAGGTATTCGTTGGTCATTGGAGCAACTACCCACTATGCGTGGTATTGGTAATAATGTTGTATTGCCGCTAGGAAAGTCGATTGTCGAGATTGAAATTCAAGGCATATCACGATCAGTAGATATTTATATTATAGAGGATAATGTGATTAAGTACGAGATTTTGATTGGACACAGCTTTACTGAGTTACCAGGTATAACTATAATAAAAACAACTGATGCTCTGATTTTTGAACAATCTTTACCGACTAAACTAAAACTTACACTATGCAATGATGTTACGATTCCACCACGTGGCACGTGCGTAGTAAAAATAAATAGTGATGTTAATTATACAGGTACCATACTCATTAACGGGTCCTTAAGGGGATTTTCCGGAAAGGAATACTACTTGATGCCTGGTGAATATAATATAATAAATAGGACCGGTGCAATATTAATACAAAATATATCGAATAATAGTATAATTTTAGAACATGGATTATTAATAACCCGGGCCTCATGTACCGACACAACTTTGAAGGTAAATTTATTAGATTTCAATGATACTTGTACAAATAACTCCCTTAATTATGATAAAACATTATCACAAATTGAAATCTCCAGATTGAAAAGTATTTTGCAAAAGTATAAGGAATGTTTTTCTAGCAATATGAAGGAGTTAGGGTACACTAATGTTGAAAAGTTAGAAATTGAATTAATTGATACAAAACCTGTGGTCTATAGACCTTATCGGTTATCTTATCCGGAAAGAGAACTCGTTAAAACAATGGTACAGGAAATGCTTGAGGCTGATATAATTTGTGAATCCAACTCTGCTTATGCCAGTCCAGTCCTTCTTGTTAAAAAGAAGACTGGAGACAAGCGTCTCTGCGTTGATTATCGAGCATTAAATAAAAAAAACAAAAAAAGAGCACTTTCCTTTACCATTGATAGATGATCAGTTAGATCGATTAGCAGGCCATTCTCTATTTATAAGTCTAGACTTAGCATCAGGTTACTATCAATTACCAGTTGATGAAAAGTCTCAGGATAAAACGGCATTTGTAACTCCAGATGGCCAGTACCAATTCAAGAGAGTTCCTTTCGGATTAGCTAACGCTCCGTCAGTATTTCAGAGGACTATGAATAAAGTGTTATCTAAGATAGCTTACACTATAGTTTTCATGGACGATATTTTAATACCAGCTCATACATTTGATGAAGGTCTAGAGCGATTGGATGAAGTGTTAAGTGTTTTTCGCGATGCCAATCTTACCTTGAAATTAGAGAAATGTTTCTTCTTTTATACACAAATTGATTTCCTAGGTTTTGAAGTTAGTGGATCAGGGATAAGACCTGGTTCGCGTAAAATAACAGCCGTATCGAACTTCCCAACTCCCAAGAATGTTCATGATGTTAGACGTTTTATAGGACTAGCAAGTTTCTTTAGACGTTTCGTAAAAGACTTTTCTCTGATTGCGCGTCCTTTAACCGATTTGTTAAAGAAACAGTTCACTTGGAAATGGACTGAAGAACATATATTAGCGTTTGAAACATTAAAGTGTAAATTAGTAGAAAGACCCTTACTCGCTTTGTATGATGCCAAATTAGATACAGAATTGCATACAGATGCATCGAAACATGGTGTTGCAGGCATTCTCATGCAGCGCGGGCAAGATGGATTAATAAGACCCGTAGCTTATTACAGTCGCAAAACAACAGCTGATGAACAAAAACTTCACTCATTTGATCTAGAGACATTGGCCGTAGTAGCATCGTTAAACAGATTCAGAGTTTATTTATTAGGATTAAAATTTAAAATAGTGACCGACTGTAATGCGCTACGGACCACTATGACTAAACGAGATCTAGTGCCAAGGATAGGTAGGTGGTGGGTGCAGCTCCAGGAGTACGACTGTGAGATAGAATACAGAGCCGGTGTAAATATGTCACATGTCGATGCACTCAGTCGTGCTCCAGTTGATGAACCGACCACATCCGATGCGATACATGTAATTGATGTACTTAATGTAGATACACAGGATTGGATCACCACGGTTCAAAGTGACGATGATGAGGTTAAGAGAATAAAAGAGATATTATCGAGTAATGATACTACATACGTGGTAGATGTTCATAAAAACTATCAATTAAAAAATGGTCGTGTATATAGAATAGTTGATGGTGGGTTGCGTTGGGTGGTACCAAAATCAGTTAGATGGCAATTATTGCGAATGAACCACGACGATGTGGGTCACTTTAGTTACAACAAAACATTAAAAAGGCTTAAGGATTCGTTTTGGTTCCCAAAGATGAATAGATTTACAAAAAAATATGTAAAGGCATGCTTAGAATGCGCATATCATAAAACTCCGGGAGGACCAAAAGAAGGCCTACTTCATCCCATTCCTAAACCAGATATTCCATTTCATACAGTACATGCTGACCATTTAGGTCCATTTGTTCGTTCACGTAGAGGCAACATGTATCTTTTAGTAATTATAGACGCTTTTACCAAGTTCATTAGCATAAGACCCGTTCGAGATACTAAGACTACCACCGCTATTCGTGTACTTCAAGATTATTTTAGTTATTTTGGAGCACCCACTAGATTGATAACCGACAGAGGTACATGTTTCACAAGCTCTAAGTTTAAAAACTTTGTCCAAAATGCTGGTATCAAACATATCTTAAATGCCGTAGCAACTCCGCGAGCAAACGGACAAGTCGAGCGATTTAACCGGACAATTTCTGATGCTCTTAGCACTAAGTGTCACAATAAAAACGATAATACTTGGGACGAGTACGTGAGTGAGGTTCAGCTAGGACTAAACACATCAATTAATAAAACTACCGGTAAAAGTCCCTCTGAATTACTGTTTGGGTACAACGTTAAAAGCATTTCTGAAAACATATTGAGTGATGTTATCGATACAACAGTAGATCGAGTAAGTGGTGAGGATCTGATAAATTTAAGAAAAGAATCTTGTCGTAAAATTGAGAAAGAACAGGGGATAGCAAAACACCGTTACGATAAGCGAAGAAAGTCAGCGACGAAGTATAATGTGGGTGATCTTGTTAGAGTAGAAAGAACGACATTTGACAAAGATAGAGTCGGGAAATCTAAGAAACTTGTTGCTAAATTTCATGGTCCGTATAGAATTGTTAGAATATTACCACACGACAGATATCTAGTCGAGGATACCCCTATTACAAGAAAAGGGGGCAAAAAGTATGAAAATGTAGTTTCTATTGACAAAATACATCCGTGGCTAAATTTTAAGGGATTTGGAAGCGAAAACGATAGCGACGTTAATGACAGTAATGATGAGAGCGATAAATGAGGGATGGTTTATGAAGAGAGAGAAATGGATAAATATTGTGATTTAATGGATTTAAGATTATATAATGATATCAATGTAAATGTACTAATTGTTATTATGATAAGAGTGGCGACATAGTCGAGGTAGAAGCACAGATGATACAGATCACGGCAGACTATACTGGTATAGGTTACGAGCGTCAGTGCGATTGCATAGATGGCGCTGATCGTAACAGACTATATCGGTATAGGTCGTGAGTATCAGTGCTAGTTGCACAGATAACGCAGATCACAACAGACTGTATTGGCATGGGTCGTGAGCGTCAGTGCTAGTTGCACAGATGACGCAGATTGCGACAGACTGTGTCAGTATGGGTTGTGAGCGTTAGTGCCGTTCGCACAGATGACGCAGATCGCGACAGACTATATCGGCCTAGCCCTTGAACGTCAGTGCTGTTTGCACAGATGACGCAGATCGCAACAGATTATGCCGGTATAGGTTGCGAGCGTCAGTGCCAACTACTAAGACGATGAATCTTGATTATGATCAAATTTTATTTCATAAAATATAACTATAAGACAGACATTATATAAAGTGATTAACTCGTGTGTTTATAAATTAAATTGCGATAAATTTTGAGAGATTGTAAGACTAACTATTGTAATAATATTATAACGTTATTCTATCAATTGTGCTGTAACAATGTAATTGATTTATTATAAGTTTTTTTTTTTTTTTTTTTTCAGTAATATTACTTTAATAATTAAATCCGTGTGAGGACACACCATTGTGAGGATGGCCGAGCTGTAAGAATCGATTCGCCATAAGAAATATTTAATCATTATCGAATTACTTTATTTTGTGATATGGCAATATTACATATTAGAAAGTGAACGAATGTAAATGTTGGAGTGACATTTTGTCTTTGACATGAGATGTCACTCCAACATAGACTAGCGCCATTGAGACATTGTATTCGCTTGTCATTACGATATCAACTGTCGAACACTGTGTACGATTCGTGCGATATAAAATAAATCTGTTTCTACCAAATCAATCTTGCATTTTTCTATCGAAGACTGTGGAGAATTATCACCCCGTAGTAAAATATTTTATTTTTCAAAAAATTGAAACTAACCTAATCTAGTGGTATACAAATATATCACTGTTTCTGCTTGAAGAAATCACAAGCAACTGATCCTACTGATATTGTAAATACATACATACATCTCACGACTAATTTCTTACGAAGTAGACAAAGACGAATTAATACCCACATTGTATTGTATTGGGACTCCTTTTTCCGCACCTACCCTCCCGTTTTGGGCCCAGCTTCGCCCAGAAACGCAGAAGCTTACTGGGGGCTTCACAGGCTTCGCGGAGCGAACTCACAGTGCCGAGGATTTGTGATCATTGGAGGGCTACTGCCTTGCATTCCAGTATTACTTGGGCGGCCGTTTCCTCGGCAACGAAGCAACCCCTGCAGAAGGGGCTGTCTGTTATACCGATGGTATGTAGGTGTTTGTTGAGGGTGCAGTGGCCCCTTTATTGTCTCCATAACAATTTTTAGACTTATTCTGTCTATGTAACTTTTAAACTATCGCGGCGTTTACTCATGGTTCCTGGTGGAGTGTAATTTGGGTCACCACAAGGTAGACAGAAAATATATGATTAGATGACGGGGATATCACAGTAAGATTTCTGTTTAAAAAAACGCATCATCAGATGCGGGTGACATCAAATATCGAAGACGCGCGGGGGACATCAAATCATATCTCGTTCCCGTGGGTCTGTTCGCTTAATTTTTCTAGCGGAACGTAGTGAAACCTGACATATACTTACCTGGACATGCAATTTTCATTGTAGTTTGATTACTCGCCAAGAACTAACAACACTTACTAACGCTAACTTCACTACGAATAATATCTATGTTCATAATGATAGCGGGAATATTTTTTTAGAATTGGGACATCTATCGGTATGGAACATTGGTTGTATATCGTAGATGGCTCAACAGAATTTATTTCTAATTTTAAAGTAGTTATGTTAGGTATTTATAAATAAAATTAATTTCATGGAATTCACTAATGAAATCAGACGAAAAATTGTGGTGAAGTTAACAACTATGATACATGTAAGACAAGTTACATATCTACTGTCCCCTAGATGATACTGTTAAGACAGTTTTTTCTAATGAAAATAAAAATAAATTTACAGTGAAGTGACCAGTAGGTTGTTTTCCTGAACAATTTTTGAAACCTATGCCCATGCACTTCGTTGTGGAAGATCGTTAAAATGCTTTTTACATGCAAACATTTTCACGTGAAAATACATCCGAGCCCAATCACATTACACTAGAACTGATGAGTGACGTCAGAGTCTAGATACCGCCGCATTCTGACTTCACCTGTTTGACTCAGTTGAAGGCTTATGACCTAATTGCCTTTGCAACAACTCCGCTTACATCAATAATTCTCCATGGGTCACCCCATCTCATCTCATGCGGTGTCCTCCAAGGCAACTAAGGGATAGGACTGTTTAGTTTCAGATAGATATATACAGCCCCGACTCTTCAGATATTATACATTTGAAAGTTTAAGGAGGCTTTTTTGTTTTATGTTTGGATGAAAAAAATGGCTGAAAGAGTCTATGTGAAAGTCATATTATAGTGTGATTATAGATTTCTGTGCGATGTGGGTACGGGATCAGTATTCCAGGTGGGCGACGAAATTGCAAGTGAGCACTGTGCAGTATACCCTACAAACCCCATACGTTTGAACAAATTGAGTGAAATAAGGATAATAATAAAATAATAAAGAAACTTACACATTTTTCTGCTCTCAATATCATTTACGTAATTAGAATATGGGAGACTGGTGCTCAAACTAGATTGGATCCAGTATCTCAGACCATCAGTGGATACCTCATCATTCTAGGGTCAATAGTGGAAATCAAATAAAACAAACAAAGCACATAATCTGTTATGAAATTTATTTTAATTTCAATTCAAGTATGTAAACCACTTTGACTTAACAGGCTCTTAAAGACGTTGTTGGATCCAGCTCAAGAAAGAAGTAACTCGTACGAAGGCAGCAGGGAAGCCACGCGTGCAACCAGAAGCAGATCCGAAAGATGTTAAACCAATCTGTAAAAGAAGAAACCATGGTTAAGCAAATTGCAAGATTTTACTAAACTAAGCTCATCGATGAAGAACTTCAAAATTATCAGAATCTGTTCATAAATCGGCTCAGAAACGAACCCCCTAGACCGAAACTGACATACCCACAGAGTTAGATACGGACATAAACAAAATCAGCAACCTTTTCGAAACGTAGACTCGTGTGCGTCACTCGCAGAGTCAATTACAAAAATAAGCGTACCAGTATACGACGACTGTTAGAAGTGACGACGAGAGGTCCGCCGGAGTCACCTCCGCAAGTGCTCCTGCCTCCAGCACCGCTTGTACAAACGTTGCCGGCTGTCACAATATTGAATGATTGGGAGCATACGGCGTTGGTGATTACTGGCAAATTGACGTGGCTGAGGCGTTGAGCCGTACTAATTCCTTGATTTGCACCTGTAAAGATGTAATACATGAGAAGTATATGTATGGAAATATCTTATATTAAAATGTCTTTCAATGTATGATCCTTACCGTCACCAGTACGACCGAATCCAGAAGCAGTTGCAGTCCAACCAGCGAAGTTGTTACTGGTTTCTCCACCGCTGGGCAGGGCAACGGCGGCGACGTTGTCTGTGCACAACAATTACCTAGATTATGATCTTCATCGTCCCACAAGCCTTTTCTAAACTAATTTAGGGGTTTAGTAAAACGGCCCAAATTCGATACTCTACATGACTTAAGTACCTGTAACGAACTAACTTGCTCAACGACCTCGGATGTTGAGAATAGTCACTAATCCTAAAATTGACCTGGCTAGTATTGCTTAACGTTGAATCAATCAATTAGTCTATCGCCGTCTACTGCTAATATTAAAAATAATTTAAATTGAGTTTTTTTTTTATACAACTTAGGTCGCAGACAAGCACGCGGCCCACCTGATGGTAAGTGGTTACCGTGGCCTATGGGCGAGTGGAACACCGTGGAAATAACACTCGTGCCGCAACCCCTGTAAGAACAGAGACATTCTGTGTCGTCAGCGCAAAAGATATAGGATTAGCCTTTGGTTTTCCCACTGACAACACAAAACCTCTCTGGTGAGCTCTAGCTCTAAAACACAACACAAGGTAATTAAACGGCGATATTCTGTAGGGTGGAGGTACTTCCCTAGTCGGACTGCACGATTGGGACGAATATACCGTCGTGTCCTACCTCCTTTTGAGTGGAATAATAATAATAACTTGCAACACTGAACTGGAAAATTCACATATTTTTCCTCGCTACATATCATACATCATTTAAGTATAACAAAAGCAAACAAAAGCAGTGATAAGTACAGGCCCGAAGTAGACCTAATGGCATACGTGTCCTGGCTATGTTTCAGTGACCTTTTTGGGGAAACTGAAGGTTTTGTCTGTGCAATTGCAGACGAACTCATCAAGACTCATATCTGGAGAACCAATATCATGAGGGATGGCACCATCGACATTTATGTCTAGCGTGCCACCAACCTGGTGAATCCCTCAGGCATGTTACTTCCGTCTTGCTAACGGTGAGTACTTGCACAGACATAATCAAGTAGCCAGGATAATCCACCATCGACTTGTTCTGAAATATAACCTTGTAGGAGTTGAGGTACCGTACTTATAGATATGTTACTGAGCCAGTTCTGGAAAATGGTCATATCACGTTGTACTGGGATCGATCTACCATCATTGATAGGACTGCTGTAGCCAACAGGCCTGACATTGTGGTGATAGACCGATCCGAGCGCCGAGCATTAATTGTTTTAAAGGTGTATTTTTTTGTAATAATATTTAAAAATTTAAAAAGATATGAAAATTATTAGAATAAAGAGAAATACGTAATAATAGTTCAATTTTTCTTTTTGTTTAGATTGTTGCATGTAGTAGTTTATAGACTAGGTAGAGCGTAATAATATACATATTTCATTAATGTTATTAATCAAAGGAGCACATGAAAAACAAATTGCCACTTACTGTTCAAAATGAAAGCCGTCGGCAAACGGATCACTGCAATGTCGTCACGGATAAGGTTCGGGTTCCAGGCGGCGTGCATTTCCACATTATTAGTGTTAATTCTTTGACCGCCAGAGAACAGGGTGAGGGAACCTGCTACAACAGTGAATTGTGTTGCTCGGTTCCGACCGTCGAACCAGCAATGGGCAGCAGTAAGTGCCCTCCAGTTATTGACGATAACAGCACCACACACACTCTGTCCTCCGGGCATAGAAATCACGAGACCAAGCTAAGGGAATAACAGTATTGTGAAATAGCGCTATAACTCATAAATATATTATTAATATATATAGGTACCTAAATTTAATTTTACACTTCAGCTACATTGCAGTTAAAACCAAAATCAAATAGCATTTCTTACAGTGGAATGACAGCGGCTTTACTCTGAAATAAATTAGCAAAATCCAGGACCCTGGTCCAATCGTATTTCAACCCATTAAAAACCGTATATATATATTATTATATGTTAACATAGTTCTGTATGTTTACCTGGTATGGGAACTGTCCGGCATTCGCGAATGAGCCACCAGCAATTCTGGACTGTGGTTGGGCCTCATATGCGCGAATCTCATTGGCTAATGGGATACCAATCTTATTGTGGTAATCGTACGCAGTGAGGTCCTCCAGATCAACCACATCATCGAGGTTAATGCTTTTGGAGTGGGCAACTGCCACCAACGCCAATAATGCCACAGCAATAGTCTTCATGGTGAACACAAATGAGGGAATGAATACGAGCACTTCTCCCTTGCACTTATATACCATAGTTTGTACCTATTTTGGAATGTATCTGATAATGCACTTGATTAGATTGTCATTGCTAATCCGGTCAATGAGAAGTCATTAAATTGATATCATATACGAGTATTATTATCTTGTATGTTCTGCTTTAACTTAATGCAACTACATGTTCAACTCAATGTAGCAAAAGTACATTTTTATAGAAAAAACACCGGATTAGATACTTCCAAGTTGGCCACTGGAGTTGATGTCCACGCGGCAGGTTTTCTAAATACTCCAAGAACTGGGTGTTACTCTGCCTATATTTGGATCTGTCTTTACGCACCCGATAAACTTACAGAAGTATGCATTGCTAGTCCTCAAGCCAAGTAATAATAATAATAAATGTCACACCCTAGGACAAGTATTACTATAAATCAGCGGTATAGTTCAATTTGGTACATACAATTGGTGGTACTTACATTTGCGTAGAGACGCCTCTCTAGCTTTATTTTATTGTTTCCGCCGCACGTCGGCGAGAGTTCAAGTGAGCTCTTTCAACTAATCCCTTCATATTCCTTTATATCTAGAACAACACGTGTTGGACTAGATGTCACTCATATGGGGTAGAAATAACACCATCTCCATATTAAGCCGTTTGGAACTTCATATCCTTGTCGCATGGTTAATAAAAGTATGTGCTTGCTTCTTCTTCAGCATTTGTCGAGACCGTCAAATTGGAGCCACTATTTTAGGATCGACAGCATCTGGAATGGTAGCTTTATAGTTTGGTATATGGCCTGCCGCTTCGTATTGTAAGGTAATGAAGGTAAAAGATGCGATGAAAAGGGTGAGGCGTATAGAAAGTCATTTCATGGCTAATAAAAGTTATGACTGTTGAGTTGTTAAATCAAACGTTATTAGTATAAATGATAATAGTGCAAGTGAATATTATGATCGGGGATGATTATGGCAAACAAAATTAGTGCAAATGATTTATGAAAAACGATAGAATACCCAAGGGGAAGGGTAAAGGGAAGGCGAAGACGTCTCCGACTCTAGCCCACAAAGCTCCAGTTCCACACCAAGTCTCAGCTCGATCTGTTTCCACAAGCTCCCCGGCCGAGGGGTGCTGGGAGGTAGTCGGGGACAAGAAAAGGAAGCGGAATGCCGCCAAGAAAGCAGCCTGAAAGGCCAGAAGGGCCAGGGCTGCCGCGGTGGAAGAAGTACCGAGGTGGCCCCAAGCCCCCCGAACGTCGGCCGTCGTTGTCACTCTGACGGCAGAGGGCGTTTGAAAGGGACATGGGGTACCTCGAGGTGATGCGCAAGGTAAAGGGCATCGACCTCGAGGACCTCCAGATCTCTGGTGTCAGGTGCAAGGATACCCAGACTGGCGCCAAGCTTTTGGAGGTTCCTTTTTTTTTTTTTTTATCGTGCGCAGAATCACCACGGATACCACCTCCACCAAAACCGATGGAGGTGATTATGTCGGACTCGAACCGACCAAAACGCACGCCGTCCATGGGTCCTTGATTGCCGGAGTGGAGAATATACAAGACATATCTCTCGCACCCCGGCAGACCCGGGGACATCTCTGTTGAGATGACCCTCCTCCCCCAATGCGGGGACCATGGTGTCCCCATCTAGTCCCTGGGTATGGGGTGGCATTTTGCGCCATCGCCGTGGCCTGCTTCTGATAGGGTGACCGGCGGCTCCACCCGTCACCCCCAGGCCCGCGCTCATGGGGACGGAGGTCATTTTGCGACCTCCGACGTCCGAGTCGCCTCCGCTCATCGCGAGTCTTCTCCGGACCCGCTCCGCCTCCTCCTTTTCGAGCATTACTTGCTCGCAGAAGTAGGCGGCGGCTGCCCAAGCACTCGCGCATCGTACCATCACCGTGAGCAAGGTGGCGAGCGAGACGACTCCCACCCCTAGGGCTGTCACTAGGACCCGCCTTGGCGTCTCCCACGCCGGGCACTCGGTCAGCGTGTGCAGCCCCGAGTCCTCGCTCGCATCACAGTGATGGCACTCGGACGTTGGCTCCTTCTGGATCCGACGCAGGTGATCCCCGAAGCACCCGTGCCCGGTGATCACCTGCGTCAGCCGGTACGAGAGGCTACCGTGTGGCCTCTCTAGCCAGTCCCCCATGATGGGTCTTACCGCCGCTACTACAGCGTGCCCTGCGCGTGATTGCCCAAGTCGTCGTTCCCACTCGGCTACCATGTCCCCGTGGAGCTGGGACTTCACAGCCCGGAGCTCACTAGGCTCGGGTTCATGTCCCCGCTCCCGCGCCTCCGTTTGATACCGATATAGCACCGAAAGGGCTCTCGCATCCAGGATCCATGGAATCGATCCGGCGAGGAGACTCGCTGCGTCGATGGATATTGTACGGTACCCCCTGATGACCCTGATGGCCATCGTGCGCTGCGGGGCGTGCAGTTTCTGCACGTGTCTGACGCCCTAGCAGCTAGGCTTAGGGCAACACTGGCGTATGACGGGCTTGAACGCATCCGCTACGGCTGAAGAGCTTAGCCTTGCCGTGGCGGAGGCTGGGGGCTGGCGGCTGCCCCCTGGATACAGTAAAGGTCGGAGCGATTCGCTTCGGCCGACGTTGACAGGGGGCGGCAGTTGTCGGCAGCCCCATCGTGGTAGCCCAAAGGTTGTCGACAGGCGGTGCCTCCTGGTAGGAGGCTTCCTGAGGGTGCAGGCGCGGCTCCTACAGGCCCCACCGTCCAGGTGTTTCAGATGCCTGGCGGTGAGTCATGTGGGGGTGCAGTGCACGGCGGAGGTCACGGTTGGTGACCGCTGCTTGCGCTGTGGTCATAAGGCCGGCACGTGTCAGGCTCCGCTGCACTGTTTTAGATGTGCTTACACCAGTTTCTCAGACCTGCTTGTGAAACCGACCTGGATGGCCGCTGCAGGCAGACCTCCCCTTGCCGTTATAACAAGAGGTATAACAACGGTAATAACTTACCCAAAACTGAATTTGAAGAGAAAAAAAAACGTGCTAAAAACTTCATTCTGTCATTCATTGTATTCGGTACCATGTAATAGAGGGTGACCCATTGACGTATTCCGGGCACTATTGTTGACTCGAGCCATGCGTCTGAGCGCGTGGTTCCTGGTGGAGTGTAATTTGGGTCACCACTAATGACGGGGATATCACAGTAAGATTTCTGTTAACAAAACGCGTCATCAGATGCGGGTGAGAAGAAGACGCGCAGGGGAACTTCAAACCATACCTCGTTCCCGCGTGTCTGTTCGCTCAATTTTTCTAGCGGATCATAGTGAAACCTGACATATAGGTAACTGGACAATGGACATGCACTTCACCACGAATACTCTATGTTCATAATGATACCGGGAATTTTTTTTTAGAATTGGGACATCTATCGGTATGGGACATTGGCCGTATATCGATAGATGCTCAATTGAATATATTTTTAATTTTCAAGTCATATGTTATTTATAAATAAAATGAATTTTATGGAATTCACTAATGAAATCAGGCGAAAAATTGTGGTGAAGTTAACAAATATGATACACGTAAAGACAAGTTACATATCTACTGTCCGCTAGATGATACTGTTAAGACAGTTTTTTTTTAAATAAAAATAAAAATAATGTCACAGATGAAGTGACAGTAAGTTTTCATTGTTTTCCTGAACAACTTTTGAAACCTATCCCCATAAGTGCATGGTGACATCAAATCATATCTCGTTCCCGTGGGTCTGTTCGCTTAATTTTTCTAGCGGAACGTAGTGAAACCTGACATATACTTACCTGGACATGCAATTTTCATTGTAGTTTGATTACTCGCCAAGAACTAACAACACTTACTAACGCTAACTTCACTACGAATAATATCTATGTTCATAATGATAGCGGGAATATTTTTTTAGAATTGGGACATCTATCGGTATGGAACATTGGCCGTATATCGTAGATGGCTCAATAGAATTTATTTCTAATTTTAAAGTATGTTAGGTATTTACAAATAAAATGAATTTCATGGAATTCATTAATGAAATAAGACGAAAAATTGTGGTGAAGTTAACAACTATGATACATGTAAGACAAGTTACATATCTACTGTCCCCTAAATGATACTGTTAAGACAGTTTTTTTTTAATGAAAATAAAAATAAATTTACAGATCAAGTGACCAGTAGGTTGTTTTCCTGAACAATTTTTGAAACCTATCCTAATGCACTTCGTTGTGGAATATCGTTAAAATGCGTTTTACATGCAAACATTTTCACGTGAAAATACATCCGAGCCCAATCACATTACACTAGAACTGATGAGTGACGTCAGAGCCTAGATACCGCCGCTTTCTGACTTCACCTGTTTGACTCAGTTGAAGGCTTATGACCTAATTGCCTTTGCAACAACTCCGCTTATATCAATTCTCCATGGGTCACCCCATCTCATCTCATCCGGTGTCCTCCAAGGCGACTAAGGGATAGAGATGTTTAGTTTCAGATAGATATATAGGTACAGCCCCGACTCTTCAGATATTATACATTTGAAAGTTTAAGGAGGCTTTTTTGTTTTATGTTTGGATGAAAAAAATGGCTGACAGAGTCTATGTGAAAGTCATATTATAGTGTGATTATAGATTTCTGTGCGATGTGGGTACGGGATCAGTATTCCAGGTGGGCGACGAAATTGCAAATGAGCACTGTGCAGTACCGTACAAACCCCATACGTTTGAACAAATTGAGTGAAAAAAGCATAATAATTAAATAATAAAGAAATTTACACATTTTTCTGCTCTCAATATCATTTACGTAATTAGAATATGGGAGACTGGTGCTCAAACTAGATTGTATCCAGTATCTCAGACCATCAGTGCATACCTCATCATTCTAGGGTCAATAGTGGAAATTAAATAAAACAAACAAAGCACATAATCTGTTATGAAATTTATTTTAATTTCAATTCAAGTATGTAAACCACTTTGACTTAACAGGCTCTTAAAGACGTTGTTGGATCCAGCTCAAGAAATGAGTAACTCGTACGAAGGCAGCAGGGAAGCTACGCGTGCAACCGAGTGCAGATCCGAAAGATGTTAAACCAATCTGTAAAAGAAGAAACCATGGTTAAGCAAATTGCAAGATTTTACTAAACTAAGCTCATCGATGAAGAACTTCAAAATTATCAGAATCTGTTCATAAATCGGCTCAGAAATGAACCCCCTAGACCGAAACTGACATACCCACAGAGTTAGGTTAGAGGCGTCACTCGCAGAGTCAATTACAAAAATAAGCGTACCAGTATACGACGACCGTTAGAAGTGACGACGAGAGGTCCGCCGGAGTCACCTCCGCAAGTGCTCCTGCCTCCAGCACCGCTTGTACAAACGTTGCCGGCTGTCACAATATTGAATGATTGGGAGCATACGGCGTTGGTGATTACTGGCAAATTGACGTGGCTGAGGCGTTGAGCCGTAGTAATTCCTTGATTTGCACCTGTAAAGATGTAATACATGAGAAGTATATGTATGGAAACATCTTATATTAAAATGTCTTTCAATGTATGATCCTTACCGTCACCAGTACGACCGAATCCAGAAGCAGTTGCAGTCCAACCAGCGAAGTTGTTACTGGTTTCTCCACCGCTGGGCAGGGGAATGGAGCCGACGTTGTCTGTGCACAACAATTACCTAGATTATGATCTTCATCGTCCCGCAAGCCTTTTCTTAACTAATTTAGGGTTTTAGTAAAACGGCCAAAATTCGATACACTACATGACTTAAGTACCTGTAACGAACTAACTTGCTCAACGACCTCGGATGTTGAGAATAGTCACTCATCCTAAAATTGACCTGGCTAGTATTGCTTAACCTTGAATCAATCAATTAGTCTATCGCCATCTACTGCTAATATTAAAAATAATTTAAATTGAGTTTTTTTTTATACAACTTAGGTCGCAGACAAGCACGCGGCCCACCTGATGGTAAGTGGTTACCGTGGCCTATGGGCGAGTGGAACACCGTGGAAATAACACTCGTGCCGCAACCCCTGTAAGAACAGAGACATTCTGTGTCGTCAGCGCAAAAGATATAGGATTAGCCTTTGGTTTTCCCACTGACAACACAAAACCTCTCTGGTGAGCTCTAGCTCTAAAACACAACACAAGGTTATTAAACGGCGATATTCTGTAGGGTGGAGGTACTTCCCTAGTCGGACTGCACGATTGGGACGAATATACCGTCGTGTCCTACCTCCTTTTGAGTGGAATAATAATAATAACTTGCAACACTGAACTGGAAAATTCACATATTTTTCCTCGCTACATATCATACATCATTTAAGTATAACAAAAGCAAACAAAAGCAGTGATAAGTACAGGCCCGAAGTAGACCTAATGGCATCCGTGTCCTGGCTATGTTTCAGTGACCTTTTTGGGGAAACTGAAGGTTTTGTCTGTGCAATTGCAGACGAACTCATCAAGAAGAAGAACTATACCTGGAGAACCAATATCATGAGGGATGGCACCATCGACATTTATGTCTAGCGTGCCACCAACCTGGTGAATCCCTCAGGCATGTTACTTCCGTCTTGCTAACGGTGAGTACTTGCACAGACATAATCAAGTAGCCAGGATAATCCACCATCGACTTGTTCTGAAATATAACCTTGTAGGAGTTGAGGTACCGTACTTATAGATATGTTACTGAGCCAGTTCTGGAAAATGGTCATATCACGTTGTACTGGGATCGATCTACCATCATTGATAGGACTGCTGTAGCCAACAGGCCTGACATTGTGGTGATAGACCGATCCGAGCGCCGAGCATTAATTGTTTTAAAGGTGTATTTTTTTGTAATAATATTTAAAAATTTAAAAAGATATGAAAATTATTAGAATAAAGAGAAATACGTAATAATAGTTCAATTTTTCTTTTTGTTTAGATTGTTGCATGTAGTAGTTTATAGACTAGGTAGAGCGATACTTCTAGGGTAATAATATACATATTTCATTAATGTTATTAATCAAAGGAGCACATGAAAAACAAATTGCCACTTACTGTTAAAAGTGAAAGCCGTCGGCAAACGGATCACTGCAATGTCGTCACGGATAAGGCTCGGGTTCCAGGAGCCGTGCATTTCCACATTATTAGTGTTAATTCTTTGACCGCCAGAGAACAGGGTGAGGGAACCTGCTACAACAGTGAATTGTGTTGCTCGGTTCTGACCGTCGAACCAGCAATGGGCAGCAGTAAGTGCCCTCCAGTTATTGATGATAACAGCACCACACACACTCTGTCCTCCGGGCATAGAAATCACGAGACCAAGCTAAGGGAATAACAGTATTGTGAAATAGCGCTATAACTCATAAATATATTATTAATAAATATAGGTACCTAAATTTAATTTTACACTTCAGCTACATTGCAGTTAAAACCAAAATCAAATAGCATTTCTTACAGTGGAATGACAGCGGCTTTACTCTGAAATAAATTAGCAAAATCCAGGACCCTGGTCCAATCGTATTTCAACCCATTAAAAACCGTATATATATATTATTATATGTTAACATAGTTCTGTATGTTTACCTGGTATGGGAACTGTCCGGCATTCGCGAATGAACCACCAGCAATTCTGGACTGTGGTTGGGCCTCATATGCGCGAATCTCATTGGCTAATGGGATACCAATCTTATTGTGGTAATCGTACGCAGTGAGGTCCTCCAGATCAACCACATCATCGAGGTTAATGCTTTTGGAGTGGGCAACTGCCACCAACGCCAATAATGCCACAGCAATAGTCTTCATGGTGAACACAAATGAGGGAATGAATACGAGCACTTCTCCCTGGCACTTATATACCATAGTTTGTACCTATTTTGGAATGTATCTGATAATACACTTGATTAGATTGTCATTGCTAATCCGGTCAATGAGAAGTCATTAAATTGATATCATATACGAGTATTATTATCTTGTATGTTCTGCTTTAACTTAATGCAGCTACATGTTCAACTCAATGTAGCAAAAGTACATTTTTATAGAAAAAACACCGGATTAGATACTTCCAAGTTGGCCACTGGAGTTGATGTCCACGCGGCAGGTTTTCTAAATACTCCAAGAACTGGGTGTTACTCTGCCTATATTTGGATCTGTCTTTACGCACCCGATAAACTTACAGAAGTATGCATTGCTAGTCCTCAAGCCAAGTAATAATAATAATAAATGTCACACCCTAGGACAAGTATTACTATAAATCAGCGGTATAGTTTAATTTGGTACAATACAATTGGTGGTACCTACTTACATACTTACTTACGTACTTACTTACGTAGAGACGCCTCTCTAGCTTTATTTTATTGTTTCCGCCGCACGTCGGCGAGAGTTCAAGTGAGCTCTTTCAACTAATCCCTTCATATTCCTTTATATCTAGAACAACACGTGTTGGACTAGGTGTCACTCATATGGGGTAGAAATAACACCATCTCCATATTAAGCCGTTTGGAACTTCATATCCTTGTCGCATGGTTAATAAAAGTATGTGCTTGCTTCTTCTTCAGCATTTGTCGAGACCGTCAAATTGGAGCCACTATTTTAGGATCGACAGCATCTGGAATGGTAGCTTTATAGTTTGGTATATGGCCTGCCGCTTCGTATTGTAAGGTAATGAAGGTAAAAGATGCGATGAAAAGGGTGATGCGTATAGAAAGTCATTTCATGGCTAATAAAAGTTATGACTGTTGAGTTGTTAAATCAAACGTTATTAGTATAAATGATAATAGTGCAAGTGAATATTATGATCGGGGATGATTATGGCAAACAAAATTAGTGCAAATGATTTATGAAAAACGATAGAATACCCAAGGGGAAGGGTAAAGGGAAGGCGAAGACGTCTCCGACTCTAGCCCACAAAGCTCCAGTTCCACACCAAGTCTCAGCTCGATCTGTTTCCACAAGCTCCCCGGCCGAGGGGTGCTGGGAGGTAGTCGGGGACAAGAAAAGGAAGCGGAATGCCGCCAAGAAAGCAGCCTGAAAGGCCAGAAGGGCCAGGGCTGCCGCGGTGGAAGAAGTACCGAGGTGGCCCCGGGCCCCCCGAACGTCGGCCGTCGTTGTCACTCTGACGGCGGAGGGCGTTTGAAAGGGGCATGGGGTACCTCGAGGTGATGCGCAAGGTAAAGGGCATCGACCTCGAGGACCTCCAGATCTCTGGTGTCAGGTGCAAGGATACCCAGACTGGCGCCAAGCTTTTGGAGGTTCCTTTTTTTTTTTTAATCACCACGGATACCACCTCCACCAAAACCGATGGAGGTGATTATGTCGGACTCGAACCGACCAAAACGCACGCCGTCCATGGGTCCTTGATTGCCGGAGTGGAGAATATACAAGACATATCTCTCGCACCCCGGCAGACCCGGGGACATCTCTGTTGAGCTGACCCTCCTCTGATCCGGCGAGGAGACTCGCTGCGTCGAAGGATATCGTACGGTACCCCCTGATGACCCTGATGGCCATCGTGCGCTGCGGGGCGTGCAGTTTCTGCACGTGTCTGGCCTTCAGGGTCTCCGCCCAGCTTTTGGAGGTTCCTGGCACCACCAGTGGCCCCAAAGCTGACGCCCTAGCAGCTAGGCTTAGGGCAACACTGGCGTATGACGGGCTTGAACGTATCCGCTACGGCTGAAGAGCTTAGCCTTGCCGTGGCGGAGGCTGGGGGCTGGCGGCTGCCCCCTGGATACAGTAAAGGTCGGAGCGATTCGCTTCGGCCGACGTTGACAGTGGGCGGCAGTTGTCGGCAGCCCCATCGTGGTAGCCCAAAAGGTTGTCGACAGGCGGTGCCTCCTGGTAGGAGGCTTCCTGAGGGTGCAGGCGCGGCTCCTACAGGCCCCACCGTCCAGGTGTTTCAGATGCCTGGCGGTGAGTCATGTGGGGGTGCAGTGCACGGCGGAGGTCACGGTTGGTGACCGCTGCTTGCGCTGTGGTCATAAGGCCGGCACGTGTCAGGCTCCGCTGCACTGTTTTAGATGTGCAGCTGATGGCAAACCGGCCGACCATAGGATTGGTAACAAGTCCTGCACCGGAGGGGAGCCAAAGCCGAGAGGCCGGCTTTCCGCCTCCAGTTCGCGGCGAGTTGCGAAGGACAGGGTTCCATAATGGATCCTTAGCTCCGCATCCTGTAGGTGAACGTGGGCCACGGTGCCGATGCTCAGGTTCTTCTGCTCCAGAGCGTGGCACAATGGTCCTTAAATGTCGCCGTTGTCGCCGATCCTTACACCCACCAGTTTCTCAGACCTGCTTGTGAAACCGACCTGGATGGGTCGGCAGCACTGATGCACAACGCCACTGCAGGCAGACCTCCCCTTGCCGTTATAGCAAGAGGACATGGCTACGTGGCGGCATTTGTGGGGGAGATTGCGGTCGTGGCTGCCTACTTCTCGCCGGACCGAGGCATAGCTGATTACCATCGTTCGCTGGATCAGCTGGCTGTTGTCGTCAATGCCTGTCTGCCGTCAATGTCTTGCATCGCGGGTTTCTATGGGTCTCCCTGCTCGGCGGGTCATCCTGCGCCATCCCACCAGACAACGCCAAGACCCACTGGTCCCACTAATGCTAAGACCACCGCCACCTCGGAGGTCATTCGGCGACCTCCGACTTCCAAGTCATCTCCGCTCATCGCGGGCTTTGCGGGTCTGGAGTCTTCTCCAAACTCGTTCCGCTCCAGTTGTGTATCTCGATTTCCGGCAAAACTACAAGTCCTATGGAAAAACTTAAATTACAAAGTTGTAGGTAATAAAGAGCAACTTTTGTAGCAAGGTAAATATTAGGTATTTACCTTGCTATGTAGATTCCAAAAGTGTGTTTTAAAGTAAATTTGTACAAAATGAACTGAAACGGTAATAACTTACACAAAACTGAATTTGAAGAGAAAAAAAACGTGCTGAAAACTTCATTCTGTCATTCATTGTATTCGGTGCCATGTAATAGAGGGTGACCCATTGACGTATTCCGGGCACTATTGTTGACTCGAGCCATGCGTCTGAGCGCGTGGTTCCTGATGGAGTGTAAATTGGGTCACCACTAATGACGGGGATATCACAGTAAGATTTCTGTTAACAAAACGCGTCATCAGATGCGGGTGAGAAGAAGACGCGCAGGGGAACTTCAAACCATACCTCGTTCCCGCGTGTCTGTTCGCTCAATTTTTCTAGCGGATCATAGTGAAACCTGACATATAGGTAACTGGACAATGGACATGCACTTCACCACGAATACTCTATGTTCATAATGATACCGGGAATATTTTTTTAGAATTGGGACATCTATCGGTATGGGACATTGGCCGTATATTGATAGATGCTCAATTGAATATATTTCTAATTTTCAAGTCATATGTTATTAATAAATAAAATGAATTTTATGGAATTCACTAATAAAATCAGGCGAAAAAATTGTGGTGAAGTTAACAAATATGATACACGTAATGACAAGTTACATATCTACTGTCCGCTAGATGATACTGTTAAGACAGTTTTTTTTTAAATAAAAATAAAAATAATGTTACAGATGAAGTGACAGTAAGTTTTCATTGTTTTCCTGAACAACTTTTGAAACCTATCCCCATAAGTGCATGGTGACATCAAATCATATCTCGTTCCCGTGGGTCTGTTCGCTTAATTATTCTAGCGGAACGTAGTGAAACCTGACATATGCTTACCTGGACATGCAATTTTCATTGTAGTTTGATTACTCGCCAAGAACTAACAACACTTACTAACGCTAACTTCACTACGAATAATATCTATGTTCATAATGATAGCGGGAATATTTTTTTAGAATTGGGACATCTATCGGTATGGAACATTGGCCGTATATCGTAGATGGCTCAATAGAATTTATTTCTAATTTTAAAGTATGTAAGGTATTTATAAATAAAATGAATTTCATGGAATTCATTAATGAAATAAGACGAAAAATTGTGGTGAAGTTAACAACTATGATACATGTAAGACAAGTTACATATCTACTGTCCCCTAAATGATACTGTTAAGACAGTTTTTTTTAATGAAAATAAAAATAAATTTACAGATCAAGTGACCAGTAGGTTGTTTTCCTGAACAATTTTTGAAACCTATGCCCATGCACTTCGTTGTGGAAGATCGTTAAAATGCTTTTTACATGCAAACATTTTCACGTGAAAATACATCCGAGCCCAATCACATTACACTAGAACTGATGAGTGACGTCAGAGCCTAGATACCGCCGCTTTCTGACTTCACCCCGACTGTTTGACTCAGTTGAAGGCTTCTGACCTATTTGCCTTTGCAACAACTCCGCTTACATCAATTCTCCATGGGTCACCCCATCTCACCTCATCCGGTGTCCTACAAGGCGACTAAGGGATAGGACTGTTTAGTTTCAGATAGATATATATACAGCCCCGACTCTTCAGATATTATACATTTGAAAGTTTAAGGAGACTTTTTAGTTTTATGTTTGGATGAAAAAAAATGGCTGAAAGACTCTATGTGAAAGTCATATTATAGTGTGATTATAGATTTCTGTGCGTTGTGGGTACGGGATCAGTATTCCAGGTGGGCGACGAAATTGCAAGTGAGCACTGTGCAGTACCCTACAAACCCCATACGTTTGAACAAATTGAGTGAAAAAAGCATAATCTATACTTATAATAAAACTGTAGAGAGGTCAATTCTGTACATTAAATATATTTACAAAATAATTATTGGGGGATGATTGGTGATCGATACTAATGCAAAAAATGCAATCAGATTTTTTTTTTGTCTTTATGTCTGTCTGTCTGTCTGTCCGTATGTGCACGCATGGATCAAAAACTACTGGAGGGATTTTGATCAAACTTGGTACGATTATAGTTCATATTTCTGACGGCCTCCGTGGCGTGGCGGTAGTGAACGCGATTGCTACGCAGGAGGCGTGGGTTCGATTCCCGCTCAGTGTTCAGGGTGTTTCTATGTATAATATGTATGTATTTACAAAAAAAAAAGTATCTACGTATGTTTATTCGCATTCTAGAACCCGTAACACAAGCTAGTTAAACTATGCTTATCATGGGTCTAGGTGGCGTTGTGTAGATTATACTAGAACATTTCTGGGCAACATATAGGCCACTTTTTATACAAGCTGATACCCGTGGCGTTGCCTGCGCTTCGTTTATAGGTTGTTTTTGGTCATATCTCCGGTTCTACTTAACCAATTACAACCAAATATACGGCCAATTTCGAGTCTAAGCAAGACCTTGGTAATGAAAAAAACCGCATCAAAATCCGTTCGGTAGTTTATGCGACCAAGGCCGAGATAGAAAGAACGAACAATCAATTAAGTATACGAAATCGATACTTCCCACGTTTAAATTCGGAAATAATTTCACAGCTTCAACATATGTTGCATCAAATTAATTCATATGTATGTAGTTTTAAATAAAAAAACAGCCCAGATAGTCACTACCTGCAGTAGTAATAGGTGTTGTATGCGATCTTATAATTGATGCGAATATATTATAGTTGCATCCTTACTGAACTGCAGATTATTGTAACGGGAAGCGGGTTTCGGGATTGGAAGTAAACAACCTCGAGCGATTTTACACTTTATTCAAGCCACCAACTCACAACAGTCTTTAGCGTATACACAGTCTATTGTCCGAGGCACTCGTACACACTTAGAGGACTGTACTGCAACGCACTGTCTTTACACACAGTCTCTAGAACGTCCACGTTCACTGAGCGTTTTTAGTTCACAGCACATGCAGTATTGCACATGCACCACTAGCACTTTCACTTGTACTTTTTAACAGCACTATTACTTGCACTTTTCACTTTACTTCTTCTTCTTCTTGTTTTCACTTCAACCACTGAGACTAAACTGACTCTTTGGCGCTCCCGGTGCTGTTTATATACCATGCAGAATCTTCTGGAAATCCTAATTTCGCTAGTCTTTTCCATCGTCATTACGATCGTAATTTCGATTCTCTTTATTTACAATTATTCTAGTTCTTTCCATTTGAGGAGTTCAATTTCAGAACTTGGGCTCATTTTCGAGTATATTCTGTCAAATGCTTCAATCATTGACGGCTTACGTCATGAGTGGTGACATTCGTAACACTACCCCTTTCTAAGGCTTAGTTGCACGAACTATCTGTCATGGTCATGGTCAAAAACAACGGTCACCGTCAAATTTAACAGTTTGATAGTAATGGTTTGGTTAACTCTATGGTTAGTACACAGAACAGAAAAACTAGTAGAAGTGCGACGCGATAGCTGCAGTAGCAGAACCGATGTCGTAAAACTCACACACATAACCGTTAATAATACCGTGCTCTACTAGTAAATAATTGTTTTTTTGGCCTACCCTTTCCGGGATATAGGCGTGAGTTTATGTTATGTTATAATACATTAAAATATTTAATAATTTAAATAAAAAACATTGTTATTCGTTTTACAAATACCTTTCAAATTTAGAATTTCGAAATTGGACCTTCATATTTTAAAGAACTTTCTAAAGGACGGCCAAGGACAGATTATGTAGTTGGAAAGTTCATCGCGGAACAATTCTTTTTAAAATCTATGGTTGGCACTGTTTATAGAAAAAAAAATATATATTAAAAAGTTACTTTGTCTCACGCAGTGGGCGAAATCGCATTTTGCACACTGTTGTTATGCAGTAAAACTTACTTGTTTGAGCTGCCGTAGTGAAAAAAGTATTTATGGCATTTCATACTTTGAATTGAAAAGCTTGAATATTTACGAAAAAGTTTAGACGTATTCTTATCAAAAACGTTCATATTATCGAATTTATCCTTCGTAGCATAAATACGCCAACCAATGACACGCGTGTACCGACTACATGCCGCTTCCACTTATTTTTGTTTTCCATGATTTTGTAGCTCTGTTTTTGCAGAATTTGACGTTTGAGCGTGGCTGGTCATAGTTACAACCAAGGCTATGACGTTTTATACCTGACCGTACCGGTCAACCAGCTTTGTCACGGTCAAAGTAAGATCGTGCAACTAAGGCTAAGACATGCTCGTCCCGAGCATCGTTAGGACCGTAGTAACGAGCCAGTCTGTCGACGTGAACCACTTTAGCGGAGCTTCTTGGCGTCTTTTGAATTCTATAAGTGACATCATTAATTCTTGTTATCACTTTGTAAGGTCCTTCCCAACTTGGCTGAAGTTTCGGTAATAATCCTTGCTTCCGTACCGGGTTATGAAGCCATACTGACGACCCTTCCTCAAAAACACCTTAAATTGGCACTTCTGTCATAACGTGTTTTCATTCGTTCACATGTTTGTAAATTTGCTTCTCTCATATATCTGTGAACTTTATCCAATTTTCTCCTTAACTCATCAGCGTAATCTGTTCTTATGACTCGTATAATTGTGTCTTCTTTTCCCTCCATAGGCACCTTTGTTGTTCCACATTTAATGACTCCGTTTACGATATCAATTTCGCACTGATGATTTTTCATAAAGTCCAAACCGATTATGCAGTCATCTACTATATCAGCTACTACAACCTTCTGCCAAAAGAGTTTATCGCCCATCTTAATTGCCACTACCCGTTCTCCTTTAACTGGTATACGTTGACCGGTAGCTGTAGTTAAATGTATAGTTTCAGTCTGGTTCTTTATCTTTCCATAGTCCTTCAAAATCCGTAACCCAACTACCGTACGCGATGCTCCAGTATCCAAAGTTAATTGACATTCATTTCCGTTTACTCTTCCACTGACAGTTAGACTATTTCCATTTGTGCTTTGATAGATTTTAACTTTTGAAGCTTCACGACTACCGGCTAATGTCCACCCCTTAAACTGGGACGGAATTAGTTTTCCGCCGTCTCCGACGCTTGTATTCATACGGTTCGGACAAGCATTCTTGAGATGACCTCTTGTCCCACATTGATAACAGCGGGGAGCGAAGTTCCTCCGTCTATTTTCTTGCTCGGATGTCATTACCCTTCGCAGGCGCCCACTCTCATATTCACCACGGACGGCCTCTACTTCAAGTGCATGTGCCACAGCTTCTTTGACTTCCGGATGATGGGCCAAACGTACAGCGGTTCTTACTTCCTTATCACGTATTCCATCGACGAAGGTTTGTAGCAGCATCCTCTCAATGAACGTCGCAGGAGAGGACTGATATGCCTTCCTCACAAGCTTCTCTACTTCTAAAGCCCATTGTTGCAGTGTCTCTGTAGACTTTTGCACCCTGTGAAGAAGAGGTGCTGCAAATATAACCAATTTCATTAGATTCTATGATCAACTGACAAAACTACAAGTCAAACAGGTAATATTGTGTGCACTACCTTATAGTAAGGGTCTTACAGATGCAGAAAACAATGTCAGATATAATATAAACAGGAAACTGCATACACTGACTACCTATGGTAGGAACATAGATTTATTTGACTGTAACTTTGTATTACAGAATAATTTTATTTTGACAAGAGATAGTTTTTCACTATCAAAATTTTTACAGCGACAGGTTGCAAATTTATTGGGCAACTTTTTATTTAACATAGCCAATTTGGCTAATATAACAGCTCCTATTGAGCTTAACAATTATTTTTTTTTTTTTTTTTTTTTTTTCTCCAATTTGGCAAGTAAGAAATGTATGCCAATGTCAAGTTAAAACGAGGAAACGTTTATTTGTACAATGTAAAACGGAACGGAATTGGGGAAAACAAAAGGAAAGAACAGGATCAGATAGGTGAAAAAAAAAACATTAAAATCTAAACACAAATACATAAATACAAATACAATCTACAATTTAACATCATTATGTTTTATAAATAAATCTATAGCTTCTAATACTTGTTTATTAAAAGGATACATAAGTAATAAAGGAATATGAGTAGGTAATGGAATACTAGGAAGAAGATCAAAAAATGGAATATCAAATTGACGGCAAGCCAGAAATAGGTGATTTAAGTCACCCACTTCTGCCCCGCAATCACAAATAGGACTGTCTCTGATTTTAATTTTGGCCAGATGTGCAGGAGTGCAAGCATGTCCCAGACGCATCCTTATTAATGATGTTGTTAATCTTTTATCTAAATTTAAAAAAGCAAACCACGGCTTATTGGGAATGTTAGGTTGAATGTTATAATAAAAAAGTCCTTTTGTTCTACTGCTAAGCTGCCAAGATTTTTGCCAAGTATCGAATAGGTAGCGTTTGGCACCACTATAAACATCCTCACCAAACAGCTTGTATGGGACCATATCTCCACAGGAGACAGCTTCCTTAGCTATTTTGTCAGCAATTTCATTTCCCACAATACCCGAGTGACTCGGAATCCAAGCGAATTCAACAACAAAATTCTTACAGTGGCATTCATATAACAAGTTTTTAATGGCAAGTATTATTGGATTGTTTACAGCTTTAAATGGATTCTTTTTAAGTGATTCTAGAACTGCAAGTGCGTCCGTTAAAATGATAGAGCTTTTAAGTTTTGTTATTAAAATGTATTCTAAAGCCTTAAGGAGAGCAAAACATTCAGCATTGTAAATAGAGGTCTCTGGAGGCAGTTTAATTTTTTGTACGACATTATAATTCATGTGATACACACCCACCCCTACTGGTTCTGGGAATGGATGTTTGGAAGCATCGGTGAATAGTTGGTGTGAAATTGAATGGTTGGTAAAATCTGAATAAAAGTTTATTGTTCCTTTGATGCTAGGAAATAACACCAAAGATTCATAATTGACACTATAAAGAGGTAAAAGAGGAGACTGGTGGATAGGAGATGACAAGGATTTAAATTTTAAATAGCTTTCTAAAATATATGGTTTACTTTTATGACGCCAGTAAGAGCTATTTTGAACATACTCTGACAGATTGTGTAATTTTGTGTGAAGAGGATGATTTGAAATAAGAAGAGATTTAAAAATAAATCTGTCTGAAAGGAATTGTCTCCTTAAATGTAAAGGGGGCTCCGACACTTCCACTTGTAATGCATTGATTGGACTGGATTTCATAGCACCAGTAATAATTCGCAAAGCTTTAGCTTGTATGTTATCCATTAGTACAAGGCTTGATTTACTACACAAACTGAGCAAATATGTGCCATAATCTAAAACACTTCTGATAATAGCATTATATACTAATTTTAATGAAAACGGGTGAGCGCCCCACCATACACCAGCAAGGCATCGAATAATATTGAGAAGACGTTCACATTTATTAACAATGAACTTAGTATGTGCAAATCCATTCAAGCGAGAATCAAGAATTAAACCTAAATATTTGGCGTGAGGTTCAACCGGCAGGGCAATGTTATCATAATATACGCAAACAGAGGGGATGCATCTCTTTCTCGTAAATACCACTGTAGTACTTTTGGAAGTTGATAATTCCAGACCATTGGAATCAAACCATTTCTTTAAGGAAAATAGACATGCAGACAGCATCTCACAAGCTAACTCAGTATCATGGTCTGCATAATATAACAGTAAGTCATCGGCATATTGTAGTAAACAGACAGAATTTCCAATAGATCTATCTAAATCATAAGTGTAAATATTATATAACAAGGGACTTAAAACAGATCCCTGTGGAAGTCCCTTATCCACTACTCTTAAAAAATGTTCATCTTCATGGGATACTTCAATTGTTCTGTTTATTAATAGATTACAAATAAAATTCGTCAATAGTTCGGGTATATTTAAAAGAATTAACTTCTGTTTAAGAATGGAGATAATAACGTTATCATATGCAGATTTGATGTCTAGAAAAGTAGCGACTACCGATTTATTACATGAAAACGAAAGTTGGATGTCCGTTATAAATATGCTAAGACAGTCCATGGTGGACCTACCTTTTCTGAAACCAAACTGACTATTTGAAAGAATATCACTGCTCTCTACGATCCACTCCAATCTATTTTTAACTAGATGTTCGGCAATTTTTGTTATCACAGGCGAAAGAGCTATAGGTCTATAAGAATATGGGTCATTTGGGTCTTTATCTTGTTTCAAAATGGGAATAATAATCTGAGATTTCCATGAAGGGGGAATAATTCCTGAGACTAGAATAGAATTAACAAGATCAAGATAATATTGTAAGCTTACATCACCAAGGTTACATAAAAAAGAGTAAGGAATACCATCTTTCCCTGGAGAGGAGTCTTTAAGTGTACTCAACACAAATTTTAACTCTTGAAGAGAGAAGAGAGAAGATACCATTGATGGAGAATTTGGAATAGGAGAACTTAGATATGTCATTTCAGTAACGGAAGGAGGGGCAAGAATATTTAAGAACTTATTCATTATTAAAGAGGGTATTGTGTTTATAGATGGCTGTGTAAAAGCTGAGCGGAATCTTCTAATTTTATTCCAAACTACCGAAGGGCTTGAACTAGGGCAGAGAGAGGTACAGAAAGATTGCCAGGAAGACTGTTTCTTATTTTTAAATAGGGTTCTTGTATCGAGGATGGCTTGCGATAAAATTTCATAGTTTTCCCAAGACATAAGATGTTTATAATTTGCTTCAGCTTTTTTCCTTTTTTGGATGGCAAGTGAGCATTCTTTGTCCCACCAAGGTGGAGATGGTATGCGTAGAGGGGCATCCCCTTTAGTGGGAAATGTATCGTTGGCTACTTTCAATATTAAATTTGAAAATGCTTCCGAGCAATCTTTTTCATTTCCATAATATATTTGGGGAAGATTGTGTATTTGGTTTTCTATTGACAATTTAAAGGAGTCCCAATCGGAATCATGGGCAATCTTGTGTCTTAACAAAGATCGGCGACTATTGTGAAGTGTTATAGATAAAGGAACAGTTATAATTAAGGGAAAATGGTCACTGCCAGAAGAAGAAGATAAAGGCTGCCAAGAAAGTAAAGGGAATAAAGTTGGTGAGCATATAGATAAATCTATAGCACTAATACGGTGTCCTGGCTTGGATCTGCGGGTAGCGACCCCTGTATTGAGAATGGATAGGTTATTCTTGTCAATTAAATTGTATAGTTCAGTTCCATTTGGATTCGTTTTAGAACTTCCCCATATCTCGTTATGAGAATTAAAATCTCCTAAAAGTATTAAAGGTTGAGGAAGAGTTTGAATTATACAATTGAGTTCTTGAAATATAGATGAAGAAGGGTAGGGTATATAAATAGAAACAAAACAGATGTTTTGAATTTGAACTGCAACCATTTCAAATTCATCACTGTGAGAAGGGATTGGAACTATTGTATATGGTAAATTATAATTTACCAATATGGCAACACCACCGTGTGCGTCACCATCACTTCTGTCTTCCCGAATACAAACATACTTTGAAATTCTAAATAATCGATTGGGTTTTAACCATGTTTCTGATAATGCAATTAAAAAAGGATTATATTCATTAATCAGACTTATCAATTCAGTTTTTTTGCTGACTGCACTCTGGCAATTCCATTGAATTATTATGGATTGATCCATTATCAGTGTAAAGAATTTTAACAGCTTCATGTATAATAAGGGCAGCGTGGGACGGTGTAATATTTGCTTTAGTTAACGATTCAACTAATTGTGTAATTACTTGTAAAATATTGTGATTCTTTGGGCAGGTATCAAAATCGGCGGATTTGTTAAGAGCACAACCATTAGCTGGTTCAGGTAATATGTGCTCTTTAATAATAGCGTCATGGGAAGATCTATCATAACCATGTTGAGATTTTGTCAAGATTTTAGGTTTTAGAAATACAGTTTTTTTATATGAAGAAGTATTAGGTGATACTATATTATTTTGTTGTTTAGATGATGAAGAATTGTGAACATGTAGGTTATTAGAAACGGTAACATCAGCATATGATTTGGAAACCTTTGGGAATAGCTTTTCAGCTTCTGAATATGATATACAATTTTCTGCCATTGATTTTTTAATACTCCTTTGTCTATTAAATTCAGGACATATCTTATTTGTAGCAAAATGATAACCCTGACAATTTATACATAAAGAACTATCTTCACCTATATTACAGGAGTCAGCTGTGTGATCCTGACTGCATTTAAAACATCTTGGCTTGGACCGGCATTGGACTTTGGTGTGTCCATAGCGACAGCAATGGAAACACTGGATAGTAGGGAAAATGTATAAATCAACAGGAAGAGCGTTGAAAAACATAAATATTCGTTTAGGCAAAATTTGGCCATCAAAAGTTAAGACAACTGATTCGGTGGGTTTCCATGTAACAATTTCATTAACTTTGGTTTTATAATTTAACCTTCTCGCCTTAATAATGGCACCACAACCAACTGGAACTGTCATATTTGATAATATATCCTCCTCAGACAAGTCTGAGGGGATACCTCGAACTATCCCCATTCGAGTAGTTTGGAATGTTGGTATGAATGCTAATAGATTATTTGGCTTTAAATTGTCGTTATTGATAAATTCATTAGCATTCTTAAAATCTGTAAAGCCTACAGATATTTTATTTCGGCCTATTCTTTTAATACTGCCATTAACAATTTGCTGAACACCATTTCTTTTAAGGAAGTTGCCTAAAGTGATGGGATGAAGAGTAGTTCCATCATTTGGTGAAGAGGAGACTTTTTGCACGTGGACTATATAAGGACCAGTATCAGTTTTGACATATAACTTCCTACCAATGCCAATTGGCCGTGGCTGCTGTGCATTTATTTCATGCGAAGCTGATGAAGTGTCCATGGGAGCAATTGCTGGAGTACTCGTTTCAAGAATTTTGCTACAAATACATATGTTTTCAGTATCAGAACCAATAAAATGCTTTTTGCGTCGTTTGTTGCATGTTTTACACATTTTTATAACCTTCGACCTTTTTCTGCTTCTGGAAGCGGACGAAGCGTCTGACTCCAGCCCAGATTCATTTACATTAATAATACTTGATGGAATAGTAATATACGCCCCTACATCGAGAGGGGGTGACCCCCCTGGATCAGGTGGCTCATTCATACTTATCTACAAGAATGAGAAAACTACTTATACAACTAACCACTTACCTAAATTTATATGTACAAACCAATATACAAAAGGAAAATATGTACAAAAATCTACAACACCCAACTGATCACTTAAATAATTAAAATAAAATATTTAAATTGAAAAGACTTCCCGCCTCCGAGACGTTTCCCGCGCTTTTTCGGTCTAATTCTTAACAATTATTGTGACGTTGACGTTACTGACAGTATGGATAGGGATATCCAAAAAAAAAAACTAAATCACTTGACAACAGATAAAAAAACATCTTGCAACTTTTCTCACACGTCCGAATGTAGCGGACATGCTAAAGCGGCTTTTGAGGCAATTGAGTTGTGTAATAATGAAATTGTCTTAAAGCCTAAATGTAATTTTAAGACCAGAAATACATTATTGTACCTGGTGCACCAGAACGTCGAAGGACTAATAAATGGTAAAGAATTGGAATTGGAGTTGCACATGACCTTGAATAATATAGATATTTTTTGTGTAACAGAACATTGGTTAAAAGACCATCAGATCATGTTCAACTTCAAAAATCACCAGGTAGCAAGCTCGTTCAGTAGAAAGAATTTCAATCGTGGAGGCTCCCTAATTATCATTAATAAGAATATAAAATGTAAGGAGCGTAAAGACATAGTAAGCCTCTCTATTGAGCGAGTGATTGAGATGGCTAGTATTGAGTTTGAGCAGTTCATTGTAATAAGCGTATACAGTCCCCCGGACGCGCCCTATGCAAGATTTGAAGAGAGGATGGAAGAAGCGCTTTTTAAATGCCGTTACTCGAAGAAATCAATAATTGTTTGTGGAGACTTTAATGTCAATATTTTAGAAAATACCTTAGTGCCAATAGAGAAAAACAAAATGTTGAATCTGTTTAAGTCCTTTAATCTTATTAATATGTTTTTGGAACCTACTAGAATAACGGCAGCTAGTGCCACATGTATTGACAACATTTTCACAGATATTAGACCAATCGACAAACTTATTGTGGATGCCGTGCATTCGGATCATCGTGGTCAATTAATAACCTGTGAAAGAAATATTTGTAAGGCTAGTAAAAAAGACATTAAATTTGTACCGATTAACCAATATCGTTTGGAGAGTTTCAAAGAAAGTATAGTGAATAAACTACCTCACTTGCCCTCGTACACTGATGTCGAGGAGTCTTATAGTAACTTAATCAACCTAATCAATACTGAGTTTGGGAGAATTTTTACCTCAAAAACATTATCGATTGGTAGCCGTACGGTTTTCAGCGACTGGGCGACATCAGGTTTATATAAAAGCAGGAGGAGATTGTATGAGCTGTATTCTGAAAAATCATACAACTTCAGCCCTGCTTTTCAGAATTATGTAAAAAATTACTCCAAAACATTTAAGCGAGCCTGTTCCTTGGCAAAATCAATTTTCATCAAAAACAAAATATCGAATTCTGCGAATAAAATTAAAACAACTTGGAACATAATAAATTCTGAATGTGGGAGATCTTCATCATTTGTAAGAGATTTCCATTTAAAAATAGATGATCGCCATGTCACGGAGGATTTGGCAGTTGCGACAGAGTTTGAAAGTTTCTTCACAAACATACCTTTATTAACAACAAAAACTCTTCAGTCGTCTGCTGCATCCGCCGAGTCATTGCTTACGGATTCATTTCCCAAGTGTAAGGATACTTTCGTATTCTCAGTTGTTAGTAGCTACGACATCACAAAAGCCTTTAAATCTATTGATATTAAAAAGACCGCGGATCTATGGGGATTATCTGTCAAAACTGTATCAAGTATTATTGATGTCATTGCTCCCCACCTAGCAACTGTGTTTAATGATTGTATTAGTAGCGGCATATTTCCTGATTTAATGAAACATAGCAAAGTCATACCTTTGTTCAAGGCTGGCAGCGCCACAGACCCCTCTAATTTTCGACCCGTTTCAGTGTTGCCGACCTTGAGTAAAGTATTTGAGAAATTAATTCTAGGGCAGATGCTGGCGCATTTTGGTGAAAACAAATTGTTTCATGATAAGCAGTTTGGGTTTACTAAGGGACGTTCGACAACTGATGCTGGAATAGAATTATTAAATTGTATTTATAAGGCCTGGGAGGATAAGCATGATGCATTGGGTATCTTTTGTGATCTATCCAAGGCTTTCGATTGCGTCCACCATGATACGTTAATCAGGAAATTAGAACATTATGGGATAAGGAACAAGGCTCTCGAGCTTCTGACTTCATATTTGAACAATAGAATTCAGAGGGTCGACGTTAACGGTACACGCTCAGCAGGGTCTGTGGTTTCTATGGGCGTTCCGCAGGGGTCGATACTTGGACCATTTTTATTTTTAATTTATATTAATGACCTCCCCTACTACGTAGGGGATAAAAATAATATTGTTTTATTTGCTGACGATACTTCGTTAATATTTAAAATTAAAAGACAGTTACACAATTATGACGAAGTGAATAGCGCAATCTCAAGAGTGGTTCATTGGTTTAGTACAAATAATCTTTGCCTTAATGGTAACAAAACAAAATGCATAAAATTTACACTACCTAATGTTACACAGGTGGAAACCAATGTACAGCTCAATGGACAAGTGTTGAACCTTGTGGAATCGACAGTGTTCCTAGGCTTAAGCATCGATGCTAAGCTGCAGTGGGGAACACATATTGAAAAAATAGCCAGTAGGTTAAGTTCGGCTTCGTATGCTGTAAAGAGAGTAAGGACTCTAACAGACGTAGATACGGCTAGAATAGTTTATTTCAGCTATTTTCACAGCATTATGAGCTACGGAATTCTCCTTTGGGGTAATTCCGCGGATCTAAATGCAATATTCGTTCTTCAAAAACGGGCTGTGCGAGCCATTTATAATTTGGGCCCAAGAGTCTCCCTCCGAGATAAGTTTAAGGAAATAAACATTCTTACCGTAATCTCTCAATATATATTCGAAAACTTGATGTATGTTAGAAAAAATATTACAAACTTTCCAAGAGTTTGTGATAGGCATAACCTAAATACCAGACACAAAAATAATCTCGTTGTCTGTGATAGTAGACTCCACAAAATTTCAAATTCTTTTCAGGGTAATTGTATACGCTTTTTTAATAAGCTCCCCTATGAAATTAGAGATTTGCCTATCAATAAGTTTAAAAATTTAGTAAAAAATAAGTTATGTCAAAAAGCTTACTATAAAATCCAGGATTATTTGGATGATAAACAAGCCTGGAAATGAACTGTTCACTCCACTTGCTACTCAGCTAAATTTTGTATCTAGACTAAGTAAACTATTGTAAATAGACCAAAAAAAAAGAAAAGCCCGCTGAGTTTCTTGCCGGAGTCTTCTCAGGTCGGGGCCGCGTTTCGAACCGGTGGTCCATTTGCATTTGATAAAATATTGTTTGTATTGACGTTTTGTAAGTGCCGTTTACTGGTCTATGCAGAATAAATGATTTTTGATTTTGATTTTGTCCCGAAGCTGGACTCGAAATACATGCTCCAAATGAGCATCGCCGTACCTTGACTCTAAAGCATCAAGGAGCTCTTGATAAGAAGCCTCAATCTCTATGGCCTCTAACACCGTTGCTGCTTGGTTTCTCAGGGCTAAGATGAGGCCAGTCCTCGCTTGTTCTTCACTCCAGCCATTTAGTTTCACTATTAGCTTGAAACTGTCTCTTATATGCATTCCAGGACGATGTTCCGTCGTATGGAGGCACCTTGAAGCCTTCTCTTGAAGAGACTACGGCAACCGGTGCTGTTGTGCCTGAAGCCTTGATTTTTCGTAGTTCACCCTCAACTGTTGAGATGCGTGCTTGAAGGTCCACCAGCATGCTTTCATGACTTTCTACCGTTTTCTGCACCTCCTCCACTTTCTTAATGGTCTCCGTGATTACTGAGAGAACTCGGTCTACCATCGCTCGTAGTTGCTCCTCCTGGCGGCGCGCTTGTTCCTCCTGGCGGCGTGCTTGCTCCTCCTGCATGGCGCGCAGTTGTTCCTCCTGGCGGCGCGTTTGCTCTTCCTGGCGGCGTGCTTGTTCCTCCTGGCGGCGTGCTTGTTCCTCCTGCACGCCACGCAGTTGCTCTTCCTGGCAGCGTGCTTGTTCCTCCTGCATTGCACGCAGTTGTTGGAAGAGTGCGCTTATGTCCATCGGCGAAGGTGCACTTAGAGGTTCCTGAGTACCTGAACCATGTGCGGGGACAGCAGAGCGTCCTTCGCCAGCATCACGTCGATTACTAGGGCCTTCGACATGTGAGACCGCTGGGTCGAGTTCACCTTGTTCTCGTCCCGTAGTTCTGGACCGTGTGTTAGGTCGCTCTGGATGATCTCTTGGCGTAAACGGCATCGTTTCTTCCAATCCCACTTCTGACACCAATGTAACGGGAAGCGGGTTTCGGGATTGGAAGTAAACAACCTCGAGCGATTTTACACTTTATTCAAGCCACTAACTCACAACAGTCTTTAGCGTATACACAGTCTATTGTCCGAGGCACTCGTACACACTTAGAGGACTGTACTGCAACGCACTGTCTTTACACACAGTCTCTAGAACGTCCACGTTCACTGAGCGTTTTTAGTTCACAGCACATGCAGTATTGCACATGCACCACTAGCACTTTCACTTGTACTTTTTAACAGCACTATTACTTGCACTTTTCACTTTACTTCTTCTTCTTCTTGTTTTCACTTCAACCACTGAGACTAAACTGACTCTTTGGCGCTCCCGGTGCTGTTTATATACCATGCAGAATCTTCTGGAAATCCTAATTTCGCTAGTCTTTTCGATCGTCATTACGATCGTAATTTCGGTTCTCTTTATTTACAATTATTCTAGTTCTTTCCATTTGAGGAGTTCAATTTCAGAACTTGGGCTCATCTTCGAGTATATTCTGTCAAATGCTTCAATCATTGACGGCTTACGTCATGAGTGGTGACATTCGTAACATTATTTTGAGCATTGATTGTTGATGTTGTTCTCAATAGGTTCTTTTCTTTCTTATCTTATTACAATAATAAAAAAAAATTAAAAAATAAATGCTTCGCTTCTCTTGCTTAACAGTTAACACAATTAACACTACAGAATAGAATAAGAATACAGAGAGATCCGGAAGTATCCGTTTGCCTTGCTTTCAAATCGTGCTTTTCAGCGCGATCATTCATCATAAATCACTAATTCTAAATTATTGTATTTTCATTCCATACTTAGGTATAGTACTTATACTTTACTTACTTATATTTACTTCCAATCCAAATAAATACCTACCTAAATTGAAAATGTGCAATCAAAACATTTCTTAGATAACATTCGCACGTATAACAGTGCATTTTAAATGACATCATTTGGTGCACAACAAATTTCAGAAGGCCCGTTCACGCTTACATTTAAAATGAAAGGTCAAGTATACCACTTAATAGGATCCCTACTGCCTGAAGACCAACCTAAGTTCCTACAAATCTATTATGTGTCCGATTACAACGAACAATCAATTAAATACGAAATCGATACTTTTCACGTTTAAATTCAGAACTGATTTCACAGCTTCAACATAAATGTTGCATCAAATTAATTCATATGTATGTAGTTTTAAATCGGCACTAGAAGCTCTTCCCCAAGAACACGATAACAATTACAAGATAGTCATACATATATTTGCTAAACATTAATTTTATATTTTTTTACGTTTTCTAAGTGTCGCTTTAATGGTCAATACAAAATAGGTAAATGATTTTGACTTTTATTTCATTACTGCTAAAATTGTACACAAATCTATGTAGGTATAATATATTTTTACTGTAATGTATGCTATAAAAATATGCTGTAGATCGTTTTCGACCTGAAGCGATGACACGCGCGATCCGACTTCCACGCGGGCAGAGCCGCGGGCAACAGCTAGTATAAGAATAAAATTAAACGTCAATATTATGAATCCGAATTAAACTGTCAAGTGATTATTTGAAATGTCAAAATTAGTTCAGTCAAAAGTACTAGTCAAAAATGTTTTTATTTGCTACTAGCTGCTGTCAGCGGCTTCGCCCGCGTGAACTTCTATCCCGTTCCCGCTGCTCCATAAAATCCTTTCGTAGAGTTCAAGGAACAAATGAAAAAAAAAATTACTCAAATTGGTCCAGCCGTCTTCGAGTTATGCCCTTACCAACATCTTTTGCGATTCATTTTTATATGTATAGATTAAGGCGAACTAGGTACTAACTAACTAGGAGGTAGTACTTACTAACTACTACTAAATTATAATTGCAGCAATAAAAATCAAAGATGGAAGCACGTACAGCAACATCACAAGGAGGGCTACAGATGCGCCACATGTGACAAAAGGTTCGCCTTCAAGAACAACCTCGCCCGGCATGAACTGTAAGTATACTGTAGCACTAGCATGAACTCCTATCGAATTCGTAATGTAAAGGTTTCGAGAGCCGAAATGAGCTGTCCAACTGGGAAAGCACCTCCGCCCTACAGAAGACCGCGGTCATAATAACCATCGTGTTGTGTTCCCGCCGGTAAGTAGGGTAGCCAGAGCTCACTGTACCCCTCCTTCCCCTCCCCTTCCTAGCCTCCCCACCCCTTCCCAGCTCTCCCCCTTTCCCTTCAGGGTGGGCAGCGCGTGTGTGACACTCTTAGTGTTGCACACGTTCATAGGCCACGGTGACCGCGTTCCATCAGGCGGGCCGTGTGGTTGTCTGCCACCTACGTAGTATAAAAAAAAAAAAAAACGGAGCATTGTGAGTCTGCCTCTTGTGAACCTGTGTGCGTGTGTAGCCCGCCAATCGCAATGCTCCGTTCTGTCGATACCTTTACATTACGAATTCGATAGTATTTCGTGCTTAGGCTACTGAGCTTAAAAATATTCAGTCCACGGGTTTCTTAGTCAAATTATTTCTATTGTCATATTCTGAAGCTCAGACTAAGAGAATGATATAGACGGAACGCATATAACTGGCACGTGACGTCACCAAAAGTAATAAGTACCAAATAAATAAATATATATAAATAAACTAGCTGTTGCCCGCGACTCCGCCCGCGTGGACTTCTGATCCCGTTCCCGCTGCTCCATTCCGAGCATTTTCATGTTTGTTTACCTTTTAAACCTTGTCTGGACTTCCAAGAATAATTCAAGACCAAAATTTGCCAAATCGGTCCAGCCGTTCTCGAGTTTTAGCGAGACTAACGAAGAGCAATTCATTTTTATATATATAGATAGATATAGAGTACCACGGTAGCCTAGTGGTATGGGTAATGGACTGCTGAGACGAGGTCTCGGGTTCGATCCCAGGTTTTACCATGGCACACACCAATGACTTTTCGATGCTTTTCGAAGTTATGTGTGTCTTTATCGCAGGTTTATAAGTACCCAGTTATGTCGACGGGTACCCATTGAATGCAGACCGCCTCCAATCGGTCGGATTGCAGGTCGATGGGGTGGGCCTATGTTCAGCAATGGACGTCCTGTGGTTGAAATGATGATGTATAGAAATCTACCGGATCTGAAATGATTATTGCTCCGCTCCCATGGATGGTAGCATGATGATATATAGCCTATATTACTCCTAGATATTGTGGCTTTTTATAGGTGAAAGCATGATTGAATTCGGTCCAGTAGTTTCGGAGCCTATTCGTTACAAATAAACAAACAAAAAATTAAATCTTTCCTTTTTATAATATCAGTCTGATACTCTCCAAGACATTAATTGGTGGTGCTTGTGCGGCTAAGCACGTAATTAATTTCCTTGCCATTTACACCGCATAGCAAGGAATTGGTTTAATTTTTTTTTCCAAATTTAGGTATTTAGCTGCAACTTTTTCGGTTAGGAGTTCATTTTCGGCATACCCATTTTCTTACAAAGTGCCCGATTGGCGGCAATAGGCTCCCTACCTATTACGTGGGACCGAAATTCATAGTTGGCGAAATGTGGGTGTTCAATACAACTCTGCCCACCCCTTCGGGGATTATGGGCGTGAGTATATGTATGTATGTATCACTATCACTACATAGTATAAAATAAAGTCGCGTTTTCTGTCCCTATTTTTCTTGTCCCTTTGTATGCTTAAATCTTCAAAACTATGCAACGGATTTTCATGCGGTTTGTTTCAATAGATAGAATGGTTAAAGGGGAAGGTTTATATGTATATAACACCATGCTACAACAAACAGGTGCGGAGCAGGAATGAAAAATGTTGCAAAAACGGGGTGACGCAGACGAAGTAGCGCGAGTCAGCTAGTAATAAAATAATAAAGAAACTTACACATTTTTCTGCTCTCAATATCATTTACGTAATTAGAATATGGGAGACTGGTGCTCAAACTAGATTGGATCCAGTATCTCAGACCATCAGTGGATACCTCATCATTCTAGGGTCAATAGTGGAAATCAAATAAAACAAACAAAGCACATAATCTGTTATGAAATTTATTTTAATTTCAATTCAAGTATGTAAACCACTTTGACTTAACAGGCTCTTAAAGACGTTGTTGGATCCAGCTCAAGAAATGAGTAACTCGTACGAAGGCAGCAGGGAAGCTACGCGTGCAACCGAGTGCAGATCCGAAAGATGTTATACCAATCTGTAAAAGAAGAAACCATGGTTAAGCAAATTGCAAGATTTTACTAAACTAAGGTCATCGATGAAGAACTTCAAAATTATCAGAATCTGTTCATAAATCGGCTCAGAAATGAACCCCCTAGACCGAAACTGACATACCCACAGAGTTAGATACGGACATAAACAAAATCAGCAACCTTTTCGAAACGTAGACTCGTGTGCGTCACTCGCAGAGTCAATTACAAAAATATGCGTACCAGTATAGGACGACCGTTAGAAGTGACGACGAGAGGTCCGCCGGAGTCACCTCCACAAGTGCTCCTGCCTCCAGCACCGCTTGTACAAACGTTGCCGGCTGTCACAATAGTGAATGCTTGGGAGCATACGGCGTTGGTGATTACTGGCAAATCGGCGTGGCTGAGGCGTTGAGCCGTACTAATTCCATGACCTATACCTATAAAGATGTAATACATGAGAAGTATATGTATGGAAACATCTTATATTAAAATGTCTTTCAATGTATGATCCTTACCGTCACCAGTACGACCGAATCCAGAAGCAGTCGCAGTCCAACCAACGAAGGTGTTACTGAGTTCTCGACCGCTGGGCAGGGCAATGGGGCCGACGTTGTCTGTGCACAACAATTACCTAGATTATGATCTTCATCGTCCCACAAGCCTTTTCTTAACTAATTTAGGGTTTTACTAAAACGGCCAAAATTCGATACTCTACATGACTTAAGTACCTATAACGAACTAACTTGCTCAACGACCTCGGATGTTGAGAATAGTCACTCATCCTAAAATTGACCTGACTAGTGTTGCTTAACCTTGAATCAATCAATTAGTCTATCGCCGTCCACTGCTGGATATAGGCTTCTCCCAATATGTGGCATTGCTTCCGATCATCATCCTTCTGCATCCAGTCTACTACTGGTCATCTGGTTAGGGAGGTCCCACCTTCCGTCCGACAAATTGAAGACGATCACGAACTTAAAGGATCGACGTCCCACCTGCTTTTAGGAGATTGATAAAAATTCCGTCGTCACTGTTTAATTAGTTAACTTTGCAATGTACTCTACTACCATTAACTGTATATGTGTAAACTACTCTATTACCATTCTCACCACAATGCCTACTCTCAACTCGATCGCATTCTCAATAATATCTCAAACTCTCAATCAAATCTCTCAAATAACTGCTCAATAATAATATGTTATATTATTGTTTTTATACACAATAATATAGGATAAATGTTAAGAAATATTAAAAATAATTTGAATTGAGTTTTTTTTATACAACTTAGGTCGCAGACAAGCACGCGGCCCACCTGATGGTAAGTGGTTACCGTGGCCTATGGGCGAGTGGAACACCGTGGGAATAACACTTGTGCCGCAACCCCTGTAAGAACAGAGACATTCTGTGTCGTCAGCGCAAAAGATGTAGGATTAGCCTTTGATTTTCCTACTGACAACACAAAATCTCTCTAGTGAGCTCTAGTTTTCGGTGTTTTCGGTGATGAGTAGGGCTACCCTACTCACCACAAAAAACACAACACAAGCTTATTAAACGGCGATAGTCTGTAGGGTGGAGGTACTTCCCCAGTCGGACTGCTCGATTGGGACGAATATACCGTCGTGTCCTACCTCCTTTTGAGTGGAATAATAATAATAACTTGCAACACTGAACTGGAAAATTCACATATTTTTCCTCGCTACATATCACACATCATTTAAGTATAACAAAAGCAAACAAAAGCAGTGATAAGTACAGGCCCGAAGTAGACCTAATGGCATCCGTGTCCTGGCTATGTTTCAGTGACCTTTTTGGGGAAACTGAAGGTTTTGGTCTGTGCAATTGCAGACGAACTCATCAAGACGAATAACTATATCTGGAGAACCAATATCATGAGGGATGGCACCATCGACATTTATGTCTAGCGTGCCACCAACCTGGTGAATCCCTCAGGCATATTACTTCCGTCTTGCTAACGGTGAGTACTTGCACAGACATAATCAAGTAGCCAGGATAATCCACCATCGACTTGTTCTGAAATATAACCTTGTAGGAGTTGAGGTACCGTACTTATAGATATGTTACTGAGCCAGTTCTGGAAAATGGTCATATCACATTGTACTGGGATCGATCTACCATCATTGATAGGACTGCTGTAGCCAACAGGCCTGACATTGTGGTGATAGACCGATCCGAGCGCCGAGCATCAATTGTTTTAAAGGTGTATTTTTTTGTAATAATATTTAAAAATGTAAAAAGATATGAAAATTATTAGAATAAAGAGAAATACGTAATAATAGTTAAATTTTTACCTATGTGAATTAGATTGTTGGATGAAGTAGTTTATAGACTAGGTAGAGCGATACTTCTAGGGTAATAAAATACAGGGGCACGTCCCAAGAGCTTTCCGGTACGTCCCCGTCGTGTGCCCTGGACCCCAACGTGACCACCGTAACGGAGTGGCACGTTGGGTGACCGAATCCGGAAAAGCGTATCTTGCGGCAAGCAGTTTACTGTGTTTTTTGCGATCTCCGACCGTGACGGCACTGTCCTTTTGAGGACGATGTCGAGCACTGGCAGGGAGAGTGAGTCGCGCCGGGACCAAGTTCCCGAGCGACAGGCGCGTGAGCGCGTGGAGGAGACGGGTGAGACCCGTCGTCGTTCGGTGAGGCTGTCGAGGCTGTCGAGGCCTCCTACACCTGCGCCTTCCACCGAATCCGACATGGATGTCGGCGCGACATCGTCGCGCGAAGGCAGCGCTGCCGGAAAAAGGCAGCGCAGCGAGGAGGAGACCGAGTCCCCGGTCCTCCAAGGTGCGGCAAAACGTCCGGCCATCGAGGAACTGGACCTCGATGTGTTCCGATTTTCGGACTCAGCGGCAGGGTCGCGTTCGTCCTCTGTGGCGTCGCGATCCTCAAGGAGGCATGCAGCGGACCCTGCATGGAAGGAACTACCCACATCCGATCTGGTGGGTACGGTCCGAAACAGGATGGACGTTGTTCTGACGGTTGCCAACAAGTCCAGGAACTTAAGCGGTCGATTCATAAAGGCCCTCAAGGACGCGGCATACGATGCTGTCGATGCCGTGACCGTGATGGAGGGCCGCAACGTGAACGACGAGGTGGCCACCCTTCGGGCGGAGGTGGAAAGGCTGCGGATAGAGGTCCGTTTCCTCCGGGAGGAGAAGGCAGCGGCGAAGTCAGCCGCTGTGCCCCCACTGGAGGAAATGTCGCGGGCCATTATGGACCGAGTGCTGTCCGCGGTGGACGCGAGGTGGGCGGGCATGGAGTCTAGACTCCTGCCGGAGCCACGCCTACGCCCGCCCCTAGCGTCTGACACCAAGCGCAATGCTGACCCTAAACCCGGTCCATCGGGGGTTTCGCGGCCGTCACCACCGGCGCTCCCCTCTGAGCCGTTGCCACCGCCCCCTTCTAAGCCGTCGCTGCTGCCCCTTGCCTCGCAAGCCGGGTCATCGAAAGGGAAGGGAAAGGGGAAGGGAAAGGGGAAAAAGAGTACCCCCAAAGAGACTGAGCCGAGGCCGCTACCAGCTGCACCGTCGTCAACAGACGAGGGATGGACGACGGTGGCCAAGAAGGCCAAGAAAAAGAAGCCTGGAGCGCCAGCTGCTGCCCAAGAGGCCAGCACGTCAGCCCGGACAGCGGCTTCCTCTGCACCCTCTTCTTCAAAGAAGAAGAGGCGTACACGCAGGAGGAAGGGTCCGCGTACACCCCGCACTTCGGCAGTAGTGATAACACTGCTGCCGGAGGCTACTGAAAAGGGCGTTACGTACGCGGAAGTTATACGGGGGCTGAAGTCGCAGGTTAACCTGCAGGACTTCAGTATCTCCCGCATGAACTTTAAGAGGGCCCAGACCGGTGCCACCATATTGGAGGTGGCCGGTGACTCCAGCGCGGAGAAGGCAGACAGGCTGGCGGCGCGTCTCCGGGAGGTGCTCGGCTCTGAGACGGCGAACGTGGCCAGGCCGGTCAAGTGCGCAGACTTGCGCATTACCGGTCTGGACGACTCGGTTACAAGGGAGGAGGTGGCTGACGCAGTCGCGCGCTGCGGCAGCTGCCCTCCCTTGAATGTCAAAGTAGGCGAGATTCGCAGAACATTGAGGGGGAGTGGCACGGTGATAGTCACCTGCCCAGTGGAAGCGGCCAAAAAAGTGGCCGCTGGGCGTTTGTTAGTTGGCTGGGTCTCTGCCCAAGTAACTCTGCTTGAGCAGAGACCCTTGAGGTGCTTCCGGTGCCTGATGTCTGGGCACGTCAGGTCACAGTGCACCTCACAGGATGACCGCGGTGAAATATGCTACCGCTGCGGTCGTCCTGGCCACAAAGCCGCGGTATGCTCGGCCGACCCCCACTGCGTCATCTGCGCAGCAATGGGTGGCGGACCGAGCAACCACATAGTAGGCGGCAAAAGTTGCCGCGGGACAAAGCCCAGAAAGGGCAAAAAGGCGGCCGGAAGGACCCCGGCTGCCCCAGGTCCTGTGGCAGCGACGCCCCCGCAAGGGCGAGAGGAAGCGATGGAACCGTAATGGACGGTATCCCCCATCGCTTCCTCCAGGCGAACTTGAACCACTCCGCACGGGCGCAGGACCTCCTTCTGCAGTCCATGGCGGAGTGGTCAATTGATGTGGGTATTGTTTCCGACCCGTACTTTGTCCCTCCCCACGATCTGTGGCTGGGAGACACTGACGGGTCGGTATGTGTTATCGCGTCTGGGACTCAGAGAGTGGCACCACCCTCCCTCATCTCCAGAGGGAGGGGTTTCGTGGCCTGCGGGTGGGGGAGGTATATTATCATTGCCGTGTACTTCCCTCCCAGCATGAGACTGGCCGATTTTGAGGCGGCGTTAGACGCGGTGGGTGCCCTGCTGGGGCAAATTTCACCGCGTCTGGCGGTGGTCGCTGGAGACTTCAATGCCAAATCCACGGCTTGGGGGTCCCCGGGGACCGACGTTCGCGGCCGGTTATTGCTGGAGTGGGCCACGACGACCGGCCTGACGGTAAGTAACCGCGGGTCGGTCGACACGTTCGTCACACGGCAGGGGCGGTCCATCGTGGACATCACGTTCACGACCCCTGCCGTTGCACAGGCCGTCCGGGACTGGCGAGTCCTGGACAACGTGGAGAATCTAACGGATCATCGATACATCCGTTACGACATCTCCACGGGCCAGCAAGTGTTGAGTCCCAGACGCGAGGGGCCGTCCGCCAACAGGTGGGTACTGGGGCGCCTGGACCGGGAGGCGTTGGAGCTAGCGTCCATCGTCCAATCGTGGGCGACTCCTCCGGCGGAAGTAGGAGTCGAGGCTGAGGCCGAATGGTTCAGGAACGCCGCGTCGCAGATATGCGACGCGTGCATGCCTCGAGCCAAGCCTCGACCTCCAAACCGGAAGGTGTACTGGTGGACGCCGGAGATCGCTGAACTGCGATCTCTGTGCGTCGTGAAACGTCGCCGGTACACCCGGTACCGTCGCAGGGCGCGGCGGGTGCCGGAGGAGGAGGCGCAGCTATACGCCGAATACCGGTCGTGCGCTCAGTCCCTCGGGGTGGCAATAGGGGACGCGAAGGAGGCTGCGAGGGCAGCTCTATTAGCCACCCTTGACCGGGATCCCTGGGGGCGGCCCTACAAGACGGTCAGGGCTAAGCTCCGCCCATGGGTACCTCCTATCACGGAGTGCCTGGAGCCGAGAGTGCTGGGGGGGATTATCTCCTCCCTATTTCCACAACGGGAGGAGGGTTTCGTCCCCCCAGTGATGGCTCCGGCGCGCAGAGAGGAAGTCGTGACGGAAGTGCCGGAGGTCACAGCGGCGGAGCTGGCAGTGGCCGTCAAGCGGGCCCAGGAGAAAGGTGTGAAGGCTCCTGGGCCCGATGGAGTTCCCGGACGTGTTTTGGTGGTAGCGCTCCGGGAACTCGAGGAGCGGTTCTGCGGGCTGATGAGTGCGTGCCTGCAAACCGGGCAATACCCGGTCCGGTGGAAGACGGGCAGGCTCGTCCTCATCAAGAAAGAGGGACGGCCTGCGGAATCGCCCTCGGCGTACCGACCGATAGTGCTGCTGGACGAAGCGGGCAAGCTCTTTGAGAGAGTGCTGTTTGCTCGCATCGCCCGGCATCTCGAGAATGGAGGTCGCGGCCTGTCCGACTACCAATATGGTTTTCGGCCACGTCGTTCGACCGTCGACGCCGTTCTTCGAGTGAAGGCGCTGGCGCAAGAGGAGATCCGCAGAGGCGGGGTGTTATTGGCGGTGTCTCTGGACATCGCCAATGCGTTCAATACCCTGCCCTGGGAGTGTATACGGGAGGCGCTCAAATACCATGACGTGCCTCCCTACCTCCGCAAGATCGTCGGCGCCTACCTATCGGAGCGGTACGTGGAGTACCCAGGAAAAGATGGCAGCCTTCACAGGTGGGCCATGTGCCGCGGTGTTCCACAGGGGTCAGTGTTGGGGCCCCTCTTGTGGAACATCGGGTACGACTGGGTGCTCCGAGGAGCTCGCCTCCCGGGCGCCAACGTGACCTGCTACGCAGACGATACGTTGGTCACTGCCCGGGGGGCGACCTATAGGGACGCCGCGCGCCTCGCTACTGCGTCGGTGGCCATGGTCGTGCGGCGAATAACGATTTTGGGACTCAGGGTAGCGCTTGACAAGTCGGAGGCCATTTGTTTCCATGGCCCTCGGCGAGCGCCACCGGTGGACTCCCATATCGTAGTGTGTGGCACCCGGATCGAGGTTAAGCCCGAACTGAGGTACCTTGGGCTAATCCTCGATCCCCGATGGAGCTTCCGCGCTCATTTTGACCGCCTGGGACCCCGTCTACTCGGCACGACCGCCGCCCTTCGGCGGTTGATGCCGAACCTGGGGGGACCTCAGACGAGCAGCCGCCTCCTTTATTTGGGAGTGGTAAGGTCCATGGCCCTATACGGGGCACCCGTATGGGTCGACGCCCTGACGGTAAAAAACGTCGCCGTGCTGCGACGTCCGCAGCAGGTGATGGCCGCCGGGGCGGTAAGAGCTTACCGCTCCATCTCATTCGAGGCGGCTTGTGTTATGGCGGGCTCCCCTCCGTGGGAGCTGGAGGCCCGTGTCCTCGCGTCAGTGTATCATTGGCGCGAGGAGGCTCGGGGCCGCGGCGAGTTCCCGGCACCCTCGGAGGTGGGAGAGCGGAGGCTCCAGGCGAGACGGTTCTTGCTTCTAGAGTGGGAGCGGCGGCTGGCCAATCCCACGTCTGGAAGAGGGACCGTCGAGGCGATCCGTCCGGTCCTCAGAGACTGGATGGACAGATCGCGAGGGTCGGTGACGTTCCGAATGGCGCAGGTCCTCTCGGGGCATGGATGCTTCGGGAAATACCTGTGCCGGCTGGGACGGGAGCCGACCAGTGGGTGCCACCACTGTGGTGGCGATGAAGACACGGCGCAGCACACCCTAGAGGAGTGCCCCGCGTGGGCTGGGGAGCGCCGTGCTCTCATCACCGAAGTGGGGACGGACCTCTCGCTGCCGGCCGTAGTTTTGTCTATGGTCGGCAGCGATGAGGCGTGGGCGGCGGTTCAAACCTTCTGCGAGACTGTTATCTCGCAGAAGGAGGCGGCGGAGAGGGGTAGGGAAAAAGACCCACTATCCCTCCCACAGCGCCGCAAGCGAACCGGGGTCCGGAGGAGGCGGTACCACCAACTCCTCCCCCCCTAACTGTAGGCCGGGCAGTAGACGCGGGGGCGTCTGCTGCCCTTACATAGGCCTCGAGGTTGAAGGCGCACGTCGTGTCGCGTGTGCCTTACCTAGGCGGGCGGCAGAAGGACTCCTCTTCTGCCGCACCAGAGACGGGCCTGCCACTGAATAGCGGCGGGCGACTAGCACGGCGATGGCGGAAGATGTTGTTCCCGCCATCGTCGATATGCGATGATGACGGACACCGTGGTGGTTTAGTGGGTAGTCTGGTCCCCGGTAGAGGTCAGGAGACCCACACAAAGCTCGCCCCCCGCCCCTGTAGGGGGTGAGCGAAGTGCGTAAATGCATTCCACCACGTAAAAAAAAAAAAAAAAAAAAAAAAAAAAGGGTAATAAAATACAATTTCATTAATGTTATTAATCAAAGGAGCACATGAAAAACAAATTGCCACTTACTGTTAAGTTCGGTCTTCACACTGATCATTGCAATATCGTCGCGGATAAGGTTCGGGTTCCAGTTTTCGTGCATTTCCACATTATTAGTGTTAATTCTTTGACCGCCAGAGAACAGGGTGATGGAACCTACTACAACAGTGAATTCTATTGCTTGGTTCTGACCGTCGAACCAGCAATGGGCAGCAGTAAGTACCTTCCCGTTATTGAGGATAACAGCACCACACACACTCTGTCCTCCGGGCATAGAAATCACGAGACCAGCCTAAGGGAAAAACAGTATTGTGAAATTTGAATTTTATTATTTATATAAATATAGGTACCTACATTTAATTTTAGACTTCAAGCACATTGCGGTTAAAATGAAAATCAAATAGCATTTCTTACAGTGGAATGACAGCGGTTTTACTTTGAAATAAATTAGCAGAATCCAGGACCCTTGTGCAATCGTATTTTAACCCATTAAAAACCCATAGTAAGATACACGTCAAATTACATTCAAATCGGTTCACACTGGTATGAGGAGATAGGTGTCAAACAAACGTATATATATTATTATATGTTAACATAGTTCTGTATGTTTACCTGGTATGGGAACTGTCCGAGGGTGGCGTATGAGCCACCAGCAATTCTGGACTGTGGTTGGGCCTCATATGCGCGAATCTCATTGGCTAATGGGATACCAATCTTATTGTGGTAATCGTACGCAGTGAGGTCCTCCAGATCAACCACATCATCGAGGTTAATGCTTTTGGAGTGGGCAACTGCCACCAACGCCAATAATGCCACAGCAATAGTCTTCATGGTGAACACAAATGAGGGAATGAATACGAGCACTACTCCCTGGCACTTATATACCATAGTTTGTACCTATTTTGGAATATATATGGAATAGATATTTGATATTGTACTTGATTAGATTAATATTGCTAATCCTATCAATTACTATTAGACACTATTGGGTAATTTCACGCATGCCTCATTTTTTGCTAATTTCGGTGGTATTTTTCAATCATAGGTTTACCGATGAAAAAATTTAATGGTGTTCTTTTAGAACACATTAGTATTCTAGATATTTAGAAGGAAACAAATAACTGCATTTGTTATAAAAATAGAACAACCACCGAAATTGTCAACCCACCGAAATTGCAAGATCACACCGAAATTATAAATTGTGATATATTTATCTAAACAATATGTACTAACGGCTTGGATGCATGATGCAGATGCTACATCATGCTGCCAAAGGCAATTTTGCTTTTGTCGTCCGTCCATCTCGCAGGAGGCCGTCCCACGCTTCGTCTACCGGTACGCGTTCTCCATTCAAGAACCTTTCGGCTCCAATGGCCATCTGTTCTTCTTGCTACGTGCCCCGCCCACTGCCACTTCAGCTTACTAACCCTGCAGGCTATGTCGACCACTTTCGTTCGTCTGCGGATCTCCTCATTTCTGATTCGATCCAGCAGAGAGATTCCGAGCCTAGCCTAGATTATAGCCCTTTCCATAGCTCGCTGTGCGACCTTGAGCTTTCTTATGAGGCCCATAGTGAGGGTCCACGTCTCGGCGCCATAGTTCATCACGGGCAACACGCACTGATTAAAGACTTTTGTCTTTAAGCACTGAGGTATTTTGGACGAGAAGACGCTGTGTAACTTCCCGAACGCTGCCCAGCCGAGTTGGATTCGACGATTGACCTCCGCCTCGAAGTTTGATCCGTCTAATCGGACCATCTGTCCAAGGTAGACGTACTTGTCTACAACTTCGAGGGTCGAGCCTTCAACTGACACTGGGGAGGGCCTTAGAATATGAGCATTCGCCATAACCTGGGTCTTGTCCATATTCATCTTGAGGCCCACCTGTTGAGAGACTCGGTTGAGGTCGTCGAGCATTGTGTTAAGATCCTCCAGCGATCCTGCCCTGAGCACGATATCGTCGGCAAAACGAAGGTGAGTGATGTATTCGCCATTAACATTAATGCCAAGACCTTTCCATTCCAGTAGCTTAAAGGCATCCTTCAGTGCATTGGTGAAGAGCTTCGGGGATATTACATCTCCTTATCTCTCTCCCCTCTGCAACAGTATCGCCGCTGTGCTCTGATCTTGTACTCGGACTGATATAGTGGCGTTTTTATACAAACACTTCAGCACTTCGATGTACCGGTAGTCTATATGACACCGCTGGAGAGATTGTAGCACTGCCCATGTCTCGATCGAATCAAAGGCTTTCTCGTAGTCCACAAACGCTAGACATAGTGGCAAGTTATACTCCTGAGTCTTCTGTATGACTTGCCGCAGCGTATGAATGTGGTCTACGGTACTATAACCTTTTCGGAAACCGGCTTGTTCGGGCGGCTGGAAGTCATCAAACCTGCGTTCGAGACGATTCATGATAACCCTCGAAAACAGCTTATAAACATGGCTCAGAAGCGAGATGGGTCTGTAGTTCTTAAGAGAGGCTTTGTCACCTTTCTTGAAGAACAAGACTTCTACGCTTCTGTTCCATGCTTCCGGCGTAGTACCTTCGAATAAGACGGAGTTGAAGAGCTTCTGAAGGACTTTAAGTATCGGTGTTCCACCCGCTTTCAGAAGTTCCGAAGTGATTCCGTCTTCTCCTGGTGCCTTGTTATTTTTAAGCTGCTTGAGGGCCACCCTAATCTCGTACAGGCTGATGTCCGGGATATCCTCGGTGTAGTGTCGGGTTAGCTTGGCTCTTGGATCTTTAACCGTATCAGTAGCAGGCTTAGTGACTGAGGTATAAAGCTGTCCATAAAACCCCTCGATCCCCCTCAAAACATCTCCCTTAGACGACACGACACTGCCGTCCTTCCTCTTCAGTTTTGTCAACTGGCTCTGCCCAATAGACAAGTCTCTTGCGAACACTTTGGAGCCTTTATTTCGCTCAATCGTTTCTTTAATACATTGAGTATTAAAGGCACGGATGTCGTGTCGCAAAGACTGCTGGATACGTCTATTGAGCTGCCGATGTGCTTCAGCGTCATTGGTAGACTGCAGCCTCATAGAGCGTCGTTCGGCCATGAGTTTGAGGGTGTGATCGGTGAGCTTCTGTGTTCTATCTCTTCGACGGGGCCTGAAGAATTTGGAGCCCACTGAATGGACAGCTTCAACCAACCTGTTATTTATCTCGTCCACTGTACTGCATTCTTCTAGGCAAGAGAAGCGATTCGAAAGTTCGAGTTGAAAGCTCTCGGGGTACTGTATATGGGAAGCTCTAGGTCGGAGCGTAGACCTCATCAGACGGGATCTCTCCAGTTTAACATTAATATTCAATGTGCCTCTAACCATTCGGTGATCACTTCCGGTTTTCACCCCATGGATCACTGAGACATCATTGAATATCCGTCTATGCGTCGTCATGATGAAGTCAATCTCATTTTTGGTACGACCACCGGGGCCCATCCAGGTCCATTTCCTGTGGGGCGGTTTTTGAAGAAAGAGTTCATCATAAAGAGTCGCTCTTTCTCAAGAAAGTCAGCCAGCTTCCAACCCCTTCGGTTACGCCTCCCATACCCATATTGCCCCACTCTCAGTAGTAATAGTAAATACGTTAATTATAACAAAAAAATGAGTAATTTTATTATTTATTACCTTGTGAGTAAATATCTTACCAAAGATATGGAAACTCATAGCCATTTTAGTATTGATGCAATATAGGTGGCCATAAATCTACCACCGAAACCACCGATATTGCACCACCGAAGTTAGAAACATCAAGAAAAAATGAAATTCAACAAAACTCAGTGATGCATTCGTCACGTGAAATGTATGATTGCTGAGGGTACCTAACAACACACAACATACTCGCAAATCGTAATGTTAAAACCAAATATTCATTCATACAGTAACCCACCGTGATTGTAAAATTTCGTACTCCCTCTTAGAAATAAGAAGGTACTTACGTATTAGCGGGAAAACTGGGCAGAATCGGACATGCCATTACTGCGTAAACGCAAGAGCATGACTGGAACTCCGCGTGCGTAAGAAGATAGATCGTTTAAATTGACGTGTATACGTTGTATAAGGGTTTAAAAAAAACACACCGAAATTGCACTTTAGGCGCGGACGTTCCTTATCGACATTGTCACGATGTCTGCGTTATAATAGAAGTAATGAAAGCAGTAAATATGGTTGCTTCATATATTAATTAACATAATAATCTTAATTTAAGTTCTAAATTTGCAATCATAGCGGACTTAAAGAGGTAAGTGCGCTTAAAGGTGCATCGCGGACACGCCACCGTTATTGGAATCTAGCATATTTTAATTTTTTTTAAATTTTATGTTTAAGAGAAATGTATTTTCAGTAGTGACTTCATATAAGCTAGTGTTCGTATTACATGAAAAAAAATAGAGTGGTCATAGATAAACGTTTTACATAGTGATTTCATGCGAAGAAACTCTAAAAATGCGGTCGGTGAAATTACCCTATTTGATTAGTATCGTGTATGTTTTGTTTTTAGCACCGTACCCGTACATAGCCAACAATAACACGATCGCGATATGAACCAACTTTCCTTTAACAAACACATTTGCTTAAATGTACATTTTGAGAAGGTGATCTCTACCCTAGAGGTTTGTGTATCGCCTTGAACTGATTCTGGCCCTAACTGTTACAGTCAGGATTAGAGCTTGTCCAAACAGACGATGCTGAACTATGTCAACTGTCCTGAAGAACGTCTGGGCCAGCACCTCATTAATAGATAACTGTTCATTTAATGAACTATGTATTCTGCCAATAGCTGATTGAGATTCAACAATTATATTTTATTCATTAGGTATATTATGATCTATGCTGTCTCCGCTGAAGAGATCATTGACAATGAACTTGACAAGTAGGTAAGTACCTACTCATGTATTTTTAGGTTAATTAGTTGTATAAAGAAATGAATATGTAGTATCGTTTTTAGTGGTATTGATATATTTGGCATCATTCACTGAACCTTTTCCCATCTCAGTTAGGGTCGGCTTTCCAGTCTAACTATGATGCGGCTGAACTTCGATATTTTCCGTAAAGCGACTGCCATCTGACCTCCACAACCAATGGTCCAATGACCAATGGCGATATCGAAGTTCCAAGTTAGACTGGTTGGACTTTTGAGGGCCCCAACTACCCATAACGACTGCCATAGATGTTTGTATGGCAACCGGAATCGACGGCTTAACGTGCTCTCCGAGGCACGACCAGACCAGTGCAAACAGCCATATTCATGCATACAACTTTTTGCAATGAGCGGGGATCGAAGCCGCGCCTCGTGTGTTGCAGTTGCGTGCACTACCGCCACGCCACGGAAGCTGCTATTGATATTTGCTATTGATATATTTGTATTGAAGAATATTAAGATTCAAGTATGTTCATTGATTTATAGATGTAGTTATAGAGTCCGCTTGATGAAATGTGGGTATGGAATAAATACGAAAAGTAAACCAATACCAATGCCAATTTTAAAATTCATCTTAGATCTATAAATTATATAGCTTAAAGGTTTTCAATGAATTTGGATTTCATCTTCATTTTTAAAGTAGGTACTTAATTTAATATAGCAATAGGTACGTACTGCATTTCCATGTTTAGGTACTTAAATAAAGGTAAACAATCTTGTGGCAATTTTTTATAGTAACACATGTTAAACATATAAACTAGAGTAAAATAACTTATTAACTATTGGTTTGACACAGGTTTTTAGTCTTCAAAATGCGTTACTAAATAGAGAAGTATTTTTATACAAAGTTTTGAAACAAAACATATTAAAAAGACACGCTAAGATTGTTTACGTTTTTAAGTAGGTACCTATACAAGTGGACTATACATAGAAAAAAGTTGCATCAAAGACAATTATTGGGAGTTACAGTTATTCTAATATACAATAACTAGTATAGGTGGCCTTATGGCTGGAAGCGATCTGTTCCAGGCAAGCTTGGGGTGGACAGTAGAATATCATAACAATAAACAATAGCATACGTTGTAGTTATTATAATTATTAAAACATAAAAACAAGACATTATAATACAAACAGTATTATACTCAGCATCATCTTCCTTGTGTTTATCCCGGTCGCCTCTCAAGCTATTACCTCGAGGGAGTCCGCGATCCGCATTTTTTTCAGATCTAACTGCATAGCGACAGAACTTCGATATTTTCCGTGAAGCAACTGCCATATGGCTTCCACAACCTATAAGTATAGGCGATATCGAAGTACTGCAGTTAGACCAGATGTTTGTATGACAACCGGGACTATAAAAACAAGGGATAAGAAGTAAAAATATAATAAAAATTGGTACAGTAAGCAAACTGTTAATTGTACAGGGTGCAAGGGGAACACTCCCAAATAGTACGAGAGCCCACGACCAAAACCATGTCTCATAGCAATACGGCAAAAACCCTATAAAATCGTTAGATTGTATGATTCTGCACCCGACTAGGTGTGTAGTAACGGTCGAAAGTGTAGCAACTGCGTGGGAGGCCATTTCTGCTGTGTCAAAAAAAAAAGACAGTCGGTATTATAGCAATACGTCTGATAGTGAAAATGTACATAGATTTTATAATTGTATTACGAAAAAGTTTGTTTTCAGACATTTTGCGCGTAGCATATAGCCTGAGCGCATTTTTGAAAATAGTCAACAAATTTAGCCGACCTGTATCATAGCAATACGGATAATTTTTTTTTCAACTTTTCGTATTGCTGCCATGATTACCAAAAACCTGTTTTCAGACACTTTAAGTGTAGCATATACTCCCAAAAACGAAAATAAGGTTTAACGTTTCGACGACGATTCCGAATCCGACAGCGATTGAATACGAGAATATTTTGTAACTTTGAATAAACCGTTTTTTTTTCAACTTCATCCCAGTTTCCTTTTGTGCGATTTATTTCAGTCCTTCAACTTCAATGTTACGGTTTCGGGTAAATTCTTTGTTAATTATCATCTAATAAATTCAGGGTCGCAACGTATTCATTGGTTTGTAACAGAAAATTCAAGATGCCTCAATACGATTTTTAAATGATATCTGAGTATCGAAAAGTTGTCTGATAGAGAAGGTGCTACACTTAATTTGTCTGATATAATTTTTTTGCACATGTGGACAACTTATTTCATCATGTCCAACAATTTTCAGACATATTGCTATGATACCGGTCGGTAAAATTTGTTAACATTTACAAAACGGTCTCAAAATTTAATGCGTTCACATTTCCGTCTGAAAATTGTTTTGTTCGCATCAAATAACCAAAATTCACTAATAAAAAAAAGATTTTCAGACGTATTGCTATGAGACATTTTTTTTGTCTCATTTTTAATTTTTTTAAGTGATTTTACGGGTTTGCGCTACACCACTAACGTCTGAAAAATATGTTTCCGGTATCTGAGAACTATCATTTAACTACAGTCTGCAAATCAGACATATTGCTATGATGCAGTTCGGTAAAATTCTTTGACAATTTTGAAAATTCGGTCAGATCAAACGCTACGCGGAAAATATCTGATATTGGTATTTTCGAGTTCAGGATAATCGTATCTATCGATTTGATGCGGTTTTGGCCGTATTGCTATGAGACAAAAATTTTGGGCGTGGGCTCTCGTACTAAAAGTCGAAGGCCCCTGGTAGTACTCATGGTACACAACATATTGGCATGAAAAAATTACGACCTAGCAATTTTGTTTGATTTTTTTATACATAACAATAAAGCTAAATGAAACAAAAATTTCATAAAAAAACCTCAGTGCAAAAACATATTAAAAGTAAAAATATAAAAGTGACAAACGTAGAGGTACTAAACAAGGTACAGGAGAGAAGGTTTATATTGGAAATTATCGAAAACAGAAGAGGAAAGATGATGGGTAACCTGATGAGACACGAATTGTTTCTAACAAAGATCATAGAAGGTAAAGTAGAAGGAAAGAGAGGAATAGTCAGGCCAAGAGTAACATTTATGGCACAGATAAAAGAAAGGATACAAATTGTGTCGTATCAGGAGGTCAAGGGATTGGCGGGGGGCAGAGAGGAGTGGCGATTACTACACCGACAAGAGCTATGCTCTTAAGTTTAGAGAGAGAGTAGGTATAATACGAACGAAAAGCATCGAGTGAGTAAGTGTATAATTTGTGAGCTATCACAGAGCACACGATGACAAGGCTTTTGCCATTCTTTCAAAAATATTTATAGATTTCAACTTTTCATTTTTCTATCAAACCTCTTAACTTGTAGGATCTTTATTTTTCAAAGAGAGTTTTTTTACACCCCCTCAACGGAACTAAAATCTACATCTTATGATCTACGTTTCATGCATGAACATACTAATATGTATAGTAGGTATTCTTGCTTACTCACTGGCCGGGAAAGCAAGAATACTATTACATGTCCCTAAAACATGTACATCTATATCATAGTGATATTTGATCCTGAATCTCTCAGCCTCAATTCGTACACATTCCACTAAAATATGATATGTATCTTCCGGGATATTGCACTCGTCACAATTTGGCGAGGGCGCTTTACTCTTTAAGTAAGCGAACTTATTCAATGGCATGTGACTGGCTCTCAGTCTGAAGCCAGTTACACTCTGCTGCCTGCATAACAAAAAGGTACATGAGGTACGTAAGAGACAGTAATACCATCCACACATGAATAGCGTGGAAATTTCAGCACGATAGAGGGATGCAACACTCTGATGATTTGCGCATAACTAGGGTTATATAATTGCAAGAGCATAAGAAGCATATTGCAAATAAAATGTACCTAAATTGTTTTTAAAGAAAATTATAAGAGGTTGTTTTTTTGTAATTATGATAATATTAACCAGTACGTAAAAATATATTAAAATATTAGTATTTTGTCGCGTTTCTGCTGATAGTATATCATTACTAGATTAAATGTGGCTTTGACGTAGTTTACGGCTGTAGACTATAGGACTTAAAACTAGTGTTGCCCAAATTCAGTCTTGGTCTTGCAGTCTTGGTCTTGTTCTTGCGTTTTTGCAAGACCAAGACCAAGAACAAGACCGCGTATTTTTAGCAAGACCAAGACCAAGACTGACCGTGCAAGACTTGAGCAAGAACAAGACTAAGCCTGCAAGACTCTTGCGTCTTGCAGCTAGGACTTAGCGCTATTTCACGGAGTAGTTAGGTGTAACAGTTCGGTGTATAGGTACGCTTAGGAATTCTATGAGACGCAAAAAAAAACTGTATCAAAGAATATGAAAAACTGGACCTATGCGCATTACGACTAATACCATAAACATACCTACATAGCGAATAAAAAAATATCCATTAAAATCAAACTGAGTGCATGCATAGTTATGTTTTAACCATCGGCACTTTGATAATGCGGCATCAAAGGTTTTGTACTTACTTCTCAAAGAAATTTGCCGCTTTTCGGAAGTACATGGTTATAATACACGCGCCGGCGGCTTCTTTTGAAATCATATACAACAATCGTTGCCGCCGCGCCGAAATCACAACATTTGACACTATTAGATTGCCGCCACAGGGCGTAGGTATACTCATGCAAAATAATTTATTAATTCTTGGTCAAAATAATTGATATAAAGTAACATAACCTAATGATAAAGCTGTTGTGTACTGTTATGTTTGATTTGTGTTGTATTTTATTTTTGATTGAAATAAATGATAAATCGTAAAACTCTTTTATTAAATTTCATATAAGTTGAGGGTTCAATCTCTTTCTAGACAGATATTGTTATTTAAAATACAGTCAAATTATTGTAATTAATTTGTTTTTTTACATGTTTTAGCAAATGTAAGCTTATAAATCATAAATGTCTTACTTCCATGGAGTTACTTCCATGGAAAACGACATATAGGTCAGTTGATTTTTCGACTTTCTTATCAAATCTTCAGTTATTTATTAATCTGATTGATCTTTACTATGGCTATGTTAATTCAAGCTCACAATGTTCCAATTCTAATACGTTTTTCTAAGATTTAAAGTAAACTTTAATAAATAGCAATAGATTAATAGGTAATTGCAAGACTTGCAAGACTCTTGCTGCAAGACCAAGACCAAGGCCAAGACTGGGAGCGCAAGACCAAGACCAAGACCAAGACCAGGTGTATTGGCGCAAGACCAAGACCAAGACTGGCTAAGTCTCGTCTTGTTCTTGCATTTGGGCAACACTACTTAAAACGGCTTATGTAAAATATTGATTACGATAATTTAGTCACATTATATCGAATTTTTGATATATGGGATCTTTTGTGATAATCTTGTCAAATTAATCATTTTAGACACTAATCTGACTTAGTTCAGAAGTTCCACACACAATACATTAAATTAAAAAAATACCTCGATTATATTATTTTGATCTTCTATTAACTATCTGACTGGTACTTATGTGGTCCACGGAAGTATTACTTTCTTATATTTGGGTCGTCGATTGACCATACTGCGCCTGGTAGGGATTGGGTACGGTCCAGAGAATAGTAGTCGCCATGATACATGTTTCCATAGAATGACGATCCGTACTTTGACGGAAGACACGGGATTATGGGAGCAAGAAACACATGAGCTGACAAAGTATTCCAGGACTTTGTGGCGTAGGGCACGCCGTGGTAGCGGCTGTAAGACCCATCATGGAGAGCTACTCACTGGCTAGAGAGGCCATACGGTAGCCTGACCCTCGTACCGGCTGACGCAGGTAATCACTGGGTGCTTCGGGGATTACCTGCATCGGGTTCAGAAGGAGCCAACGTCCGAGTGCCATCACTGTGACGCAAGCGAGGCGTGGGAGGCACCACGATGGGTCCAAGTAGCGGCCCTAGGAGTGGGAGTTCTTTCACTCGCAGCTTTGCTCACGGTAATAGTACGATGCGCGAGCGCTTGGGCTGCTGCCGCCGCCTCCTTCTGTGAGCAAGTAATGCTAGAGAAGTAGTCCGCAGAACGGGTTTGGGTAAAACCTCTAGCCGAGCGAGTGATGGCAGTGCAAAATGCACCTTCTCATACCCGGGCGGTAGACTGGAATACCGTGGTCCCTACACCTGAAGGGGTGTCGGGGTGCGAGAGATATGTTGGTTACTATCTCACCTTTGGCAACTAACAACCCAAAGACGGCGTGCGTTATAGTCGATTCGAGTCCGACATAACCTTCCCAATCGGCTCTGACGGGAAGTATCCGTTGGGATTTTTTGCACTATAAGAAAATGACTTTGTTTCGTGGTAAAGTAAACATTGGCCGAATCTTTTGCTTCTCGTACGAATTGTATACGGGCGACACTGCTTGTGTGGTCCTATATAACGAAAAGAGAGGGTACGACCGGTTGAAAGGACTCATCGGGAAACTCGCCATGGCATAGGAGGTAGAAAACTGCCAGGGAGGCAGTGTCTCTGTGCAGCTGCAGAGGCTCAAGAATTTTAGTGACCTCGACTACCAATAAATTTGGACTGTACGCCACTGCAGTCTTTCGATAGCGACTAGTAGGTAGGTACTGGGGCAGCCTTGATTAATCTGTATGGTTCATAAGTATATAGATCAGCAGTCGCCACGCTAATCCGCCTCCAATATAGCATTTGTTCAACAAGAAATAGCTTGACCCACATCCCTTAATAGCTGGTGAGACGTTAACCGAGTGACAGTGAATCAACGAAATTGTAAAATGTACAGTGATGAAGGCTTTTTCAACCTCGAAACATAAAATAAAACACAGGACTACGTTTCACGCGGTCACGCCTAATATTACTTGTTCATTAAAATTACAAACTATGTCAACTTTAGTACAAAAATAGGTTATCCCTGCATGGGATTAGAAGATTTTTAAATTATTAAAATAGTCTTTATGGACAATATGAATTTCAGTTTCAGAATGGCACAGAGAAAGTTCGAACAAGAAGGCGGAAATGGTAAATATATCCAAATGTAGGCATAAAAGAAAAGCCACTATATCATAAAGAGTTGTTCAAATAAATTCATAATTTAAACTTAATAATAAACGAGTTCTTAACAAAAGTTCACCACTTTTTAGCGTATAAATGGGAGGTAATGGTAATGGAGAATAAATCCGTGGCGTAGCGGTAGTGAACACGACTGCTACGCAGGAGGCGCGGGTTCGATTCCCGCTCAGTGCAAATATTTGTGTGCATGAAATATGAATATCTGCATTGGTATGGGTGTTTCTATGTATAATATGTATGAATTTACAAAAAAAATGTATTTAAGTATGTTTATCCGCATTCTAGAACCCGTAACACAAGCTAGTTAAGCTATGCTTACCATGGGTCTAGGTGGCGTTGTGTAGATTGTCCTATAATATTTATTTATTATATCAAAACTGAATATAGGAAATTCATTTCTTAACATCATTCACCATTTTTCGTGTAAGCTTAAAAATCAATGACTTATTCAGTAAACAATGAATTATCCTTAAAATCGAGATAGTAGAAAATGCAACGCAAATTGAAATGCAGGCTACCAGTGACCTCCTCCAATGAATGCCGAAAGAAAATTGCTACTAGCAATTTTTGCACTGTCAAATCCTTATTCGTGTGCTAGTGTGCTAGTAGGTATTTACAAAAATAAAGTAGGTAATTATACCTAATCTGCAGCGTCGTGTAGAATCAGACCTATGTAGATATTTTGTCGAAATGAGTGAATTCTTTAGTCTTTGTCAGGTTTTAAAATCGTACAACCAAAAAAAGGTGTCAAAACAAAAGCAAAGTGTACATAATCAACATTTTCTGCTCTGAATTAGAATTTTAATCCTGGTAGGTACTGGTAGCAATACATATAACACGGTAATAAGAGCAAATAATATTGATTTATGCGACTCCAAATTATTCTGATAAGTACATAATAGCCTGAATAATTTATGGCGTACCTGTACTATATCTAAAGATAATGTTATACTAAAGTATTGCATGCATTTAAAACTAATACCAAACTGGTTATCAATGGAATTCCCACTCTTGTGGTTTTTACAATTAATATACCTACCTAATATTTTTCATTTTTAATAAATAATCGTTTTATCAACAAAATTTTATCATCGCATTAAAAGTAAAACAAAGGAGCTTAACTACTATTATTTATAAGTAACCCGATGGATATCTTAGACATTTTTTTATATTTGTAACTTACGCATTTAAAATCTTTATGCTAGCGTTATTCGTCCATTTATCGTCTATCTATCGTCGTCCCATTTACAGCTTCTACCATACACTTCGAGTACTTTTTTTAATCACCATTCCATACACGTACAGTATTACAATGGCGGCGCTCAACTTGACGGCTTCATCAGATGCTTTTTAGGCCCCGCTTAAAGGACCCGGGACTGTAGGAAGTTCGTTATTTTCCATGAAGCAACTGCCATTTATGACCTCGCAAGCCATTGGCGATCAAATCATTGCAGTTAAATCTATTGTTGGACTTTTTAGGGCTCCCACTACCTGTAAAAACTGTAATAGATACAACCGACACGGCTTAGGTGCTTTCCGAGGCACAACCCGATCGGGCCAATGTAAATAGTCATATTTATGCATACAAATATATTCACTGCCTCTCTGCCACAGAGACTGTTGTCCGAATTTAAATTGCATAGGTACTTTTAAGCATAATTAATTTGGTTGGCATTTTTACTTTTACTTACAAAGCAATAATTCTGCATAATTTTGTTTAGCATAACGGTTAATTGAAACTATGAATGACTTTTGCAATAATTCTTCTTGTATAGATATACCTACCAAACCGTATAGATATACCTCCTTGAGCATAATCATATGTATTTTTTATCAATATTTGTAAGCTAAAGTTTTGAGGACCCGACTTTCTCTCGAAACTCTTCAAAATACACGACGAAATTCAATGCAATCATTACAATAAAACCGCAAAGAGAGCAAAACTCAGAGCCCAGGATATGGTCAGACAGTTTCAGTAATGCTAATGTCTATGTTTGCTACATACCTATACTTAGTAGTGTCGTACATATAACAACGTGATGTTACACCATGCCTTTAGCTAAATATACTCTGAAAATCCAGTTAAAGCCATCAAACATTCATTCTCATCATTCTCAGAGCCGATTCCCAACTCAGTACGTATAGGCTTTCTAGTCTAACTGCCATCGAATCTCCACAACCAAATTGGCGATATCGAAGTTCTGTAGTTAGGCTAGTCTGACTTTTGAGGGCTCCAACAGACCAGTGCAAATAGCTATATTAATATTTGCACTGAGCAGGAATCGAACCCGCGCCTCCTGCGTAGCACTCTCGTTTACTACCGCCATGTCACAGAGTCATCATATTACTACCTACTGTATTTGCATTGCGTCAAGGCTATCTTTAATGAAACAGCAGCTTACTTACTGAAAATAGTTTCACATAACATAACATAACTCATGCCTATATCCCCGAAGGGGTAGGCAGAGGTGCTAGCACCCACATTTCGCCAGTTTATGTTTAGGTCCCAATGTGGTGGCGAGCCTATTGCCATTAACCATGCACTCATAAACATGCGATAAATACACACATAACTTCGAAAAGCATCGAAATGTCATTGGTGTGTGCCATGGGATCCTGAGACCTCGTCTCAGCAGTCCATTACCCATACCACTAGGCTACCGCGGTTTATCTGAGTTTCATCTGGGCAAAACGTCATAGTGTAGATTATTGGTCGAAGTAATATTATGAAAATACTCTGCGTCTATGCCGTCATGCTCAGGCTGCAAGCTACAAGATAAAGTTCTCCTCGGAATACTACGAATTACGAAATTCTTTTGAAACATGAATGTGTCAAAATAAAAAGTTAACAAAGAAATAGAATTTAAATCACTAAGGAGTATTGATATCGACTTCGAAGCAAATGACCGTCCAAAATAATGCCCACGGCTCTTTAACACCTCTTTTTTTTTTTTTTTTTTTATCGTGCGCAAAATCCCCACGGATACCACCCCCACCAAAACCAATGGAGGTGATTATGTCGGACTCGAACCGACCAAAACGCACGCCGTCCATGGATCCTCGATTGCCGGAGGTGAGATTATACAAGACATATCTCTCGCACCCCGGCAGACCCGGGGACATCTCTGTTGAGATGACCCTCTTCCCTAAAAGTAGGGACCATGGCGTCCCCATCTAGACCCTGGGTATGGTGTGGCATTATGTGCCATCGCCGTGGCCTGCTTCTGCTAGGGTGACAGGCGGCTCCACCCGTCACCCCCAGGCCCGCGCTCATGGGGGACGGAGGTCGTTCTGCGACCTCCGACGTCCGAGTCGCCTCCGCTCATCGCGGGCAGTGCGGGCCCGGAGTCTTCTCCGGACCCGCTCCGCCTCCTCCTTTTCGAGCATAACTTGCTCGCAGAAGGAGGCGGCGGCTGCCCAAGCACTCGCGCATCGTACCATCGCCGTGAGCAAGGTGGCGAGCGAGACAACTCCCACCCCTAGGGCTGTCACTAAGGCCCGCCTTGGCGTCTCCCACGCCGGGCATTCGGTCAACGTGTGTCTTTAACACCGCTCACCGCCATTTCAATTATATAAGAATCACTTTTACTTTTCTGTCAATTCTCTGCAAATTGCTTTACTTTCAAAAAAGAATAATAGCAATCTAAATTACTAATATTCCTTCTAACCTCTCAAGCTAAGCTCAATGACTACGGTAAGGTCCACGTCGGTAGTGTAATGGCCAGGATTCGAACCCGAGATCTCTCGATCGTAAGGCCGACCCCTTAACCAACCAAAAGGTGTGTTTGTGTCGGCGGTTTTTTAATAAATTAAAAACCCCCATATGGCCACATTTTTTTGGTAAACTCACGAACTAGAGTATGGATGGAGTGGATATGTACGTCACGTGACTGGTGACCTCGACTAAAAACGCTTGCTCCACAGCTCCACGGGTAATTAAATACCTAATTTCAGAAATGTCGTTCAAGACCTTGTTAATCGGGATTACTAAATTCTGTCTTATTTAAATTCCAAACTACCAGGTACAAATTGGTGCTAATAAAATATATGTAACAAGTATTAACCTGGACAAACCAAAATATATATTATGTTATGACTTCAAACCTAAAAGTAAAAATAAGATACTGACCCTCGGGACACACAGTGACCTGCCGAGGGGATACCCACAATAAAATTCATGTTTTTCGTGGTAAGTACTCAGATCACTGCGGCTTAAAAGTAGAAAATTAAAGCAGCTTTAGCAGATACGAATGGAAGATAAAACTAATCATCTATAAAATTGATATTTGTAAAATGACTTCTTATTTTTATCAAATTATCATGACTTATGTATTTAAAATCCACGCAAATATGTACCCAGCGTAAATTCCCAATGCAGGCTGGGTTTTTACAATATTTTTGTTGACAAGATAATGAGTCGATCGAAGTTCTTAGTTTTATCAAATTATCATGACTTAGGGACTTAAAATACACGCTAATCGCTACCCAGCGTAAAAACCCAATGAAGACGGGGATATTATAATTATTTTGTTGATAAGATAATGGTTTGATCGAAGTAGGCGAGTGCGTGTGCGTGTGCGTGTGCGTGTGCGTGTGCGTGTGCGTGTGCGTGTGCGTGTGCGTGTGCGTGTGCGTGTGCGTGTGCGTGTGCGTGTGCGTGTGCGTGTGCGTGTGCGTGTGCGTGTGCGTGTGCGTGTGCGTGTGCGTGTGCGGGTGCATCATACGTGACGTCATCTAAATGGTGGTAGTTTTCTATAACCCTCAACCTCGGCAATCGGCAACCGATGACCCGAAGCGGCCGTGCGGTTTTGCTCGTATGTGTGAACGATTATAGAAGAATGCGTACATTACGACGAAAATAAACGCCGCCAGCCCGCGCCCATAGAAAAATTAATCATACCGGCGGCGGCGCTCGACCCGCCGCAGTATTGGGAGGCTGATCTGATAGTTTGTTACTTACCAGGAAGCCAAGCAGTATTCTGTTTATGAACCGTTCTAGTACCTTTGTACTCGCCAAATCCCGCGAGTTTTTCGATTTTACCTATTTTTGTTGTCGTCAACTTGCGGCATAATAAAAATGTAGGTATGGAGATTCTGAACGGTCATATGGAGAGTAATAATAATAATAATGGACGTTTCTATCGCGTTCTACTTGGACCTGATATAGATATACCAGAACCGAAGGGTTTGTTTTGTGACGAGGAATCCCTATGGGCATATCACGCTGCATTGTGATCGATCTATTATCGATTTGATAGGACTATTGTTGCGAATAAACCTGATATAGTGATAATAGACCGATTAGAGCGCCATACAATAATGGTTGATATGAAGAAAAAAAAATTAAGTATTTGGACTTGGCCCATGAGATTGTCGACATGTGGGGGTGAACTGGGAGGTGAACTCAGCTATTATTGTAATGATAGTCGTTTCGGCCCACGGACTCATCGCCAAGAGCCTCGACCAACAATTTAAGGGGTTCTCGTTAGACAACTGGCTCAAGGGCTTGATACAGAAGACAGTCTTGCTAGGCACGGCTAGCATAGTGAGGAAGTTCCTCTCCCTGGAGCCCTAAACACCGGTGGTTTGGTACCCGATACCGGTGGGCTACTATTTTGTGTATTTTTAAATACACGTTTTTTATATATGCATTTAAAAATGTAAGCCTTGCTGATCTCAGATTTTTCATATTCTATTTTTAGTTTTTTAGTACGTTTTAGTACGTTTTAGTACATTTTAGTACGTTTTAGTACGTTTTAGTACGTAGTTGACGGAGGTAGGACACGACGACGGTATCTCCCGTCCGAAATGAGCTGTCCAACTGGGGAAGTACCTCCGCCCTACAGAAGACCGCGGTCATAATAACCATCGTGTTGTGTTCCCGCCGGTAAGTAGGGTATCCAGAGCTCACTGTACCCCTCCTTCCCCTCCCCTTCCTAGCCTCCCCACCCCTTCCCAGCTCTCCCCCTTTCCCTTCAGGGTGGGCAGCGCGTGTGTGACACCCTTAGTGTTGCACACGTTCATAGGCCACGGTGGCCGCTTTCCATCAGGTGGGCCGTGTGCTTGTCTACCACCTACGTAGTATAAAAAAAATAAAAATAAACAACTTAATGCAATAGTTTCTGTATCTCGGAAAGATAATTCTAAGTGTCTCGTTTTCAGGCGCCTGTTTTGAGGTTTTTGTGCAACCTGTCTCTTTGTTGACCACATTGAAGCAGACCGGTGTTATCCACGGCTTGATCATGTGTCTACTTTTCGGTAGTTTAACTGTCCTGGAATTTGATTTGTCTATTCGAGAAACAATGTTGATCATAAATCCAGCTGCAACATGAGGATCATAAGTTTAGTAGACTGTGCCAAAGCAATTCACACAAGTTCCGCATGAATTTACCTTCATTTTTGGGGACATTTTTGGGTTCCATATTGTTTACGTTATAGTAACCAGTTATAATGCCTGATGTGTCTATAAAAGTTAAACTGTGACGGGAATTAGGGGTCCTAATATATATAGCTGTGATTGTCTAGTTAACCTAACTTTAAAACCTAAAGTAAGTCTTACTTTAAGGTGTTTGACACATAATGGATTCGTTACAAATGAGATAATGTTATGTACTTACTCTATCACGTACTTTTACTATATTTAGTTTGAATTAGATATAATTTACGACCTCAAAAGGTTGGTTGGTCAAAACCTCAGCTGGTTGTGATATGTGAGTCTAGTAATTTTCCCACTATTCCGTATTCAAGATCAAATGATGCCGGACAGAACAGGTACAAATAGCAGACATCACAAATGCACCTACGAAAACCACGATAGCCAAAAGTATGTAGGTTAGGTACCTATTGCCGTATGTATAATCATGTTGATGGAGATGTGTGTTTTTTATGTTTGAAGTGTATTGTAATGGCCAGTGTTTGGGTCTGTTATTGTCAATAATATTTCGAAGATTTTTCATTGTTAAAAATAATATATTGTGGAATCTATAAACATTGGCAAAAATAAAAGAAAACAATAATGTAGATATAATATTGCATGCAGCAAAACGTCAGGAGCTAATATTATTTTCTTCGCAGTTTTGCATTATCTTCCTCTGATTTTATGAGCTAACCAGGAACCCCTCTCTTCCTTTGACGTAAAAGTTCCCATTGGTGCTGTCCAGATTTGTTGGTGGTCGTTATTGTTAACAAACTCCCGTGCGTTTAGTGACGGCTGTCAGTGTTCCACATATACTCGTATAGGTATACGTATGTATACCTGTATAGGTACATGACATATCTTAGTACAATTGTCTCTTAATTGAGTCGTGTTCAAAGTTACTCATCAAGTTATAGTGTAAACGTTGTTCACCTATGTTCTGGATTGGGTTATTCATCTCGATAAATACAATTACAACGTCGAGAAAGACTAGCTAGAAGGATTCAATTAAGTTGCGCAGCGTTTGGCAAATTACGTTGAATATTCTTTTCCCCCCTATCGCAATACCTGAAAACAATGGCCTTCTATAAAAAGCATTAATTCTGTAAAGATCATTAAACTATCAAAATGTTGAATATATTATATATAGGTCAACCAGCTTCTAGCATGAAAAGCTTTCGACTATTATGACAGAGGGCTTTTCTTTTTTTTGTAAATTTAGTAATATTTATTTAGTCTAAATATAACAACTTATTTATCATCTAAGTGATTTTGTATTTTATAATAGCCTTCTTGGCACAGATTACTTTTAACCATTTTTTTTATTTGTTCACAGATAAATCCCTAATTTCATTAGGGAGCTTGTTAAAAAGCGTATACAGTTACCCTTTTTTTATAGTCCCAACGGAGCGTGAAAAAGCATCTCATGAGGCCGTTAAGCTGACCGCCACCACCCTCTTTCCTGAGATTTTGCCTTCAGCTAACCATCAGGCGAGGCGAAATCAAATTGACGTACCATGAATAAAAATAAATATATATACAGGGTGTAAAGGGAACCCGAAGCCGAAGGCTCCTGGTAGTATACAACAAATTTCTTTATATTTTTGTATAGCATTTAACTTGCGTTATTCACTCTCCATCGTGTTACTGCCGAATGAAACAAAAATTTCATGAGAAAACATGAACTCGCAAGATGGCGCCACGTTTATTTATTAAATTTTCGTTTAAATCCGCTTGAAAGAACGTGCACTCCTAATGCCGCCACCAGGACCTGCCTCGACGTCTCCCACGCCGGTCACCAGGTGCTATGAAAATGCTGAGATGGATAGTGATGCCCATTATAATATACTAGCAAACCCGGCGAACTCCGTTTCGCCACCAGATGGCTACAAAAAATGATTTTCCCGCTTTTCTGTTCAAATTTTATCTGAATTTTCTTTGCTATAAACCTCACGGAGCCCGAGACCTTTCCAACGAATGCAAAACCGTGGAAATCGCCGAAATCGGTTCGTGCGTTCTGGAGTTATAGCGTCAGGAAGGAAAACCCGACTTATTTTTATATAGTAGAAATAAACGAATGTTTTTAGCATTCCGTAAAAAAGTAATGTTTTTTTTTTTTATACCACTTAGGTTACCCACCTGATGGAAAGCGGTCACCGTGGCCTGTGGACGTTTGCAACACCAGAGGCGTCACACACGTGCTGCCTACCCTGTAGAAACCTTCTAATGCCCTTCTTGAAGAACCCCATATTGTAGTCGCCTGGGAAAACCATGGCAGGGAGCTCATTCCACAGCTTGTATATGTACCGAATATGTAATGTATAGGTACCGGCCTTTGAAACCATAACTAATAAAAATAACTCTCTCTAAACTTCTAAACTTCAAATCTCCTGATTAAAAAGTTATTTTATACACTACTTTAAATGCAAGTTTTAAATTATTTTGATTCTTTATGATATACAGCGACTAAAGCTGTCAAGCAATTAGTAGAATACCAATTAATAATAAACTAATACAAAGATATTCAACGACTTATGTCAGTTGAACTTATCTAATGGAAGGCTTTGTCATCTTCACAAACAATACAACACTCCTTTTTTACGGTGACACTTGAGACGTTTTCCAAAGTTACCACTTGGCTAACAGAAAATTTACTCACACTTAACATAGGCAAAACCAAATTTTCACTCAATAATTACCCATCTACTTGCAATCAATTGCTGAACATAACAGAACTGCACTAAGGAGTATTGATATCAACTTCGAAGCAAATCACCGCCCAAAATAATTTATGCCCACGACTCTTCAACATCGTTCAGAGAAGAATTTCAATAAAATAAGAATCACGTTTACTTTTTCTGTCAATTCTGTGCAAAATGCTTTAAAAAAAAACAACCGAAATATGGTTTCTATAAATATATACGCGCGATATAAGCTTGCAGATTTTTCTCACGAAACTTCTCAGCAAGGAAACTTAATTTCACATTACCTAGTAACTTGCTGTTTCAACTCTTCTGGTGTTAAAATACTGTCTTCGTCACCAGTATCGCTCATCTTTTATGATTCTTTTAATATTTTTAATATTATTTAACAAGTTTAACACTGAAATTTTATGCCTGCTATTTTTAAGGTGCGTTCAAAAACATCCGTGACATTTTAATTTTCAAATAATGAAAATTAAAATAATTATAAACACTTATGTATTACTTATTTTTCTATACAATAATACAGTAACATGGTTATTCATGATATACTTATTCATAATTAAGAATTTCTTTTCTTCTTTTACAGATCATGTCACGTAATAAAAATAGAATAACTACTCGACAAAATTGGCACTGGACGCTGTTAAAGACGGAATGCCTAAAACAACTGGCATAGAATTTTCAGTGGCTGTTATGACCTGGAAAAGTACATAGTGTTAAAAATAGTAATATTTTTGTTACTATTAATGTTACATTTGGAAATAAATATAATTATTATTATGATACACAAATATGTACCTATGTAGGTATTAAAAAAGTATCTAAGTATGTTTATCCGCATTATAGAACTCATAACACAAGCTAGTTAAACTATGCTTACCTTTAAACCCTACTCTTGGGATCATTTTATACACCCAGGTGTACAAAATGATCCTTAAGAAAACTTCTGGGAAATGTCTAATCAATAATAATTGGAAAACGTAAACAAATTACAAAATAGTGATGTACTAGTATATGTATATTTAAATGGTTTACTTAGAATTCCTTCAATGGTTACTATAGGTTTAATATGTGGATACAGTAGGCTTTTTCCCTCAGGGTGATCATTTTGTACACCTTTACCATAAAGGCCAACAAAGAACAGTATAAATAGGGCTCTATTTCATTCATGGACAAGGTTTACAGTGACCGGTTTGGTGAGTGAAATCTTCATTGGACTAATGTATGCTGCAATAAATTGAAAGAAGCAGCATATGTAAGCAAAATCAATTTAAGTTTAAGTTCGATCAATCACAAATCAACAAATTACAACAAACGACGAATTGTAAGACGCATTACCAGAGTTGCGTCTTCCAATGCTACCATTTGACATTAAGACCATTTGACGTTTTAGGATTTTCATAGAAACTTATGAATAAGACGAATTGCTAAAACCCAATCCCGCCGCGAATCATGCTGTGTGTCACCATTTTACCAAATAAAATCCGATTCGTATTTCAATGCAGATACGATTCACCTATTGTGACTTTTTTAGCCCTGCAGATAGATGTAACATGCAAAAAATGGGATCAGCTCTGATAAAATTAATATAGAGATAGAGTTAGTCTACCATAATAGTACATATTATAAGTTTAGTTATATCTCGAGAATAAATAAAAATATATATCTACATCCGTGTCTACATACCTAACGCCAGCTAGATACGGGTCTAGGGCACGCCGAAGTAACGGCGGTAAGACCCATCATCTGGGACTGGCTAGAGAGGTCATACCGGCTGTGATTGAAGGATTTTTTTTGTAAATAAATATTATACCTACATAGAAACACACCATGCAAGTGTTGATGCACACAAATATACGTATTGAGCGGGAATCGAAACTCGCGCCTTCTGTGTAGCAGTCGCATTCACTACGGCTGGGACACGCCACTGAGGTCGTCGATCCTACTGGAATAGGTGCGTGTCGGTTGCGGGTACGGGATCTGTGTGTCATACCTGTGATCATGCAGGCAGAGCATCAGGCAACTGCTAGTGCACATTAAGGAGGCGCTCGTGTTTGTTTGTTTGTTTTTCTCTACCTTCAACGCATACTCAGGACGTGTATATGTGACAGAGACCTGTCATAACCGCACCCAAGTCGTGGAAGGGATCCGGCGGCTGGATCTCAAGGTGGCTTTACATAATGAGATTATGTTCTTTCATGGGCCTCGACGCGCGTCATCAGTGGGATCTAGTCGCCTAATAGATCCAGATTCCCATCAGCATTAAGCCTCAGTTAAACATAGTTGTCGAACCTACAGTCTACTTGCGATTATTTATTGATAGTCCAGTCATTACGTTGGAAAAATCGAGTTAGAAATGCAAATGAACCGAGAAAGCCAAACTTTGGATAGGTATTACGTGGGGAGAGGGGGGGAGAGTGGGGCTACAAAAGCTTAAGTTCAAATTTGTCGACCAAAATGACCTGATGGGTTTTCCCGTGAACTTGAAAAAAGGGTTGATTATGATGATTATAATTTTTTTCCTGCGTTTCAAGAGTTTTCACGACTCGAATAGTCTACCGAGGAAAATCTATTACAGCCAGGACTGTCGAAATGACGAAAAACATGTGGAAAAATGACCACCTGTAATAAAATTACAGGTGGTAATTTTTTTTATGCATAAGTTTCATGTGTTTGATTTAAAATTTGGCTGGTTAATAATTTATTTTGTATTGCAATAATTCCCTGAATTCATCCATTCTGGCACGACCGTGCGAGCGGCTAAATCAAAACTGGGCACTGTCTTACTGACTTTGCGACGCGCTAGAAGTCGTAAAACATAAAAAAACGAATTTGTAGGTCTGAACACGCTCAAAAATTTTTGTTTTGGACATTCTTCGATATATTTGATAAGAAAAATGAAAATACCGAAAAACTATTTTTTCTACCCATATTTATGTTTTTTTATCAATATCTCGAGAACGATGATGGATATGTGAAAAATGTATAGGACCTTAATTGTAGATCGTACAAAGAGCAACAAAAAAGTATTGCATAAAAATTTTCGTATCTCCGCGGGGAACCGAGTTATGATGCAGAAAAGCCATGGTAAGCACATGGATATTACCATCTGTTAGTGCAGTGTAGGATAACTAACAAGTTAAGTGCAAATCATTACACTGGCACTATAATAGATATTTGCTCTAATGAGTGATGTTACTGCGACAAGGATAAATCGCTACAAACGTAGATTTCTGATAACGTATCACCTTATTTTTAATATCAAAAACGTACTACACAAGCGGTCGTGTTTTACTAAAGCGGTGTGATCAAGTATACATTTTATTTCCAGTATGTTATGAGCACAGCAAGCCGTAAAATGCTACAGTGGTCTGTAGTTTGTTTTTTATTTGTGTCAGTGTACGCGCAGCTCAATAGTGACTATAAAAGTGACCAAAGTAGTAAGAAAAACACTAAATTTATTCATGAACTCCATATACCATTAAAACATAATTATTATTAAATTCTTCCATCCTATTATTCCTTTCCTCTTTTCTTTTATCAGTTTCTAAACTTCAGAGGAAAATACACTCTTTTGGATGAATGGAATGTATGACAGATGACTGCATGTAGTAGAGTCATGAATATTAATGTAAAGCTGGAAGTGCGGTGTGATGAGAAATTAATACATTACAGGAAGTTTATAAGTTGCACAAGTAATGTAAGGCTGGGAAGCGAGCGGATGTCATAGTATGGGACGTAAAAATATAGGAAAATATAGGTACCTAGATTTTGATAGGTTCAAAGTATTTATACAGGTATAAGAGGGCTTTTGGGCTTTTAGCGTGAAAAAGGATATGGCAAGGTAAGAAGAGTCTAAAGAGATTACGTCTGACCGGAATGAATGGAAGATAATATAATGTTTACCGACCTCAAATAACTGGGACAAGGATAGATAATTAATTTTCATTGTAAATAGAGAACAATCATAGTTAATTAGAGTGGTCAAATCTTCAAGAAATCCATGGCACCATACTGTTTACGTACCACGGAATGTAGATGGTATGCATATAGGTACGCATTCAAACTCAACGCTGAAATTATATTACTGGTGGCAGATGATGAATTCTTTATATCATCGTCATGATGATCATCATTTGAGGCATAAGACGTCCACTGCTGAACATAGGTCTCTCCATCGCCCTACAATTCCTTATATGGATGACTTCAAATAATATCCGATGGTATGGTAAAATGGATGGGATGGAGGTAAAGAAGGCATACTTAATGACTGCCTGAGTTTGAACCCTTTAGAAACTCCCTGCTAAATAGGTACCATGTTTACAGGTTTTTAGGGATCTTTATTTACTTTAAAAATTCCATAATATCTATATATATTAAAATAAATTGCTGTTCGTTAGTCTCGCTAAAACTCGAGAACGGCTGGACCGATTCGGCTAATTTTGGTCTTGAATTATTCGTGGAAGTCCAGACAAGGTTTAAAAGGTGAACAAATATGAAAATGATCGGAATGGAGCAGCGGGAACTGGATCAGAAGTCCACGCGGGCGGGGCCTCGGGCAACAGCTAGTATGAAATAAATTTCAAACAATCGATTACTGAATACAGGTGGACCGACTCCCAGTGTGTGTGTGCACTCCATATTAAGTCACCTCTGATGACAGCAGCCAATTGAAGTTGAAGGAGACTAAGTAAGAGAAGAGCGAGACCCGAAGAGCGAAAGCTATGCTCAGGCCCTCTACTGAGTAGCGGCGCTGCCGTGAAACAAATTACTATACCTACCAAGATTCGACAGAAACTGAAGCATCTGACTCTCAGCTTTCCGTATCTATTCTATCCTAACTAAGTACCTACTTTTGAACAAGCGGAACAACACTTAAATTATTATCACCAATATTTGGTCTTTTTTTTGTTATTTTTTTACACACACCACACACCACATGCAAAAAATAAATAGCACAAATATTGGCACAAGTAGGCTAGCAACAAAATTGACTAGATGGTAAATGTAATAAAGCAAGAAAACTAAATACTATACTAATATATTAATATTATGTACCTACTTAGTAGGTAGTTAAGAGTAAAATGAAAGAAAAACACAAAAATATAGAAAGTGGATAAAAAATGAGTTACAAATAGAATTAAAAAACCCCTATTCCGAAGTATGAAAGGATTAGAATGAATGTATGAAAATAATGAAAAACTACAAAGAGAATAAAAATGAAATCGTGATTGATAAATTGTACCCCGATTGAAATATAAAAAATAATAAAGCAGCGACCACGAATAAGTGGATAAAAAACTTGGGGTGATGTAGGTAACTACCTATTTTTTTGATCCTATCAGTTCTTTCACAGTTCAAGTGGATCGTTTGTAGAATGCTATGCCAGTGGCTATTGGACGAGGTATTTAAAAAACAAGTAAAAGATTATTACCTATCTCTTTAAAGAGGTGCAATAGATATTCCATCTTTCAGTTTTAACTCTTTTTCTCTTATTTCTGACTTGTTATTTAAGTATGTGTCAGACGTTATGCACGTCTTTCAAGTATCTATGTACACCAAACTGCCCGAAACTTTTACCTCCAAATACTTCTCTCCATCCTGTAAGAGATTGCCACAGTGCGATAAGGTCGCCCATTGCATCTACTCAATAATGGTATTTCCATGTCATAATACTCCTTGGTGTACAATGAAGACATATATTATTATTATTTCTCCTTATTTAAATATTTCATTTCATCCGCAATAAATTATTTGATTTGATTTGATTATTACAAAAAAAATACACATTGTGTGCCACCAAGCTACCTGTGGTTGGGGCTCCAAAGAAAGGAACCTCCTCACGATACGCGCCGTATCTAGTAGCACAGCCCACACAGACCCTTTACCCAACCGTCTAACCCGAGCCTCTTTAGGTGTGGGTCGAGGCTCTTCGCTATCAGTCCATTCACTGAAGCGACTCTCAGCTCAATGATTGTTGAGTCAACACTCCACATGTCGACAATCTCGTGAGCCAAGTCCAAGTACTTAACCTGTTTATCTTTCTCAGCTTTCACGACATTCTCGTCATTAGGAATGGTAACATCAACAATCAATGCTCGACGCTCCGATCGGTCTATCACCACAGGCTTGTTGGCTATAACAGTCCCATCAGTGATGATAGATCGATCCCAGTAGGTACAATGTGATATGACCATTTTCCAGAACTGGCTCAGGAACATATATATAGTACGGTACCTCAATTTCCACAAGGTTATATTTCAGAACAAGTCACTGGTGGATTACACACACTTGTGTAGGTTACACACACACTTATGCAAACTCACCGTTAGCAAGACGAGAGCAACCAGAAGTAATATGCCTGAGGGATTCACCAGGTTGGTGGCACGCTCAACATATGTCGATGGTGCCATCCCTCATGCATGATATATTTCCAGTAGTTATTCGTCTTGATAAGTTCGTCTGCAATTGCACAGACAAAACCTTCAGTTTCCCCAAAAAGATTACTTAAACGTAGCCAGGACACGGATGCCAGTAGGTCGGCTTTGGGCCTGTAGAGGGCCCGATAAAACCTACCATGTAACTCCTTGCTCCGCCATACTTAACACAACTTAATTTGTTTTTCTTTTTCTACGTTCATGAGATTCTCGTCATGGGGAATGGTGACATCAACAATTATTGCACAGCACTTCAATCGATCTATTATCACTATATCAGGTTTATTCGGAACAATAGTCCTATTAATGATAATATACACATTTCCTTTATTTCTCTAGAACGCGCTTAGAGCACGCTTTCGGCTTACTCATCCTGCTAATTTGACTGCAAAGTGACTTTAGAAGTAGGTATGTCCTAGCCCAAACATCAGTGCATATTCTCGTTTCGGCACCTTCTTAGGTCATGACACGCAGGAGTAGCCAATTGCTTGGCCACATATACTGAAGTGATTCAATACCGTGCATTTTAAGTCGGATCGAGTAGGTCATAACCACGTTATCGTTCACACCACTGTTATTTTTATGATTTTCCTGTCATACTAAATGCAATAATAAAGTACTAAGTATCAATTGTAGCAATCCAGGATCAATCAAAACTTATCAGTTTCAGATATATGCCAAGAAATTAACTGCATCGGTGAAGAGTATGCATGTGTAAATAGCAAGTGTTATTGTGCCGACGGCTACATACCTAACCATTTCCACAACCGATGTATACGATGTCCAGGTAAAGTTCAATGCACAATATCTTTATAAGTAAAGCAAAATAAGTATTTTTTAATTTATTCTAAATATTACAATGGTATCACATTACAATATTCAAACCACACCCGCTTAAACCACAACGGTTTTCATGCGAGTCGCAGTTCGCTTTATGAACGTAACAGTTATTTTTACACTCAAATAATTACAGGACAACAATGAATGATGATGAAATAATTAATCCACGGTAAGTGAGTCAGATACATCTACACTAATATTATAAAGAAGAAAAGGTCGTAAAGAATAAACTCGAAGACTACTGTGCCGATTTCAGAAATTCTTTCATCTTGGAAAGCTACTCACTCTGAGTAACATAGGCACTGCGCGATAACCGACACCCATGCGGGCGGAGCCACGGGCAACATCTAGTTGCTTATAAAAAGGTGTGTTTTACCTATGTGTATAGTCCCATTGCTAACTAGTTATTGCCCGTAGCAACACCCGCTTGGTATACAGATCCTGATGGTTATGATTGCAGGTATTTATTTATGCATATAACATTACTTTTTTGTAACTCAACCAAAGAATATAGACTTATTTAGCAGTGTCCAACCCTATTAAACTAACCACCTATATCAAAGTCGACCAATTAAAGGACTTACAAACATACCAATATCTTCCGACGCGTAGCCGTACCCGTCGGTCATAGAAATAAAGTACTAAGACCGTTCGACCAAGTATGTAAGTACACGGCGTACTTACATACTTGGTCGAATCCTTCCAAATAGAGTCAACCGTGTAATATCACTCGAATATGTCGCTCGAAAAAATGTATAGGGGTAACCCGTCGGGTAATTACGTCAACTGCAGTAATCCAGTCGCCGTTATTCATCATTATATCATGATTCTCGTGCTTTATTTAAATACTAGCAGAACAGTACACGTTTACCCGCATAACTTCTGATCTACGATCAAATGTTAGCAAAATGTATTCAATGCAATAAATGCATTGCAAAAAATTTTACGGTTGTATATGTTTTCTCTTCTTTGTCTGTGCGTCAAAACCGACCAATTCAAAGTACTTAACGAACATTTCGACCAATATATACCGACGCGTATATACCGTAGGTACTTACATACTTGGTCGAATCCTTCCAAATAGTGTCAACCGAGTATATCACTCGGATATGAAGCGCGAAAACAATATCTAGGGATAACCCGTCGGGTAATGACGACGACTGGAATAATCGAGTCGTGACCCGTCTAACTTCTGATCCCCGTTCGAAATTTGTGCAAAATGTATTCTATGCAATAAATGCATTGCAAAAATATGTTAAGGTTGTATCTATTATCTCTGACTTATCTGTTACGTGCTACTGATACGTTTACTTCCCTGATACTTGTATATCAATAGGTATATTATAGATTTTTGCATGACATTGTGATAAATGATTGGAAAGATAACCTGTTAGAGGTTCAAACTATAGCATTTAGATAAGTATAAAATCATTGAAATAAATCTTAAATTTCATTTGAGCGAAAAAAGCACTGTGGAAACCTATATTACCGTGCGTAGGTATAGGTACCGTCTTATCGACTTTATTCCGAAAATTTGAAATCCGATGTAGGTATCGTATTGTTAATTAAAATAATTAAGATTGTTAGAATGTTGAATTTCAAGACACTGAACTATTAAAATTCCGAATCAATAATAATGCTGAAATATTATTTATAGGAATTTTGAATATCAGAATTCCGAAACAACACAAACCCGAAATACCGTTTTAGTAAGGATCCATAGACACAACTTAAGTAACGTAAGTAACGTTACGTTACGTTACGTTACGAGAAGTGCAGTCCTTCCGCCTTTGCGTGACGAAGCTCGGGCGCCTGGGCGAGTTGAAGCGGCTGAGGCTGATCGCAAAAGTAGACCAGCAAGCCGAAGCCGTGGGAGCGAGCATGGGTCTCCCTCCGGTTTTTAAATAACACTCTATCACATATAGAGCAAAAAAGTACCACGGCACCCCGAACCCTGAACACCGAACCGCCATGCCGTGGTCCTACCACGGTGCAGTGGTTTGGGGCTCAAATTATTTTTTATAGTATTCATTAGTTTAATTTAATAAGCGAGCAAAATGTGCTTTTATAAATATAAAACTATACATGACATGGAAAGTCAATAATAAGTTTTTTTTTATATATATATTTCGTGCTTTAATAATATAGAATATATCATGGCAGGCAATTCCCAATGCGACAGAATAGTAACATAATTATTTATAACACTATAATAACAAATGTCAATATGTCTTTTGATCTGCTGGATCATATCAAGTTTTTCTCCCCTCGACCAAACGTGCCCATAATGCTGGCGGCGATTCCCCGTTGAATGGCCAGGGAAATATATTGCATTATATTTAAAACTAGCTGACCCGCGCGACTTCGTCTGCGTCACCCCGTTTTTCCAACATTTTTCATGCCTGCTAGTCGTACCTGTTAGTCGTAGTATGATGTTATATACATATAAACCTTCCTCTTTAACCATTCTATCTATTAAAACAAACCGCATCAAAATCCGTTGCGTAGTTCTAAAGATTTAAGCATACAAAGGGACAAGAAAAATAGGGACAGAGAACGCGACTTTATTTTATACTATGTAGTGATGCTATATATTTATATTTTATCTATTTTTAATCTCACAATACAGAACTTTTGTTCAGGCAAGGCATAGACGCAAAAAATGTCCCTGAACCTTGACAAGATTAGATTTGATGTATTTTATCTGTAACTTAAGATTGCTCATCCGCTTACGTCTTTGTGTAGATTAAATTTTATTATTAGATTTATTCTTTGTTTTGCCAAAGCGACATTATGCGAATAAAAAAAATCAATCCTAATTATTTCGAATTTATTATTATTTTTAAAAATTAAATATTTCCATCAAAGTACAAAAAATTTTCATGTTTACCGAAAACTGCAATGCATTATCGCTTAGGTAATACACTCTGATGGACCAAGTAGGTATCTGTCGAGATTTGAGAACTAATACCATGTGCCATACCCATTGGTAAAATTAAATCAAAAATTAAATGAAATACCTACTTATTACACGAATAATAGAGTCTTTATAAACTTTACTGAAGTATTCTTGGTACAGAAATTGAATACACGCTATGTAATTAGCACCACCGAGATTAAAATGATTTCCAACATTTAACGGCTTGTGGCTATGATAGCAAGAACTCGTGGTTGTTGATAAGCTAAGCTAATCTTCAAATCTCAGTTACATATACTGGAAAAGAACATCTGATAGACACGTTAATCATCTTGCTAACATTTTAAGTATGTATTACCTACCTATTACATCACATTACAAATATAAATAACAATACTATTTAGCACGAGACGATATGATAAAAACTTCATGTTAAACTTCCTTACAAAATGATAATATTAGTTTTACATTTTTGACGTCAAATATCTAGTAAGTACATTCAACGACTAACGTCGTCGTTGAAGTTCCAATACCTCCAAGATTTGCAAACCTTAATTGACAGCAGAAGAAAAAAATGTTCATAAAAAACCTTTTATTTGTTTTGATAAACTATATGTGTAAATAGTAAAATAGCGTCCAATGCATTACCTTTTTATTGGTTACATATCCCTTATATGATTATTTAACAAAAAATACGTGTTACTGTAATTTGGTCAGTTGGGATAAATTGCGTGTTGATTGCAAACAATCGATGTGTCTTACAATGTTTTATAACAGACATAATTATTTGATAAGTACTTGTTAAATTTCTTAAAAGTAATGATACATTTTTTATTTCATCCTTGTGCACATCACTAGTTAAGTATAACATATTTCAAACATATAACTCAGTGCGATGGGTGGCTGATGTGCCACCTAAACGTTTTCTCATTTTCAGGGCATCCCCGACCACATACCTTCAGACGAACGATAAACAGAATAGCTTTTTTTTCTTATAAGACAGTCAATAATTTTTAGATTTTGTATGATCTATCACAAGGAAAATGACATTTGAATTATCCAATTCGGTAAGAGATTTAAAGACCTTAATCGCACCAGTAAAAGGTTACATTTAAGGCATATAGGCCTCTCATCGCACGTCAACGTGTTAACAATTCGGTTAACAAAACGCAACGTAACGGTCTAATTTTTTAAATATTTTCCAGTCTGTTGTGCTCGACTGTACTGTACCTACCTACCATTGTATTTTAATCATTAGACTTACCTCGGATTTGTTAGATCAACCACAATGTATCAAATATTAGTATTTTCATAGCGTCTGCGTGCCATACAACAAATACTGGCTAGTCGTATTTTAGATCGTACCTACTTACTAGACACTTACTAAAGGCAGTTTAAATTAAATTATAATATTTACTCTCAATTTGTGAATACTTACTTAATATATGTCTCTATAATTTTTTGTTCATTGTTTTTCTCAGTGTTATAATAACAGCATGGAATGCTTTACATACCGACAGAAATCTGTGCTTGTGACACGTACAGGTATGACTCTTTTTTTAACGTACAAATTCTGACAAGAGCATGGCAAAGAAGTTGATCAAAAATGATCTTAATAACAACATCTAAATGCCTAGGTATATAGGTATATAAAGCTCAACTATAATCTGAATCGATTGAGCTAAAAAATTGACACGATACCTATACCTATACAATCCTCTTCACACATTGTTTTTCTTTAGTACTTAACATACTTTTACGTACCTACGCTCGAGTTTTTCTATTTAAAATAAACATATTGTGCGAGTGTCACATCCTAGTAAGACAACGTAGGTATAGTTCTTCTCGGGAAGGGCTACCCCAAACCAAAAGATTACTTGCTCTTACAATTATTAAGAGAAATAGTAGCCCTAATTGAGAAGAGTATTCCTCCTGAAACGTAGAGGCCAGGTTAGGGTTAACACAAAGAATCCAACAGGGTCGAAGTGGCAACGATACTTGCCTCCTCACAAAATTATATGAAAATAATAACCATCCTATTTATTACATACAATACATTGCAATGTACGTATAAGTAAGATTGTAATATTCAAGGATAAGTAAGTACAACAACCATGATAGCAACGATCTTCTGTCGATAATAAAAAATCTAAATAGAGCCACATTATCACAGATACATACCGATGGTCATACATATCACATACATTAACTTGTTACAAAGTAAGGAGTTACCTATACTTATAGTCTTGTAGATACTTATAGGCTTGTAGTAGACTTGTAGATAGGTATGTGATTCAGCATTGATCAGATGATTAGAGACTCTTACTAAACATTGATAAAACAGGAAGTATAGTTAGTTATCTTATATATGCAAGGTTAATCAGAGGATCAGCAAATAATTTATCTTTTCCAAATCCTTGGTCAAGATACAATTTCCTACTAGGCATTAGAAAAGCTTAGATGTCACTGTTTGACAAGATTTCGCATGGCGCATTTTAGGTCGCTTAAGTAATTTATTTTCAAAATTAAAAATTGAAAACGTTATGAAATTTTAAAGCAATTAAGTAGCGTGCTAATCGGAAATGTGAAGGTTCTAGCGGGACTTGAACCCGCGATCAGTCTCTTACAGGAGTAATGGTTTGACCGCTGGGGTCCGGAGCCACATCTTGAACATTTAAAATTTTCATAGGTCTGTACAAACATACGGAAATCAACAATAAACATTCGCAAAACGGAACCCTTATAGGATCTCTTCTTTGTCCCTCTGTCCGTGAAAAAACTAGTAGAAATGTGACACCATAATTCCGTAGCGGAACCGATTTCGCCAAACTCACACATACAACCGTTAATAATACCGTCCATTACTAGTAAATAATTGCTTTGAGTGGTGGAATTTACTACTATAAAACGAAAATACACTTAACCCTTTTAAGGTATGCAACTATACCTACTACCATCACTTTTTCTTTCTACCGTTCAAAATAGCGACTACTTTGCTATAGATTTATGGCGTTTCATAATTTGGATCGGACAAGCTTGAACATAAGTGTTCGGGAACATCTTAAAGCTGTGAAAAAATCAAACTTCTACTTCAATGGAATCCAAAGCTGCGTACGTGCTACGTTATGTATAGCACATTAATGCAACACAACCGCGACCCCATTTTCCTTCTTAGGAACGCCCCATTCAGCATTTAGACACAGATTTAGTGTCTAAATCCATCAAGTTCATGAAATAATTAGGTACTATACCATACATTAGATTTTCAGCCATCATTTACAAATCTGTATCAAATTTAATGTTTAAATACACACAATAACTTTGGTTTCTATTTTTTATCATCATCATTCTCTGAACCTTTTCCCAACTCAGTTTGGGTTGGCTTTCCAATCTAACTGTGATTCGGCTAAATTTCGATATTTTGCGTGAAGCGACTGCCATATGACCTCCACAACCAATGGTCCAATGACCAATGGCGATATCGAAGTTCTAAGTTAGACTGGTTGGACTTTTGAAGGCTCCGTTAGAGTAGCCAGAGCTCACTAGAGAAGTTTTATGTTGTCAGTTGGAAGAGCGAGAAAATCTTTGCCTTCAGCGCTGACAGCACAGAAACTCTCTTAACCTTCTCCCTCCATTCCCCTTCCCTTCTATAGGTACCTATGGTCGCCAGCATGAATGTGACGCCCCCAGAGTTGCCAACGTTCATAGGCCACGGTAACCACATTCCATTCCAAGTAGTAGGTATAAGCACTTGCCTAATTGTTACCTTATTCCAGTGCCGTATATACCACAGATTAAATCATTATTAAGTACCTATAATTTGGTCGGCGTCTGGTGGTAGTGGCTGAATTGGATCTCGTAATAGTAATAGCAATAATAACGTTTTCAGGTTTGGGGGAAAAATGCTTCGGCCCATGTTGTGACAAATATGGAAATGGAAGTATTCAATGCTGGCAAGGTGTCTGCCAACAGTGCTACGACGCACATGGCCAATGGACTTGCAGGTTCGTGAACTTTATTATTATGTGCAAGAATTGTTTTTTTTTATCTAGGGCACGTCTGTTTGACTGAAGGCAAAGTCTCAGAAAAAGAGTTAATATTACAAACACAATATTTGCATTGGTCTGAGTGTATATGTGTAGGTATATGTATTTCCAAAAACACACACAACACACGTAACACAAGCTAGTTAAGCTATGCTATGTCTAGGTGGCTTTCGTTGTGTAAATTAATCTAGAATATTTATATAACCACACCGATGACTGCCCGGGTTGTACCCGAGAGGAGGGAGTCCGCGAGAGCAAGGTTGCCTAGAAGAGATCGCCGTTGACGATAAGGCCACCCATTGTACATTTTGCTATTTGTTTATATCCGTAGTTTAATTTTTTATCCCACCAAAAACATAAATGTAAAAAAGGAGAGCCAAGTTCAAGAATAGAGATTTAAATAAGTAGGTATCAAGTTCAATGCAAAATCTATATAATTATGTATTTATCTACATCTAGGAACAACATAACATTATGAACAAGTACCTACTTATTAAAATCTACTTCTTTGCTTTATTGGCAACCTATAATAAATGCTGTTATTTAAAAAAGTTAGAGATTTTAAAGCAGCATGCATCAGCATCTATCATTTTATGTTACCGTGTAGTAGGTAGGTATACCTATAGTTCGTGCCACATATCTTGGAGCCAAGCCGCGAATGAAACGAGTCCCTGCCGCGCATGGATTGTTTTGATATAATCTATAATTGTATCTCAAAGGACACCCTAAAAACTCGTATCTACCTACTGCGCATTTTGGATCCAAGATATATTGGGTACAATAAGAATAAATATAAATCGACGGTATATTACTTCCAGGGACACCATAGAACAAATTCTTCTGATTTCCAGTGCACAGGTGGTGATGGGAGCGGCGCTCATTCTTGGAATTATCGCCACCTTCGTATTGCTCTATAAGCTGTGCAGCACTGCTAATTTCAGGTAACACTATTATACCTCTTGCTTTGGCGCTGTTCTGATCCTCCTTTTATTGGTTGGTTGTTTTGACTTTTATGAAAGTGACTGCCGTCTGACGCCTCAATGCCGAGAGGAAAGTGTGCACCAGAGCTGCACCAACTTGTACGTGAGGTTGACTTTGGTTCCGAACATCTTAACTCCTGATCTTATCTGCCTCCCGTGCGATGTGCAAAAGTAAAAGCCGGATTGCGGATCCCGGATTCCGACTCGAGGTTAAGACCTCGAATGCAACCGGAACTAGCGCAAAATTGGTGATGAAGTAATCTTAACTGCCTTTGTAGTGCATTGACTACAAATGCGACTGTTATTCAGGACAACCCAGGTTTCGAATCCCGGGCGTAATTGATATTATTGTTTGTTTTTGTATTATTTTTATTAGTTCAGTAGAAGTTAAGTAAAAGTTAGAAAAAAATGACTGACACAGAGACTAATGTTTGAACTGACAGACACTGAAGGAAAATTATTATTCGCAGACCCCTTGGACACTCAGACGATGGCCGATTGTCAATTGGCAGTCTCCAATTGTATGTTGATGAAAGGTTACGAGATCCACCACCAAGGTAATCTATTCTAAAATTCAAAAACATGAAAATAAATTCAAAAAAATAATTAAATAAAAGGAAGTTAAGCCAAAAAAGCTATTACAAAATCCAGGATTATTTGGATGATGTGCAAGCTTGAAAATGAGCTGTTCACTCAACTTGCTACTGAAGCAAATTATTGTATTTAGATCAAATAAATGATTGTGAATAGAAAATGAAATGAAAAGCCCGCTGAGTTTCTTTGCGGAGTCTTCTCCAGAGATGATATTATTAATTATGAAAGATTTAGTAGGAACTACTTTTACTCACTAGGACATAGCTTTTATACTGCGTAGTTTCGGGATTTATATTGCACTACTCGTCACTTTTCACCTATGGCGCGATGGTTTATAGTCTGGATTTTGACTATATCCGGGTTCTACCAAACATCATTCGAGAACGATGTGACCTAATCGCAATTTTTGGTGAGCCGAAAATTCGGCCAGAAAATAGTTAGACGTGATTTAGATACTATTATTAATCGATGTAACTTTCTTATTTAGGAATCGATTTCAATAAAACAAACACCTGATGTTAAATGAAGCGTACTATATAACATTAAATAAAACCAAATCGGTTCGGTTCATTCTAAGATTAACGCGACAAACGCACAGACAAAAATTCCAACAAACCTTGTTTTGGCTTGTGTTACTTACTTTTATAAAGTTCCCCAATAATAGTATTCTCATTTTCCAAGTACCTACAGACAGATATCGATTCGAATTTTATTGTAAAATATAACATAACATTAACTCACGCCTTTAGCCCCGAAGGGGTAGGCAGAGGTGCTAGCACCCACATTTCACCAGTTTATGTTTAGGACCCAATGTAATAGGTGGCGAGCCTATTGCCATTAACCGGGCACTTATAAGCCTGCGATAAATACACACATACTTAACTTCGAAAAGCATCAAAAAGTCATTGGTGTGTGCCATCCATTACCCATACCACTAGGCTACCGCGGCTTCTTGAATGCAATGAATTCTTGCCTGGAATTTTATTGTATGTATAGAAATAAATAAAGGTAACGTTTGTGATGTTGTATGGGTAATCTCTAGACCTACAAGTCCTAAATTGTAACTGGAGTTGACGAAATTCGTAGGTAGGTACCATAACACAATTGGAGCTTTCTCCATTTCTTGTAAAAATAATCATTTGAGTTGAACCAACAACCAAACCTGAGAAACAAGCGAGCGTACCGAGATGTCCACGAGGCACAAATGGTGAACCAAGGATGTTTATTTTACAGATATTCGAGAGTACCAGCAGCTGGGTCAGCTGTATATCCCGCTATATCATATATCAACGCAGGATTTGTAAGTATGAATGGCAACACCACCGACCGGTTGTGGTCAACTAGGAGACCCCAGGGAAAGAAATTGTAGCACCTTTAATCTTTAGTAGACATGAATTACAGTAGGTAGTTGGTAATTACATGTTTTGTTAATATACTGATTTTACCACATACGTCTCACATAAGTAATGCAAATACAAGACGTTTGTTCGTAAGACAGCTTGTTGATTGCAATAGTTTCCTGTCTTCTTGTTTCCTATATTATGTACCTAGGTTCGTTAGGTTCTAGATATTTAATAAATACCTAGATACCTAATATAATAGTTTTGTTATTTTTCAAAAATAGTTCCACACTGACAGGAAAATTTATTTATTATCTAAATACTTAATATTTTCTCGAATCATATGATTTTGGTAATTACCTACGGACCGTACCTATAATGTCAATATTCGATATAAAAAACATCATTGTTTCAGATTCACGACAGCAGTATTCCACCTCCTCCATACTCGGCAGAAGTTAAAAGCAATGACGGCCATGAAATTGATAATACAGCAATACATAACCAGAACACAGCGATACATAACCAGAACACAGCGATACATAACCAGAATACAGCGATAAATAACCAGAACACAGCTATACATAACCAGAATACAGCGATAAATAACCAGAACACAGCTATACATAACCAGAATACAGCGATAAATAACCAGAACACAGCAAACCAGAACGCTGCTGTACATATGTGATTAACTGATCACTTTTTTTTAGATATTCGAGGTACTTCAAGAATTTAAATGCACATACCGATGCGACATACCTATTATGAATCACTACATAGTATAAAACAAAGTCGCGTTCTCTGTCCCTATGTCCCTTTGTACGCTTAAATCTTTTAAACTACGCAACGGATTTTGATGCGGTTTTTTTTAATAGATGGTTAAAGAGGAAGGTTTATAATATGTATAAGTATAACATCATGCTGCGACTAACAGGTGCGGAGCAGGAATGAAAAATGTTGCAAAAACGGGGAGACGCCGACGAAGTTGCGCGGGTCAACTAGTATTTAACATAATCTAACTTAGGTAGATAGTATTGTCATCGCGTATCTATTTAGTAAGCTTATTTTTAATGTACAGTTCTTAATAATACTTTTATAGACGCTTTTTACCCGACTACGGCAAAGCCAAAGGAGGGTTATGATTTTGACAGGCTATGTATGTATGTAGGTTAATGTTCCTCATTAGCTCCTCAACTGCTAATTAGAATTGGACGCATAACTCGAAGACGGCTGGACCAATTCGAGTAATTCTTTTTTTTATTTGTTCCTTGAACTCCACGGAACGTTTTTATGGAGCAGCGGGAACGGGATCAGAACTCCACGCGGGCGGCAACAGCTAGTTTTAAATAAAAAAAGTAAAGACTAAAACCCAACTACGACACAAAAAATATCTTGAAAAAGTAAAAAATAAATACCTAATTCAAGCGTTGTCGTGTTGTGGGACCTTGGATCGTTTTAAAAACATGTGGAAGTGCTTTACCAGTTGAAAGTCCCCCGAACGACAACGCTTCAATTATTTATTTTTTTCCTTTTCAAGAATTTTTTTGTGTCGTAGTTGGGTTTTAGTCTTTACTTTTTTTATTTAAAATGTTTTGGTCCGGTTAAAATATCAATTTATTTGCAAAGTGTATTTAGTCTTTGCTTTTTTGAAGTGTGACAAGAGCATTATCTCTACAGATTAAATTTTATGGAATACCAGACCTTGTAACCAACATTACTTAAAATTATTTAGTTCTAAATCCTACCCTGTTACTAGTCTGAAAGTGTATCAAAAATCATCTTCTAATATTTAAGTCATCTATTAAGTAAGGACCTCCTTTTTTGATGTTTGTTAGGCGCACTTGCACTCAGCTAGATATTAAGAAATAGGGGGGACGTGACGCCACCCACTGGATTCACCCACGGGAATGGATAGGTATAGCCGCTTCCCCTGTCCATAGCTGGCTTCATCGAAAGGCGAGCGCAGGAAATAGCTTCACCCATTCCCGTGGGTTAAGCCAGAGAGTTGACGGGTCGTGCGTGTCTCAATAAGAAATAGTGATCACAGTATTTTTGTAATTATTCTCGAATGCATTATTTATAAAGGCAATGAGTCTTCGTTTAGACAAGGTGGCCGATTTTACTTGGTCCGTAGGTAGGTATATCTGTCGGATGTTAAGTATGATTTCTTTGCTACCAATGCAGTCCGCGAACTCTCTCTCTCGCTCGTTTTGAAATGACACCTTAATGCAGGGGAGATTTATTCCGTAATTTTAATTATTAAAATTAATCCTTTAATTAAATCGCGTAGGAACTCTGTTACTGTGTTCTGGCAGTCCGTACACGTCCGAAGGTCCGAATGTGGACCACGGTCCGTCATTTGGTGACCCCTATATTGTAAAATATGCTATCTACCTATGTGCATTTGCTTAGGTGCTTAAATAAACGTAAACAATCTTAGTTTGTCTTTTTAATTTGTTTTGTTTAAAAACTCAGTATAAAAATACCTTTCTGCTTAGTAACGCATTTTGAAAACCGTTATTTGTTTATTTTTTCATTGTTTTATTTTATTTCTTTAAATGTGTATTTATAAAAAGTTACCACAAGATTGCTTACCTTTATTTAAGTACCTAAACAAATGCATATTAGGTGCCCACCTATGGTGCTAAAATATAATGTGTGTTTTATATAAAATAGAAAATGCTTGAGACTGGTACAAACAGCAAATATAAGTTAAGATCGAATATAACGGCTTTATTTTGTTATACATAGGTAGGTACCTATATCATGTACCAAACTCAAGCAGGGTCAGCAGCAGAAAATGTTTCGTATAACTAGATAAGTTTTACTGTGTGGCTGTGATATATTTACAATGTTCCAACATTCAACATTTAAAAGTGTTTTATTAAATTACGTACCACTTAAGCTTTGTAATTTAGTTACTGCACACATCCCTATTACTAGATAGATATATACCAAACACTTTATTGTACACATTATAACAAAAATCTACGATATAAAGATAAAGAAATGCCGATTATACAGGGTGGAATTTTGTAATGCCACCTGAAGGGAAAGTACTCTTAATACTGCAGATAGAAAATTTTACTCAAAGGAAACATTCCTTTATTTTTGAAAAGAAACAAAACTGCATTCAAAGATTTTTAAAAATTCGCTTGCCACACCCGGTAATCGAACCGACTAAAATCTGTAAAAGTTGCACCCTGTACTTTTATTGCATAGATCGTTAGGGTCAGTTATAAGGATGAAATCTCTCTAACAAACTTCATAAATAAAATGAAAGGAAAACAATGAAATCCTAAATTATTTACACAAAAATGGTAAACTAACTAATTAATTGCTTGATACAAACATTTAGGATCAAAATGAAAGTTGTATTGCTGAAGAGTTTGCCGTCGCTTTTTGAAACTACCCATATTCTTGAAATTTTTCTACTATTATTTTCAGTACAAACCGAGTTGGAGCCTGTCGGTCTCGATATCTCTCTCAATGACACCAATAGTAATTTGTCATTTTAATGGATAAAATACGTCAGTGATAATAATTATTTATTAATAACATAATTAAATAGATGGATCTTTGAGTAAAAGTGCTTTAACTTGACCCATGGAACTATTAATTTAAGATTTCATTGTTTTCCTTACATTTAATTTATGAAGTTTGTTAGAGAGATTTCATCCTTATAATTGACCCTAACGATCTATGTAATAAAAGTACAGGGTGCAACTTTTACAGATTTTAGTCGGTTCGATTACCGGGTGCGGCAAGCGAATTTTTAAAAATCGTTGAATGCAGTTTTGTTTCTTTTCAAAAATAAAGGAATGTTTCCTTTGAGTAAAATTTTCTATCTGCAGTATTAAGAGTAGTTTCCCTTCAGGTGGCATTACAAAATTCCACCCTGTATAATGAGCGACATTATCACCAACGGCAATCTCTTACAGGCAACCTTTAGGCAATCACTATAAGTATCAATAGCAATTTATTTTGTGTTTCTTCGTTAACCTACCCCGGTATGAATGACAAGTAGTCGAGTAACGAAAAAGATAACATTTCAATTAATATCATTATGTATAATATTTAAAATAATGTGGGCCCTAGCTCCTTCTCAGTTCCTCATTTTTGAGATACTCTGATTCATAGTTATGTCTGTGCATCAGAGTACCTATGTCTTCTTCTTCTTTTCTTAAAATGGCTTCTGCAGCAGAATAGCCGCAATTTTGCCAGTCTCTATTAAATGTAAACGTCTTATAAAATTAATGGCGGGACGCCAATGTCAAGTTTTAAAAAACTCTACCAGAGCCACGTTAGCCACTTTGGAATACACAGGAAATTGTGTTATCCGTAAATAAATAAATAGTTGGGGACAGAAATCGAGAGTCTCTGTGGGGTCAAGCTTAGCGGTAGCGGTTCGATTCACGCACATCATCATCATTCCCTGAACCTTTTTCCCAACTCAGTTGGGGTCGGCTTTCCAGTCTAACTGTGATGCGGCTGAACTTCGATATTTTCCGTGAAGCGACTGCCATCTGACTTCAACCAATGGTCTAATGACCAATGGCGATATCGAAGTTCCAAGTTAGGCTGGTTGGACTTTTGAGGGCTCCAACTACCCGTAACGACTGCCATAGATGTTTGTATGGCAACCGGGACCGACGGCTTAACGTGCTCTCCGAGGCACTTATAAACCTGCGATAAATACACACATAACTTCGAAAAGCATCGAAAAGTCATTGGTGTGTGCCATGGTAAACCTGGGATCGAACTCGAGACCTCGTCTCAGCAGTCCATTACCCATACCACTAGGCTACCGCGGTTATTCGCAGGTTTATATCGATTCACGCACAATGTAAAAACATTTGTATGTGAATATGTCTATTTGGATTGGTCTGGTCGTGCCTCAGAGCACGTTAAGCATTTGACCTCAGTTGACATACGAATATCTATGGCAGTCGTTAGGCGTAATTGGTGCCTTAAAAAGTTCAACAACTTGGCTACCTGAAATACCTTCTTCGATATCGCCAATGGGTTAAGAGCAGTGTGCCCATAGATCTCTTTGGGCACAAGTCTATGGGAACTGTTAACCAGTAAATCTGTCGGTTAATAAACAAGACTGTCCTTGGAAAGGTATGGCATTGGAAGGGTCAGCAGTCACCTCTGCATAAGTTGTTCTCCAAAGTTCAAGTTTCGGGATTTAAGCCGTGATTATATCAAGAGTGTCAAATGTAAAGTAATACAATAACAATGAGTTCACAGAAAATCTAACCTTGTGAACTTATTATTACTGGGACGCTGCTTCTGTAAGAGCCATTTCATTTCCCCTGTAACAACTGCTGTAGACATTCCTATGACAACCGGGACCAATGACTTAACAAGCTCTCCGAAACACTACAAGATCAATGCAAATAGTTATATTCATGCACACAAATATTTGCACTGAGCGGGGATCGAACCCACGCCTCCAGCGAAGCAGCCGCGTTCACTACCGCCACGCTACTGAGACTGTGAACTTAATGAAGGTGACTAAAATATAATAAATATTGGTTATTTTGGATAGAAAAATCTATTCAAATATTTTTATGACAATTGAGTTAAGATAAGTTTTACAAATTGTAATTAGTTTGTAAGAGTTGTCAGTGCTGCTACCACATCACCCCGGTGTTCTCTTAAAGTTCGTTCAGCTAATGTTCTTGATATCTCCATTTCTTTCACCTGAAAAATATCAAGTATTAAATAAGTAAATATTCTGGCATATACTCAATACTAGAAATTGCTATTGGAACATGGATAAGCTTATAATATGGATGGCAAAAGTAAGTGTTCAAAAATATATCACGTGAAGCCCCCAACATTATAAACACTATGGATATGGATCCTAGACTGTGATTAAACATAGGTACTTGGATAAGTACTTGTTTTTGTTTATATAATTTTTATACAGAGAAACAGTAAATAAAAAAATATATTCTAAAGCAATCTACATAACGCCGCCCTGATAAACTAACTTGTGTTATGGGTTCTTGAATATGAATAAACAAATTTAGATATATTTTTGGGTGTTGCCTCATACACATATTACATTAGTTGGAGGTGGTCTCTCCCCACCATGCTGATCCAATGCAGTTAGGCAAATAGTCAAAGTTTACCATGGGCAGGTGAGGGTAGCTTGAATTTCCACCTAGTTTATAATATTAGTAAGGCTTTAATTTTGGAAATAACTGGTAGTTCAATACTTGATGTAAAAAACAGTGATATCCAGTGCCTGGTCTCAGAATGACCTTCGTCCCCCATGAGCGTGGGCCTTAGGGGGGCGGGTTGAGCCGCCTGTCACCCTAGCAAAAGTAAGTCACGGCGAGGGTGCAAAGTGCCACCTCATATCCTGGGGCTAGACAGGGACACCATGGTCCCCACATTAGGGAAAGAGGGTCATCTCAACAGAGATGTCCCCGGGTGTGTCGGTTGCGAGAAATATGGCTTGTATAATGTCACCTCCAGCAATCAAGGACCCATGGACGGCGTGCGTTTTAGTCGGTTCGAGTTCGAGCATAATCACCTCCACCGGTTTTGGCGGAGGTGGTACCCGTGGGGATTTTACGCACGATAAGAAAATAAAAATGCCTTCAACAAAGCTTACTAATAAAAGTTAATGAAGATATCATACAGATCATACTTACAATTAACTCTATGTCATCTTTTTTGACTGATACTTTTTGTAATTCCTTCTCTTTTTCAAGACGTTCAGCAGCCTCTTTGTTTCTTCTATCGCCAATTAACGATAAAGCCTAAAATCATTACATGAAAAATCTCTGAATTTACATTAACATTCGCATTAAACAAAATGAAATTCTTAGCCACAGTCACAGTTGATACTTGGCTGTAGTCGTTTGATAGAACTTACTCCAGATATGTCTTGAGAAGTTATTTCCTTTTCTTCTGCATAATCCGTGACCTTCTCTAAATCCGCTACACCACTATCGTGTTTAGCAGTCTTCTTTTGAGTTTTATCTTTGTCATGCTGAATATCGTCTGTGTCACCATTAATTTCTTCGTCTGCCATTTTGTATATATAATATTGGCACTAAATACGTATCCAATTAACTATTTCGAGAGAAATTTTCTAGCATTTTTCAGTCAAACAAAACATGTCATTAGTTTTGTTTTTTGAGGTTATTTTATTATCATACCATAGAGTAATACGTTTACTATATCGTTCAAAAAGGTATAGGCTTGCGCTTTAAAATAATATTCCTCTATGGCATAATATATTGATGAACGCATGGAAAACAAAAAAACAAGTGGACATGTGATGAAATCGGTGCACGCATGTCTTTGGTGTGCGTACCTATTTACGAAACTGAAGATAAATTCGACAATATTATACCTTTTTGTAAGAACACGTCTTTTTTGTCTATAGCAAGGTAATCGCCATTTTGAACGATAGAAAAATAAAAATTCCACTACTCAACGTTATTATTTACTTGTAATGTACGGTATTATTAACGGTTGTATGTGTGAGTTTGGCGATATCGGTTCCGCTACTAAAATTATTGGGTCGCATTTCTACTAGTTTTTTCTGTTCTGTGGATGAACGCAATCAAATACATATTATTTTTAAAATTCAGTTCTCTCAACTATTACAGTACTGCTGAATACATTAATAGCCTCATATTATACCAATATAATTTAACATTTTATACACGGTTTTGTAAGTTCATTCCCGAGAGATTTGAGAGGAGTGAGCTCTTGTACTGTTAAGTGGACACTTTTTAATGGCCTGGATGTTTACCGTTTGATGGAGAACAGCCCTAGGGGCCTTTATGTATACCTGTGTCATAACTAAGCCGTGTTGGTATCCGGGGCAGTGCAATAGGGCCACGGCCACCCCATCTCTTGGTGTAGGTCTCGTAGATGGCGACTAAGGGTGTAACCACATTAATCGACGCGGAATCGGCTTAAGCCGAGTGCGTATCACCACACTACTCGGCTTATCGCCGATTAGTTGTTGCGACGGCTGTTGACATGCGATCGGCAGTCGATTTCTCCGAACGGCCGTCACGACGGCTGTTCACTTACGTTCGGCAGTCGACTCTTCCGAATGGCTGTCACGGCCTCTGTTCAATTACGTTCGGCAGTCGACACCTCCAAACAGCCGTCGCGACGGATGTTCGCAAGCGTTCGGCAGTCGACAGTCGTGATCGTGTGAGACCCCGAAAATATCAACAAATGCTTTCATCGTAGATTTAAGTTTAACTCTGAGCTGTACGGACGTTCTGGCCTTTCATTTTTATTTTTCAACTTGAGTTTAAGAAATAAGTGTTGGTACAAGGTTTGATATGGATATACTATCTAGACGGGCAAGACTCACGAACGTAATTATTGTAGCGTGCCTACTGGAAGAGCAAGAAAAGAAGCGAAAGCGGCGTCGAGCTTGGGTCGATCCACTATGGCAACACAGATTGACGGAAGGAGAATTTCATTTACGATATCCTCGTTTAAGACAAAACCCAAATAAGTTTCACGATTACTATGGCATGAATATTACCCAGTTTGACCATTTGTTGGGAATGGTAAGACCAGTACTTCAGAAACAAAATACTAAGTTCCGGTTGTCCATATCTGTGGAAGAAAGATTGACAGTGTGCTTAAGGTAATAAAGTAACTTCTTTTTTGTATCATAATTATTATATTCTTTTTATTTAACTTTTTTTTCATTTTCTTTATTTGTTTTATTGTTATATAACTTTTAACATAAATTAAACTTTGTGACAGAATCAATAAATTTTTGCTTATTTCTAATTTTTAACAAGCATTCTTAAGTTTTTGTAAAGTTACATTATTTTTTGATTTACACTTATAGGCACATTGTTATAAAAAGTTTAGAAATGCTTTTTAAGTAGTAGAATCTGTATCTTCGGGGTTGGATATGTTCGTTGAATCAAAGCTATTATACATTTGCGTAGAATAACCCTGCTGTGAAATTGATGAGTATCCAGAAGTCGAAGTGTATCCAGCGTTACGCATGATTGGAGTAAACGTAGAATTCGTACATCCTGTTTCTCCTTGCGAAATCAATGTATTTTCAGCATTCTCTACTACATCAAAAATTTGCCTCCTTACTTGAAGTTGCAGTGAGCGGGGGAAACTTTTAACTGTGTCTGCCATAGATAAAAAAAACGATGTGATTGGATCAGACTTTCCCACAATTTCTTGATGTTTTAAATATTTCTCTAGTACTTCCCCAGTTGTAGGGGGACGAGAATGTTTCCTCGCAAAAGTAATATTATTCGGAGCACTTATGTTTGAATCACTTTCCACGGTGTGTGCCTCATTGTCACTGATATTTGAAACGCGGTTTTTATCTCCAAGAAATGGTTTTAAGAATTCTAATTCTTTTTCATATTTGATTGATCTTTTTGGCATGGCTGCATCTCCACTCTTAGATATACGTGATTTCATTGTTTTTCTATAATTGTCTCTTATCCGTGTCCATTTTTTCTTACATTCAGCAACTGTAAAAATATATAAAAATAATTTTGTATAAAAATTAATTAGTTAAGTTTACTTTATATTTGTTTTTTTTTCAGATTTCTAACAAGTAGTCTCAGTTGTAGAAAGTTGGCACATAATTTTCTAATGGGTTATGAAACAGTACGCATTATTATCAATGAAACAACACAAGCTATTTGGAAAATATTATTGCCGATTGTTATGCCGGTTCCCACAAAAGATATGTGGAAAAAAATTGAACAGGATTTTGCAGAAAAATGGAATTATCCTAACTGTGTCGGCGCTATTGATGGAAAGCACGTTGTTGTGCAAGCACCACGAAAAAGTGGAAGTCTCTATTTCAACTACAATAAAACCTTTAGTGTTGTTTTATTAGCTATTGCTGACGCCAACTACAAATTTGTCGTAGTAGATGTGGGTAGTTATGGAAGAAATAGCGATGGAGGTATATTGACGAGTTCAACATTTGGAAAGAATTTATTACGACAGCAACTAGATCTGCCTGATGAAAAAGTAATCCCAGGTATACTTAATCCGATGCCACATGTTTTTGTTGGTGATGAAGCATTTCCTATTTTAAAAAATTTAATGCGGCCTTATCCCAAAGATCAAGTACAAGGTGACCAGTCAAAGAAAGTCTATAACTATAGACATAGTCGTGCAAGACGTGTAGTTGAGCAATCTTTTGGCATACTAGCACAAAAATTTGAAATTTATCAGAAAAGAATAAAGTTTCAGCCAAATCAGCTTGAAAATTTGGTTTTAGCAACTGTCTGTCTACACAATTACATTTTGGATGATGAGGTTCATGTACTAAGTACACGAAATGAAAGAGCAAGAAACTTGCGAGATTTAGAGCACACACATGACCAAGGTCAATTGGAACCTATAACCGTGAGAGACGATTTTAAGCAATACTTTAATAGTAATGGCGCTCTAAGCTGGCAGTTAAATTTAGTTAACAGACATTAAACTTAGCAACTACTTCTGTTACCATCCACTTAAAAACTTAGACATTTTAGATTTCGAAACACCCTGCCACTACCCACACTACCCACAAATGTAATTCTTATAAATAAAAACTGTAGTAGTTCTATGTACAAGCTGTACCTATTTTAAATAAAAAATTCATATCACTTACCACTGTTTGAAATGAGATTTGCGATTTCTTCCCAAGCATTTTCTTTACATACTTGATCACTGTATTTAGCGTCAGATACATCAAACAAACAAGGATATTTGCTAACTAATATTATCAATTTTTCATCTGACTTTTCGTACCTAGTACGGTAATTCCCTCGTTTAATAACAATATCGTCACTGTACGACAACTAAACTGACACTACCTGCAATCGCGAGCGCATGACGTTTCACCACCATCGGTACCCGGCTGTCTCCGGCGCCGTTCGGCTGACGTCGGAGATGAAGGCACGCGAGCGGATTCATTCGACTGCTACCCAACGCCGATCGGCCGTCTTCGGCGCCATTCGGCTACCGTCGTAGATGAAGGCATGCGAACGGTTGATTCAACTGCCGTTCAACGCCGTTCGACCGTCTCCAGCGCTGTTCCGCTGGATTCGGCGCCGTACGGATGCGATCAGCTAATCGACAAACGGTTCGATTCGCCGTCGGCTGATGCCGCGTCGCGTCGGCCGAGCCGAGCCGATGCGAAAGCTATTAGTAACACTCTTATTCCGTCGGCATAAAGACTTTTTTAACCGGCTTCAGCCGATTCCGCGTCGATTAATGTGGTTACACCCTAAGGAATAGGGGGCCTAGCCAAAATGCATTCGTCCCGAATCTACAATCGTCATCATCGCTCTGAAAATGTATGGGAGTGACATTTACATTTGTTGTCAGAATGTCATGATGTGATCCGATTCCGACAACAAATGTCACTACCGTACATACATTTTCAGAGCGATGACTAAGTGGAAGGCAAAGGATCGGTAGTAAAAACGCCCGTTGGGAGAGTTGTATGTCTAGCAGTAGACGGCAATTAGGCTATGCTAATTGAATGATTGACATTTTTTTTTCAATATAGGTATCAAATGGAAGGACTCCACGTTGATCAATCTAAAAAGTAAATAAAAAATTATAAACCCCTACTCCTAAAAATACCCTCGAAAAGTAAACAAAAATAATGTTGGTTAACAGTTGATAATATATGTTCGATTCAAGCGTTGTAGATGCGCAGATATGTTGCGTCCTTGGCAGAATTTTACCATCTCTATAGTGGCGAATGTTCTGAAGAGCTCCTCCAAATAATATATTACTTAATTTTATGTTGCATCAGGAAGAGGAGAACCTTCTTCAAGCAAGCGGTTACATTCTCAGTTGGTACTTGGTGTCACAAAATAAAACAGGCATGTACTTAGTAGGTTGGAATGTGTAGGTACAAATGTAAGGCATGAAGGGTCGCAAGATGAGCGTAGAACAAACACTTAAGATAGGTTCTAATACAGCGTTTAAAGATTGATTTATATCGGCTATAGCGACCCGTCTCATGAAGATACTGCTCTGAGAGTTAATCGTATCATCATAATATCACACTTGAGTTTAATATTTTTACATATATAGCTATTAACGTTTTTCATTGAGTAAATTTTAAATTGGTTTTGATGACGTGAAAAAAAATAGAAATAAAATCTTTTCAACGCAATTCTACATTGATGTTGAGTGCTACGTCGCTAGCAGCATTGACAAAGTGACAATTTATACACCTTGACACTCTTGACAGTCTGTGCTGCACATTACCCCTTCCCTAGTGCTATGTGTTTCTATCTATTTCTTTTGTTTTTAATTCCTATTTTTAAGATCGTTTAAAGTTATTAAATTACACGATTTTCTTTTTTAATATATTTCGAATGTGTTGTGATTACAGTTTAATCCCGTGAAAACAACAGAAATTGGTAAGTGGGTAAATTTAGATTACCTGAATTGTCAAATTAATGATATTTCGCCCTTGACGTTTCATTTTCATAGATTTATAAGCTATAAAATATAATATTTTTAAATAACCCAACATGTATAGTACAAGAATTTCGTATGTTTTTATTACTGTGTGTTATTTCAATGTGACGTCAATGCAATATGGAGAATTATAACATTTCATCCGTTCGATATGTCTCGTGTTTGTATAGCTGACATCCACCTTTCTAGTATTATCATACTGTGTTTCTAAAATCGGTAACAAGTAGAAACATATAATGTGTCAGTAATCACATTTTATACCTATTGACTGCTTCTTTTATAGTTATGACCTTGCACTGTTGTGTTAAGGGCTTACATTTGCTATAGTATACCTTACATTTTACTGCCTATATTTTATAAAGACTAGTTCGCACCTACTGAATACCCGTTCTTGTTTTATTCCTGATTGCTTAGTCTATATATTATCCTTAAATATATATCTCCTGTATATCCTATAATTATGCTATTACTTTAGTATTATCAAAAATGTCTTGTATGAGGTCTAAATTGAGTCGAACTCATTACTTCAATAACTTTTAATTTTCAAATTATTAAAAAGAAATTGGTATTAAGAACTAATAATAATTATATACTACTACTCTTTGAACTAAACTTTATTCATCGTCACCATATATTATTATTATTGATTTACTATCATACATTTTATATTGCACATACAACATCATAATTATCTTTGTGGTTAAGAAGTCTTCTTAATTGCTTTGAGGGGTGCCGCTTAGCATTCCTTTCTATGACAATTAGTGTTTTTTTTGCTATTGCTAATATATTTTCATATTGCAATTGAACCATGGTTGAGTGGTGGGTCCCCTTCCCTTCCCCAATATATTTTCTCATAATGGATTTCTGCATGTAACACCTACTTTATGTTATCTAACTGCACCTACTTTATTTTATCTAACTGCAATACGATAAGGCTAGCCATCTTCAGAGACCACAATTAACATAAGGATGTTGATGAAGTATGTATAGAAAGTAGACAGAAATCTGAGCAATAATACATGACATTTTTATAACAGAAGCTTGGGGATGAAATAATTCTGTTAGAAGAAGTAGCAGTATAGCCTTTGATTGGTGGAAAAGTTGCTACTTATACAGAAGCATGTCAATAGATTGTATAAATTTTGAAACTCTGACTATCAAGGCAGTTGTTTGTAGTTGTAATGAAAAGATAATTGCTATTTCCTCAGTTTGATTCCTAACCTATCTCTTAATATTTTGATTTGAAAGCTCCCACTTGGTGTGTACTCTATATTATAGATAAAATTTTAAAGATCTACCAGTATTTTGAAATGTGATTAACATATTGGTCACAATGTAAAATATATATTATATTTATTTATTTATATATTTGAACCGCGATAGCCTAGTGGTATGGGTAATGGACTGCTGAGACGACATCTCGGGTTCGATCCCAGGTTTACCATGGCACACACCAATGACTTTTCGATGCTTTTCCAAGTTTTCGAGGATATAGGCGTGAGTTTATGTTATATGTTATGTTATGTTATGTTATTTAAGAATCAAGGAATTATGTAGGTACTTCCTTTTATTCCTTAAATTTATATTACAAATTCATTAAATGTAGGAAACATCCATCAAATTAAAATCTTCATGAAAATTCATAGAACATTTGATTGGCTTAACATTATGATTTATGATGAGTGTACACTACACACTAGATTACACTAGATGGCGCTGTACACAATTAACATCAATATTTTCTATTCTCAATTTAAACAAATTTGAACGAATGTAGCGTCCATACATATTATTTTAACACTAAAGTTTAAAAATCTGTTTAAATAATGAGCTACCATTTTTATGGTTCTCAAATAAGTGGAAGTAACAAAAAGAAATATTTGCTGTAAATTATTATAATACAACTAATATTTGTCTAAGTATTACACAAACTTATACACTGCATTAGTGATAGTAGATAAAAATCTTCATCAAATGTCTTAATCAAAGTCATTAGAGAAACTAAATTGTACTGCGTGGTTATTTTTTTTAGAATATTGTAAGCGAATTTACTAACATTCACAATAAGCTAAATTGTTTGTATTAGGATTCGAATATGGGTCCTCTCAACCTTAAGGCCGACTTCTTCACCACACAAATAGCGCGTTCTGCTTATACGCGTATAGAGCACAATTTTGGGGTAAATATATATGCCGGTAGCTATATGTATATTACGATTATGATACACACTTTCTTCTTTACCTTCTGTCCTCTTCTTCGCATGGTCAGTGCGCTAAATAGTTCTCACGAGAATCATCTACCATTCTACCTTATTGCTCATGCACTGGAAACTGACATTATCGTGAATATTGTACAATATAAAGATGTAGCACTTTCTTCCTATGGACACTTAAGTTACTTATGGAAATTCATTCTGTTATTACTGTTAGTAATTTTGGTGTCCAGTAAAAAACCTAGCCATTAATAATAGGTAGTAGGTACAGACAAGGAATTTGATTCGCGTACCGTTCCGATGATTTTTTGCTCGAACTATGAAAATATCATAAGGGTTATATTCGTTTAATTATGGTAAAATAGATTTGCATAATTAAAATGACACATGTTCGGTTGACAGGTCTGCAAACTTCGACCTTAGATAAAGTAAGTTTAGATTAATTTCACTATGTCAAACTGAAGACAGTTTGACATAGTGAAATTAAATCTGAATACTAACCTATTTTTAGTTTCGTATTTAAAATATGAAAAAAATCTTCGGCCATGTCAAATTAGTGACACAGTCAAACGTCAACTAAAACATTGAACGTGTTTGATAAAAACGTAAAATTTTAAAATGCGGAAGGAAGAAGTCAAATAATTACATTGCATGAGTAGGGCCGCGGCGTTTGCGACATAGCTCGGTTATTAAATATATCGAGAACAACACTGTAAGGCTATGGATTACTCGATATGGAGAAGAAGAAGAATCACCTGATTTATACCCATTAGAAAATAATTGGAGAATTATGGTGCAAATGTGGCAAAATGGTCAAGAAAGGACGAAACAAGCTTTAGTGGAATGTTGTAACGTTGTGTGGGAATCGTTGCGTGGTTCAAACATTTATGTAGTTGGATAGTAGACTCAATGCCGGACCAAGCTGTGTCTGACAGTGGAGGTGGTTATTATTAAGTATTAAAAGTATTGAGAATACAATTTCTGATGTTTATTATTAAGTATTAAAAGTATTAAAAATACAATTTCTGATGTTTATTTTATAACGTAGCATTTAGTTTTCAATGGCGGGAGAACTAGTCGACGTTAAAACTTTAACGTCCACAGCTAATATTTTGAAGTCACCTATGACAACCACGAAGTTATAGATGACAACAGCCAATTATGTTCGCCCCAGCCATAAAAACTCATTATACTTGTAAAATATAAAATAACTCTATGGTCACGGTCAATCTCAAAGAATTTGGAAAAATTACCTTGTCAAGTCAACCCTTTATCGTTTGTCAAATATAGTATTCTGGAATGATGTCAAATAGTGAGCTCGGAAAAGCTCGGTTTGGCTCGGTTTAGTATCATCGTAGTATCTCTTTCTAGACTGTGTCGGTAAACAAAAGCGTCGTCGAGGAAAGATAATCCTTAATATTATAGATTGTCATCGGCAATTTAGACTTAGAACGGTACGCGAATCAAATTCCTTGACTGTACAAGATCGTACATGGTATTGTTACGAATGTCACCACTCATGACGTAAGCCGTCAATGATTGAAGCGTTTGACAATTTCAACTAGAATAATTGTAAATAAAGAGAATCGAAATTACGATCGTAATGACGAACGAAAAGACTAGCGAAATTAGGATTTCCAGAAGATTCTGCATGGTATATAAACAGCACCAGGAGCGCCAAAAGGGCAGTTCAGTCTCAGTGGTTGAAGTGGAAACAAGAAGAAGAAGTAAAGTGAAAAGTACAAGTGAAAGTGCTAGTGGTGCATGTGCAATTCTGCATGTGCTGTGAACTAAAAAAAACGCTCAGTGAACGTGGACGTTCTAGAGACTGTGTGTAAAGACAGTGCGTTGCAGTACAGTCCTCTAAGTGTGTACGAGTGCCTCGGACAATAGACTGTGTATACGCTAAAGACTGTTGTGTATTGGTGGCTTGAATAAAGTGTAAAATCGCTCGAGTTAGTTTACTTCCAATCCCGAAACCCGCTTCCCGTAACATTGGTGTCAGAAGTGGGATTGGAAGAAACGATGCCGTTTACACCAAGAGACCATCCAGAGCGTCCCAACACACGGTCCAGAACTACGGGACGGGAACAAGGTGAGCCCGACCCAGCGGTCTCACATGTCGAAGGCCCTAGTGATCGGCGTGATGCTGGCGAAGGACCCTCTGCTGTCCTCGCACACGGTTCAGCTACTCAAGAACCTCTAAGTGCACCTTCGCCGATGGACATAAGCGCGCTATTCCAACAACTGCGCGCTATGCAGGAGGAACAAGTACGCCGCCAGGAGGAGCAAGCGCGCCGCCAGGAGGAGCAGGCACGCCGCCAGGAGGAGCAAGCGCGCCGGCAGGAGGAGCAACTGCGCGCCATGCAAGAGGAACAAGCACGCCGCCAGGAGGAGCAAACGCGCCGCCAGGAGGAACAAACGCGCCTCCAGGAGGAGCAAGCGCGCCGGCAGGAGGAGCAGGCGCGCCGCCAGGAGGAACAAGCGCGCCGCCACGAGGAGCAACTACAAGCGATGGGAGACCGAGTACTCTCAGTAGTTACGGAGACCATTAAGAAAGTGGAGGAGGTGCAGAAAATGGTAGAAAGCCATGAAAGCATGCTGGCGGACCATCAAGCACGCATCTCAACAGTTGAGGGCGATCTACGTAAAATCAAGGCTTCAGGTACAACTGCACCGGTTGCCGTAGTCTCTTCGGGAGGAAGCTTCAAGGTGCCTCCATACGACGGAACATCGTCCTGGAATGCATATAAGCGACAGTTTCAAGCTGTAGTTCAGCTAAACGGCTGGAATGAAGAACAAGCGAGGACTGGACTCACCTTAGCCCTGAGAGACCAAGCAGCAACGGTGTTAGAGGCCATAGAGACTGAGGCTTCTTATCAAGAGCTCCTTGACGCCTTAGAGTCAAGGTACGGCGATGCACATCTGGAACATGTATTCCGAGCACAGCTTCGGGACAGGGTACAAAAGCCTACAGAGACATTGCAACAATGGGCTTTAGAAGTAGAGAAGCTTGTGAGGAAGGCATATCAGTCCTCTCCTGCGACGTTCATTGAGAGAATGCTGCTACAAACCTTCGTCGATGGAATACGTGATAAGGAAGTAAGAGCCGCACCTTCTGACGCATAATGACCAAAATAGTTAGAATTTTTTTCGCATATTGATACATTTGTAAAATGACATATTCGCATTAGAACCAATTCGCAAATTGACACATCTGCATTTAGACCAATTTGAAAAATGACCAATATAAATAATAACGCATAATGACCAATTATTACACCCAAGTTTGTATAGATTTATTTTTAAACTGAAAAAAGAATCACAGTTTTATGATCATCAAATAATAAAATCGTTATTTTGTGTGCCCAAAAAGAATCACAGAAAGATTGACATCGATTTCGATATAAAACTATCTATATTATTGCGTCGACTGGAGAAAAAAAAAACAAAGAAGTTGTATACAATTTTTGAGAAAAATAATTTATATACGTCTAAAATTCATTTAACTAGCTTTTATAGGGTCGGGGAGGCATTCATGGGGTCGCCCCCCTATACATGTTACTTCAAAGCTTTATTTTCACTGTACCGATATCTAAGATGATAAACATTTTGTTTCAAGTCCTTGAATGGCTGTTAATTTTCACTATAAAAGAGTAAGTAAATGTTTTGTTTAAAGAAATTTTAATTGATTTTGCCTTTTCCTTTCTACCTGTGAATTACTCTTAGAGATGGCATTATGTGTATTGTACATATTGCGTATTTAAAATTAGTCAATACGCGTGTTGGTCAATATGCGTATATGGCGTTATGCTTATTGTACATTTTGCGTATATGTCAAAATGCGTATTTATGATTAGTCAATACGCGTGTTGGTCATTATGCGTCAAAAGGGAGCCGCAGTACGTTTGGCCCATCATCCGGAAGTCAAAGAAGCTGTGGCACACGCACTTGAAGTAGAAGCCGTTCGTGGTGAAAATGGGAGTGGACGCCTGCGAAGAGTAGTGACATCCGAGCAAGAAAATGGACGGCAAAACTTCGCTCCCCGCTGTTATCAATGTGGGGAAAGAGGTCATCTCAGGAATGCTTGCCCGAACCGTACGACGCTGAGGACCGACGCAGGAATACAAGCATCGGAGACGGCGGAAAACTAATTCCGGCCAAGTTTAAGGGGTGGACGTTGGCCGGTAGTTGTGAAGCCCCAAAAGTCAAGATTTATCAAAGCACGGATGGAAATAGTCTAACTGTCAGTGGAAGAATAAACGGAATTGCATGTCAATTAACTTTGGATACTGGAGCATCGCGTACGGTAGTTGGGTTACGGATTTTGAAGGACTGTGGAAAGATAAAGAACCAGACAGAAACTATACATTTAACTACAGCTACTGGTCAACGTATACCTGTTAAAGGAGAACGGGTAGTGGCAATTAAGATGGGCGATAAACTCTTTTGGCAAGAAGTTGTAGTAGCTGATATAGTAGATGACTGCATAATCGGTTTGGACTTTATGAAAAATCATCAGTGCAAAATTGATATCGTAAACGGAGTCATTAAATGTGGAACAACAGAGGTGCCTATGAAGGGAGGTGTTGGAGGTAAAATCTACTGTCTTCGAGATACCGAACTACCACCAAGAACTCAGTCACTTGTACCAGTTACAATGAATAAAGATCCACGAAAAAGTTGCCGACGTTGTTTAGTTATTGAAAAGATAGAAGGAGATAACTCATGGATACCAGCTAGAACGGTAGTCGGGATGTCTAAAAACATGTTGGTACCAGTGCTTAATTTGAGCAGTGATACGCAGATCTTAAAAAGAGGTACCCTTATTGGAGTAGGTGAAGAAATAGAGTGGTTAAGAAGTTGCCAAGGGAAGACGAAGGTCTCTGAAGGAAAAATAGATCTCGGTAAAATCCTTGTCGACTGTAAGGAAGATATGAGTGCTATACAGTTAGTCAAGGCAAAGAATTTGTTGAGACATTTCAGTGACATATTCTCTGAGGGTGACAAAGACATCGGAAAGACTGGGTTAGTAAAACACCAAATAAATACTGGAGATGCACAACCAATCCGCCAACGCCCTCGACGAATACCGTTTGCCAAAGAAGAAGAAGTTCAAGGTCTGATAAAAGAAATGGAAGAAAATGGAGTAATAGAACCTTCTTCTAGCCCTTGGTGCTCTCCAGTTGTCTTAGTTAAGAAAAAGGACGGTACAACCAGGTTTTGCATCGATTATCGCCGACTGAATGACATTACGAAGAAGGACTGTTATCCGTTACCGAGAATAGACGACACACTAGACACCCTGAGTGGAATGAAATGGTTTTCTACATTGGACCTGAAAAGTGGATACTGGCAGGTGGAAATGGATTCCAAGGATAAAGAGAAGACTGCATTCTCTACTGGGAAAGGACTCTGGCAGTTCAAGGTTATGGCCTTTGGTTTATGCAACGCACCTGCGACCTTCGAAAGGCTGATGGAGCGAGTTCTTGCTGGATTAATAGGAGAAGCATGTCTGGTGTATCTTGATGATGTTATCATAGTGGGGCGAGATTTCGATGATCATCTTAAGAAGTTGGAAAGCGTGCTCAGCAAAATTAAGGGAGCAGGCTTAAAACTGAATTTAAAAAAAAGCAGCTTTTTCAAGAGGCAAGTCAATTATTTGGGACACGTCATCTCTGAAAATGGAGTAGAAACAGACCCTGCCAAAGTCTCTGCCGTAAAAGAGTGGCCGGCGCCGAAGGACAAAACACAGGTGCGAGCCTTTATGGGGCTCTGCTCTTATTATCGTCGTTTTGTGAAGAACTTTTCCGATATCGCGAAGCCACTACACAGACTAACAGAAGAGAAGCGAACTTTCGTTTGGGATCAAGAATGTGAGAAAGCTTTTGAAAAACTTAAGGAACGCCTTTGTGAAGCACCTATATTGGGTTATCCTGACGGAAGAAACGAGTTTGTTGTAGATACGGACGCCAGTAACCTAGGCATCGGTGGAACACTGTCACAGAGGAAGGAAAATCAAGAGGTTGTTATAGCTTACTTCAGTAAAACGCTATCAAAACCTGAACGAAACTATTGTGTAACGCGGAGGGAGCTTCTGGCCGTAGTAAAAACGTTACAACATTTCAAGAAATACCTACTAGGACGCAAATTTCTTATTAGGACGGACCATTCGGCGTTGAGGTGGCTTCTACAGTTCAAAAATCCTGAAGGACAAGTCGCACGGTGGATCGAACAATTACAAGAGTTCGACTTTGAAATAGAACATCGAAGTGGTGGCTCACATAAAAATGCTGATGCTTTGTCTCGCCGACCTTATGCCGATGACTGTAAACATTGTGAAAGACAAGAGGGAAAAGAAGACACAATTATACGAGTCATAAGAACAGATTCTCTTAATGAAAGCTGGGATAATGACGCCATGCGAAATTCACAAGCGGAAGATAACGACTTAAAGCCGATTCTGGAATGGTTAACGAGTTCCTCTCCTCGTCCAGCTTGGAATGAAGTTGCTGGTTTGAGCTCTGCAACTAAAAGTTATTGGGCTTTATGGAATAGCTTGATACTTCGTGATGGCTTACTATGCCGAAAATGGGAGAGCGTGTCTGGAAATGGTACACATATACAAATTATTGTACCAAAAGCAAAAGTGACGGAAATACTTAGAGCTTTTCATGATGGAGTGTCAGGTGGACATCTTGGCGTTAGAAAAACTTTATTAAAAATACGAGAACATTTTTATTGGTTACACTGTAAGGAAGACGTTCAAGATTGGTGTAGAAAATGTGTACCATGTTCATCTGTTAAAGGTCCACAAACACGAAGTCGAGCTAGGATGCAATTGTATAATGTCGGAGCTCCCTGGGAAAGGATAGCTTTAGACATAGCCGGACCTTTTCCTATATCAATGAATGGCAATCGTTACATATTGGTAGTGATGGATTATTTCACTAAGTGGCCGGAGGTGTTCGCAATACCGAATCAAGAAGCTCTTACGGTTGCGACAATACTGGTGAATGAGGTCTTTTGTCGATTCGGATTACCCCTTGAAATTCACAGTGATCAAGGACGAAACTTTGAATCGCAAGTATTTCAAGAAGTTTGCAAAATGTTGAAAATTCATAAGACGCGGACGACACCTTATCGGCCGCAGTCAGATGGTATGGTGGAACGCTTTAATAGAACTTTGGAGCAGCATTTGGCGAAGATAGTCGATTCGCATCAGAGGAATTGGGACGAGTATCTTCCACTATTTCTGTTGTCGTATCGTACAGCGGTTCACGAAAGCACTTGTATAACTCCAGCTCATGCAAATTTTGGCAGAGAACTTCGGCTACCGGCAGAACTCCTCACGGGGTGCCCTCCTGATTCACCTAACTCAATAACAGATTACGCTGATGAGTTAAGGAGAAAAATGGATAAAGTTCACAGATATATGAGAGAAGCAAATTTACAAGCCAGTGAACGAATGAAAACACGTTATGACAGAAGTGCCAATTTAAGGTGTTTTGAGGAAGGGTCGTCAGTATGGCTTCATAACCCGGTACGGAAGCAAGGATTATCACCGAAACTTCAGCCAAGTTGGGAAGGACCTTACAAAGTGATAACAAGAATTAATGATGTCACTTATAGAATCCAAAAGACGCCAAGAAGCTCCGCTAAAGTGGTTCACGTCGACAGACTGGCTCGTTACTACGGTTCTAACGATGCTCGGGACGAGCATGTCTTAGGAGGGGGCAGTGTTACGAATGTCACCACTCATGACGTAAGCCGTCAATGATTGAAGCGTTTGACAATTTCAACTAGAATAATTGTAAATAAAGAGAATCGAAATTACGATCGTAATGACGAACGAAAAGACTAGCGAAATTAGGATTTCCAGAAGATTCTGCATGGTATATAAACAGCACCAGGAGCGCCAAAAGGGCAGTTCAGTCTCAGTGGTTGAAGTGGAAACAAGAAGAAGAAGTAAAGTGAAAAGTACAAGTGAAAGTGCTAGTGGTGCATGTGCAATTCTGCATGTGCTGTGAACTAAAAAAAACGCTCAGTGAACGTGGACGTTCTAGAGACTGTGTGTAAAGACAGTGCGTTGCAGTACAGTCCTCTAAGTGTGTACGAGTGCCTCGGACAATAGACTGTGTATACGCTAAAGACTGTTGTGTATTGGTGGCTTGAATAAAGTGTAAAATCGCTCGAGTTAGTTTACTTCCAATCCCGAAACCCGCTTCCCGTAACAGTATTATTAAAGAGTAAAGTTTTTTAAAATTTGAACTCACGTCTATTTAGGGCATAACTCTACTTCTACAACTTCATACCTTGTAGGACCAATAGAGTGAGTACTACATTTAAGGACATCAGTTACGCTCCATACATTTATGGCACAAAATTGAAAGTGCCAGCCGAAGAAAGAGCTCCTCACCAGAATTAGTTTATAATACGTCAAAGTTAAGGAACCATTGTCCATTAAGTTAGAAATTCTTGGCAACATGCATTTATAATGAAAATTATTATTGAAAATGTTAACAAATTGTCGTGTTTCTTTTATATTGGGGGTTGGCAGGTCAGAGGATAGTTGTTCCCAAAAAAGCCGCCTATGATAGTTGCAAGCACGCTAAGATAATGATGATAAGGTTGACTGATCACAAATATATCTCTCTTCCGCACATCTTAGTGCACGTCCATTTGAGTGGCGTAGATTAATTGGCAATCTCTCTCTCAATAAGATATTAACTAAATGATTCTCAGCGTCAACCAGTAGGTGTAATGTCTTGTAAGTGAAGTTTGGTTTGACCCCAAAGGTTTGGTTGGGCTTCAAAAGCCAGCTTCAGCGGTTATATTCAGTAGGTACTCACTGTACTCAATGTATATATTTTTATGTAATCAGGTATTTGTGATATCTATTTACTTGAGAAAACGCATACCTACATTATTAGGTAAACATATTATGTACTTATACGATATGTGATTCTATTTTTATTTTCTTATAAAAATTATCTAGTTACGACTGATAAAATATCAGTAGGTACCTATGATATATTATTGTGTAACGACAGTGTTGAAACTAAGAACGAATTTCAATGAACAGAGATCAATTACAACTAAACTGCGTTAACATGTTTTGGGCTTTGATATGGCAAACAAGGAGGTACACGGCACGATTGATGCTTAAAGTACTGGTGAGTTCTAACAATGACTAATCTTATCTTATCATTAGATGAATCTTAGCTTATTTTGAAATCTTAATGCAAATGTATTAGATCCGAACTTCCAAAGCTATAGAGAAAGAAAATAAGTTATCTAAAAATAATAAATACCGACTGCTGTTGAAAAGATCGAAACAAAGTTAATAGCAGGTGGTACCCGATTGGCAATTATAAACCGAAATAAAATTGTTGGACTCCGCCTGCTATCAACCTTTGATAAAATAATTAAACTGACGTGTACCTAATATTCTTACATATAAAAATAAGACCTCTAACTGCTGAAGCACTACCACCTGTTTTCGAAACGATCTAAGATCCCATGAGACGACAACGCTTGAATTATTTATTTCTCACTTTTTCGAAGTTTTTTTCTTGGGTTTATTTTTCATTCAAATTTAATTTTTATGTTATACTTTTTAAATTAATCTGCATCTTCAACTGATTTTCATGGAACATAGCTCAGAACCATCCTGACTGATTCACCTTTCAAACAAAAAAACTAGATCAAAATCGGTTCATACGTTCAGGAGCTACGATCTACGATGCCACAGACAGACACACCTACCTAACTGAATAATCTGCCATATTCATTATCTCCAAGCATAATATGGACAAACGTTCGTTATTACTACATTTCATGTGTCCAATCGCATAAACTTTTATTTATTCTATTCTCTCCTATATGTGCCTACGACCATAACAATTTACCTACATTAACATTATATTAGTCACAAAATCCTTACCGGCAGTTACCTACTTAAATAATCTTCTGTAACCTTGTTAAAATAAGCCCAATCCACCGACCGATTGTGCGACCAGTCGACTAGATCCGTAACGAGGTCGGTAGGACCTTGTATTGTGCCGTACAAGGACTCCCGTTCGCTCGAAGGATATTTTCGGGAGCAGAGGCCTTGAATAACTTTTATCAAGGACGTGGAGGCTCCAAATGATAAATGAAATCATTACAGTTTCTAGGTCATCCGCCCTACTACCCTGAATACGGATTTTAGTGTGTCACAGAACTCGCAGATACTATGTAGCACAAAATTGTATTATATTTACTACATGTAATAAGGTGGCAAGCTGAATCCTGTTTTTTATTCAAATATGGATATGATTCAGAACGGGGAATTAGGCAATAATTAAAGAACTTGGATTTTGGACCTATCCATCAAAAAAATACAACTGCAAAATTAATATTTTACATAACCGCTATGTGTAGTTTATCTTATAAGTACACAACTTGTGGAATTTTTATTAGTTTACTTGAAAATTTAAAATAGGTAAGTACAAACATAAAAATAATAACATAACATAAACTCACGCGTATAACCGCGGTAGCCTAGTGGTATGGGTGGTGGACTGCTGAGACGAGGTCTCGGGTTCGATCCCACGTTTACCATGGCACACACCAATGACTGCGATGCTTTTCGAAGTTATGTGTGTATTTATCGCAGGTTTATAAGTGCCCGGTTGATGGCAATAGGCTCGCCACCTATTACATTGGGACCTAAAATATAAACTGGCGAAATGTGGGTGCTAGCACCTCTGCCTACCCCTTCGGGTATATAGGCGTGATATGATAAAAAAAAAAACTCACGCCTATATCCCCGAAGGGATTTTTATATTTGTGGCGACTGTCACCAGTTTTTAAACTATCATGATCACTAACATTATTATTACACTAACTTATCCGAATCTGTTGAAACTTGTCACTTTTTGTCTGCTGTGACTTTTACCGCTGATTGTACTTACCATATACAAAGCTAATGATAGCCTTAGTCAATATTTAGTTTGCATTAATACAAATATTATAATACCAACCACATACATAATATGTCAATATTCTTGTGTTATTAAAAAACGTACGTGTAAATTATATGATATTAAATATTGTTTCAATATCGATTCGTGGTACCGATGACCCTGTAAAATATGTGCGTATGAGATAACAGTGAATAAATAATACATACATACTTCCTCATGTGTTTATACTTGTTATGTGAGTTTACCACAAGTAGGTACATAACTCCGCTTGTCATCCACAGGATGGTTCGGATTACTACATTAGTAGGTACTTTGAGCATTTGGCGAAAAAATTCATTAATTTAGGCATAAATTATGTATGTATTATCTTGGCAATGCATACATAAAAAAAAAACAGATTTATAACAGTAAAATTACATCGGGGGTTAACAAGCACTAAAAGAGAAAAGTAACGGAATCTCAGATTTAATTTAAAAGGCAAAAATACTCTTAAGACATTATTGTTGAAGGCTCCTTCTTTTTGTAGTCGGTTAATAATATTAATAATCTAAAGAACTAAGAAGCCTATTACATGGTTCAGTTAGTGTTTCCTTGCTGAAGGAGTGAAATGTTTTGCAATATAACTGTGATATTCGTTATCATACTTGTTATCGTATTTGCCATCGTTTCACCTCGATCCAATTCAGAACAACGACACTACTATCTAATAAATGTTTTAGGGCCATTGATTGTTAGCGGTTAATAGTTTGACAGTTTAACTGTTAATCTGTTTCAAAGGAACATCAAATTTTTAAGTTGAATTATAAGGTACTAGCTGTTGCCCGCAGCTCTGCCCGTGTGGATATCGATTATCGCGTTGTAGGACTCTAATCGAGTCTCTACTTGCCTCTCTATACTACTTTTCCTTGCTGGCAATATTAGCACCAATATATAGAAATTTACCGGATCAATTGAGACTTATGATTATTACTCCGCTCCTTTGGATGGTAGTGTGATGATATATAGCCTATGTTACTCTTAGATATTGTAGCTTTTTAGAGGTGAAAGAATGATGGAAATCGGTCCAGTACTTTCGGAGCCTATTCATTTTGCATTCCTGCTCCGCACCTGTTGGTCGTAGCATGATGTTGTATGCATATAAACCTTACTCTTTAACCATTCTATCTATTTAAAAAACCGCATTAAACTCCTTTACGTAGTTTCGAAGATTTAAGCATACAAAGGGACATAAGCGTATGAAAAATAGGGACAGAGAACGCAACTTTATAGTGATCCTAATAATATAATTGGTAAAATAAACTAACAAGAATATATTATTTGACTAGTTAAGACATGACTCCATGACTCCAGCGTCCTAATTGAGTCCGACGACTGGGGAAATACTATAGAATAAAATATATGGAATACTCTACAGAATACCGCGGCTAATAATAACCTTGTGTTGTGTTTTTGGCTGTGAGTAGTGTAACCAGTGCTCAATAGAGAAATTTTGTGTTGTCAGTGCGAATACCAACTGTATAATATATTGCACTGACAGCACAGAATCGAATCGGATGTTACAAACGTCCATAGGCCACGGTAACGGTAATAATTAAAAAATAAAACATAAAATTTGCACTGTCCGATAATACAATAGGTAACCCGTGTTCCCTGACGTTGCAGAGACCACCAAACACGTCGTTGTTGCGCACGAATCCTAGAAATGAGTCATGCATCGGCATCATGTTCGTCCTAACATACATCTTGTTGTATTTGTGGTATTAGCTGAACATATTCCTAACTAACCATCTTACCTCTAAAACTTTTCATTAAACAAGCAAAAATGTTGAATTTTTGCTTGTTATATGAAAAATATGAAATTTATTCATTTCAATATAAAGGTCGTTTGTAAATTTGTTAGTGTTCAGCAACTTCTGTGGTCGACTGTGCTATCTCCGTCACTAAAACAATGACTAAAATTCGTGACAGCGCACTTATTTGCATTTCATTAAGGCTTCTTGTAGGTTTAATACTAACAGTTTTTAACATTACGAGTAGTAGTAATGTATTGAGAGTTAATTTCGACACCTGCAAGGAACATCATGGTAACTCACTTTTAGTAACTGTTCAGTATAGCGTGTCAAAGTTTTAAAAAAATCTCCTAGGTTTCGGTTAAGTCTTAATGCCAACCAACCTTGAAAAATTGAACCAAGGAGAGTATAACCATACTTCTATATGATCATATTGTAATATACATGTATATTAATGGACTTTCTGTGAGTTACAATGATGTACCACAATATTTAAAGTATAAAATTACATTGTAACTCCGACTTACAATCGCAAAAAGTATAGTAGTAGCGATTACATAAAGTGAAAAAAATTGTATGTCTGAGATACAATTGATAAAATGTATTTTTTTCTGCATTTTGGAGTTAATATACAAACAAAAAAGAAGTTGAATAAATTTAATCAGTCTTTAATTATTATTATTTATTCTGTTACATCTATTAAAATTACCTGCTAAGCATCATTCAATAAGGATCAGGTCCTAAAATACAATCTACACAACAAAAATAAAACAAAAATATCTTAAAAAACATAACTTCTAAACAATAAAGATTATTCCTCATTAAAGAATCACAATTCTGAGTCAGTCTTTGTATTATAATTAACCAAATAATTCTTATTTGGTTATTTGGTCTTATTAGGTAATTCTTTTGGAATCAGACTCTTTTATTATTTGGCTGAGTTAAATGAACTTGTTTGTGTTGAATTTTATGTAAAAATTGGGTAGATACATACTTATCTACCTACAGAATAATTAGAAGGTACCAGTGTATTTCATACAATCAGGTCCTGAAATACAACCAACACAATAAAACTAAAAAAAAATATCTAAGAAACATAAAACAAGCATGACTTCTATACAATAAAGATTATTTTTCTTTGAAAAAATCACAATTTTAAGTCAGTCTTTGTAAATACTAATCTATAACTCTTAATTAGAATCAGACTCATTATTATTTGGCTGAGTTGAAGGAACATGATGTGGTAAATTTATGTAATAATCATGATAGATTGCTGGAATAGCATTACTTTTGCACAAGCTCATTAAATCTTTATACTTGGCAATAGTTAAAGGCAAAAGGCTAGTATAAGCCTTTGAAATATTGCTAGGTAACTCTTTTTCATTATTTTGAGGTTCCCTGGCTGCGCGACGAGTAACAGACCGAACTACCCTATTACTATGTTTAGCTATATCTATAGTTATTTCATTATCACTCAGAGAATCATATTGAAATTTAATCAGATTTGGTAAGTCACTAATAAAACGGATGTGCATAATTTTGCTCCACGAAACTTTTACATTATTAACATCATATTCCCAGTTATTGTAACATGCCAAAAGCTCTTTAAAATTTAATATAGTGTCTTGATCTACATCTTTGACTACATAAGGGTCACCAGTAGATTTAGCACATCTAATTAAAGCATTCCATTGCTGAGGAACGTAAATAATTTTATTCTTTTTTCTCCGCTCAATAAGCGCATGCATTGCATCGCCTTCTGACTGTGAATGTCCCACTTCGAAGAAGTGGTGATTTATGCTTATATTAAATATAGAGCTAGCATATGAATACATTGCAAATACTGTTTTATTTTTATTCTGACCACCGCAGCTATCAGAATAAAAATGAAAGTCCTTGTATCCCTCCTGCACCTTGGTTTTAATAAAGTCAAATACAAAACTACTTATTTCGTTTGATCCTTTGCGTCCTATCGTCTCGTCCCACAAGTAACAATACCCTTTATGTTTACCCATATCGTACATCGTGAAGTTATAACAAGCAAGTTTTCTTTTGTAATAAAAAACTGAGACTTCTGACTGTGGAGTGTTTAAAATTTTCTGTAAATCGAAACAAACTGCTACAACAGAGTCAGAGGTCTCGGCTCGGCGTTTGTCACTATCTTTTAAAACCCTAACCACATTTTTATTGGCAACATGTAATGCGTGTTCATACTCTAGCTTAGTTTTGTCAGTCTCAGTGGCATTTTTATATATGTCACACCGTGGGCATTGATCTTTTTTAGGTTTATTAAAATCTATATTGAATTCTTTATGAAATATTTCCTTGTACTGTTTCGATGTCGCAACTACTTTACCAGAATATTTTTCATTCATCCATTCTAAATAAAGCTTGTAAAGTAATGGAAAGTTAAGTTGTTCATCTAAATATTGTTTAGATGATCTGTTTCTGACATAGTGTGAGTCTACTAATGGCATTTGTGAAATATGGTCTCGAACGGATTGTTTAACTTCATCTGGAACAGCATTTTTGCGCCTGTGGTGACGTCCTCTTTCATCCATAGAAATAGTACCTGTGGCAGAGTTATCTATTTTTCTGAATATAGTCTGCAACCACATATCGCTTATAGAGAAAGTGTTTAAAAACATTGTCTTACATGTTCGTATTTCTTGACTTCCTATAAACAAATAATACTCAAAAGTCCACTTACGACGACTTGTCGAGCCTACAATCGCTTGTTTTTTAGTGGCTCTCTTAACAAATCGGCCAATGTACTCCATTTGTTTATTATGATCCCCTAACTCCCAAAATTGTTTAAATAATTGATTTCTTTGGTGTTCTGTAACAGTTTCCCAACATTTACGTGGACAATTGTAACCACAGGCTGGTTTTATGTATTTTTTGTGAATCAATTGCCCTCTCTTATTTATGAATTCCTCACCAGAATTTTTCTTTCTTTTACATATGGCACTTTTCCAGTTTTCTTTATTCAAAAGTCTTTTTCTCCCTGGATCCGTTTTCTTCGGATATTTCTTTTTTTTAGTCGTATTCAAATTAGTTGAAGTTGTAGCCTCTTCTTCGTTAGTTTGACTTCCAGTCGCTATCACTATCCCTCCTTCTTGAATGGTAGCCTGTTCTTCGACGGCTTCCCTTGCTGCTTCTATTGCGTCACTTAGTTCTCGATTTTGCACTGAAATATACAAGCAAGCAGATGTGTTATAATTATAAGTTAGTTTTACTAATGGAGTGCATCTAAATAGAAATATTAGCCAGCTTAATTGCACTTTTACATCGTTTACTCCTCGATCAGATTGAAAAACCGAAAATATACCAATAAAATGTAGTTACCAATTTCATGCATGACATCATGTATTTCTTCGTTATTTAAATTGTCTCTGACGTCCTCTGTAACTGATTCTGTATCGGCGTCGGGTGTTAGAACAGAAGGAGCTGAAAAGATATTAATAGTTAGTTACACATAAACGAGTGTTGCGAGTTGAGTAAAAAGCTTGATTTAGGAAGTACGTGAGAGAATATGACATACGTACCGTTGTTTCCGGGCGGTAAATACTCAGAAACTACTGGTGAGTAAACTTCTGCGGTTTCGTTTGTGATTGAGAGTTGTTCATTGGGTATTTTTACTGGAGTACGTTGGCGGAGATTATATTTGAAATCTGCTAAATCATTTCCTAGAAATCAAACCACAATATTAATTTTGGATAGATGGCTCTGCCCTGTATTGTGACAGTAATAGAATGGTTTACCTACCTATATCTTTTTATGTTTAGGTACTTACCCGTAGCTATAAATACTGGCAATCCTTCGACTGGCATAACGACGTCAACATTACGATTAATTTCTTCTTCTGAAAACAAAATTAATAAATAATTTACCTAGCTAGTATTTTTTTAAATATTTAATATTTATTTATTTAGGTATACATAGGTATGTATTTTATTATATTATTATTCATATATCTAATTTATCAACTGATCTACTACTCATCATCATCATCACGTAGACCTGTTTTTAATGCTTGTATCCGAGGACTCGGAGCTCAGGGTCCGCCTTATTAAGTCCAACTAGAATGCGGCTGAACTTCGATATTTTCCGTGTAGCGACTGCCATCGGACCAATTAGTATTGGCGATATCAAAGTTCCATAGTTAGACTGGTTGGAATTTTGAGGGCTCCAACTACCCGTAACGACTGTCATAGATCTTCGTATGACAACCGGGACCGACGGCTTAACGTGCTCTCCGAGGCACGACCAGACCAGTGCAAATAGTCATATTCATGCATACAACTTTTTGCACTGAGCGGGGATGGAAGCCCCGCCTCCTGCGTAGCGGCCGCGTTCACTACCGCCAAGCCACGGAGGCTGTCCTACCTAACTACCAATACAACAAAAAGATTAGGTAAACATAGGTAAGTACCTAAGTAGTAGGTCACACTATCACCTACCTACAATAATTATACAGTAAGTAAACAAGAGAAATTTATTCTTATTGGTAGTTGTGAATTTGTCGTCATCATCATTAAACTGCTGCTAGCTTTATCTAGGTCTAATGTAAAAAAACATAATAGAACTTAGTTTGTTCTCGTCAAAAAGGAATACTTACAATGAATGAATGATTCCTGAACAAAATAAAGAAGTAGGTAGGTGTGCGATAATTTTTTTCTTACCTGCATTCGTGTCCGTTATTTCACTTTTAGCTAAAGCTAATTCGATAATCTTACTGCGACGGCTCATTTTAAACACACGTTATACACACATATAACCATTAAAACACTTACTTCACTCTAAAATAGTCCAAAATCACAGGACATTGATCACCGACCTCAAAATGGATTAAAATGAACACGTCGTAACTTGCTGACAACAAACCGCGCGGGAATAACTATAACAGGTGAATATCATCGTAGGTCGATGTACCTAAGGATAATAAATGTAGACTAGCAAATTATTGCGGAGAAAATAATTGTAACTTATGTTACAATCTTTATCCTTGTTTTTTTATTCAGTGTGCAAGATTGAAATAATTGTATTTAAGGTTACGATGAAAGATTATTTCTTAACTAATACTTATTTCCGAGAACAAAATTGTATCGTAAATTACAATGTTATATTTGTAATTTACGCATAAACCATGATGATGATGGTGTGTAACTAAACATACAATTTTATAAAGTGCAGTTGACTCGTGAGTTACAATGTTTTTACACTTGCTAAAATCTAAACGGAGAGACATAGAGACACAGGGGTGAGATCAAAAAATTCAGCATTTTTTGTGTAGCTAGAATATGATTGTAACTCAAAACTACCAAAAAGTGAGTTACGATTTTGTTCCTTGCAGGTGTCGATTTAATGGGATTTTTAAGCAATTAGTACGCAAACCTTGAGATCCCGGACTCCGCCGTTCTCCTACTCGACATTTCCGTCAAATGATTTATATTGACTTTTACGGGAGCAGCTTTCATACGATCAGTCCCGGAGTTAAGCTTCGTCCGTCAATCACCAGACACACTTTTTGATGGTACTCCAAATACCATATACTTACTTTACATAAATAAAGTGCGAATTAATCTTTATGATATAAATGTTTTATTATTTGTTTATTTAGTTTTATTTGACAGACCAACAGCTAAAATTACAACGAAATAAAAAAAATTAAAAGTATGAGACAGATAATCAGATAAGTAATGTGTATGATTTTTAATAATGACCATATGTCATAGATAAACTAAAACTACCCCAACTCCTCGTCATCGTATCGGCGCTGATTTTACCCTCACTACGTAGAGTCAATTAATAATTTTTAACAATAAGCATCATTCTTATGTTATCGACCATTTAATGATATTCTATTCAATTTGTCATCGAAAGTACCTACTCGAGAAATTGTGATTAAACGGTGTTTATCTTTAAAACACGCCGCAAATGTGTAAAGTGTGTAAACACCATGCGCTATGCGGAACAAACATCGTAGGAACAATTATGGATTTCTTTGCAGTAAATTTTTTATGACTAATAATAATTGTATCTAAATAAAAGAAACGTCGACACCGGACAATTTTCAAAAACGTCGATACTCACGTAAGGGCTTCCTGTACGTGCACATACTACTGTTGTTGCTATAATTTTATTTAAACTTCCAGAGTGGTGATTTTATTCTAACTTTTAAAATGTAACTTATTGTAAAATAGACTTTAAATTAATGTGCTTCGAGTTTGAACTGTATTGTTGATAGGTGGATATGAGAGGGGTCAGTATTCCGCGGTTAACTCGTCCGCAGGCAGGGCGACGACCTCGGATTGCACGCGGACGACTAAGCTTGCCCGGACACTTGCATTGTCCCATCAACTCGCATCGTACTCGGGTTGTTCATCTCTATACGCATAAATTAAGCGTATACATATTTAAACTCTCACTATTTATCTTGATTACCTACATTAAATATTTTAAGATACAAATGCTTGGTAGCCCTTTAATTCTCCACAGTGCCATCTGCGCCCGGGGCGGGATATGTGAGGGATATGTTACTTACTATCTCACCTGTAGCAACCAAAGACCCGAAGACGGGGTGCTTTTTGTTCGTTTCTTGTTCGTCATAACCACTCTCACCGAATCCGGTGGGGGGTGGTATCCGTGGGGATTATGCGCATGGAAAAAAATAACTGCCCTGCTAATCAGAAGGACGCGGAGAGCTTTTGAGCACGCCTCACTGAGGCCGCTGCTGCCTCAGTTGTAGTTAGCCATCTCGGTTGTTATTTTGATCGTGAAATTTTATTTTGCAATACACACCATTATCAGCTTGCAGGGGGCCTAGTCAAAGTGCAGTCGCTCCGGATCGAATCCACAGCTACATTTGCTAGCGCTCTGTTCCTCTAGCACGAACCACTTGCCTGAAAGTATTCGTATCGAATTCAATAGCAATTATTCATTTATGCTACGATTTCGATAGTGGTTTGTGCTAGAGCCACTGACTAGCGATATTCGATTGTCAGACAAAGTTTGGATCACACGACATTCCGACTACTAATGTCACTCCCATAAATTTTCGACCTTTATATTGACAATGTAGCTAATAGAAATGCATTTTGTCTTCACTTACGGAAGAAGCGGCGAGATATCTTTGGCCCATAGTAGTCGCACTGTAGGTTGACTATAGAAACAAAGAGGTGGCTCCGATGGGAGTAACTCTTTCATAGTCCTTAAGAATTTATCCTATCTGCTTATAGTCAATACAAACACTTAAATAAAAAAATCATTCCTGTAACATTTTGTACATTTTAGTGGACACAACTCGTAGCGATACAAGTTACCCAGTATATCTTAAAACACCTCACGCCTTAATTTTGTTACAGAAAAGTCATAAAGCAACCTGATTTATACTAAATGTAAAGTTAAGTCGCGAGTGGGACAGTGTGAAAATGTGTCGAGATATACTTGTTAATTAAACATTAGTAATTCGGTTATATATATCAATGAATCATGATTCATGACTTACAAGTGTTGTTCGAGTAGTGCAATCAGGTTATCGATTGGTGGTAACCAATGCAGGTCGGGCAACGACCCTCGCTGCATAAGCCTGACCACTTGTGTTGAAGCACATCGTGACCCTAGGGCTCACCTGCCTGTCTGGATCGCATAACAATACCTTTCACAAATTTTGAGTATAGATAGAGATACCAATTAATGTCGCATCTACTTATTGAAATTTTATTTAACTTTAAGAAAGAGTAAATAAACGGCGAACTTTTGAATTCGTGTTAACTTTGAATATAATCATAAATTATTCAGTTTAATTTTAATTCAAATAATATATTCCCCTTGGTATATTTATCGTCGTAGCTTAATGACATAAAATATAAAAATTTATACATACTAACAATGTAGCGAATAAGTGGATGACTTGCCTGACGTTAAGTGATTACCATATCTATAGAGCTGTGAGAAAATAACCAAAATATTATACTAATCTTTTTCAGTTCCGAAATATGATAACGATTTACGGGCCCAGGACAACCTCACCTGCTGATTGACGAATGATGACATAATTATAGTACGATCTAAAGTGTCTGTTGCTTCATTAAATACCTAAGTGTTGTAATTTGAAAAACTTGCAACCTAAATCACCTCTTCTTCAACGAAGTGGTCCAGTTCATTCAAAGAATCAAAGAGAATCAAGAATCAATGAATCAATTTGTTTATTCAGTTTAAGTACAAAATAAATGACATTTTACACTTTTATTTGTCAAAAATATATTATTCATGCTAGGCAACGCTAGTGCCAGCAAAGATTCAGCGTTTAAAAATTTCGTTGTGTTTGAAAATAAGTGTAGCGTGTACGTAACGTTGAGTGTAGCCTAGACTACCCAGTACCTACTAAACGTCTAAACGACCTAGGTCGGAGCATATATACCGTGTTCTCTAGCAACTGCGTTACATATCGTCAGATTTTACGCCACTAAAGGTATGATTTCGAAGCCGACCCCATATGACAACTGCAGAGCGTACCGTGAAGTAGATTTTAATGTAAAAATATTGTTTAATGTATTAATTCATTGCAGTTTCTCAATCTGTGCGTGCGTTTGCAGTTGTCTTAGCGTTCGGCTACGGAATCATACCTTAATTATAAAAGTCCAAACAGTAAATGATCTTAATATTGTGAACCTAGCAGTCTGTCATTTAAGTTTGCCGAAGCGGAACCTCGAAACACAAGAGGAAGGAGGTCGGAAGGGAGGGCGCTGGGTCACGAATTTTACGTGTACGGGTGCTCTCGACCCCAACTTAGTTGATGTGAGTGTGCCACCGATGTATGTAGGTTAACATCGGACGCGCTCGATACGCCACCGCCACCGCTGCCGCCGATGTCGACCACCTAACCTAGATCAGGGTGCGGAGAGATCGCTTATAAAATCTGGCGCACGCTCACTGCATAAATGAAAAGCTACATGTCCGTTTGTGTTAATTTAATGCAACATTAATATCATTCCTGTTAAAATCTCCTGAACGAGTACTGATTTATGTATTAATTTTATATTTCTCCAGGATGCAAATAGAGTGTCAATAACTTTGTGGTTAAGTTTACTATCGAGAGGGCCCGGGTTCATATACAGGCCATTACACTACTGATGTGAAACTACTCCTAATACAAGCCCTCAAGCTTAGTTGGATTAATGGGAATATTAGTAATTTCAGTTGCCAAAAAAAGAAAGAATTATTTACATTACATAATATTGTATATTTTCATGTTCATTCCATATCTTAGATTCTAATCATATATTTAATGTCAATGATCACTAATCTTCATTTTTTTCTCGAATAAATAAGTTTTTCTAAGAAATGTCTTGTACGAGTAGCAATGATACAGATTAGACGCTCTTTCTAAGCCCACACAACAGAGCTGGCGAAATTATGTCACATTCTCTGAGCGGTTAGTGTAACACCAATTGCAACAGTGGAAACACATGTGTACCTCTACCTACTTAGTAGGTACATGTTTTAAACTACGTTGCTCATTCAACTTTACCGGGATTAGTCAATTGGAAAGAGTCTTTCACATACTGTAAGACAAAAGAAATATTCTCACGGAAGTAAGATATGAATACAACGCAATTAAGTCCTATACTGTCGAAATCTGATTATTTTCAGTTTTGTTTATTTATTTTAGAATAGTAGAAAAGAAATTAAATGACAGGTATATTTTATAATCATGCTACTTTTGAACATACGCCATTTCATCGAGAGAAAAATGTATGAATATTATGATGGCCCTGTATTCAAGATTGCAAATGGAGAGAGCAATTCTAGAGTGGTTATTAACTCTCAACACTTTCAACACAAATTGCTCTCGCAAGTCTCTACCATTTAATTAACGAACATTTCTAATTCTGTTTTGAATTTAGTTAAGTAAATCAATACTTTTATATAACAAACGAAAAACGAAAAAAGAAAAGATTAATACAGCTCTACCATGGACAGGGGATACGGAAGAATTGTCGTTTTCAATACGATTACTTTGATTATATTTTAGAATGCTTTTAAATGTTGTTAAAACATCAATGGGAAAGTGAAGGAAATAAAAAAGCAGGTCATTGATGAAAGTTAAATAAAGAATCATAGGATTACAAAGTAAAATAAAAATTGTAACTGAAATACCTCACTTACCGAATAGCTTGAACACTATCTAAATACATTTCCTGATATTTATATCTATTACAGTGTTCCATCGTGATGTTAATAACTCGTCGGTTAGGATATTTTTAGGAATAAACTATCTCAATCGTAACGTAGGATTTGCTTAGGTACTTAAAAAAACGTAAACAATCTTAGCGTGTCTTTTTTTTAACAACTCAGTATAAAAATACTTTACTACTTAGTAACGCATTTTGAAGACTAAAAACCTGTGTCGAACCACTAGTTAGTCAGTTAGTTAGTCTAGTTTATTTATTTAACATGTGTTTTTATAAAAAGTTGCCACAAGATTGTTTACCTACATAGGTAAGTAGGTATAGTAATTTAATACTAGTACTAGCATTAAAATCCTTCTGAACACAATTTTGATATTGCAAGTCTAAAGTATTTTTGTTTATCTGAAAATAATTTCAATTTACATTCACTAATTTGTCGCTCATCACACTGACCGATATACCATCAATTCTCAAATTGAATAATATAATGCGAACAAAATGAATGGTATTTACAATAGGTATTGCACCGGCATTATTATAGTGAAAACCAATGAACTCGTTATCGCCAATTCATTTAAAAATACTTTTACTTTTCCAACCTCTTAGAACCTAACGTAAAGACGCAATTCCCTCTCATTATGTTCAGTTAAGAGAATATTAATATTTATTACGAACTTGAATTTTTGTAGGCATAAATTATTTATTATTTGCAATATTTCTTATGTAACTGTATCTTATTTTTTAATTATGTGACTCACATCCTTCAAAGATGACGACCTCACGTTTTATATTATGTTGAAAACTGTATGTGATTGATGTTTCAAGTACTTAACTATTCTGTTACCATAACTGAATTCTGAATCTGCATTTTCTGAATTTGAATATAAAGACTACCTGTGATGTTACAATAAAATATAAATGTTACTCATTCCCTCGCCTTCTCGTATCGTATCTAAGGCCAAATACTTAGCAACCAATCTTTATTTACTCTCACTTACATTTAGTTTATCATAAATTCTATATTGCGTAACTGCCTGCTTATTTTCATTCGGATTAAATTAGATTTTTGACAAATAAAAGTCATTGGTACTTTTTTACAGTCAGGTTACGTAGCTCTCAATTGTCTCTAGTCAGTATAGTTTTGAAAGTTGTCACGATCATCGATCACAACCAGTAGAAATTTTTTATTGAAAAATTCATCTCTATTGAAAACTTTCAATAGAGATGTTTTGAAAACAAAAATGTTAGACACGAAAGTCTTTGCACGGTTAATTTTGCTTAAAAAATTTCTACTGTGTATTTTATGTAGCTATTAATAGTAGGTACTGATTATGTTTGAAAGTCATTGAAAGTTGACTACAGTTGATTGTATTTATTTTTATATTATTATAGAATTTTTCTTTTATTATGTGTGGCATGAATAAGATAGCTATTTTTTAACGATGAATTTTTTTTATTAAGTAGAAACACAGGAATGCACGGGATAGCTTTCGAGTGCAGCTGGTCCGCTTCTGTCTCGATACGGGCAATTGTGCGCGCCGATTTCAAAACGAAAGTACCGCGCATCTAGGACGGTGAACGTATTTCTCGCAGAGATCTCTTGCAATTTACCAGCTACTTGGTAGGCAGTTGTCAGAGAATGCAGCGTAGCCAGATTGTTAGATATTCATAACTTGCAACACATTACAACTAATCAACGGGATTAGAAACTTGTAAAACAAGCACGTTTTCAATCTGTTGCATCTGTTTATTTGCTGTAATGAGTCATTAGCGAGATTGTTATCAACGATTTAGATATTTTAAATGACTAACGTAACCCATTCTAGTTTAAAAGCATAAACTCGTAAGTTTATGTTAACACAATCTGTACGGTACGCGTCTGTCCGTTATCGCTAACAAAAATAGCCTGTCCTTTCCGAAGGTCTAATCTATCTCTGTACCGAATCTCATCAAAATGTTTTCAATTGTTTATGCGTGAAAGTGTAATAAATAGTTTCCATTTATGAACTACGGATCTACGGATTATACTCCTATGCTTACTTAGAACTTAATTGTAACTCCTGTCTATAACCCTGTATTATAAATTGGTAAAGTAAAAAGATATCGCCATTTGCCAGGTTACAGAGGTAACCTGTTTATGCCATTGTGCTCGATACATGGTAAGACGTGGTTCACCTTTGCGACCTGAACATTGTGGTGAAATGAGGGTGTAGTATGCCTTAATACACCATTCTTTCTAGAGCCGTATAAATTTAAATATTTAACGCATATTACTTTGTTCTTTAATATTGTTTCAAAGTTCCTCTTTTGTATTCACGTAATTTCATCATTATTTTTCGAATGTGTAGGATATACGTACATAACCAAGAAGGTATATCGTATAGTTTTAGAAGGGTGTTATGAAAGTCGAATGGGCCGTGAAATCACTGTATCGTACAGTCGTACTGCATGCGCGCGGCCGCTCGCGGTTATATCACACGAGATATCGTAACTTTAGTTGGTTAAGCACTTTTGTTCACTATTACTAGAAAGTGCTTAATTCAGACCTTTACTTTCTGATACGATAAGAAACCTGACGCTTATTGCAGCCTTTCGTAAATAGATTATGGGGTGTACCTTGTGTAGAAAAATCATTTTTAAATAATATACACCCATACGACAGCATAATTATTAAAATATCCCTACCTAAAACTATAGACATTATGTTTTCTTATAGGTATTCATAAACTATATAGAATTTTAACCATAATATTACTCGTACGTGTAATATTATACTTACCACGACCCAAAAGCGTTCAGGAGATAATTTTAAACCACCACAATCGTGTGATGGTACGGTAATTTATAAATATCTGCTCATAAGTTATCACTTATCAAACAAGGAACATTAAAGTAATAATAATGCTAATGGCTCGTTATTTATTCACTATGTATGTATTGAGTAAAAGTTGATAGGGTTAAGGATGGGGAAAATACCGTCATAGAGGGAATGAGAAACGCGCTTGTTTTAGTGATTATTAGGACCTTTAGAAACTATAAATTCAAAGCGCAATTGGTCCGCTTCTGACAAGTCTATCATAAAAAAATCAATCCTATCATTATTATATAAGTAACAATCGATGCACTATTGACGAATTTCTATTACTTAAAGATGGTGGGCGCCGATGGCTGAAATGATGATGATTATTGATGAAACGTTATGCTTAAAAGCATTTCCCCAGTTCGAAAACGACGGTCTTTTTGGCGTCGCTACGATCAAGCCTGTAACCCTTAGGCACTTATCAGTTGGGTAACGATGAACGTTGGGAATCCGTTCAATCCGTATCACCTCCAAGATCTTCGGAGAGCAACATGGTTACTACTGTTTTACCCAGTACATGTACTTGCTAAAGTAGCCTCTTCTTGACCGGATATAAAATAAACCGCCTGTTCTAATAATTGGGTATGCCTTTCCACTGAGTCTTCTGAAGCAACGGCGCATCCTGGAAAGGTGTATCGGCAAATTTCGTGGCGCGATCACTTAGCGTGCCGCTACCGTCTGCCTTCCCAGCCCCAAGAGAACAGTCTAAGTCAGAAGTTCAGAACCTCGTCCGTGTATCGTACAGTCGTACTGCATGCGCGCGGCCGCTCGCGGTTATATCACACGAGATATCGTAACTTTAGTTGGTTAAGCACTTTTGTTCACTATTACTAGAAAGTGCTTAATTCAGACCTTTACTTTCTGATACGATAAGAAACCTGACGCTTATTGCAGCCTTTCGTAAATAGATTATGGGGTGTACCTTGTGTAGAAAAATCATTTTTAAATAATATACACCCATACGACAGCATAATTATTAAAATATCCCTACCTAAAACTATAGACATTATGTTTTCTTATAGGTATTCATAAACTATATAGAATTTTAACCATAATATTACTCGTACGTGTAATATTATACTTACCACGACCCAAAAGCGTTCAGGAGATAATTTTAAACCACCACAATCGTGTGATGGTACGGTAATTTATAAATATCTGCTCATAAGTTATCACTTATCAAACAAGGAACATTAAAGTAATAATAATGCTAATGGCTCGTTATTTATTCACTATGTATGTATTGAGTAAAAGTTGATAGGGTTAAGGATGGGGAAAATACCGTCATAGAGGGAATGAGAAACGCGCTTGTTTTAGTGATTATTAGGACCTTTAGAAACTATAAATTCAAAGCGCAATTGGTCCGCTTCTGACAAGTCTATCATAAAAAAATCAATCCTATCATTATTATATAAGTAACAATCGATGCACTATTGACGAATTTCTATTACTTAAAGATGGTGGGCGCCGATGGCTGAAATGATGATGATTATTGATGAAATGTTATGCTTAAAAGCATTTCCCCAGTTCGAAAACGACGGTCTTTTTGGCGTCGCTACGATCAAGCCTGTAACCCTTAGGCACTTATCAGTTGGGTAACGATGAACGTTGGGAATCCGTTCAATCCGTATCACCTCCAAGATCTTCGGAGAGCAACATGGTTACTACTGTTTTACCCAGTACATGTACTTGCTAAAGTAGCCTCTTCTTGACCGGATATAAAATAAACCGCCTGTTCTAATAATTGGGTATGCCTTTCCACTGAGTCTTCTGAAGCAACGGCGCATCCTGGAAAGGTGTATCGGCAAATTTCGTGGCGCGATCACTTAGCGTGCCGCTACCGTCTGCCTTCCCAGCCCCAAGAGAACAGTCTAAGTCAGAAGTTCAGAACCTCGTCCGCAAATAGGCAAACGTACCGGTTTGTAGATAAGTTTTGGACCGCAAAAACACCCTAACTGAAAGACGGGTTGACTAAACAATGAAAACGTATTCAATTTTTAAGTCCAAAAACAACCAACGACATTCAAATAATCTCCCTGTACTTTGAGTACGTTAACACTCCATATTCCACTGTTGGTCTAATTTATTACAAACTACATCCAGATTAGACCAACGGTTTTATCTGCCGCTTTCATAAAACTTTATGCGAATCTATAACAGTATCCCATTATAATCTTGTTTCATATTTAAGTTCGTCGCCTCATTTATAACTCAATTAATAAATAAGGTTTTTATGTCTTCAAACCATAGAGTTCATTATTGACATCACAAGGCATCTTGCATCGATGAGTTAATGATGAGTCTTTGTGATATACGAGTGTACTAGACGTGCGTTCTCTCAACCTACTTCTTGAATGCCGCCAGCTCGTAAACAAAAGTCGACTCTATTGTAGAGTGTATAAAGATTAATTCAATATTTATTCACTAGCGTTCTCAATCCTACATTTAGGAACTGTTGGTGCGGTGCCATCGCATTTTAAGCTCTATGATCAAGTGAAAAGGTATAAATTAAGGTAAAGCATATCGTTTGAACACTGTACATGTTCCATTCAACCATGAACTCCTTAGAGGAACGTCCCGCGTTGAGACCTCAATTTTTTAACTCTCTCACTTATTGGTCAATCAGCGTGACATTTGTATGGCATGGTATTACTATTATGTTCGAACAAATTGGTTATTGCAGTTACCTCTATGTTGTACTTAAATTTGTGAGTGTACGGAATATTATTAGGGTTGAGTTTATACATAGCATTTTGAACTAGGGCAAAAATATTTTATTAAAATGTGCGCTACTTGTGATGGGTGTTTTAAAAATGTCTGATTCTCGTTATTTCATATTCGTATTAATAAAAATGCTTACTCTGAAATAGACGGTGTTTATTGCTGTTAAATGTAACCATCATTGTCATTAGTATAAACTTTTTAGTAACTTGCACTTTATGTGGATACCTACATGTTTATAATTTGTTCGGTGCAAATCTTGCAACTCTATTAAACGCAAAGCAGATAATCTCAACCGATTTTGATGTAATTTTTAATTTTGCACACATACCTAGTTCAATCTGATGATGGAGTAGGAAGTGAAATAGGCTATAGGAAATTCTAAACAATAAAATAAACCTGTCGAGTTTGGGCTCGTTTGTTTGTCTTAACAAACTCTCTGATGTTACGTGGTATTCAAGGTTTGAAGATAAAATCAGAAAGTGGTCATAGGAACTCCAAATTAAGCAAGATAAACCCTTCTAGTTTGGGATTATTTGTTTTGTGTTAACAAATTCTCTGTTATTCTTATTACCTGGTGTTCAGGGTCAAAATGTGGCCATAGAAATTTTTAAACTAAGTATGTGTGGGTTCGTTTGGCTGGTTTTAGTTAGCACAACCACTCTTAATCTTTGGCACAGCTCTGGTGCTATATATTTCTAAATATAACTAAAAAGTGGAAAATAAAATTATAATAGGTAATTAAAAAAAATCTTTTAAAAACAAAGTTTTTGATTAAATACTTTCGGCTTTTGTAAATAAAAATCTGTACATACAAATAGGTTTTGTTAACCAACGCCCTTTTGTGTGTGCAGATTTTATAGAGAGATAGTTAGTTTAAACTTTTTGAGGGAGGCTTTTCCTAAAAATATAAGAATATAACGAGCCGAAATATATGGGAGACAATCGGCTTGGAGGTCCAAGGGATAAATGTTCACTCACCAGGTTGGATTTGAATAATTCTTTGCTTTTAGTTATTTGCGTGGTTCCGTATAAATTTGATAACTGTCTTATTGAGACATATTTGGTAAAATTGTTAATACTTACTTTGACTTCTCGGCAACAGCTAGTTTGACTAACTGTGACACGACGTTGACTTTTGCGACTTATATATTGCTTACAATCTTATAATTCCGTAAAACGGATATCCCCATTCTAGCCCTTTCAAAATAGCTATTCCTCGTTTTTGCAAAACAAGAGACCGCCTTTTAGATCAATTAAAGGTGTGAGATTTAGGCGTTTAATCAAGTTTTTTTACCCCTTCTAGGAATTAAGGCATGTATGTATTTGAGGGTTATAACTAGACCACTAAAATGATTTTTATTCTCAAGGACCAGAAATAATCAATTATTATTATTATATGTTTTATACTGACAGCGCATCCGTTGATCTGTTGAAGCAAACAGTGTCAAGGCGGTTTATATCGATTTCAAACTGGTAATGAGTACAAAAGCACACTTTTAATAATTTTGTACCTATGTACATCAAAATTTTTATTATTCTTATGTTACATTGAACTTAGCTATTCATAAGTGTATTCTATCAAAAGGATTACATGTAAATATATATTATTGTGCACATACTCACACCTTTTTCCTTCCCTAATTACTCCTTTTGAATAGCTGAAATGTTCTGATTGAAATTTTATGTGCATCAATTACTTATTTCAATGTGTTCCTCGGTAGATAGTACTACTGTCGGTATTTAGAGTGCAGATATATTTGGGCAGGATAATGTCTGTCAAAACGGTTAGTTATAATAATTATAAATCTTTATATACATCGTTATTCTATCCTACGAATGTTACTACTAAAGTTTGTGAGTATGTTTGTATGTTATTCAATCACGTTCTAACGGCTAAACGAATTTAGCTGAAATTTGGTACAGGAATAGATAGAGTAGAGCCTGGATAACACGGATTTATTCATTTTATACCAGGATAAGGTTTCCGTAAGGAACAAGATTAAAATTCCACGGATTTGAAGCCTGCGGACGTCAGCTAGTTTCTAATATTGTGGACATTTCAAAACATGTTTAATTAGACATAATGGAATCTACCTTAGGCCTCATACGCATTGTCCGGTTAGCCGGAGTGCGGACAGCCGTCCGGTTAACAAATCGCAATCAAAAATATATACGTAAAAGTATTTTTATTCGCACTGTGATGCGGCTGCCGCCCAACCGCTCCGGTCGCTCGGAGCGCTGCGGCCCGACTGACTGCTATCCGGACGGTCGCTGTACGCACTACGCGGATGCACTGCGGTTTGCTAGTTTACGGTTGCTCGCCATTGAAGCTAGCTAGCCACCACCCGGTTAACCGCAACTGCAACCGCATAGCAACGCACGGCTAACCGGACAATGCGTATGAGGCCTTAATATCGATGAAGTATCACTATTTACAAATTACAAATTAATTAATTCTGCATCTTGGCTTTGATATTTGTGCAGTTTATTCCTTAAATTGTATTTATCTTTAAAGCAATATTTAATTAAAATTTAACGACTTAATGATTTTGATAACTGAATTTCATTTTTATTCTCTTGCAGATATTTATTCGCTGCCTTCAGACTACAATAAAAGTGTAAGTATATCTACTTATATATACTATTTCATCTGCGTGGATTATGGTTATCGCATCTTCTGGTTTTAGTCATGTCAGATTTAAGTCTGACTTTTCTTTCTCAAGAAACCGCATCAAAACCCGTTCAGTAATTTTTGCGAACGTGAACCAAGCTGTTTTAACCGCATTGGATGCTTCAAACTATTTAAAACACCGTGATATTATATTAATAAAATTGGTTGAGTACTTTGCAAGATAAGATCAATCCATTGCTGATTATACCTAAATGCAAAAACCAACTAATTTATTAACCTTCACCCGACTAAATAGGTAGGTGCCTATAGACAGTATAGACTGTCCATTAAAAACTGTACAAACCCATAGCGCAATGTCACTATGTAGCATAATAATAATATATATTTTGAAATGTAATATTAAACTAAATAGTCATTTAGTTAATGTACTGCATTATTAACAGATATGCTATCAATACCATTAAAACATTATAAACATTGAGTTTTAAATTGAAATGAAATTAAATAAATCCATATCTCTTACACAATATCCAACTATTAGTCATATACACTTATACCTATTTAAATGATCGACAGTAAGTAGGTATGCACTCGAAATCATCAAATACACGTTTATGGTTTACAAATAGCCTGTGCACCGTGTCATTGATTGAGCTAGCGCATTGTAAAATCGATTGCTCAATCAGATGCATCTCGTTTCGTATTACCATGCGTGAGAGTCAAATTGCCCAATAGCTGTGTGGAGAGGTTGAGTGCTTGCCGTGGTGGTTTCCCAATAGAAAGTCCTCTGATACAGGAAGCGCAGCACTGCATCGCACGTGCATTTGCTAGCCCCACAGCGACTGGTGGGGCACCGGCCGATGCACTTTCATGCCGATGACGTCACTTCTTACCTTTCGTCAGCGTCACTTCGCAGCTCGTAAGAGCTGTTACGCAATAGACGCACGCCACACAACTTTCCAATTTCGACAACGTGCTATTGTGTAGCGCTTTCAAATTTTACTATACCTTCGCCTGCTTGTACGGCGCTTTCTTGCATTTCTCTCTCTTTTTGACTGCTGCTGAAAAATGTTCTGAATATGGTGCGCAGACAATGTGCGAAATGCAGACTTTCACTGTTCGCACCACCCTCGTCTTTTATAAATACAACTGACAAAAATCTAAATCAATGTTGATACTTTATATTACTCATGCTCTCAATATTCTGTATGAATTATACATAATTGAATAGCTTATATTTTATTTAACTATCCTATTTCTATACCTACTTGGCGTTTTAGGCATACACATACGTGAACCCACTTTACTCGTAAGGTGCAGAGTTAAGAAATTTAACAGCGACGATACCGATTTGAGTTAATAATTGCAATTAGGTATGTTAAATATACTTCACATTATTTATTAATATATTAATGTAAAGACAGCAGAATAAAACATTGAGAGCGCAAATGCGGTGGTGGTGCATCGATATAAACAATCGTGTAGGTATTTGACATCGTTCATGAACTAAGTGCTCTCTATAAAATACTGATTTCTCAATGCCCTCCTTTCGTTTTAATGTAGGTTATAACCTAAATTTGAATTTTCATAACAAACCTATTGTGCAGTAATGCACAAGTCTCACGTTTAACCGAACAAGTTGCGATATTGAGTGATAGTTTAAGAAATTTTTAAAATACTTTAAGAAGAAAATTGAATTTGAAAGAAAGAAAGAAAGACTGCATTATTGACTAATCTAAACTAGAGTATTAATTATTTAGCGGGGGACAAAGATACCAGGCTCTGGTGCAAATCTCCTAGGTTGGAAGGTGAGACGGGAGTGGCTCACAGAAAAACCTTCATATCAGTCTACAATAAGCAAAACCCAGGCTCATGGATGCAACTGTAAAATCGCTATTGATCATAGCAATAACTAAGTACCTATTCGATTTTGTTAGTACTGGTTAGCGCCCTTATTTACCGTCGCAAATACCCATTTACGTTGGTCTGATCTAACTTCAGGGTACCTGTATCTCGTTAGAGTGATGGCGAGGTCGTTGGGTGACAGGCAGCCTTCCGGCATCTTCCACGCTTGCGATTAGACAGAGTAGATAAAGAATTTTGTTCACTGTGACTCAGATAACCAGTTCGTTCCTTGCATGCTTACAATGCTACAATTACATGCTTCTCAGAGGGATACGAGCAACAATCTACACGGCTGATCCTGCATCGGCTGAACTGCGCCTTTGCTCTCCATCAGACGATATTCAGTTAATATAAATACATACATACATATGCTCACGCCCGTAATCCACGGAATGGTAGGCAGAGGTGTCCCACGTAATAGGGGGCAGCGTGTCTACTCTACAGTCTACATCACGCAGTAATCTACATCACGCGTCCCAATTTTATGGTACCTACCGTTAACGTTTGCTGTGGCGAAATGGTAAATCATCCTAGCAATGAATATCATTTACATACATCACAGAGTTTTTTTTCTCCCGTGCGGAAACTCCCACTGATACTCCCCTGCCGAAGTCAGCGAGGGTGATTATGTCGGACTCGAACCAAACAAAATTGCAGCGCCGACTCAGGCTCAGTTGCTGAGGGTAAACATACCTTTGGTAGATAAAAAGAACACCTATTCCAAAGATATACCGCGTAAACTAGATCAATAAGATAATTTAGTTCTTATAAAGCAGCCCTCAGTTCACGACCCAACTTTCCCCTTTGTTGCAATAATAGGAATACCCCTTTTTGGAGTGAGCGCCATAGAAACGAAAGGTCAACTCGCATTGTAAATGAGAAAGTTAATCGTGGAAAGTGTGAGCGGCGGATCTGTGGCACCTGATGCAGTTTCTAAAATAATATTGTTTACCTGGGTAGCCTTTCGCCCTGTTGTATGGAAACCTTATCAATAAATAGTATTGAGTCATGCGCCTATATCAATGGTGAAGATTATATATATTAAGAAGATTAGATATATTAAGAAGGCGATAAAGCTTAAGTAGTGGTTCTACAAGGATACCTACTTCCCTTGTAGAAATTTTCAAATGACCGTTTAGAGAGGGAACTATACTATACATCCTAAATACATAGCTTCATCCCCCGCTCTCACTCGGATTACGAATATTTATAGCTCATCATGGTAAGCCCAGAATTCTGACACTTCGATTAATCTTTGTTTCTCCTCTTATTCCTCTTGACTTTCTTTGTTCCCCTACGACACGTGTTGTATGGGTGTCCCTCTAAATATTTATTTTATTCGGTTTTTACTATTTATTGTTATAGCGACAACAGAATTCTATACATCATCTGTGAACATTTCAACTGTCTAGCTATAACGGTCCATGGGATGCACTCTGGTAACAAACAGGTAGATAGACGTACAGTGAAATCTTAGTAATAGGGTTCGGTTTGTACCTCTTCGGTACAGAACGCTAAAAAGTGACTTGGTGTCATAATCAAATATAACTTTGTGGTATGCATAGGTCTATTTATTTGTAGAACTGCGCGATTCACCTTGCGCTTTATTGCTAATTAAGAAGTTCCAAATCGATCAAGATTGGCAGAGTGAAATTTAAGTTTAGATCGATATGATGATTCTATATAACTCAAGTCGTACAGATTAAGGTTTAAGCGGCTGTTGATCCACATAATAATGCTCGTCGGAAGTAAACACACACATTATGCAAATTGCTGCCACACGCTACCTAAGTACCCACGTATAAATTATAACTTGAACGAGTCGCGTTTTACTTTAATAAGTTTATAGATTTCTACTGACGCATGACGCTGTTGTAAATAATTTTTTAAATGCTGCAAGAAATACCGGTCACGTGCGAGTCAAACTGGCGCACCGAGGGTTCCGTACTGACAATATATGCGTAGTCAGATAAATGTGAGAAGGAGTCGCGCGGGGTCGCGCAATATTAGGGCGCTAACTATCAAACAAATGTGATATTTTAAGTCTAAGTTCTTTTACATATTATACGTTTTTATTTGTCAAAAATATTAAAATAAATTCTTCTTTCGCTTCTCGGTTCTAGGTCTCCTCTCGCTGGTCTAATTGTATCTACTCTATTTCTCTATTCTCATTTTTTTATTTACTGAAAAGAAACCAGCAAGAAACTCGAGGGCTCTAGCCAAGGGGCCTAGGCAAAATGCATTCGTTCCGAATCTACATTCGTCATCGCTAGAATTCACATAAATCAGTAATATGATTACAAAAACTTAATGAAATTTGAAACTTTGTGACTCGAAATATTTCATTTCACATATTTTTGATATTAAAGTCACCGCCGTTTCGAGTAATCCATTGATTGCAAATTTAAAACGGTTCACTACAACGAGATTCCACTAACAAAATCTTACTTTGTCTAGACTAGTCTAGAGGCCCAGGTATTATCATTATACTTTTTAATATAATTTTGTTTATTTATGTATATTAAATTAATTCGAGAGCAAGAGATTAGAATGACCATGCACTTTTATCATTAAGATATTCGTCTACTTTGTAATACTTAATCTTTTTTCATTAAACATTTTTTCACATTTATTTTAAAGTTATTAAGTGGTACTAGTTATTCAACCAAACCCTGAGGAATGTTATTTATTTTTTATACACTTGCCTACAAAGGAATTACCAGCTTTATGAAGCCTGAGTTTTGGCTTAACAAGTTTATTTATATTTCTCGTATATTCATCAGATTCTTTTAAGAGATCAAGGTTATTCCGTACAAATATTGTCGTAAACATATTGAGAAGTAACTTTTAAAATGTTATTTCTTTAAATAGTTGTATCAATCAGGGGGTCCGAGGTTACAGATTGCTTGTATTGCCCGTTTCTGTAATATCGTCAGATGAGCCCATACAGCAGACCATATATGCCAATATTAAAATATATATGCCCTTGTAAATTGAAGTGGAGATGAAATAAAAATAATCAGAATTTGAAAAAAAAATTGTTAAAGAAGATATTGCTTGAATATGATGAATGTGCGATCACGCCTTTTTGAATTGTGCGATACATAAAGAGTTACAAAATAGTTTTTTTGTTTCGAGAAACACACATTTAAAACTATGGTATGTAATATTTTTGTTACCTAGGGTTTGGGAAAGGATATACCTAAACTATGTTTAGAAGCGACCATTGATACCCACTGCGAGCTGTTGCTAGTGTTCCAACCGATATGGTTCGGGAGGGAAGCGCAACCGTAGGCCTGGCTCTAAAGTCTAAAAGTCTATGTCCCATTCTTCTGTTTAAAACAGTTTCAGTAATATTTCACTAGCCGACGAACAATACAGCATTTAAAGTAACACATGTAATAAAAACACTATATTTTACTCTTTATTTGAAAAATGGAAATACTATGCAAGTATTTCATGAAACAAGTAGTGCTGGAAATAGGCTTATTATCATCCAACCTATAAACTAGTTAGCACTGCTGGACCTAGGGCCCTCGGGCGTTTTCATTATATTTAAAAAATTGTTAAACCTGGTTGAGATATCATGAGAATTCGTTGATTTGTTGATTGCGACAAATTTATTTCCCGAACTTAATTAACATGTCCAAATCCCATTTCTAAGAATGTACAATGCGAATAAGTTGATATTGTTCGGGCGTTGGAAGATATGACGTAATATGATATTCTGAATCCAGAGATTTCAGGATATTAATGTTAAGTACGGGTTAATATCAGTAATAATACGGGAAATTCATTATCAGAAATTTCCAATGGTAATTAGACATTATTTAAGAAATATAAACACTAATCAACACGGACCTTATACATATATTTATGAATATAATTTATAACATCTATTATTATTATTTATATTAAATTATTATAATCATGTACCTACTTACTTAACATATTTAAATTACTTGCATTATTTAAAACTTAGATTATTTAGCAGTAATGAATCCAATATCGTCTCACGGGGTTCATTTCTTGTTGGTGTTATAGTGTGCTTGAATTTTGTATGAATACCTACAACAATATTTATTGGAAATATTTTTTGTATTTGCGAATTGTATTTTTTATTATCAATCATTAATAAATCTACCACTCATACTCTACGTATACAAGATTCTTATAAGCTATACAAAAATAATTCAAGTTAAACAAAGGTGCTAAGAATCTGAGCAGGTAAGGTGGGTTCTGGAATCCGAGGCCGTAGGCTTTTTCCCCTCGGGAGGTTAACCCTGAAGGCACAAGCCAAGGTCGACGAGTGTTTGAGACGCCTTTGAGGGCGAGATGACTCGATGACTTTGACTAACCCTTGCGGTCATATTATTTATATATACAACTGTGGCAGCCAATGGACGTGTTATGACCTCTCGGCCTTACAAATCGACTTCTCGTTTGATTTGGGTGGTAGCATGTTGCTACGTACCTTAGCTTTTGTTGTTTGTTTATTTATTTACATCATTAGTTTTGGGAAGGTTTGGCGACGACGATGTGATGTCTAAAGTGTTTTATTGTGATAGTAAAGTCGAAGCTTTAATCCCAGTCAGTTCACTACCGTGATGAACCTACTCCAAAAACAACAAAATAATTTGTGAGCAACGTTACTAATTTTAAAGGAGAAGCTAGGAGTTAGGAGAAGCTAATTTTAAGTTATTTACCATTGTGTTAGGTTAACTTTGCTGCTATATGATGTCACTATAACTAAAAATTACAAAATAAAAAATATACTAAGAAAACTTTTGTGAACAAACTTTAGGCATTGTAGTGTAACGAAAATAATAGGTTTATGCAAGGGTTGCGCTGATTTCAAAGGCAAGATTATGGAATTAGCACAACTCTGGTACACACTATTAGGTGTGTGTTAACATATACATACTTCTATTGGATTTATGATAGTATGTAAGATCATCAATGTTAATTGTGTATTTTGAGAAACATTTAATTTCTTCATCCAATTTTATTAAACTTTCGCGAAATATTAAAATGCATGATGTTACGAATTGTAGAAAATCATATCATGGTGTGGTTTGATGCTCTGCGATTTGTTAGAAAATATATGAAAACCATTTTAAAAGCAATTTTGAAATAATATTTGTATCTATTTGAGAGGTGCGTCAAACAGAGCGGCTCAAGGCTCTGCTCTCGGGGGCAACAACTTCTCCCTACGTGCACTGAACTAAGCGACACTCAATGTTTAAGCTTCATATCTCATTGTTGGTCTGCAGCAGTATATTTATCGCTTTGTAAATATCATGCATTTTTATATGATAATTTTTTGTTTTGCCTTTATGTAACTATTTTTCTGCTTATTCTACACTACAGTCTATACGATTTAGTCTCTCCTGCTTTTCACGCTTTTCCTCATCCTGAAAGTCATCCATGCCTAAATCTGGCGTTTAGAGAATTTTTACATACTGTTATTTTTTAGGTTAAGTCAGTTAAGTGATCCACATAAAATTTAATAATCTCAGTCTCTTGGACAGTCTCACAACCGTCAAATCGTGTTCAAAGCGCATATGAACAGGCTAAAGCTTTCACCAATACAATGGAAACTGAACGGAGAAAGGGTCTGTGCTGCGCAGCTGTCCCGCGGGCGCCCGCTGTCGGGCGCTCCGCCCTCACTGACCCCGCGCCTCCGCTCCACACTCCGCGAACGGTGAGAGAAGCGCTCACATTCACATTACAAATCGACTCCCCCAGTGGCGGCATTTGAGAGTCCAGTGTACAGTCGCGTCAGTACTCAGTCGGCCGTCAGTCGTCGAGCGTATTGTACGTCTGTCACGTCGCAGCGCACGACTTACCAGCCATGTGGTGAAGTGAAACTGTCAAACGTGATACACTTTCGCATACCGGTGTTATTCGGTTTCAGTGGACTATTATACTTATTATAGCTTGACTTGTGTTTGTTTGTGTTATCGAAGTGGTGCAATTATTTTGGAAAATTGGATTATACGAACGTATAATGGCCTTAGCCAGGTGAGCTATTTTGGTTGTTGGAGTCAACGCGGAACTAGTTTATTTTATCATGTTCATCGAAGGACTTCTCGTCGGTTGGGTCGTTACATGATTAAGAACACTCACGTGTTTGCGACGAGCAGATTAAACAACCAACGGACGTGTTTCATGTATGATTTTTATATGATTCACATTCTGTATCGTATTGTTTGCATTTTTATGAATATTGGGTAACAAAACCTCTATATTATGTTGATTTAATTTAGTTACTATCTCTACAATGGGCGAAAGTTGCTTTGCCCCGCACGCGCATTTAACTTTCCTTGTTGTGTAAGCTGAACGTCAAACGACAGGTAGAGGGAGCAACTTAGAAATCGAGTCACTTTTACTGCAACCATTATCATTAGTTATAATGAACATTTTCTAAATCGTTTCATAATATATTGGTACTCTTTTATGGAGCTTGCGCTTGCATGGCACTCTAACAACACCCTCAAAGTTTTGGTTTCAGCGTTTCGATTTTTTGTGTTATTCCTCCTTCGCACCCTCGTGCATCAACGTTGCCGTTACCCTACTAAACAGACGAACCCCTCTGTTGCTTGGTTGACGGCGTGTTTCATTTGAAATATTATGTCTTCTGACATCGCTTCGTTTTAATATCATAATAACATTAAAAATTATTTCAAGATAATTTCACTATTTAACAACTTACAATATCTACAACATTACTTCATAATGTGTAAACGATATACTTTTTTGATTTATTAATACAATTACCTAAGCGATATTTTATTTTATGTAGTACATAATATTTTGTCGTAGACATTGAAACTAGTTTTAATGTTTACCTGCATTGTTGTGAAAAGTATACAATACAAGATCTATGTTACAGATAAAACTGTACAATGTGAGGTATGTATAATAAAGAGACTGCTGCAAGCTAAACGTATGGGTCCCTTCCTTTGGCAGGTAGTCAGTCAGCCGAGGCCGGAAAGCGCTCACCTTTTGGTGCTCCAATACGCCTTTTTTCATAATTCTGTTTTTATGGAGATAACTTTAAAATTCTGGGCTTAACATCACATTACACACCATTGTGTATTGAATTATCAATTTCTTAAATCGTGTTTACACTTAGTACTTACTACTACTGGTTATTTACATCTATTACATTTACATAAGTATACTAGATATATAATTTATTAGCAGTTTGATAAAGTAGTGAATAATGTATTTCCTCGTGATCAAACTTCGTCACATAAGTTTTTGATTTACCTAATTTAACATTGTTATTAAAAAAACAAACACGTTAGCAAACGATCCAAATGTTATCAGCGTATATAATGATAATGATATAACTCCCACATAATACTGCGACTCGCTATATGAAAACAATAAAACTGTACTTAACATTAGTACTTTATCGAACCTTTTTGGGTAGCAAAGTATGTGTCGGTCGTCATTTTGCATATTTTATTCATTCCTGCCACCTTCGAGTGTCCCCCAAAAACGTCTATACGAAGTTAGGATTGTGTATAAGGTTTGAGCAGGAAATAAAGATTTGCGGAGATGCTTTTCGGAGCGGGTCGACGACCCGCCGCGCAGAATGCACAAAAGAGCATAAGTGTGCCTTCATCCTGGCCCTCTCACTCTTATTGGGAACGAACACAGCACTGTCCTCATACCCCGGATATATTTAAAACAATGCTCTTGAACTTAAATTACATTCACTTAAAGCGTTGGTATAATCCTTCGCATATTACTAGCTAAGTTCCTGAACTCTTGATTGGTAAAATTGTTAAAATGTTAAAGTTAATCATTAATCGAGAGTATAATGTTTAAGTTAATCATTAATCGAGAGTATAATTATTATTATATTTGTCAGTTTACAATCTGTTACTGCCACGTATTTACTTTAATAACGTTGTTAGCAACTTTGTAGCAGGTATACAGCAAGCATTAATAATTTGCAATCGATAACCAAGATTCACCTTGTGTACGCCTAACAGTAGTAAATTATAGGTTTCGCCTCGCATAAGTAATTCTATTATTGAATTATGATTGGCAACAAATGATCACAATGCAAGTAAAAACGATTTCAAATGATAGAGCCGATGCTGTTGTTACTGAAACTGTAATAAACGAAGTTAACAGTGTAGTAAAATATATGCCCATAGTTTTTGCCCTCAGTGGTAAAAAGAAGGTGTATATTTGAGTAATATCTAACTAGTTTAGTTCAATTTAATTTATATAACAACAAACTGACAGTTCTGACCGACTGACACCAATGAAATTGAATTTGAACGATATTATGAATTTGCGATGCTTTCTTAAATCGCTTTCACATCTAAGGGTAGCAGATAGCGGACTATATAGTAAATTGTAGGTTGCCAAAATATATTCCTGAAAACCTAACAGATGTACCTAGTTAATGAGGTAAAATAAGCGTCAACAACAACAAGAATTTCATCCACGGAACTACTGAGAATAAACAAAAAACTTTATCTCACTTCTACATTACGAATATTGGGTTAGGTCTGCTGCTGAATTAACCTAGCAGTATCAAAATTTTCATAGCGGTTCTGTCTAATTCATCAATATTGTAATACTCGTAGATACAGTGATATCACGTTAAATCTTAATTCGTGTTTTATGTATGTAATTGTAGTTTGTGTAACATATAATACATGTACTCAATCTAATACAATGAACATGAAACTACAACAACCTAGTACGCTTGTTTGAATAAATTGGGCGAGGTTATTTCGCAAGAATGTATCAATTTAGTCGAGAGCCGGTGAGCGTGCACAAAGCGAAAGATTGCGGCCAAGCCCGCTCTTAGTGCTCCTGTTTCGTTGACAGCGGAATGCGATAACTAAGTGGATGTAAGTAGCGCCAATCTCGTACTGTTTCGTATGTTGGTTAAGATAACACCAGGTTAAATACCACTGTCCGGTGTTATACAATAGTAAACGTCAAATTTGATATCTAAATATCATAATGACCTTTCATTCTTCAGAATTCTCACAGGTGCCACCACTCTGGGTAAAGTCATAATGTGTCATAAAACGGTGTCGCAAATAGTCTATATTAACACTGGCTTGAATCTAGTTTATTTTTGCCCTACCACTGACAGTTATGAAATGATTTATTGCATATTATGGTTATGCGCGTCACATGTTCAGTTTCATGCATAATATAACATAACTGACAAAAAGGAAGCGAAAAAATGGTACAGTCATTAAACCAGTTCACAGAACTTTTGAATGCTGATTTCGATATGATTTTTTTTATTGTTGCTAGTAACACTATTCTTATTAACGACTAAGTTTGAGGTTGGAAGTGTACTGATTGCCGCATGGACCCGCAGTCTCGATTGCAAATAAGTGTGTTAGCCGTTGCACAAGAACGATTTGTTAGAAATATAAAACCATACTAGTAGTAGTAGTACTAAAAATACGGTTTCCTCCAATTTCTTCAAACAAAACGGCAATTTTAAATATAACGACCTAACATTATTTATTACACACCTAACACGGGACAAACAAAGGCTTGGACATGATAGATACACAATGAGAGGAATGGTATTATCGCAGTCTTCGATTTCTTTCTGCAATTTTATTATTTTTCCAACTTTGCCACATAGAGTCGTTACGGTCGTCGTAGTCGATAGTGTCATGCATTTTCCACCTCGACCGCTATATTTTTTTACATATATAATCGTTATAATTATAATCGATTTTGATTAAGCGGTAATATGTAACCCGCATTTAGAGTAGAGTTGAAAGCCTTAGCAACAGCAATGCAAATAAAAAAGTACTAATTGTTACTCCTTATTATATAACGTTGTTGATTTAGATAGCGCATATATTGATATAGTCATTACGTATGTATTTCGAACTCTTCCTTATTATCATGTTGTGTACGTTACACAAGGCCAAGGCTATCTTACGACTGAATCTTGTTTGGGAAATCAAATTTATTCTTTTTCCGTTCTTAAACCATCATAAAACTGTTCTACAAAATTATTCTGAATTTTATATGAAGGTAGCAAATAAGTAATAATAATGAATTGTATTAGCGTAAACAGTATTCGAGCATGTGTAAATAAGATTATATAGGTAATTAGGCTAATTTTTAAACTGCATTAGGTTTAAAGTCTGGTATTGGTAGTTACAATGTGAAAGTATATTAAAAAAGCACATTCTCTCCTCCTTAATTATACTATTTACACTAATTATAGATATCTACCCTAATTAAGAAAACCTCAGCCATTTATACATGTCCTGGACTCAAACTCTACAAAAGAGTCTAAAATAGCATTATTTTTATGCTTATCAGTTATAGAAGTATTTAAGAAATTCTGTACTATGTCGTCACAATTTTTTAGTATACTTAATATAATTATTTTATTGCATAAATTACACGATTGCCCGAAATTTCCCATTTAGTAAACCATCGTCAAACCAAGATTTCAATAGAGTAGTATTAAATTAAATAGTTAACCAAGCTTATACAATTACAAATAAGGAAACAGCTGTAAAAATTACGTCAGTAATTAATCTGTTTATATTAATATTTTACATCCACTCAACGCCAACCACCTACAGCAAGTTATTGACAATTGAAAAGCATGACGTCATTATACCATTTAAGTTTTCACAGAATTTATCGTTCTATCTTTTCATAAAAAGAATCTGATTTGAGTTGGCAATGAATAACCCTATACCCTTGTTGTAGACTGAGAATCAGCTTTGAACATTACCTTTAAATTTACCTTAGTACCTAACCTTCCTTGTAATTCGTTCTTCAAGACGAGTTCCCTATATAAGAGCGCTTATACTATAAATGCACACTACGTAAGTTGGTCGTATACTCGTATCCTCGTCAAGTATACAGCATTAATATTGCCAGTTGCCTTTACTAGAACTGTGCCGGCCTTACGATGGAAATGTGGAATACCGTAAATTCTTAAACCAGTAAGATGAACCACTGCTGGGAAAATATCATGTAAATTTTGAGATACCGTCTACGTTTAACTCAAATATTGAAAGGATATAAAATATACTCTCTACTAACTGTATATAAAATCATTTTCTTTTTGAAGGATTTCTCTTAGAACTGTGTCATATATCAATCTTGGATTATGCATCATCAATTAGCATATTGCAGTCTACTGCTGGACATAGGCCTTTGCCAATTGCTCTCGATCCTCCACCCGTCCAATGCCGACTCCAAGGCTCGCTTCGCGATTTTTTATTGGTGGACTTGGTTGGTGGTTAGTGTCTTTTGTATGTATAAATCATTATTATTATTATAATGTATTTCAATGACTTTTTAGGTTGGTAAATCGATGTATTATGCATGTTTAAGTCAGTTTCAAACTGGCCAATACTAAACAAGAATTTTGTATTTTAACTGCTATTTATTAGGAAAGTGGTTTGATCGATGCGATGTAAGAAGTATCGAAATATTTGCTAATTATAACATAACATTACACAACAAAGTTTAATTTATTATAGGTATCAGTCTATTTCTATTTCCTCAGCATCATATTTTTATTTATTCATTTCTAGTACTCAATCTACCTCAAGGTAAGTCTTGCAAATGGAAGTCGAAATGAATAGTGCCGTTGTAAATTTCTATTGTAGAACTCGGGTCTTTCATAAGAGAATATGGAAACACCAGCCGTAATTTGTCTTGTGGCCATTTCTTTGGTGAAACCTCATAATTTGAATATAGCGTCTCTCTGGATGGAAAGTACGTCGTCGTAGCGTCTTTCTTCGGCACGGTGCGTGGCGCCTTCTCTTTGTGCGATGATCTCGATTAGTTTCACCAACACACGACTCAAACATCTAAGATTTCTTTTGAAATCGCATGTTCGATCATTAAAAGTTGTAGTCGTTCCATAATCATATTTTACATTTTATAACAGACGGTTATTATTTACTATTCTACATTGAGATAGAGAGTTTAATGTAACATATCATTAGAAACTTATTGAGAAGCGAAACTCACTCTCTCTTTATGCATACCCAATATGAACATAATTAAAACGACTGTAGCATTCTTTTTCATGCAGTTTATGCCTTCTTATACCTAGTTTACATATATCGGCTCATATTATAATAATATTGCTCCGATCTTAAACTTCTTGGTTTTCTTACCCTCTTGGGTTCTGTCCTTAATAAGTATATGACGAAGGTGTTTAGGTATGTAATTATTTTAGGATCATCAATATCTGGAATGGTGGCCCATATCTTCTAAGCTTAAGCCTATTTTCTTATCATCCAGCGGGGGACAGACTGAAAACACTTATGCGAACAATTAACATAAGTCAATAAATCCATGAATCGACTAATTAATTTATTTTCGAAGTAGTAATTCAGTCAACAGCTGTATTTACTCAAAATATATAACTTTAATTGCGTAAATGGAATAGTCAGTTCTTATATCCTTTTAAAAAGCAAAACAGAGGAATGTCGCAACGTGGTAACGGGCCGAAGCGGTATTATTACTCGCCTAAAAGTAGTTCATGAAACCATGGCAAGACCTACTCGCTGCAGATTTGCGAGCCCTGGCCACTTTACGCACTATTTATGTGGCTAATTGTTGAATAAACTTTTACATCGAGAATTATTTAAATTACCACTATGTATCAATTTTTATTTTAGTTTCAGCTTAAAAATCTTGCAACACGAACACAAATAGTATCAATAATTGTGTCAGAAGAAAAACCCATCGATAATATATAATCGGGCTGAGTATTTATTTATTATTTTACCCGTTACCGATTTGGAGCGCAGTAGCGTAAAGCGTTAATTTGCCGAGGGAGCAATTCGGAACGGGGACATCGTGCGCACTCCAAGTTGGTCGGAGAGACGAGCGCGTTGACCCATTTTGCGCGTAACTCGGTATGGTGCGTAGAGGAATCGATGATATAGCCACCGAAGCTCGAGGCCTTTACCGAGCATTACTGACGAGTTTGGATCTGTGTCATGGTCCTCCCCCACTCGTCGGTCCCTACGCCTTTCGGGCCTCTACCTCCCACAGGTAGGCAGCCCAGATTGACCCGTAAAACTGTAGTATGTTTCACTTTGATGCAGCCTTTTAATGACTTTTACGTTCAATAATGTTAGACGGTTGGTTAAGGACAATTTTATTATTAGCTATAGTTTGATAAAATTATGAAAAACGGTAGAACATACTAGATAAGTAAACTACTAATAATATTATATTGATCTATATATCATGAAGCAAACGTGTTTAGATACTCATACTTTCTAAAAAAACTCGGGTAAGCTAACTCCATAAGGAGGGAGCCTGAACCAAGTTTTTCTTTTTTCTTGTGTAAAACATCATTACTTCTGTAAAACACTGTATATATTTGATATTATAACAACAAATTCCAGTCTACTGATCTTTACTTAGCATCATAATAGTATTAACATAAACATGCACTTAAGTTTGCCAAATGAATACGGATGAGATTTTATATACCTGATAATAATTATAAACGTATGGTAGTTGCGTTTCAGTCGCTCTTACTATTAAACTTGACTCGTGACCAAGATATCAAGCACGAATGAAAATACATTGGGATAATGAAGGATTGGTGATCGACCTTTTGCAGCTCTGTCACCTTCGTAGCAGCCGAACGGCGCGCTGCCGCGCTGTTGGCATTGTCACGTCGATGCCAATAGGAAGCAACGCGGTCGCAGATCGCTATTGGGCTTAAGGCCATTTTCAATGCACCATCTTTTACCTTGTGCCCCTTATTGTGCAGAATGATCCAAAATCAACCACTGTAACTGCGTTTTTCTATATACGACTTATTTTGTTATGTAATTTTGAATTTAAATCCACAGTTCATTATATCAAATACTAGTTTTATCAGCATTTTTTTGTAAATTCCACAATAAGAATGGTTTTTGCTATCAGTTTTTGCTCCTTATGTATATTATGAATTAAAACTCCTCAAGAGATTGGCTAAGCGCCGCGCGCCGTGTACTCTACTGCCCTACAAAATAATATTGTTGAGTCGTATAATACACGCGTAGGCCTTGCTCATTTTTTTTCAAATGCCTCTCTTTTCCATCTAGGTCAAATGCATTACGATGTCAAATTGACCCGGTTTTTTGCTAATACTGTTTTTGAAAGTCTTTTAATTAAAATATGCATCAGTCGATAAATTTACAGCATATCTAATAAGTAGAATTATAATCGTTAAATGGAATCGTGGCATCCATGGTTTGTTATGGTGTACAATTAGAATATTATTGCATAATATAAAGTTATTATCCTAGTAAGTTCTTTTAAGTATCTGATTTGCACCTGCGCCAATTTATTACTTCCAAACATATATGGATGGTGATTAACGAATTGTTAAGATGTAGGAAAGTAGAACGGGGGCATCAAATTCAAGGGTAAACGTAACTGAACAAATTTATTTAGAACGGTCAAATTTAGCGTTAACATTAAAACGCCTTGGAAAAATACCTCCCGTATGACATACACGTATATTTATGTTTATTTAAAGTATTGAACAACATCGAGGCTGCTAGAGTAAAGGTTAACCCTAAAATATATTTAACATTTGAAATGTACATGAAGAAGTGGCACAAATATGAAGTCATTTCGTTTGCAAATGTCTCATACAAATTGCCAAGTAAAACTATAACGTTGACTTAAGAAATCTTGTCAATTAGTGATAGTATCGAGGACTGCACTTAACACCCGTTTCATTTCAAAGGTCCTATGAATATGAACATGTATAATTTAGTACACAAAACGTAAATATTGGTTAAAGCCCACTTTTCGTAATTGTCGGACGTTTTATATCGTTTTTGTCTAGTGTTTCTTAATATACACACGGTGCACATATGAAGACTGAAAGTGTACGTCCGCCTGGTTGTGTGCGCGGCCTCAACCGAGTTTTGTCGATGCTTTCTCGAATAGCGAACCGGGTCGCGTTCTCGATGCCCGGTGCTGAGCTGGCTGGTATCAACTGCTGCTTGTATCGAGCATGACACACACATACTAATGCACACAATGTTATTGCATTCACACCTACACCCACCCAAGATGTATTGTGTCAGGGCTAGAAATTATTTTTTGTAACTATAGACTACGAGAGCTCACAGTAAGAATAATCCAACGTACCATGAATAGCATATTCAGTAGAATAAGTGCTTGATACAATTACAAAAAGGAGACACAACTGCATTTACATATATTAAGGTTAAAGGTAAAGATAGTGTTTACCTGTAAGTCTGTATTCTACACGTAGAGTGTTAGATTAACGTACGTCAATATCTCAAGTTGTCTGAAACTACGCATTTATGTGATGCTTTATTATAAATTATTGTGTTATTCAATGATTTTAACATGACCCCGCAGATGTAATAGCTTCTATTTGCTAAACAAAGCACAAGGTTTCATTTTATTGTTCCGGGTACAGATGTACCGACCTCGTCTTCTCCTTGCTGGTTGAATCCTACTGGGCGTAAATAAACGTTTTTCTTTTCGTCACTTCAGTTTTATATTGAGGTAAACACTAACTGATATTGGTATCACATAGTTCCTGTTTAATAAACATAACCAATAAAATTATGACAATATTTTGGTATTAACGACTAGCAATGAATTAAATACCAATAAATAGGCTTATAAATGGCCATCAAAGTCGTTAGATAGAATTAAAGGCAATCGACAGTGACGACCCTCGACGACGTAGGAAGTAGGGTCATACAATTTATATTAGGCTGAAGTCAAGGCTCCGCCAATCATTTTGGCCATCTAGTAATTCATAGGACAATAAAATTTGAGGCCGTGTCAGTTCACACTTGTCACTTGATTATAATGAGACAAAGGGACCTCACTCACTTCCTAGAGAATACACGATGTTATTATGTATTGTCAATCGTTAGAAGTAAATATCATTTCTAGTTTATGTACATTTCTGATTGCATATTCATGGTAAAACAATGTAGAACTCGTTGCTATAGGGCCGAGGTGGCACAGTTTCTTGTTTGAGTTATAAATCAATCTGTCCTAGTTAGATTAGTGTCTGCATGCGGCGTTACACGGCCGTATCGATGTCTTTGCTTTCCAATGGTTGTGTTGCCAAATACTGATGGTGTATTTCGTTGCAAGGCGGGGCAGTTGCGCGGACCGCGTGTCAGTTTCATTTCCCCTCATTCGCCCACCTTAACGTGCGTATGTGTTGAGGTTACATAAGCACCGCGCAAACTCTTGCTGGCGTCACTCTACATTTAAAACAAACATGTTTGCTGACTTCGTAATAATTTCAAAGTAATTTTCTTGAGAATTGTATTTTAATGATTTTTATTTCTTTACATGTTATTATTTATATGTTAGTTCTTTATTGGTACTTATGCCTATATTCCAAGAGGTATATAATGTGTAGGTATGTATTACGTCCGCATCTTTTTGGTGACCCTAGTATATTGTCTACCGAACAGGTACATAACTGCATACTGCTATTGACAGTTCGCAATACTTTTCCCTGAAGTCATGACAGAACCTATAAATTAAGAATTTCAAATAAACATTAAATGAAATACTATATATATGACGTATTATAATGACATTATATATACAGTTCAATTCGATTCGCATACCTTATTATCAAGAGCATCAACCATAAAAAGCAATATGTCGGTTAACAATGTAACTGTTGCAAGCAAAACCGCTTCAGTTGCCGTGCGTTCAGTTGGAATCAGAATTGGCCGTTCGTCCTCGGCCTCGCGCGACTGCTTCCGCCTTACAGCTTATCCTCGCCCGCGGTGCCCATGATAATCTTTTGTAGTATGAGCCTTGATCCTAGGCCTCTCCGCCAAAGTCACCGTCTATTTATCACTATAACAATATTGTAATTTCCTTTCTAGGTATAATCAGCAAACCGCGCGCGGCTCGTCATTGAAGTACGTAATATTTTTAAGTACCTAATATTTTTTTTATATTTGCTCATCTTATTCACAGGGCATAATTAATTCACCACACCTAAATTTACTTTACTCAATTATTTGTATATAACACAAAACTATGTTACTGAGAAGTTCTGAGGCTTAAGCAAGAAGTTGAGTACTTTTTCGATTACAATTTCCATATGAATAGTATCACTAATAAGTATAACGTTGCTTTTATTGAGCCACGTGCAAACAGGTAGGCGTGAATTCGTCTACGTCACAGCACGAGCCTATGAAGGTCATGACGTAACTACGTAGTCTCACCATTATTCAGTTTGTCGATCCATCGCTCGATTCCTCACGAGGCCAAACGTTCTATTACCTACTCGACAGCAGAGGTTACGCGCGCTTTTATAATTCTGTCTCGTTTCCTTAACTTCAAGATCGTTGGCGGTGGTACTAGCTCCCGGCTTTTAAAGCCCAATAGCAACTTAATTTACAACCCGGAAATGTAATGTCGTTACAACGAGATTACTCGTTCTTAATAATTTAAAATTAGATGGATAGGGTTTTTTAGCTCACAATTATACTATAAAAATATGAAAACGTTATTTGTAACCAGTGTAAAATATAAGTTTAGTAGGTATTTCGTAGATAAGTTTCATAATATGTATTCGAATAAGAACTGCTCACTGATACGCCGTTGGAGCAATGCCAACTTTATCTAACGTTGATGTCTGAGGAAGGTCCAGAATTTAGTAGGTATAAATCGTACAATACAGCGTAAACAGTAGACGTGTACACTTCCTGATCGCCCTTTAGCAACTGTTGTTTAGTAATTTATGTTGTGATTTATAGTTCAAAAATAAAATATACTATATTATAAGGCTGATTCACACAATACTCGGCGTTCGGTTCATGGGGCTTTGTTCGAAAACATAAATTGTGAGATATTAAACTTAGTATAAGGGCTGTGATACTGATTAGTAATATGGTATTTTGTTGTAACCTCCATAGGGGTAACCAGGTATGGCTTGACTAACCACCCGAAACAAGTAGCTGGAATAGATTTAATTTAGAAACGGAGGGCCATTGTCATCTTGCGCCAGGGAAGAACACGCTCCACGCGTGTTAGGACTGCCGTGTTGCCACAGAGGCTGTAAACATTTTTGTAAGCTAAAATTATATGTTTATTAAAATAATAACATCGACAGGATTTCTCACATGGTTTGAAAGAGTTGTAGGAACTCAAAGTCACCTGTTATTGTGACTAATTTCAATGGTAAATATCTTATGTACCCCGGAAACGGTAACCACACTAACCACTCACATATGTGGATACCTATGTGGATAATCTTAACATTCGATAAGCGTTAAAACAAATTGTTGTTTCATGTCGTCCGTGGTGATATATATTAATGTTGACTTTCATTGATTAAAATTATCTTTCAATGTCAAATCGATAACGTTTTATAGGTAGGTACTAATGGGCAGAAATATAATATGCTTATGTTTTTCTCTCTTGAATACATAATTTTGTCAATTCTATTGTGCATCTCTCTAAACTACTAGTAGGTTAGATATCTTTAAAAGTTTTTATTTAAATTTAGAAACTTGAATTCATTTGGCGTCGGAATAAATATAGACTATAACCATATGGAAATAAATGTGAATATTTAACTTATACTTTATTGTTTCGAAAGGATTAAGTAAAGAAATCTGGTGTAGAGTATTTTGTAACAACAGAATAGCCTACTCTACTATTCGTACTGATATATTAGTTTTATTAAAGACTCGACGTAGGTATATTGGCAGTTCTGTTTTAGTTTAACTTCCACATAAATGTATTCGTATTTAGACTGCCGGTAGAGACTCATGTGCTATTATCAGGAAGTAAGTCAACAAATCTTAATATGTTTTTGAATGTATGTAATTGTAAGGCATTTGATTTTACAAGGTATTTTCCTACCACTGAACAATTATTTCATTTATTTTTTCAAGGATTTTTCTACCAATATCTCATAATTTTTCTTTAAATGCTTCAAATTTGGATTACGGGACAAATACATTTTGAACCTGTACAATTTTCATATAGGAAATGATATTATCGTATCTTTTATAGCCATGAAAACAGCTGCTCTGCCAATCATTCTTTAGTGACAGGCTCTAGGCCGAAGATGATAACAGCAGACTGTCTATTTAGAATGTTGGTGGTCCATTCAAGCATATTTATATATTAGACTAATGAATATTATACCCTACATCGAAATACGACTAACCAGAGATACAATATACGTTACGTTTAATGTAAAACGTGCGATTTCAAACTGTCGTCATCTTGAAAAATTCAAATCAAAAAGTTGCAAATTAAACTATGAGTGATTCTCAGCTTATAATAATCTCACGAAAACTTAGGTAGGTTATGTTAAAAAAAGGTTGTATTTAGACGGATCTTACTGAATACCAAAGTATTTTATCTACTAAATCAGGCCTTTGAATAGCCTATTTTTTATATCGAGAGTAGGTTCCTGTGGGTAGCACAAATGAGAACAATGTTCCAAGAACTAGATTGAGTCACCGCGTATTTAGTAAATATGAAACATACTCAACATATTTAATCCCCATTTACCTTTCTCCCTATGAAAGTCAATCCCGATTGTAATACAAAATCGTATGAAATTTAGATCCCCTTTCCCGCAACCATCGCGATCATATTTCAGATAAATTTCATCCAGATCGACTTCCCTCTTTTTGTGAACGTTCATCCTTCATCAATTATCGTTAAATATCTCATATAGTATTACTCCTACAATTTTATTACCACTGGAAAACTATTATATTATTATGTAAGCATTCATCAATAAAACATGACACGTGTACTGTACACGCCATTGCGATGACATAATCTGCACTTATCTACGCGATGTACTTATTAAAATGCTAGATTATTGCGATATAGATTACAAATCGAAGCATACTATACAAAATTATAAGATTCCAAATTGTACTAATTGTGCTTCACTGGTGTTAAAGTCACTGTTCTTGGGTCACACGTAATTCTCTATAGAATATAAATCAGTCAAGTTGTTCTAAGTACTTAAACGTACATGAAATAATATCTAAATTATGGTATGCACGATGCAAGTAGTTGAGTATGCCCTTATAACTAGGTCTACCTTTCAAGTATATATCAAAATTGTATAGATTACTCAGACATAAACAATCATATGCACATGCAAACACGCACACACAAGTAAAGCAATCTCATATTGACTCGTAGCAGAACTCGTAGGCCCGTAGCGCGGTCACCTTGCACGTCCTCGCACATCTCGAACAAATAAAGGTAGTGCGGCATTTAGTTCCGCGTTCATATATGCAACGCTGATACCATTCATACCTATTAACATACCAAACTTGATTGCCTACTGATCTCAGAACCACCAGAACTCTGATTCTCTTTATTAATGCCAGTCTCCTTTTCACATTCATACAAACTTATTTTATTGTTATATTATTACTTATCACCAACAAAGACTTGAGAATGTTATTGTCTTCTCAAAAACGTATCTTAAACATATTTATCAACAGCAGTAAACACTAAATGTGAATTATAACAAATAGCGAGGGAGGTACTAAAATGATATGCAGTTGAATCAAAGAAGAATCAAAGAATCAATTTCATTTATTCAGTTTAGGCACATAAAGAGCACTTATGAATGTCAAAGTTTTACAATAATTATGTACCTACATTTGTCAAAAATATTATAATTCATAATAAATTAGGATACTTAGTAAATAAATCATTAGAAAATGATTCTTTCGCTGGTTCGGTAGTTAAATCTCCTGAGAAGAGACCAGCAAGAAACTCAGGTAGATTATCGTTATTCTTTTTAATATTTAGTTGTTTATTTATAATAACTGGGTGCAAGAGCAAGAGATTATTATGACCACGCATTTTTATCATCAAGATATTCGTCTACTTTATAATAGCTTTTTTTAATTAAAAATCTTTTCAATTCTATTTTAAACTTATCAAGTGGCAGTTCAGCCAAATCCTGAGGAATTTTATTATATATTTTTATACATTTGCCCACAAACGAATTACTGACTTTATGAAGCCTTAGTTTCGGTATCGCCAGTTTATTTTTATTTCGCGTATTCAAGTTGTGAAAGTCTGATTTTTTTTGGAAGAGGTCTAGGTTCTTCCTTACATATAAGGCGTTGTCGTAAATATATTGTGAGGCAACTGTTAAAATATTAATTTCTTTAAACAGTTCTTTCAGCGAGTCACGGGGTCCGAGGCAATAGATTGCTCGTATAGCTCGTTTCTGTAATATAAATATAGTTGCAATATCGGCAGCTGAGCCCCACAGCAGCAGACCATATGACATAACGCTATGAAAGTAACTGAAATAAACTAATCGTGCCGTTTTCTCGTCAGTTAGTGACCTTATCTTTCTAACCGCATAGGCAGCTGAGCTAAGTCTTCCTGCTAAGGCTGTGATATGAGAACCCCATTGTAGTTTATTATCTAGTGTGATGCCAAGAAAAACTGTGGTATTGACTATTTCCACAGTTTCATTATTCATTATAATGTTTGAGTCTATATGTCTTACATTTGGCATCGTAAATTTTACACATTTTGTTTTTTTGGCATTAAGTAGCAGGTTATTACTCGTGAACCAATGCAATATTACAGAAAGGGTATTATTCACATCGTCAAGTATTACTTTTTGTCTGTCAGTTTTAAAAATTAATGAAGTGTCATCAGCAAATAATACTATTTCACAAAGATTTTCAATGAAGTATGGAAGGTCGTTTACATATATCAGGAACAAAAGGGGTCCTAATATCGAGCCCTGGGGTACTCCCATGACTAGCGGGGCGCCAGAAGAATCGGTGCCATTAACGTTTACTTTTTGTACTCTGCCAGTGAGGTAAGACCTAAGTAAGCTAAGTGAGCTATTCGAGACACCATAATAATCTAACTTTAATAACAAGGTCTCATGATCAACACAATCGAAAGCCTTTGATAAGTCACAAAAAATACCAATGGCATCCTGCTTCTCCTCCCATGCATCAAATATATGTTTAACTAGTGCGACTCCTGCATCTGTTGTATTCTTGCCTTTAGTAAAACCAAACTGTTTTTTATGAAGTAAATCATTGGCTGCAAAATGTGAAAGCAGTTGATTAAATATTATTTTTTCAAAAATTTTACTTAGCGCTGGTAATATAGAGATGGGACGAAAATTGGATGGGTCACTTTTGTCCCCTGCTTTGAATAACGGAATGATTTTACTGTACTTCATAAGATTTGGAAATTCTTTTTCATCTATACATTTATTGAATATGAATGCAAGGTAGGGCGCAATAATAGTTGCAGCGTCTTAGAGTAGCTTTAATGCAATGTGCATAAGAACGAAGTGCAGTGAAGTAGGAAGTTATTTGCTCAACGTTCTCCAGTCCTACTGAATATCTCAGTATCGATGTTGTGAACGCTGTACCTGTCCTTTTCTGGCACACACTCTAATTTGCGAGCGATATAGCCGTAGGACTAAGAAGTTGAATTTTTGTATAAGTATTCTCTTGATAGATCATAATGTGCAAAGCGTTTCGGTTTGTTCTTATAAATAAATAAGTTTACCTAATTTCAAGTGTTTGTTATGTTAACAGTCCCTCAGACAGAATAAAGTATTGAGTGATTATGTACCTATTCTTATATCTTCTTTTCCATGGTTTATACATACAGAGTATCTAATGATATTGTTAATATTTCGATTAAACAACTAATTTCACAGTTTTATTGTTTTGTTAATATTTTTCACTACTACATTCAAAATTACTAAAATACCTTTTGCAATTAGTATATTATAAAGTGAAAACATACACATATTCAATGTAACAACATACACTTGTTCGCGTACACCTCTTATATTACACACTCGAACAGTATTAAAATTACAGATCAGAACAACCAGAAGCGGTGAAGGCTTTGTAAGCAATTTGCTTTAGAGATCTAATGGCTCGAGGTTCACAAGTAATACTAACAAAGATCAGGAAGCAAATAATCTAGTTGGTATTTACCGCTAGCTATATGGGGCCATGACAATTTTTAATAGTGAAAACTTTTTAATAGTGAAACTACTCAGTACTGGTGCGTAATCCTGGCGGAGTTGGAGGAGCAAATTGCTTGGGTTATGTAAGAGTGGACTATATGAAACTATGCTGAACTAATCCATCCACGTTTCACGCAATATTATTCCTTTGATAAAACTTAGTATCGCACTTAGTTCGCCTTGATCGCCTTGAAATCTCTAGGCACAGTGGTACCAAATCTGGCGGAAGTTACGCGTTTGCTAACACGAAGGTTTGGTGCTGTTACAACCCTAATATGTAGGTAGTGCATGCAAATTGTACTTGAGGTAAATTAACAACAGTCCCGTCATGTACATTCATTGCGAGCTATTAGAAACAGACTACATAGAGTGTGTCAAGCCACACTAAGAACCTCAGGGTCAAATCAACCTCATCTCCAAACCATTACATCGCTGATTGACAGATAAAGCTTTTGCAAAGAATACCTCGTCGGATTTGGTACGTCATACAATAGTTGTTCCCATAATTACCATGAAAAACCAAGATAGAGAGTAGGAGACCTGCTCCCAACCCACAAAGTACAAACAGCTTTGATTGCAATTGGCGCTAACCTAATGCTGGTGATGCTAGGAACCTTCAATTACGTAAATGTAGTTTTCTTTTGTTGAAGATTAATTCTGGCATTGGACCGTTATTGTTATATTTACAGCGAACATGAGCCGGTGACGACTGCCTCAACCTTGAAACCATCATGTGTTTGATTATTCCACACGTCACATTTGCAATTTACGCTTCTGTCTTTAATATATCTATGTTGTTTCTATAATTCTACTATCTTATATTTTTCTGAATTCTGAATAGGTCCCTATGTAGTATATTGACGTAAACTTCCAACAAAATATAATCATTCTTAAATTATTAGTTATAGTGCTTAATTATATATCACTACATTGAACTAAAATTTTAATTAAAGCATAATGATAGTCTCTTGTAAAGAATATATCTACATATGCATTTCACCAGCTATATTTCATGAACTCCGTGATATTAGCAAATAATACTCAATCCTAGGCCGTCTACCGGATGCAGTTTCAACTCTCAGTGTTGCTACTTAACAGGAAAACTCAATAACACTGCCCTACCCGGTAATCGAATCATGGCCTCGCGATCACCCTTAACTTGAGACATCAATGAACAATGGCATGCGTTATATTATGTAGAGCTTAATTTATAACCTTTGTTGGCATTGTAAATGTGACTTAACGTTTGTATAAAATATCTTTAGATGATGGGGCTGATTGTTTCTTTGTATAATATGTATGTATTTACAAAAAAAAAGGATCTAAGTATGTTTATCCGCGTTCTAGAATCCATAACACAAGCTAGTTAAACTATGCTTACCATGGGTCTAGGTGGCGTTGTGTAGATTGTCCTAGAATATTAAGTACGCTTAGATAGTGCTAACATATTTTGTTGGTTTGACAAGTAACATTAAAATAAAAACCGAAATCTACCAATCTAATAGAAAATTTGAAACTTTACTCTCCGTACCGAATAGGCAACCTCGACTTCTGGGCTTGTTACGTCACCATCGGACATGATACAATACCTCTATTATTAAAATGTCCACAGAATGGAGAACCGCTTACTCGTGTCGTATAGAAGATGCGTGTTGACCTCGCATCCACTTACACCAGCAGAGAAACGGAGCAACTCGTATGAAAGTTACAAAATACATTACAGAATACACAGTCTACGACATAAGTTGATTAATACAAATATTTACAAACCTTTTTTAAACTGGGAATACATGTATCCAATAAATATGTAAATAGGTGTAAGTAGTTTTATGATCTCTAGAGGACAAAGTTGTTCAGTATTGTATATGAGGTTTAGGGGCCACAGTAATCAGTAAATTAGAATTGTTAAACTTCTGTAGACTGAACCTATAGTTTGGGTTTGAGAAAAACGTGATTTTCGCAAATTAGATCAACATAATAACAATCTACAATAACTATATAAATTCTTAATATAACACGTTTCGTATCGTATCGTATGTGGATATAAATATATGCAATCGATGCATATTGTAAATACTTAGTCTCATTGTAGTTGACACATTGTGACCAAACAAAACATTATGCTAAAGATATATTTGCAATAACGAGGCCGACGTCGCCGTAGGACTGCGTTCTCGGTAAACAAATCGTCCTTCAGATCCCAGTCGAGGACCCTATAATGTCGGGTCGTCCTCAGGCCGTCTGAGTCACAACACGCAGTCATCGTTAAGAGGGCATTGCTCACTTCGTAAACTCCCCCTTGGCGCGCCCGCTGCATCAACGAACCACCGTTTGAAAAAATAAAACCACTCATATGCGTATCACAGTCACAGTACATTCATTGTTCTATCGTCCTTATTCCGATTCCATTGTCTCTGTGTCCACCATTATTGATATTGATTGCAAATTTATGGTTGTATTGCGTTATTGTAAACCTTTTCAGGGTTTATTGTTTAAAGGATATGTAACTATTTATGTATTGTGTTGCGGAAAACCACCATTTTAATTGTTTGAGCAAAATAAGTTCGTCAGTAGTTATTATTAAATAAAACCAATGACAAATTTATTTTCATACTATAAACTAGTTTAAATTAATAACGACCTTAATTGCAATGACATGATTGATACAATACCTCTCTACTCTCTAAGCCTGTGAAAGTATAAAATAATGAACAATTATGCAACGCTCATAGACACTTCATGATACTCGTAGTATATGGTAATAAAAGTTTCACTTCGGTGTATCGAATCTAAAATATCAAGAAAATTACATACAATGTGCAGAAATCTTCCTTTGTATCAAGAGTGAAATCGTACGCTCTGATGCAACAGATGTTGGTGTAAATGTAACGGATTTCCCTGCGTAGGCATAAGTCAGCTTAAATGTGACAGTCGCTGCCCGGGTTTTATAGCGCCTACTTACGGCTTGGATTTACCAACCGACTTCAATGATGTAGTGAAACGGCGTCGGGAGAACTTAAATATAGAAGAGGATGCGAGCAGGTCGGGTGACATCTATAATAAGACCACAGGAGACCGATGATACACCTACTATGTGTATTGCTCAACACTTCACGGGTTGTTGATCTCTTAATTTAATACCAAGACTACATTTTTATATTCAACAAAAAGCTCAATAATAAAATACTTTTTCCAAGCGTTTAGTGCATCATTTACATTTATAGTAGGTACATATTGTGGCAAAGTGCATTAAAACTTTCGCCAGGCACTTTGATTTAACTGATGTGGCCTAAAAAGACTTCAGCAAATAAATTACTTTTGAACTCGACGAACTGCTATCGCTTACAATACATAATAGTTGCTTTTTTGTAGTGAACAAGGTGGTCCGGACAGCGGGTGGTCGACCGCAAGGGCCATCCGCCTCACCGCAACCTTTTCATTAATATGTTACAAATCAGCCCGAGATTCTACTCATATTACTCTAAATACATCACAAGATTTAGTAATTACAGAAGTTCTATGTAGGCCAAAAGTAATAGATGAGTTGACATGATGATTCACCTATTGTTAATCATCATAGGAGCGGTTTACTGAAGCTGAATGTAGGTCGGTCGGGCCGCTCTATTTGCCACAGTGGCAAATTGTTGATCGACCTCGGAGTGATCGTGGCATGTGCGATATCTTATCTGTCACCCAACTATATAAAAAGTTTGCAACGTTATAATAATCGTGTTGCAAACAATACTAGTTACATTACCACTCATTTTGCAAAATAATCTCATTGACCCTCTTGTCGAATACATGTAGGTATTTTAATTAAATGATATGGCACATGAGTTGCGATTATATACACAGAACAATTAACTTTCCTAACAACACGTAAATAAATGTTCAATTTATGAAGTGTTAAAAATATTCGTCTTCTTCAACATCATATCACTGAAGACACGCCTCTCCGCAGTCGCAGTTTCTGGGTCGTGTCGATTAATTCACTTAGCCTACTTTTATTTAGCGCTGTGACATTTTTTATGTTTGACATACTTAATTTCATTGCTCAAATGCTAACCAGTATGTCCATTATTTTTCAGACTGATTCTATGTAGTTCCGCCCTCTATCGTTTATCTACTTAGTATTAAAACTTAGTATTACAATAGATTTGTTCAACTAAGTATCTTGCGTGACTCAGTGTTCACTAATTCCAGTTAAGTGGCAAGATAACAACTTATCTGATTACACATCTTACAATGGGCTCGGTATGGTGATTTCACTAGAAGTCCAGACCATTCATTCTTCAATCCTTAGTAAACCTATTCACTGAAATGCGTGTAAAATATCGATGACATTGTCTGCATGTATAGGTTTACAATAAATATTGACTTAATTAAGCTCAAGTTAAGTTAGGTGATCGTGATATAGACATGCTTTTCTAGGCAAGTGTTGGGGAAGTGCCATCCCTGTAAAAAGCACACATTTTCATATAGTCGAATGAAAAGGTATATATTACCTCCTTTGCCAACTCTGTTATGTTATGTTATGTTATGCCAACTGCTCTTAGACGTTATGATGAAGTAAGCTGTATTGTGCATGCCAATCTTACCAAAGGCCTTGCCTTAATTCCTTTTTCCTATAATTATTTCTTCTCGTTCCCCACGTGAACGACAACTCTAATGTTGCAAGCGTTAATTATGTTACGATAAATGCTTACTGTCGATTTTTGCTTACTCGATCACGCTAATATTGTCTGTAGTTAAATCTTCACCTGTAATCTTAACAACCACTAGGTACACCAGGAATCCACTGGCAAAGACGCAGAAGCTATTTTACATCCAAAGTCGTAAGGAATAAAATCGAAAACGACACTAAATCGTGAAGTATGGAGTTGATTGACTTGAAGCAATGTTTGTATAAAATAATTTTCAACAATATCACATCGCCCACTCAAAACACTACAGTACCAAAAAAGTATCCAGTTAACTAGCACTGTGGCGCTATGTGTGCCTTCACAAAAAGCAACCGCACGCAGACTGTGAGCGGATGCAGTACGGTGATGAAACTGACACAGATTCTAACGCGTATTTGGTAATCGAAATACAGTTCGTGAAAGTCTCGCAGGACGGTCAAATCTCGCGCATTGTGAGTGTCCCACTTCGAGATACTCTCGACATTTTGACGGCACCGAAACCTAAAAGCCGAAAGATACGCGTAACTCTTCTTTCGCTGAATCGTCATTGTTCAAAAACAACCGTCCTCGGTACGCATGTACCTACCAATCGTACTTACATGTATAAAGTGAATATAATGTATTGTGTTCGCGTCCCAGATTTGGGAAGCGAAACTACGATCGTTGATTGGTGTATTACAACGTTGCTACATTTTCGCCTTGCATTCAATTCCATGAGAAGTTGCAGGTATTGCTTATCGGCCACTAGGTCACTTGTTAGCGTATCGTATTCATTACATTTGGATAACTACACACATAACTAAAACGCTAGGTACCTTTAATCAGTGTTAATATTTTTGTAACAATAAACTAACGCTTATGATTTATGACTGAATTATTAAATAGTGATTCGATTATAGTAGTTGTTTTGCATGCTACTCTTACGTAGGTAATGTCCTACAACGATTTATTACGTGAGATAATTAATTATCAGTAAAGATCAAGCAAAACAATTCGTGACACTAGTAACGTTTTTGTTGACGTAGAATATTTTAATCACATTTTTCTCTGATTTTACTTACATAATTCATCTACTTATCAACATTCGTTTTCATTGGAGATATATGCAATTAAATTTTGTCGTAAATGAACAAATGTCTCTCAAATATTAATTATGAGCACTTCAATATATCCTGCCAGCCAATCATCACCATGCGAATATTATTTACAAAATGCGCATTGCATATTATTATCTGTTACTCTATATCTATATCAACGAGGCTACATGGTCTAATGTACTTGAGTCAAAGCTTATAGCTAGTAGAAGAATTGGCACAAGCGTTATGACACGCTGATCTAAACTTTTCGATATATTACCCAAAGGTTTCTAGCGTTAACTGTAAAACTCGCCAACTTCTGTCTTGCTTAGTTCTTGCGTAGTGAATTCAGGAGGGTAGAGTTTTAGATAGTAACTTCTGGATGTCTTCTCTGGTCCCTTAATCATTACTACTGGGTGTTACAAAATAATAACACAAAAGAGCCTTTAAACAATGAAATTAGATGACGTTACTTGGCAATAAAAAAGAAGAATCACGATTAAAGCTGATCAGTGACATCATAGATACAAGTTAACTTGTCTCGATTGACTTTAGACGGGTTTTTTTCTATCTGTTCCACTCTTCAAAGTTACATCACTGTTGAATTTGTCGGTTTGACCTATAATACTTGTTTCTATCTTTATAGGTTTCAGGTCTAAATAAACTCGGTTATCGTATTCAATCTTGTTATTTACAGAGTCGATAATTCTATATATATAATTACTATGAACGTGTGTGAAGTTGACTATCTCTTAATCTATCTAATACTGTTGCACGAACAATTCTTGTATAAGAATATATTATACATGTTTAAATTTATACGTAACTAACTATATCAGAATACCGCTCTATTTTAATGAAAATTTATATTTAGATAAGGTTATAATTATACTTATAACCTTATCTAAATATAAATTTTCTTTTTTAAAAATCTGTTGTACACGAAAAGTGTTTTAAATTAGCTTTTTTATATTATGGCATCTTGTTATTTTTTATTCATTAATGGTATCATACTGGTGTAGGTATCCCAAAAGTCTATGACGTTGAAAACAAAAATGCCTATTCGGTCATGCACCTTGATGCCGTCAAACTGACGCTGCTCGCTACCACGTTGATCATTTTAACCAGCGCAGCGGTAGGTGTTTTTCTTTGGTGAAATGCTCTTGATTCACTTATTTATATGTGTTTTCTTTTGGTGCAGGCTCGCGTCGGGCAGCGAGTGTGGCGGTGGAGGGTCGGGCGGCGGCGCGGCCGCTCCACAGTCGGCGCGCGTCTCCTCGAACGGCGCCGGCGGGATGGCGGTGAGCCGCGTGCCCAGCCCGTTACACGACGGGAACACACCCGTCGCAGAAAACTGGTGCTTTACACAGGTAACAATCATTCATTAAACAAAATACACTAAATGTGCAACTCTGCTTGTCGCAGTTTCAAAATGTCTTCAGGGTATTCATAGGGTACTCAGGAGTTCAGGGTATTCATAGGGTACTCAGGAGTTGATATCCCTTAATACTAAGCTCATCACTAGTATCAAATTCTCTAATCACAATCTCAGCATAGAGGATGTTTGGTCTACGCTAATGTTTATCTCGCTCATAGATAGCTATACGTCAATGGAGATGATGAATCACAATTTTAGAAGCTACGAGTATTTGCCTGTTTAAACCTTCTTCTGGACGGCTCATATAGAAGATATCCTATTGGAAATCTATCGTCAATATGACTAACATGTAGTTTAATAAGTGAAATTTAATTTTTAATCTGCTATTCGTAAGTTCCTTCCCATACTTACCTATTTCACTGCCTGTTTCAAGACACAAACAGACAAACACGTGATACAGATTTTAATGTAGCTTTCCAACGTAACAGATTTGTAATGAGGCCCTAGTAACTAGGACTCCGAATATGGTAGATAAGATTAAAGTACCAGTGGAATTTAGTCTTGTTTTTCTATTTCTGTTTGTTTACTGAGAAATCCAGGTTATGCCGTTGATATGATTTTTTTTATTAAAAATATAGTTCAGAAAAGAACGTCTTAAATTAGTTTTCACTATTCACTAGCTATATCAATGAAGGTTGAATTTTCTATCGAATTGACTTCTACTTTCAAATTCCATGTTTCTACCTGCATTGCGTTCTCAGAGGCATTCATCGAGTCCTCCGGTGTATCAATACTCATTCATCTAAGCAATATTTCGTTTCAGAACTTAACCAATCGTTCATAGGAATATATTCTCAGAACATTAAGTTCTGGGCACTTATCATCAGTAAACATAAATGGGTAGTTAAATATAAATAAGTAGTCATTAACGTTCGCCAGACGACTAGGAGTAATACAAGTCATCTGTTAGGAGGTACGAAGCGATAATAATTGTTTACCAAGACCGTTATCGGTGAACTTGAAATTGTTGCTCGTATATGCAGATTGTACTAGCATATAGATATTTAAATCAACTAGGAAGTAAAGTGCGAACCAGTGGACGTTCTAACACTTTGAACTGTAGATACTTACAGCTGTAGACTCGCGCGTCACATTGCGAAGTACCTACCTATCGTGTTGTAGGAACGTGCGCAGCGACCTACGTAATGTCGACATTTTACCGATAGAAATTATACAAAACTGATTTCTTAACTACGCCTCAGTTAATTAGTCTGTAATTACAAACATTAACATTACATTAATTTCTATAAATGAATATAAGGTCATACTCATGTTACACAAAATTATATTGGTTCTCTCGGTCATCAAAACACTTTATATAACCATTAGTACTAGTACACCATTCAGCAATTAGAGAATTTATAACTGTCAGCTAATGTGGTTTTCCTTAATTTCCATATGAAACGTGTTTATTAGTTTATTGTAACTACATAGCAAATAACTAATACGGTGTATACCTACGACTGATCACCGCTCAAGTAATTGGAACGACCGTTGGATGACATAGACACTTCGATCTGTTGTTACCTTTTTTGATACTTTTTACCAAAAATTGTATTTAGTTTACGGTAACGGTATTTTTTTTGCTTACGCTTTAGACTGCGACAGGTATCTTACACTTGTTAAAATCTGTATCAAGTTTTTACCTATCGAAATCTGTTTTGATGGTAGTTCTTTAAGTATATTTACCGTTATAGAACTCCATTGACATGTAAATGGGTGTCGATATCCTAAACATTATATTTACCGTCATTGTAATAGTGTTGATTAAAAAGATAACATGCTTCCGCAACATACTGTAGCTCAGCTTACGTGTACAGTACACGTGCTGGCGTTATTGTCGGCCTTTACTGCACGCTTCGAGATAACCACGTTCTTCATTACTTGGAAACGCGTCAACAATAAACCTCGCATATTATCGCTACAATTAACGTTCACTTTGAAGTCCAATACACGATATAAATAATTTACAGTACAGTTAATATAATGCACGTTTTAATTTGTTTAACTGTAACTCGTGGACAAATTCAAGTACCATATAAAATGACATTGATTTAATTGCCTTTCATAATATTGATAGCACAAGTTAACATAATGGAAGCTAACTAATTCTAACACTGATACTAACTTCTTTAGGAATAGGAAAGAACATAATAGAAATTCCCACTATACCTTCATAATATATTAGAAAAAATAAACAAGTTTTGGATTCGACAGTAAATCTTTGTGCACACGTATAAGGCTTTTATGGAATCTGCGAACGGATACTATCTGTGTGACCGCGAATGTGCGGGGATGATGCGGGCGGCCTTGGTTCGGGTCGGCGACCGGGCGAAGACCCCAGCAGCACCGCAAGTCAAGCAACGGTCGAGGGCAACGACCAGCAGCGGCCAGGTTGTACCCGCGATGTTGCTACGACTATTCCTCCTCAGTCACAAGTCCAAGTGTCCACCCCGGTGAGGCACAGGGCCCCCGGCGCGGACGATCACGTTCCATCAACTCGCACCATGCTAATTATTATTATGGCGAATGATTTATAATTTACATATGATATAAAAACTGCGTGATACATTTTTTGAAGTTTTCTGTAGTACCTATACAATATTAACACCGTAAAACTACAGCTATGTACCTATTTCAATTAATCCAATTTAAATCTCGTATCATTAAAATTGCAAGTGCTTTCAATATATTATAAGTCATCCTTTCCCTTAAGTCGTATTATGTCCAATTCGCAAAATGTCCACCGGGCTCAAATTGTCCAATTTACACCTTCATTTTATTCATCTACACCTTTTATAACTCTGGAACAGCTTGTCCAACTTCGACGATTTAATTTTTTTTGAAATTGTCTTTGCTCCGAATAGCAGAATAACTACAAATTAAATTACAATATCAGAAAGTTCCACGTAAACAAACAGCATAACGGCCATGGAAGTCAAGATGAGGCACATAAAGATACAGTCCCCGGGGTTCCAAGTGCGAGTTTTAAACGGAACCGGGACTGACGATGTTATGTAAGCGTAACGTTTGATGATGTGAGACGGTAACTGACAACGATATTGTTAGGGGTCGACGGTGGAATACTCGATGACCACTCGTAGAAGGCAGGATATTTTCAATGAAAATTGGTTAAAAAAAAATTGGATTCTTACGTTTTACTCAAATAATTAAACGGTGATTGAGTAAAACGTGAAAACACAGTAAACTTAGCTTGATGTCGGTGATGAAATCCTCACTAAAGCCCTGATACATTTCATTTTTGCCATTTTATTTATATATGAATTCATGTCTTTCCTTTATATGAATATTAACAATGTTTTTATTTGTCTCATTTCAGGTCAAAGTGGTTAAGTTCAGTTACATGTGGACTATAAACAATTTTAGTTTTTGTAGGGAAGAAATGGGTGAAGTGTTAAAATCATCGACATTCTCAGCAGGTGCTAGTGACAAGTTAAAGTGGTGTCTCCGTGTTAATCCTAAGGGACTCGATGAAGAGAGCAAAGACTATTTATCATTATACTTATTATTAGTGTCGTGTAATAAATCAGAAGTGCGTGCAAAGTTTAAGTTCTCAATATTAAATGCAAAGCGGGAAGAAACTAAGGCGATGGAGTCACAACGAGCGTACAGATTTGTTCAAGGCAAGGATTGGGGCTTTAAAAAATTTATTAGAAGGTGAGTATAGTCAGAAATAGCGACTTAATTAATGAACTTGCGACGTATAATGCTCTTCAAACTCGAAGGTCTATCGTGACGTTTGATTTATGCTTGTTGTTAAACAATGTTTGAAATGCTGAAAGTCGAGAATGGGACTAAGTATAGGACAAATACATACGGAGGGATAAAAGCTTTATATTCGACACGGTGGGGGCGAACCCTATTCAACAGGGAAGTCTAATATAATTTTATTCCCTACCTAGTACCGATAATCTGTGGGTTTCTTGACGAGGGCTATGAACGCCATAATACGTAGGCCCTTGGTAAAACACATAATGTATGTAGTAACAGCTGTTTTGTGAAACTGTTATGTGTTATTAAAGGTCTAGCATTGTTGGACGGGGACGTAAATCAACCCCTTTGTAAATAACGTGCTAGAAGTGTTTGCTACACACTCACGAAACTATTCCTGGTTTACCCCAGGTTGAAATAATCTAGTTTGATAGCTAAAATTTCAAATCAGCAACACACCCGAAAATTAATAGTTACTTATATGTTATTATGATATATATGCCTAAACGTTCTTATCGTTCTTTACAATGGTTTGAGTACCTAATAGGTCCTATATTTTTCTAGCTGCTGTGGTATCGCTATGTTTTCCGGATTTTTTCATACTACTATGAACCACGGTTTCTATAACATAAATACAATAATAAATTATATGAATATACATTAAGCGATCTCGACGAAAATTAAACACGATTCACACATAGCGCGGGTGTAGGGTCGAGCACGGGTCGTTCACATTCCATCACCGTTTACAGAATAAAGTAAAAAGATACTATATTAAGAAAACTGCAATTGATGGCAAACGACTGAGGTAGGACAGTATATCCCGTCCTAATTGAGCAGTCCGACTGGGGAAGTGCCTTACAGAATACCGCGGCTAATAATAACCTTGTGTTGTGTTTCCGGCGATGAGTAGGGTAGCCAGAGCTCACTGGAGAGGATTTGTGTTGTCAGAGGGAAAACCGAGATACCCTTCTTTGTCTTCTGCACTAACAGCACAGAGTCTCTCTTAATCTTCTCCTATCTTCTCTATATGGTAGTCACACGCATGTGCCATGGGTCCTTGATTGCCGGAGGTGAACGCATGTGCCGCCCCTGGTGTTAACCAGTAACCATTTTCCATCAGGTGGTCTATGCACACACACTGTTACCATGCCCGCGTTATGCCATAATCGCGCTTTAACCTAACAAATTCGCCAATAATAAATAATTATGCCGATATAGTTTTTAATGCTTAGTTCCAGTAGGTTTGTCTACTGTTTGCTCTTTAGTACATATATTTATAGGTACTAACACAAACTCAAAAGAACGCCTAACGCAGTAGTAAAATAAATTATTAAGTAGAACTATCTAGACACAAACTAAGTAAGTGGATATAACAATAGAATCTCGCGAATTATCTTAACTATTAAGTGCGTACGAGCTACTCGGTGTTTTCGAGGCTTTCATCCCTGATTGAAACCGTAACTTAAATAGGGAAAAATTTTTTTTTCAAAGAGCTATGTGGCGATGTAGCATCGAATATAATGACCACTTAGATCCTTTAACAGAATGGACTTTCAGGACAAACATATAGCCTATTAGTTTAAACAAAAAGTTATACAAATGAATGCGAAAAACAAACCAAAAAAAATAGAATTTCCATTAGAAACTATAAATACCTTTTAGCAGTCTACATGCAAAGATCTCTTTACGAAAGTTTCGCACTAGACCCCAAAAGGAGAAAAATGTTCACGTCCACCTGTACCTAAGCCATAGCAAAAAAGTTATAAACGAAAGCGAGTTAGAAAATTTCTCTATTCTGTTAATGAGAAAGTCAAATTATACAGCTGCTATTGTATAGCAGATTTGTGATACCATTATAGGTACATTCACAACTCTTAACGGGTAAAAAGTATGTAATAGGTACTTTACTACAAAAAGAAACTCAAATAAATAAGATGTCCTCGCACATTTTAAGTGGATTTCCAATTAAACCTTTATGAAATCTACCTAAAAAGTATATGGGCTTTTTCCGCATTTCACTGTTTGACTTTGGATTCAATTCAAACTACAACAGCATAAAAAATAAGAAAAGCGTGTTTGTGCGGTTGTTTGTCCATGAAAAGTCACCTCGATTTTTTAGCGTGAGACCTACCCCTTTTATTTATTTTGTCGTAAAAGATAGTATAAAATGGAATAATTATAATGTTTTATTACCCAGGAAGTAGTTTTAAAAATGCAAGTTATACGACTATCAATGAACTTGAACTTTTATCCGGTATTTTCATTTTCAATCATGACTGAGTCATTAGTAATGACTGTTCGATGCTGTGAAAGACATCCAAGATTATATACGTATAGATAATAACTGATATGAGGCTTCTTTATTCTAACTTTTTGCACATTTAAAAATAATGTACAAAGGGATTAAATGCCTTCGGTTGCTTGTCTTTTTGAATTTGATGACATGAACCCCAACATTTACCCAATCAGATTCTCAAATTATATTTGAACCAAAGAACGTAAACGTTATCTTATCATATCATGAATATTACATTCAATTCGTAGATATTTCCCCATTTCGTCTTCGTCACGTTTAAAATGATTCTTGATAACTATCAACACGTTGTTAGGTATACCTAACTATAATGTGTTTTAGTCATTATCTTCTATTTGAATATGCCTACTTCAGCCTTTTAGATTATATATCTTGTTGAGCCCGACGATTCACGCACTGTACTCATGTCTATTCAACCACCTGTTAAGACCTACAGTGCCAAAACATGGACACTAACGATGGAATTACTCCACCAATTAAAACGCCGATGGACTAACGATCTGAAAGAGGCGACTGGGAATAGACTGGGTGCGGAGGGTAGAAATCGGCAGCAAGGACGCACATTTGGAATAATTTAACCTTCCCAAAGAACTTGGCTATCAAAAGCAATAAGATTTAAAATTGTTGAAAGTGAAGGTCTAGACGGGACTTGAACCTACGGCCAGTTTCTTACAGGGGGTCTGGCTCTTCAGAGCATTCCATTTGAGATACTAGACCACATTTCGATAATTCCCTTTGACGTCTTAGGGGGTGACGTTGGAGCCATCTGCCAACAAACCTTCTCTTATTCCAATTTTAAATTGATTTAAAAAGTCAGAATATTAATGGACCAAAAAACTCTTGCTCTATTATTAGTATAGATATTGGCTATGTGAAATCTTTTTTCGACACTCGCTGTGCAGGACATGTACTAATCACTGAGTACAAACGAAACCAAAGTACATAGATACCTATAAATTCCGTGTCCGTCATAATAGGTATATGACACAATCTCGTTATCAGCACATTTTGACATTGCTAGAGTACATCTATATAAATAATATTATTCATCATCGCATCAGCCTTGTGCCATGATAATATTATGTTATTTATTGTCTACTTCATTTTACTATGTGATCAGATCATAGACTACAGCCCACCATTTCTTATTTGATTGAAATAAATAAAAAAGTTCTATAGAGTTAGTTATTGCTCAAGCCGTATTTGTCAGACATAATGATGCTTCTTGGTATATTTTTAACAATACAATGTATCTTTTATTTCAGAGATTTCCTGTTAGATGAAGCGAATGGTCTACTACCAGAAGATAAACTAACAATATTTTGTGAAGTGTCAGTGGTCGCGGACAGTATTAATATCAGTGGTCAAAGCAACGTGGTCCAGTTCAAAGTGCCCGAGTGCAGGTTATCAGACGACCTGGGTGCCCTTTTTGACAATGAAAGGTTTTCTGACGTCACGTTAGCCGTCGGTGGAAGGGAATTTCAAGCACATAAAGCCATTTTAGCAGGTAATTATTTTGGATTTTTTATTTTAGTAAGTACTTCCAATTGTTTATTAAAAGTCAATTTTCTGCTACGAGGCTCAATATTCAGTTAAAATACTAAGCTTCACCTAAATGTGGTTAAACTGCAACGCAACCCCAATACATTTATGACGCTATATTAGCACATGGCCATGGTATCAGGTTTACAATTGAAACAACATGTTCGACCCCACATATTATATTTCTTGCGCAAACTTGCTACGAGGAACTGAATTTTAGTAATATACTCGTAGTATAGTTACTAAGTTCTTGATTATAGCCAAGTTTTACCCTACGAGTTCGTCCGCGTGGATATCGATTTTCGTGGATGCAGACGCCGCGGGCTATAAGAAGCCATGTCCTTTTTAAATCCTAGACTATATCGCATAAGTTGCATAGCGATCGATCTAAATGTTTACACGTGAAAAGGTTACTAACACCAGAGAAGCTATTTCATTAATGAGTGTTTAATTTTGAATACCTAAAAATGTGAACTTAAGATTATTACACAATACAGTAGTAGTACCGTGGAACGAATTCGTTATATATGAAAGAGTTCGTTAGACTTTCGTACACTAAAACTAAGTAACCTAACATAGGTATATTAGGTAATAATGATGAAATTGTTAATTTAAAGATACATAGAACATTACAATACTAATAAAATGTTTCACGCGGTAAATTTTCGACAATTCGTAATTTCCCGAATCCCATTACTATGTATCGTTTTATTTGAATAGGCTTATTATAGTTTGAAAAACTAAAATGATACCTATTGCAAATACCTGCACTAACTCACTAAAATACATTAAGGTTATCAGGTACTGATATAGTCCTACCGATTTTGAGATATCCTCGTCAGAAAAGTTCCAAGATACCAAATTGTATTTATAGTATTGTCATTAGGAACTACAAATAAATATCTATAATCATCATTTCGATGATATTATTACGACAATATTATCAGTTGGTTAAAATTAGCTTGCTAGATTAAATTACATTGTTAGCACAAACGTAGCACTCAGGGAGTCTACAAACACTCATTTATTGTAGAGTTAGGTACTTTTTGTTATAATGTGGGTATTGTTTTGTATGTGGATCCAGCTGACCCAATTAAAATGTATATATAGTATTGCAGAAACTCTGTCGTATGTAGGTTATAATATAACGATAATATCATACGGTAAAACTATACCAAGCAGAATTTCCGTTGATGATTAAAATGGCTGTATTTACCACATATTTTAACTTATAATATTTTCCTTATACCATTACATTATATTTTTATTGTGTATACATAGATTAACGTATATTAAGTTAGTAAAATTATTTTAATAATCGTGTAATTTCTATGTACGTTATTCCAAATGGGAAATGTTGAATATTGTTGATCTCGATCGATGCGTTACTAAGCAGAAAAGTATTTTCATACTGATTTTTTCAACAAAACATATTAAAAAGACACAATAAGATTGTTTACGTTTTTTTAATTATCTAAACAAATGAATTATAGTTATCAAATTACCGATCACTAATTAAGGTGTTCTTGCCTAGGTAACGGGCTATGTGCGTTTATGATACGGTCAAACGTCTTACAGAGAACTGAAGTCACAGTTATACGTCGATAGTTGCCTGGGTCCGAACGGAATAGGTCAGGCGGTACATAATAAGCATAGTAGTAGTAGATTAGTAAATTGTTATGTAAAAGGTATTCATAAAAGTATTTTCCATTTTTTCAGCGCGGAGTCCTGTATTCGCGGCAATGTTTGAACACGAAATGGAAGAAAGAAAAAGAAATCGAGTGGACATCACGGACGTAGACCATGAAGTGTTAAGAGAAATGTTACGTTTCATCTACACGGGGCGAGCACCCAATCTAGACAAGATGGCCGATGACCTATTAGCAGCAGCTGATAAGGTAAATATTACATTAACAATTTGTTTGAACAAAGGAAACTCACAAAAACAGCTCTATAAATTCTACTTCCTGCTTCCTGTTAAAGTTTGAAAAGATGCTTGGATGTTAATTATTCAATGACGCTTTAATGGACGGACAAATTTGATTGAAATTTGGTACTTTTTTTTATGGCACGTCAATTTGACTTCACCTCGCCTGATGTTAAGCTGAAGGCAAAGTCTCATGAAAGAGAGTTACCATTGCAAACACGCTCAGTGTTACAATAGTGGCGCTCAGCTTGACGGCCTCATCAGATGCTTTTTCACGCCCCGCTTAAAGGACCCGGGGTACAGTTGTAGTCTGAAAGAATACAAAGACTTTTTCTCCCTAGAATAGATTCCTATGGATCGTGGGATTGGGATCAAGATTCCTCACGGGCAACATCTAATCATTCTCTCTAATCATTGATTGGAGTCGACTTTCTAGTTTAACGCACGTATAGTCCATTTGTTTAGATACTTAAATAAATGTAAACAATCTTGGGCTGTCTTTTTAATATGTTTTGTTTAAAAACTCAGTATAAAAATTCTTTTCTGCTTAGAAATGCATTATCAAGATTAAAAACAGGTATCTAACCACTAGTTAGTTAGATAGCCTAGTTTATTTGTTTAACGTGTGTCGTTATAAAAAGTTGCCTCAAGATTGTTTACCTTTATTTAAGTACCTAATCAAATGGAGTATAATAGTATTGTTAAAACATCCCGATTATTGTAAAACGAACAACCATATATATTGTATGTAAACATGTAATAATAAGCTGTATTTTTCTATTCCAGTATGCTCTAGAACGATTAAAAGTAATGTGCGAGGAGGCACTGTGTCTAAGCTTATCTGTGGAGACGGCAGCAGACACGCTCATATTGGCTGATCTACACTCTGCAGATCAACTGAAGGCGCAGACAATCGACTTCATTAACACGTTAGTTTTTTTTTGTTGTTATCATAAATAATACATCATCCTCCGAGGTTTGTCTTAATCGGATGTAGGGCATGGCGGTATCTCCCGTCCTAATTGAGCACTGAGCAGTCCGACTGGGGAAGTACCTCCACCCTACACCGCTATAATGGACCACTAGTAAAAAAGTGGAAAAGATAGGACGGTGATGATCTATCTGGGTCACTCGATTGTAGTGTGTTATAGCGATAATATCAGTTGATATACTGACACCGAAGGTTAGTCCACGCTTATGAGAGTACATACGTGTATTAACTAGGTCTTATATCAACAAACAAACTTAAGATTTTAAGTTGGACCAAACCCCTTCGAACTAAAAATACCGTATCGAAATTCGTTCAGTAGTTTTTGCGTCCATCGCGGATAAACATAAACTTTTTACAATTATATAATAGTATTGATAAAACTGAAATTGCAACGGGCATCAAAATGTCGTTCTGACAATTATAAACTCATTTGAAACGCATAGTAGACTACACGTCAACTAACACAGTGGCAAACGTGTTTGTCTACTTGCATCCGCCTACTAGCCTAATACTATATGAGAGTTGTTGATTAACACGCGAAACTCGGGCTGCAGGCAATTCTAGTTTCCCATGACGACTTTCCCGTTTCAGTTTAAAATTCGTCACGGAAACTGAGTCCGGTGACTATATATCGAGTTCCGTTCGAGTAGCGTAATGTAAGGTCCTTAAGTCGGGCAGTGGTTGACGGTGTCGTCTGTTGCAGGAGTCACGCGACGGACGTGATGGACACGGCGGGCTGGAAGAACATGATCTCGTCGCACCCGCACCTCATCGCCGAGGCGTTCCGCGCGCTGGCCACGCAGCAGCAGCAGATCCCGCCCATCGGGCCGCCGCGCAAGCGCGTGAAGCAGGCCTAGGCGCCGACCGCCGCCCTCCGCCCGATACCAAAGACACCCCGCGGTGCGTGTGTTCGTATGTTTAGTGCATTCTATGTTTTACTATGATTGATCTCAGGACGATATTCGATCCTAATGTTTTGTTGTCTGTCGCGGTCGTTAAGTGTACCGTGGTTTTTTTTAATGATTACTTTTAATGTGTACGTTACGGAGCGGGACGCTTTTTGCGCGTTGATGTAGTTTTGAATGTAGGCTTCGGGTTAATATTTTGTGTATGTCGTTTTGTGAACACTCTTGCAGCTATGTTTATTGTAAATTATTACTATGTATTAAAGTATGAAAGCTCGTGTCTTGAAACGACTCCATGTCATATAAAGTTTGTCATTATTATTATTAATGAAATTGTAAACGTCGGTCGGCTAAAGTGTAACGGCATGATTCTTGAATATTCCTATAGATGATTGTACATAATGCATAATGAATTTTAATTATTTGAACTTTGCCGTATTACAAACTATTTAAATTGAAATCTTGGTGTTTCGTGTTCCCATAGAAATTACAGATGATTAATGTTAGACATTTTAAAGTAGGCCTTTTGAACATATTTTGAAGTAGCGTGGTATTTGAAAGCAATAAAGTTTGTGTATCATAGATTTGTACAAAATTGTAGTGATTGTGTGAACTAGTACAGCGCAACAAGGCGCGTGGCCGAGGACGGCTCAGGAACAAGCAGTTGTGTACAAACCTAAGTACAAGTAGACGCTGTAGGGGACTCGCGTGATTGTATAAGTCTATCGAAATTGTTGGTATTGTATATAGATGAGCTACGATCCCACCATTAAAATATTTCTAAGTACTAACCCTTAAGTGGTATCACAGGTGACACTGTTTTTTATTGTATCTGTAGGATGTTATTCCAATGACATATTGTGATTTTTCTATCATATTTCCATAGGTTTAAAAACGCAAACGCTTATATTCTGTTTCATGTATAGATCAGTGAAATAATTTAAAAAATTTAATTGTATTACATATTGTTGTTGGTTTCGCTTCATCGATAGTACATTACTTGACATATCCGAGTCGACTGCGAGAGTCGCTCTTCATTTTGCTCACAACATCGTCTTCTAAAATTAATATCATTCTAAATTACAAGTTAAACATGTTATTTATTAGTATTATCATTTATTTTCATTTTCAGTGTTGACAACTTAGCAGATTTTTTAAGAAAACTGTTTTAATTTCACCCTTGTAAAATGATGGACCTACCTATAAGTACCTATTATTATAATAATTATTCAATAGAAATTGTAATATACCGCGGCCAATAAATAATAATATTTAATACCATTTTATACCCACTTCCCATTTACCACAGCGGACAGTGCTGTTATAATGTAATTGAAAATATTACAAAATGTCAAAAATAACTGTGATTTTCGAAATTGTCAGTAAGTTGAGCAAATAAATGAAATGATGATGATACATTCTTTTACTTCAAATACTAGCTGATGCCCGCAGCTACGCTCGCGCCTTGCAAATCAAGGAAGCCTTTTCCTGGAATGAAAAGCACATGTGTTATTCTAGGCTCTAATTTATCCCTGTACTAAATTTGAGCCAGATACGTTCAACCATTAGTGTGTATGAGTAACAAACATACCAATATCCAAACATCTTCATTTTCACATTTATATCTATATATATTAAGTTCATAAGGATTTATAATATCACTCTACATTGAATATAAAACAAAATATTAGCAATAAAAAATCTCTTGATTTACATTGGGTAATACAAAGCCGTCGCTCCCATAAACGTCAAGGTAAGTCAAGTCAAGAAAAAAACATGCATACAACCGAAACTAACGGTGATGATGATGATAATGGCTGTGTTCTACGCTTCACCAGGATCTTCAAGAACAAAGTCAATCACAATTACATTATGCAACAACGTAACTCGAGTTGTCAACTAGAGTGGCCGTGTCCCAACCAATCAGCAAATCAAAGCATCGGCAATGCTAGATTTCGTGAATTGGTGAAATAAAACGCAATTCAGCCCATTCTTACATTTGGCAAATTAAACGAAACTGGAGTTGCCATGTCTTAACAACCAAAGAGAATACAATACTTTAACAACTAAAACTCTCAAAAGCATCGACAAGGTAGTCGTGCCTGTATTCCGCGGGATTGGTGGCACTAAAGTTGACGAAAGTAGTCACAGAAAGGTGCAATCTGTAGTTTTTCAAATTGCCTAATGTAAGAATCGCCTAAGCCAGTGCACATGCGGATTGAAGGCGAGGTGGTGGACAAGGTTTCTTTTTTTATTGATACACAAGTTACAAATAAATCATTAACTATACTGCAACTGAGAACCCTTTTGAACTGGCCGAGGTTATGATGCAATACGCCATTTGTGCTTTCAGGGTAGGTATCTATAATACATATACTTAGTAGAAACAGTAAGAGAAAAACATAAGAAAACCAAAAGTCAATTTTATAAAACCCCAATATTACCTACATTTTTAAACTACTGATGATGAATTAAGAATTCTTACCTTATGGTATTTCATTTTGTATTCTATCCGCCTTATTTTCCTTGCGGAAATGCAATCGGGTTCCATCTGACTAGAACATAATGATGAAGAGGTTATTATAGCGCAGTAAAGCCAACCGTGTGGTAGTTATTCCCATTATATTTTCCTGTATAAGTGGGGAAGCATGTACAATTGAGAGGATAGGATAACCTTCATATACCTACCCATCGGCACGGATATAATATACCTAGGCCATAGTCGCGAGTGAAACTAAGCCCTAGCGCGCGCGGAATGTTTTAATATACCTAGTCTATGGTAGATTTAAGCTCGTCCTTCACCGTTGGACCCCGTGCTATCCTCAAAAGACAGCTTAAATTGCGTAGGTACCGCGCGTCATAGTGTATTTTGATTACCTACATTTTAGGTCCACAAGTCCGCCCAATGCCTATTATGACTAGGTACTAAATTATACATGAGGTTTTATTTCCTACTAAAGTTAAAGCTCACGGATGGCACCGCAACGTCCGGTTCGCGTGGAGGTCGGTAACTGTGATTTTTTGTCATAATAACCTTGTGTTGGGTTTCCGGCGATGAGTCGGGCAGCCAGAGCTCACTTGGAGATGTTTTGTGTTGTCAGTGTGAAGACCGAGGGTTTCACTTATCTTCTAGGTACATTGACAACAAAGAAAGTCTCATAACGGCTCATAACCTTCATGCTCGCTCTCTCCCCTCCCCTCTATAGAGTCGCAGCACAAGTGTGAATCTGAGTGTGACGCCCCTGCCCTGATTTGCACACGTCCGTACCTATGCCATGATAACCACTTTCCATCAGGTGAGCCGTGTGCTAGTCTGACAACTAAATAGTTTAAAGAAAATTAGACCGATTGTGATAATATAAAACAAAAGATAAGATTCAGTCTGAATAACTACAAAATAAACATTCTAATATGTAAAAAAATCCTGTCAATACTTAAAAATCCTCATTGCTTGCAGTAATTCCAGAATAGGGGGAAAACCCCAAACTTGGGGATTTTTATAGTTACGGGGATTGAGTATTGGGGAGTCATATTTTGGAGGGATATTCGAAGAGAAAACAATGTATTCGAAGAGAATTAAGTTTAACTACCAAATGTGATTTGGACAAATCCAACGAATGAATGAATCTTATTTTTATTTCATTGCTTCCAAATAAACAAAACAGCAAAGATTTAATTCTGGAGTTATGTTCGGGACAAATGAAAATAAACATATTGAAAAGCTGAAAATATGTACATTTCTGTTTCCTAGTTATAATGAATGCGAAAGTTTTAAAGATATTTGTATGTTTGTTTTAGATAGACTTCTGCTTAGATAAAAATATTAGGACATTTATTGCAATAGGTTCCTGTGGAAACTTAGAGCAATAGAACAATTTGAAACGAATGGCGCTGTGGTAATTTTTGAATTCGTCAATCACCAATAACCTAAATCAATGTTCTGTTATTATAGTATTTAAAAAAAATCCTTAGTTTTAGGGATCTTACGATAAATTTTGAGGAGAATTCAAAATAGTAATCTGGCAGCATCCTTATTGTTCGTCAAAACACCTGGCAACACTTTTTTGTTTGTCAAAAGTCAATGTCAAATCAAGTCAACAATCTGCAGCTGCTTTATGTTTTCTACACATACACAAGTACAAAAATCTATTTGGGAACTTATTCACTTAACTTCAAAAGAATATTTATGAATCGAGAAGGCGTTATTACCATTAAATTTAGTCATAATATACATCAAGAATAAACTGTACTATGGCTAGCAGCGGTTTTCGTATACGGTTCAGTACGCAAACTACCGGTGAGGTTCATTCAAACTGAATTATATTGTGGTTCCTGATGATACTATAATAGTTCCAATTTTTACTTTTGCGCTAATAGACCAAGGACAATTAGCCGTCTTTTTTAATTATACAATGATATATTTTCATTGAAAGATGTATATGAAGGTGCTTCAATATTTCAGACAAGAACCAAGAAAGCGAGTCTCCTTCAAGAAGAACCTCTAGAATTAGGTCTAAACCAAAGAAATATGGTGATTTCTTAGACCTAACGCCAACAAAGCAGAGATCTTATAAAGAAATTCCTAGCTCAGATGAAGATGATGCTTTCTCTGAAAATAATGAAGAAACTCTATTGCAAAAGCCTACAGGTATTACAGATATTGAAATGACTTTTCAATGTAGATAAAAATAAATTGATTTTGTAACATGCATGCCTAAAACTCGAAAGTTTGTTAAGTCTACCAATCTATGGGGCCCAATCTGTACCTACCAAGGAGGTGGATAAAAGACTGATAATACTCTATGGTTGTATACCACAATTATTACACTACACTATTCAAAATAAAATTGCAAATCAACACTTGTTATAGTAAATTGTGGATTTCACAGTATTGGTTGTACACTTCCAATGAGATTATTTTCCAATTGGTGAGCATAGTATATTATCATTATTTTCTCATTAGCCAAGAATAGCAGCTGTTTGACATGTGTTCATGTTCGTGTGTGATTGATTGTTTGATATGGTAATCCTGCAGACAGGCACACCTGCAAGTTTGTACACCTTTAAGCTAGTGTACTTGCAAGCCAGAGGATCAGATATGGTAGTCCCTCTTGTAAAAGTCAATATATCCAATTTAAATGCCTATTTAAATTTAAAAATATAGTTTGTGTATATTTTGTACTGATAGCATAATACTTGTTTATAGCTTTATTTGGCGAAGATGATGTGGATGGACAAGACATGTTCAAGTTCAAATCTCGTCACACAAAACATGATCTACAGAATAAAGTATTGGCAGCTATCAGTAACTCACCAAAGCAAATAGATTCCCCTTTGAAAACACCAAGGAAAGTACATTCAATGGTTAACAGCCCATTACTTAAAGTGACTGAAGCTACACCTAAGCAAGTCAAAGATATAATTAAAAAAAGTAAGTAGACTTTCAACCTCAATAATTTTTTAAGGTATTTTAATTGCTGACCGCAGCTGGCAGTGAGATACTGGAATGCCGTCGCTGTCGTTCTTTTACGAAACAGTGATGCATGCAAAAGAGCTAGTAGAAATGTACTGCTAGAATTGGAACACCCTCCCATGCCTTAAAAAGCCCACTATGTGGCGAGGATCACAGAATAACCTCTGTGAATTTGGATCTCCCAGCTCCTTAAAAAAGGTTGCAATGGTTTTGGTTAAAATAAATGTTACTTATAATCCGAATCATATTACATAGGCTGTTTGGACTCTATTAATATCTAAGAGGCTACGTACATATACTGCACCATTTTAAATTTGGTGGGGTGGAGAAATGAGCATGCGAATTGTGACTATATGCCAAACATCTCGTAGCAGGGGGTTAGATTTTTGTCGTGGTCTATAAAAATATATTACGTGTCGATAATACGAGCTAGATGCTCAACGACAGCCCTCGACCTTCAGATTACAGTGTAATACTGCCACCTTTATATGCTCCAAAGCTAGCAGAAAGGTAAGTTTAAAACCCATAAGGTCTCAATCATTAGCTATATACTACACGTAACTCATCACCATCACGCCTTAGTCCCGGTTGCATCCACAAGATTGAACTTAGGGACTCGGGATCTGTTATATTCTTTTCCGCAAAAGTCAAATGCGCCAAGGCAATAGCGTACTTGCCATTTGCGGGAATGATGGCCGTCTGTTCCCCCAACCTCATTCCTCAGTCAGCAAGGGTACTGGCTTGCACCTAAGAGGCAAAGACACCGCATATGCTAGAGGGGCCTACCTAACTAAGTTATAATTATTTCCAGGAATAATACACGAAGTGGAATCTGATAGTGCAGAGAGCGATTTCTCAGGCAGCAGTAGCGACTTTGTACCTGAAGGCAGTGACAATGAGGTATATTAATCTGATCTTAAGAGTTGGCAATTTTTTCTATATTTTTTGTTTTTTTATTTATGGCACGTTAATTTGACTTCACCTCGCCGGATTTTGCTGTTGAGTTTGAGTTTGCCGTTAAGCTGAAGGCAATGCTCTCATGAAAGAGGGTCACCATTGCAAACACATTCAGTGCTAAAATGGTGGCGCTCAGCTTAACGGCCTCTTCAGATGCTTTTTTAATTCGTATTTCTTATTGTTGTTGTATTGACTCGACTGATGTTTTTTTTTGTTATTCCAGACTGATATATCAACACCACCGGCATCCTCTGATGAGGAAGAGGAGCAACCCAAGAAACCAGTTAGTAGAGTGTTCAAAAGTAAAGACAGCAAAACAAAAGTGAAGGAGTCGGAATACTTTGTCACTCCAGATAATTACTTTATGATGAATTCGAGTAAAAAGGTTAGTAAGTAGATATTTTGTAAGGAACTAGACTTGCTGTAAAGAACAATCAATTTGGTATCGGGACAAACCATTGGGTAATCAATGACGTATTATTATTCTATAGACATTGGATGTAGGAACATTGCGCGGCTTTTAAAAACGGCGCAAACACTAGAGACCTTATCATAGTAGCGGTTTGCGAGCAGTTGTGGGGCATCGAACACGCCGTGGCGTGGTTACACAGCGAACATGCTGCGATCTCGTGTAGTATTTGCAACGTATTTGTCGCGGGTTTGTAGCGATTTTATGACACAAAAAATGAATTCCGATGAGGAAACACTGCTATTGGCCTTATTAACGAGAAGATTTTACCATCTCTACCGTGAATGCTCTGATGAGCTCTTCTAATTAATCCCACCCTCTCCTTTCCTAAACAGGACAACACGTGCAAGGCTTAGATGTCACCCCGCATACGGTGTGGAATATTCCATCAAGAACCAAGCGGTTCGGTGTCTTTCCTCTGCCGTACCATTAAATCTTGGAATTCCCTGCCAGCACACGTGTTTCCTTCCTCCTACAGTCCCGGGTCCTTTAAGCGGGGCGTGAAAAAGCATCTGATGAGGCCGTCAAGCTGAGAGCCACCATTGTAACCAGTAACACTACGTGTTTGTAATGATGACACTCATTCCTGAGACTTCGCCTTGATCTTACCATCAGGCGGGGTGAAGTCAAATAACCGTGCCATGAATAAAAAAAAGTGACGGCGAAGACGAAAATGAGAATAGCGATGAATTTGGAAAGATCCATTATCTCAGTTAATAGAATGGACGAGAGCGATTTTCTTGTGTTTACTATTCCAACGAATTAGGCGTTCGAAATGTGCACAACACGTTTTTGCACAATTTATTCTAAAAATAATTATTCATTGCCACTTAATATCATATTTATCTATTAGCATTGAACATGATAATTTTATTTGTTACAGATAACAACTTCAGATCACACATTAGCCAGACTTAAGAATCTCAATTTTCACGAAAACGATTTGGGGGATATTCCAATATCAATTGAACACAAGACCAGTATCAACGAACTCAATCAAACATACACAAGACTATTTAACAAATGGCTGTATGTTCTAAGCGAGAATTTTAATATAGTGTTATACGGCATTGGATCTAAACGCTCTGTTCTTCAACAGTTTCAAAAACAGAAATTAAAAGAATTTCCTTGCATTGTTTTCAATGGATTCTTTCCAAGTTTAACGATTAAAAGTATTCTAGAAACAATAGTTATTGATCTATTGGAGAATAGCAATGTGCCCTCGAATTTGAGCGATGTTGTCAGTTTGATAGATAGTCAGTTGAAGGAAAGTGGCGTGAACTTATTTCTTATAATACATAATATTGATGGAACTATGCTGAGGAATGCGAAAGCTCAGTCTACTTTAGCAAGCATATCTCAAATAAAGAATGTCCATACGATTGCAACTATAGATCATATCAACGCGCCATTGTGTAAGTAACATGTATTTTTTTTACTAAAGTGACCTTTATTAGGTGTAAATATTATTGTTGGTCGTCAATACCTACCTATATACAATTATAATATAAAGCAGAAAAAAATCCGTTATCTGTTTCGGAGCAGTGCGACTACAAACACCATGACGGTTTTATTTTAATGTTAAAAGATTTATCATGCATGTCGTATAACAGACGACCTGCGTGGACAAGTCTTATGTGACGAAATGACGAATGACAATAGAATCAGTAAAAAGTGGTTTCATTTCAATACGCATTAGAGTAAACGTCAGAAAGTATTATACACAAAAAAAATTATATGTTTTCTCGTTTTTGGTGCGCTTTTAAATATTGGACAACGAACTGTTAGACGAATAACTAAAGAAGTATATGGCGAGACTGCCACAGAACAAAATAAACTTCACACATCAACAAAAGAGAAACCGAGCAAAACAAGTCGTGTCAAAACGGCCATCATAGCGAGCCGCAACTTAAATCACATCTTTTGTTTACGGGAAACCTTTGGGGAACCTGAGTATTACTACTAGATATTTTTTGATGTAATTGATTAATGTAACATTTCCCCTGTTTATAAATTAAGTTACGAGATAACACCCCCTCCCCTCCTTCATTTTTTTATTCCCTGGTTGTAAATTTTATAATAGTAGGTAGGTACAGATGTCATGTTACAAATTAAAAGAGATTCTGCTTCCAGAAACTCCGTGTGCTATTTCATTCCAACCATTCTTTTTTTTTGCAATTGCAGTGTGGGATCATACAAAACTGAGTAAATTCAAATTCACGTGGTGGGATGTCACAACATTCGTACCATACGCTGAAGAGACATCGTTCGAGAACTCGTTGATGACACATCGTAGCGGCGCGCTGCAACTGTCCTCACTCAAGAGTGTGTATCAGTCCCTTACCACGAACGCCAAAGGAATTTTCAAAGTTATTATTGAGTACCAATTGGAGAATCAGAAGCAGCACTATCAAGGTATTTATAATTTAAGTACCGCGTAAAATGGGGTGAATAGGGATCGAAGGGTGAATAGGGATAAAATGGTCAGCTAAATTCTGTAGTTATTTTCTTTCAAGCGAAACTTTGAACTAGTTCATTGTAATCACAGATTCATATCTGGTAATGTGCTTAGTTAAAAATTTGTAAAAGAAATTATTTAAAATATTCAATTGACTATTTTATCCCATCCACCCCTGGATCCCTATTCACCCCGTTTTACGGTATAAACGTCACACACACATCGAGAAAGATATGAGGTTTCGGCGCGCGTATTGGTTTGATGTAATCTATGAGCGCTGAAGTTGGACTCATTCACTACCGTAGCACCCCGCGCATAAAGAGTACCTTTAGTGACGTCAATGGCCTCAGGATATATGCGTATTGCGTAATACAGTATACCAGTATACAGATTGTATAGTTACCAATACAATCTATACGTCTCTATACTAGGTACTTAACATCGTTACGAAATTTAAAATAAATTGCAATGTAGGTATCTGCTTATTATTTTTTACAAAACTTCTATCGATATAGATGGAAGGATTTCTTACATCCTGTGAGTAATATACGTTATTAGATAAAATTTATTACAAGTAGATAGAAGGCCATTTTTACATTAGGCAAAATACCTGCAGTTTCGACAACTCAAATGTCACCAATCCCGCGGTACCCACCACCTTCCTGCTACTTTTTGAGTTGCTGATTGGTCGTTCACTCTGTAACTCCAGTTGACAACTCGAATTTCGTTTGAGTTGCCTAATGTAAAGAGGTAAAATATAATTTTATGAATTTTTAACATGGTCTATTAATTTTTCAGGTTTACCCTTTAAAGATTTATATTCGAAATGTCGGGAGCAATTTTTAGTAAGCTCAGATCTTGCACTCAGAGCTCAGCTTACGGAGTTTTTGGATCATAAACTGGTGAAGATGAAGAGGTCCTACGATGGGAGTGAGAATCTCGTTATACCTATTGATAAAACTTTGTTACAACAATTTTTAGAACAAGATATATCTTGACGATGTTTTCTGTTGTTTCGTACCGTCACTTTTGAATTTGTTGCATATTGTCGCTTATTTTTCACGTGTTCATGGTGTTTAGGAATAAAACTAATAATAACACTCGACTGTTTCATTATACATAATCATATAGTATTTTCAAAGGTAAGTAGATACTTCACAACATAAGTGTAGAAATAAAAGAAATGGTCATGTTTAGCTTTTATTTTACAATCCCAGAAATAAAGTCTTAATAGGATTATATATAATATATATCAACAGGCCAAAGTTGTAAATTACTTAAACTTAATGACTTACACAATATAATAAAATTATTAACTAAAATTCTCTTCAACATATCTGGCACATTCACCATGATGCATCAACCAAACATTTCATTGATAAGTGCATAAATTGCTGTTTTAAAATTTAAAAAGATTGTAGAAAAATACTCTCTCAACTCATCAGACGTCAAAGATTTGATCTAATTAATCGGATTACGATTTTTACTACGCCCATTGGAATTTAATTTGTGTTCTAATGAAGATTTTATCAGTTATCATTTGTGAGATTACAAATAACTTGATATTGCATTGTATTGGCACAGGCCTGTGGGATTGTATGTTGCCCGTTATATATAAACCGTGCTATGTTAATTCTAATAGATGTTCTGAATAACGTAACTAGTATAAGAAATAGTTAATAGCATCAAATAATATTATTATGTGTGAAACAAAGTGAAGTAATGTAGGATAAACGAGGGTATTATTTAACTTTGTATGCAAAAATACATGGATATCCCTCTTGTATCTATTTACTGAAACTCTTTGTTGACGATAATACACGTTTATAGTACATATTTAATAATAGTAAATAATTCTCTACATGAAAATTGACGTCAATGTCATAATAGTTAAAAATTTTGTATGTCTTTATCAGTCTAAGTTGGTCGTCAAAAAACAGGCGGTGCCCACGTCAATATTGAGGTTAGATTCTAAAGGGCATGAAATAGTTTTTGTCTACCAATTTACTATGTTTCTTTCACTTACAGCTACTTAATACGATTCATCATAACTGTAGATCAAATGAGAGCTATTTTAATCCTATAATCATGCACTTCCACTTCAATGATTAGACTAAAATTAAGCATATCAATAGAATAAAAAATGATTATTACATAAACAATTTAATTGAAACATTAACTGTCGGACAACAAACTACAGATTTCACATGTCTATTGTGACATCAACATTACAGATAGAAAACATTTAATTATTCAATTAGTACGACGCCCAAAGGTGCGTGCAACGGTCAAACACTATTAAAAGCAATTAGTCTAGCCTCATTGGATTTCAGTATCAATCTCACGAATGACAACTAGTACAGGGAGGGGTGACTGCGTGTCGTGACTGTGAACAGGTTTATTGTCCGATGCATCGGAGCGCTGTACACTTACAAACTAGTAAGATAACTCCGCTTAAGGCAACACTCAATTCTCGTCCTCCTCGTCTTCGTGTTTCCGCTTTTTACCCCGAGTACTTTCCTCTGGCTCGCGGTCTGCTTCCCCATCTGTACAAAACAGTATATTATAGATTTACTTCAATGGAAAATTTAAGTTGTGTTGAATGTGATAACCGTTATTATAACAAAATGTAGCTGCATATGTATTGTTTTGTAATGAATTCACGACATTTCAATATATTATTTTACCTAAAAATGTGCTGAATTTAATCTTTGTATTGTTCTGCTGGGAATTCATTCAATGTCAATTAAATTAACTGTCCGACACATTTCGTGGGGAAACATAGTTGAAAAAAAGGACTGTTTAGACTAGCCGAGGTGGCTTTGTATAGATTAGTATATTTTAGTAGTCTGTAGTCACTTATTGCGTACGTTAAAATTTATAAATCAGACATTTTTATATAATTTTATGAAAGTCCAATATTGTCACATATTCTGAGTTGATCATAAATCGGACTATTGTGGACTGTATAAAGTAATATAGTAATATAGTAAATTACTGTTCAGGTAGTAGCTAGTATTAGTAAAGTAATAGTCCTGAGTACTTACTACCTTGTACTTTAGAGTTGTTGTGTTCTCTGTCTGTATCCGCCTCGCCATCCTCGTCGTCAACGTCCTCTTCCTCCTCCACATCGCTGCCGTCGTATAGGGAGCTGGCCGAGCTTTCCTCTTCTAAAAAATAAGCAATCAAAATGTTTAATACTATCTACCCGGGAATATATTAGCAAGAAGTCCTAAAACCAATAACAGCGCCATCTATCTACCGAGCTAAAAATCATAGGTATTGTCTCAACTTTCCTTTACCCATATTTTTAATAACGAGCAAATACAATATTTTGATACCAGCCGCCCCAGAATACACTAGCAAAAATGTATAACCCGGTATCATCTACCGAGGCCGAAAATGAATTAAAACTATTTTGGATTTGAGCGGGTCGAATGTCGTTAAAATTTTACTTTGGCTTTAAAGTTAACTGACTACTCTAGGATTTGTACCATAGCAACTTTAAGTTAGACGATTGGTACACTGCACGAGGACGTTATGGTTATAGCTGCGGTTTGTAGGGCGGAGGTCCTTCGCCAGTCGGACAGGACACTCCGTGGTTTGTGTGAGGATGCGTGTAGATGTGACGTAAAACCACGCTTCTCCGCGTCCTGTCGCGTAATGCGAAGCAGTGTGAGAATCGTCCTAGACTTGGCAGTTTGAGCGAGTTCTGTCTTATCATATCCCAATATGCCATTATAAAGTAGCGACTCTTGCCGCCCAACGTATAAAAGTAGTATTTTTGGTACGTTTTTTAATTTATTTATGTTTACGCATTTTTTATATTCATTCATGTTTAGTTAAACTTGCGTTATTCACTCTACATCATGTTAGTAAATTTAAATGAAACAATAATTTCATGAAAAAACATGAACGCGCTAGATGGCGCCACTTCTTTTTTTGGGTGCAGTGACTTTTGTTTCATTTATCTTTACTGATACGATGTAGTAAATAATGCGAAAAAAAATTTGACTTTTTAATGATAATATGTTCTGTACCAGGGGGCTTCGGGAGTGTTTCCCTCACACATTGTATATGTGTAGGGATATGAATAACTCTTACCAAGATTATCATTGTAGACTGCACTGAGCGACATATCTTCATCATCATCGTCTTCCTCGTCATCTACTTCTTCGTCACCTGAGCCTAGTAACAATAATTAACATTAGTCATTTGTGTCTAAGGCTAAACACAACATTACATAGATACATTGCAATGCCAGCACAAGAACAAAGATGTGTTAACATTAGTGTAACTTGAAGACAAGCTAACACTATTCTACTTTCAAAAAATTAAGTCTCTAAACTTTGAGATAATAAAATAAAAATATTAGGTGATTCAACTACCCAAAAATTCATTGCAAAGGTACCTGCATATAGTCATCGCATTGATACGATAATCGTAAGCAAGTCTTGGGCACACATAAAGGCTACAAAAACTTAATATTAAATATTAAGTGAAAAACTCCTATACAACCCTTAATAACCATTTAGTTTACACCTAGCTAATAAATATTCTTCACTACATTGTATAAAACAAAGTAGCTTTCCCTGTACCTATATCCCTATGTATGCTATCTTTAAAACCACACAACGGATTTTCATGCGGTTTTTTTTATAGAATGAGTGATTGAAGAGAAATGTTTATATGTATATAACATCATGCTACAACCAACTGGTGCGGAGCAGAAGTGTAAAATGTAGCAAAAACGAAGTTGCGCGGGTCAGCTAGTTATGGATAAACAACAAATCTATATTTTTAGGCATCGTTTTCATTCACTTAAAGTTCTAAGAGTGAATTTTGCTGACCTTGGCCTAATTACATTAAGGTAAAAGTTCCATAAACTATGTTTCCCTAATGACATACCATCGTCATCACTGTCATTGTTTCCATTCATTTCATTCTCATCTTCCTCTTCTGTAGTATCTTCAGCTTCTCTATCATCCTTATCAAATCTGAAAAGTATAAAACCTCATTAGTGTATTTCTTAGCGAGTAATAATGCCAACATTAATAATATGGTTTTCCTATATCCCAATTACTTTTATAAGATACTAGTTGTTGCCAGCGGCTCGGCCCGCGTGAACTTCTGATCCCGTTCCTGCTGTCGAGCATTTTCATATTTATTCACCTTTTAATTCTTCTCTGGACTTCCACAAATAATTCAAGACTATAATTAGTCTAATCGGGTCCAGATGTTCTCGAGTTTTAGCGAGACCACCGAACCGCAATTCATTTTTATATATAAAGATGGGAAACATACAGAAAACCTTGTGTCAATGTTTGGTAAACCCCAGGCTTTCATTAATCTCCAGGGGGAACTTGCACTATTACAATATCAATTACTGGTTTTCAAAAGTTATTCATATTGTATGTTGCCACAATATTTATTATTGAACCTGACCAATAGTGACACACAAAAAGATACATTTATGTCATGTTGCCTCGAAGCTATACATGTATGGTGAAATAACATAAAGCAGACAATGATGTGCAATCAATACTTAATAAATATTTAGCCTTAATAGTCCATAAGTTAATGATCATATATCATGTAGTAAAAGGTTTTTACATATATCTTAATATACATATAAATTAAATCTTACCCGTCTAAGTATTTTAATGATGGGTGTAATGCAAACACTTTAGTCCTGTAATCTTCAATGCTAGTGACCTCATTGTTAAAGAGATCAAGATTTTTTAAGTTCTTAAACTCTTCCAATGGCTTCAGTGTGTCTAAATCTTTAATTTTGTTTCCTGATAAGTTAAGATGTGTCAATTTTTTACAGCCATTTAGAAAATTTAATCCATTAGATATTCTGTTGTCAGAGAGTTCTAGTTTCCTAAGCTTTGGCAGCGTCGGGAAACCTTTCAGTGTAGTGAGTCCAACCGCATTGAGACTGAGGTTTTCCAGGTTTGTGTATTCATTTGTGAGTCCAACTATACTGGTGCTCCTGCTGTTGTCTAGGTTAAGTTCTTTCACCTGTTATGAAAAATAAGTGATTAGTTCCCTTATTAAAATCGGAATGAGTATATTTGAAGGGTTGATACATATAAATCAAGATGAGATTGCCACCACAGTTCCTTAAAAAGGATGATATCAAACTTTTTATGCTTATAATCTTCAGGATTTTCTGTATAAACAGCAATACATGTTCTTTTTTTCTTAATAATCCATACAAAGGGGTGAAATAGTTGTTAACAGTGCCTTTGGTATACTAGGACCTACTAAAAACATCATTTATCTAATAAAGTGGCAAAACATCCACCCAACAAGTTAGTATAATCCAAATAAAAATACCTACAATATTACAAGATTATTACCAATTTAATGTTAATTGTTATGGGTACCTTAAAGTATAATTAAATATTTAATAATACGATAGGTTTCAGCATATACTTAATGGTAATAATTTATTTTCTAATTGTGCATAGATATTTCAGTGTGGACAGTTAAATAATAATCTTAATACAACGCCATCTATGTTGTTGTGTATGAAATTTTGCCAAGCAATTGCGTGGTAATGTTGTATTTTAATATCTAGATAAAAATAAATTTTATGCTGGTAATTCCAATGTTGGTATTAAATATATTGATGTAGGTATTAATCATCCTAGATTTAGTGATTATTTGTAGGTAAATAAAATAATCAAACGAACATGTTATTTTAAGTATGCATGGCAACTTAACGGTGTTGCAGCTATACCTATCTATAACGAGCATTACCTACCTACCTACTACAAGGTTATTTAGTTCAACTTGCGCTGTTTACGTTATGAACTTCCAAAGGAAATACGATAGCTCTTAGAAAATTACATTCTTTTTTATAACGGTTGTAAACCATAAAGAGTAACATTCAATGAGAAATTAACATAATTAGTAATGTAACTGGCTTGTTGAGTATAAATTTTATTGAAAGCAAAGTCAAGCCAACCAAAACGTCAAAATGGTGTTAGTTGTCAAAGACACAGGCGTAGTTTGCAAAATCTATCGAATGAGTGATTATTTTAGGTAAATAATCTTTGAATCGTAAATGGAATGTGTTCGTTTAATCGTTTGTATCACAATATGTATTAATTTGTGTTGTACTTGTTGGTACAAATCATATAGTTTTTACTTTGCAATGGCGGATGACACGAATCATCGCGACGCAATAAAAATGGCCGCTATATTGGTAAGGCGTGCGTCAATAATAAACTTGCAATTAGAAGTGTAAATATACCCAAATAATAACATAACAATGTGCTGTGGTGTAATTACAAATCAATACGAAAGTACGAACCATAACTTCCAGTAATACATACTGATATTATGCGCACTTGGTGAAAGGGCGCGAAATTATATCATGTACTTAGCACAGTAACGTTAATATTTTGATACATTAGAAGGTTGATTACTATTTGAGGAGTAACATTGGTAGGTAATTGTAACAAGTAACTACTACAGTCACCCAGCTTTTACAATAGAGCTTCTAAAACATCGTAAACACTTGTAAATTTCGTAAAATTGCATTGACATTGACAATTCCAATAATCAATGAGCCTTCTCTTGAGTTAAGTTTCAAGATAATTATTTCCTGGGAAACAAGGGTTTCAGAGGTTTAACAGACGTGCATATAAAATTTGATTATCAGTCTTCTAATTAATTGGCTGTGTGAGTATACAACACGTACGACATCCATAAGTTTCGACACTTAACCTCAATACGTGAACATATACAATAAGAATGTTTTATCTTGTAGTTTATATGGAATAAAAACGTTATTAACTTTTATGCATACCTATTGAAGCGTCTTAAACAGTTGGTTAGTTAAATACTTCAATAAACGGGTATAATAATTAGGTGCACATGAATGAAACGTAACAATCGGTAATGGCTAATTTCTATACATAATAATGCCACATCTTTAATTATGAAGTTGGCTTACAATAAAGCACATATTTAATTACCACGAACCGAAAATTATATTGATTCACTCACAATATTCACGTTTTTAAAGTATTACATCCATGAAATACGTATCGACAAAACATTCCAATATATCGAAAATTAGATTCCATTTACCTGTGAAGGATTCCTTCCTCTCAGTTCTAAGGCGACCCTCTTTTCCATCTCTACTAATCTGATCATAGACTTAAAAACACTTCGCGTTTATAATATTTCTCAGGGAACTAAATCACTAAGCTTGGGTTTCAAAACAGAAGGAAACTATAGATACACGAGTGACGTCCTACTAGTGGCGCCGTCTGCTGGCGAAATAATGCAACCGGATATGGCACAGTTGAGAGATTGAATAAAGTTTTGCAATTGCGTCTAAGCAGTAAAATGACGTTAGATGACGGTTTTAGTTACTTAAATTCGTAAAATAAATATTCTTGGTCTTTCCGAACTGACTGAAGCCCTTATGAGCGTCCTAAAAGAAATATTTCTTGGAGTCTTACTTTGTTACGTTGGTAGAACGTTACGTGCCATTTTGACGGACTAAAGGCGGCATTTTCAAATTGTGTTGTGGTATTGTCGCATACTTAGCCGGTAAAACTTGGGTTCTTATAGGAATATTTCAATATTGGATAAAGATGTATTCATGTAGGAAATATATGTATGTTTGTATGTTGATGTATGTAGTAATTATTTAATTAATTGTTTTGGTTTTTCGTAGTACATAATAGTAATATAATATTATGAGGGCTCTTAAATTATTTGAAAACGCACCTATCTAGGTAAGTATATACGAAAACAATATTGTTAATTGTTATACATTAATGATTGATAAATACACTATTGTAACCAGTTAGGTATAATAGTAAATATCGTGGAGAAGTACAAGTGTATTATCAATGAAGTTATTTTTTTTTAAATTCCTGACTTTATAAATTAATGGGTAGGTACTACCTACCTAAAAAAAGAATACTTAAGTCATATTCTGATCTCGAATAAGAAGGTAAAATGTTGTAGAAGTGGGTGCGTTTTTATCCGCTTGATCTAGTTTCACGACAAGTTTTCAAAACAAACAATCTGAATTATATATTATCAATAAGTTAGGTTTTGATTAGAATGATTAGGCACATGAATTATATTATTTGACTAAATAAATACTTTAGTTAGAATTAACATCTAAAAATGGATTTAAAAGTAGGTATTTCAATAGAGCAGCAAAAATAAATAAAGAAAAAAAGTCACTAAAAACATAAATTATTTTATTTAAAAAGGCTACTATTTTTAAAATCTCAAAATGATCATTACTTCTAACTGCTGTAGGAGTATAACCTCCATTAGCTACACCTTGGGTACTTACTGAGATATATTAATTAGTCGGCTCGAGTTCGACCCACGAAAGTACTGAGACATTCATGTACAGTCGCCATCAGATATATTGTAGCAGACAAGGTGACCAACTAGGTACTTCTGAACAATTTAAAATCAATATGTTCGACTCTGAACAGATGCTCGTCAATAATTTCCGTACAAAAAATTAACCAAAATATCTGAACACTGCTCAGATATTAACGTGGTAATGAAAAGATATTAATGGTAACTTGTAGTGAGTGAAAGTTATTGACATTTTAAATTGTTCAGAAGTACCTTGTCTGCTACAATATATTTGATGGCGACTGTACACCTTGCAGGGATGGTATGGTACACTTACGACTGCCTAGTAGTACTCAGAGTACTATAGTGACCACTGATACAGGGTGCTGTGATGGGAATGGATTGCCTAATTGTTATCTTCTTATTTTATCTAATATATAAAATTCTCGTGTCATACTCCTCCGAAACGGCTTGACCGATTTTGATGAAATTTTTTGTGCTTATCCGGTATCTATGAGAATCGGTCAACATCTATTTTTCATACCCCTAAATGGAATGGAGCAGTGGGAACGGGATCAGAAGTCCACGCGGTCCAGCTAGTTAAACAATAAAAGGGTTTTAGATCATTCTACCGCAGGGCATTTGGATATTGATTTATGACTAACCAGACTGTATGCGTAAAACACCTTCCCCGAGCTCTGCTGAAAATAAATACATAGTTAATTTACTTACCATAATGTAACGTAACTATATTGCATTGAGACCCTTAAAAATATATTACTTGCAATCACTAGCAACCAATATGCGGTAAACATAAAGGTTTGCTATATTGTTATTTTAAATGTTTGATCCGTCAATTTTAAATACACTCCGCCTGATGGTAAGCTGTGGTAAAGTTCAAAAAGTACTTGTAATTATTCCAGGTGCTGTCCCTGGACTAGTCGCCTACCTGGGATCCGCGACAGATGCTATATCAGGCCCCGCTTAGAGAACCCGGGTTTCGTAATAGTAGTGCAAAATCAATTTCTGGTTGTCCATAATTAGTCAGCTGGAAATGCTTTTGTAAATTACATATTTGTATCCTTAAGGATAAGCAAGACCAGTGTTAAGTTGTGACAATAACCGACATAATTTTGTTATGTTGTCAACCTCTATTTAAATAGTTATTTTAATTTAATAATAAGATGTTTGACTTCTGTTTGGTGATGGAGGAAGTCAACTCTCCACTCAGAGGTGAGGGGTCTCCATAACCCGATTCCTGCCGGCTTCCCAATGGGTCTCATGCATCAATGCCTGACAAACTCGGCAATCTCGAGATAAGAATATATTTCAACGGCTTCCCTTTTGAAAATTTTCACCCTTGCAGCTGCACGGGACGGGTTGGTACAAAATAAAACTTTGTACCAACCCGTCTGGCCAGCGCGAAACAACAGGGTAAAGACTGCCAACATTAGAGAGGGATGAGACGTATGTCTAGCAACGATTGATTAATTGATTTTATTTTTGCCAATGGTCCCACGAAGGTAAAGGTATATGGGTCACCCTTCAACCACATAGATTGGAGAATTGGAGTTGGAACAGAGGCCTATGTCCAACTATGGACTGCTATATGCTAAAGAATTGAAAGCGTCTACGATAACCAATATAATATTCTACGGTTTATATATTTATATTTTTTTTACAAAGTGTCCGATTGTCGGCTATCGACTCGCCCCCCATTTCGTGAGACCGAACATAGTTGGCGAAATGTAGGTGTTTAAATATACCTCTGCCTACCCCTTATTTACATGTATTTATATTCGGGCGCACCCCGCCTGATAGTAAGCCTGGGTGTAGATCAGATCAAATAATAGTGGGTGTTTTCCCTAGAATGGCGGTCCCTACATTCACGCCCCGCTTAAAGGACCCAGGATTCCAGAAAGAACGAAAAAGTTTTTCAAGACTCTAAGGTGCGACGAAGTTGGATGTAAGGATGTTAAGATAGTATGTACTTATTAGATGATAGGTTGCAGCGACAGGCAGTCCCCATTATTGGGAGTCCTGAGGTCACGAATACCCTCGAGCCTCTGCAGATGCGCAGAGATGTTGCATCCTTGGCAATATTTTACCGTCTCTACCTTGGTGAATGTGATGAGCTCATCCAATCAATCACACCCTCTCCTTTACTACACAGAAGAACACGTGCAGGGCTTAGATGTGACCCGCATATAGTGCGGAATTCCTTACCAGCTCACTTGTTTCTTTCTTTCTACAGTCCCAGGTCCTTTAAGTGGGGTGTGAAAAAGCATCTGATGAGGCCGTCAAGCGTCACCATTGTAACACTTTACGTGTTTGTTATAAATAAAAAAAGTGCCGTATGAATCATCTCCATCATCATTATCCTCACGACGCTTTCCGAGGGGTGTCCAACTTTGCACTTTGGAGCTCGCGGTCCACTAGTTGTTTAGATTTAATGTCGGCTTCTCCGTAGCGACTATCATCTGACCTCTCAATCTTGAGACAAATGTCTATACCAGAACCTCGTCCATATTTGGCAGGCTTTTCTCTTGGTATTAGGAGAGGAATCGGGCATCCCATCTATGTAGTTATTTCACCAAACAAATCTATGAATGAAGAAGTTTTAAAGACGAGCCAGAAGGCAGAACTCAGGTTTCAAAGTACGAGCTTTTTAGACTGAAAGTGGTTGCTCAGATATTCAATTAATTAATTCAATTGCATTAAATGTTTCTTTTTTGTTGCTTCAAATATACATTATACGAAGTTTTTGATAGCACAGGTTAAATTGTAAAACTTTCAGGTAAACGATTGACTACCTTTGTTTCATGTAAGTTCTAATTAGGTAGGTATAGGTACTAGGTACGAATTATTAGCATCTACTAAGCGGACTAATTGTCTATGCTTCCACGTAGTCAAACTATTTTGTCAAACTGGTTTGACCACGAGGAATTACGTTTCCTCGTGGTCAAACTAGTTCATCGACCCACCCTGTATCAATCTTAAGTTAAAAATGTGTACATTTATGCAAGTAAGTGTTACCAATAATACCATTAGATTTAACTTAAATCCTGTAGTGTATTTATAACATAACATAAAAAGAAAATTATCATACATGACAAAGAAAAAAATAATTTAAAAACCCGATACGAAAACGAATAAGTAAAAAAAATAGGAAACTGAGCAATGTCGATAAGACCACGAGGAATCATAATTCCTCGTGGTCAAACCAGTTTGACAAAATAGTTTGACTACGTGGAAGCACTGCTAATTGTTACCACTTTTAGGTATAAAATTGTTTTATTATGTAATTAAGTGCTAATAATAAATCGGTTTATTATTATTATTATTTACATGCATATGGATTATGTAAATAAAGAAATATATACCTATTTAATAGCTATTTTGTTCTTTCCTATTTTACTGACGGCATACGTAGTAGGTAACTACAAAACTAGATTTATTTTTAATTTTCAAAATACCCTAGTAATATGTGACATTATTTATACGCACTGGGGTCTAAGGATAAGGATTTGGCCGGCCATTTCGCGGCCTAGCCACAGATTAGATGATAGTAACTATCAGTCACTATCAGGGTTATAAGCAGTAGCACTAGCATGAAGTCCTATCGAATTCGTTATGTAAAGGTTTCGAGAGAACGGAGCCTTGTGATTGGCAGTCTGCATCTTGTGAACCTGTGTGCGTGTGTTGCCCGCCAATCGCAATAGGTACTCCGTTCTGTCGATACCTTTACATTACGAATTCGATAGTATTTCGTGCTAAGGCTAGTGTGTTATACCTAGTGCACGTTGCAACAGGTACAACGACGTGCACTTCACCACTGCTTACTTTCAACTTTAATCCAAAAGTACCTTCCTAGATGTGAGAATTTGAAATTTTCCGTTGACTGCTCGGCCTTCTGTTGGACACCGCTGCGGTAAATGGTATATATATAGAGTGTAGATAAGTATTATAAAATACCCAATGGCGTTCGTTGACCACTGGTCACTATAGTTGCGGCAAGCTATGATGGCCGTTTTGACACGACTGATTTTGCTCGTTTTGTCTTTTTTGATGCGTGAAGTTTATTTTCTTCTGTGCATATTTCTGCCATATTTCTCTCTAGTTATTTGGCTAACAGTTCGTGATCCAATATTAGGTAAGCGCACCAAAAACGGGAAAAACGAGCAGAACTAGTTTTGTCAAAACAGTCATCATAGCGTGGCAACTCAAAAATGCCGTCGATTCGACAGAAGAAGAACAAACGTGCTGCTACTATGCCGCCCTGTGTATGATACTGAACGATGTCTGGTGAATCTCGGAAATCACTGGGCATAACCGCTATAACCCAGTAGTTCCATTCTCTAGTTCCGACATGGAACTAGTGGGAATGCAAATGCCTAAGTCTGTATTCCCAGAAAGCCTTAACCTCGGTGTCTTCCCATTTAGAAATAGAATTTGAGTTAAACAGTCAGCATACTAGTACAAATTACTTTAGCAAAATGTCAAACGCCGGCCTTTTTCTTCCGACTCTTTGCCCCATATCTATATGGGGTCGGGGTTTCTACGCGAGGTTGTTCTACCCTAGGTTGTCTCAGGAGTGAAGTTCTAGTCGTTCATATCTCCGGAGCTTTGGATCGTTCTCACTAGTTTCACCAAGAATTAGTTCCATGGAACTTTACCCATTTGCTCAACGTCTCCTGCAGATCCGTTGCATTATTGCAATGAGTTTGTTTGGAGCCTCTGGTATATCCTTCGCTGCCCGGTTGACCCAGTGCCCTCTCGGGTGTGGACCTATGTTGCCCACACCATTCCCCAGAGAGGGAAGTGCGCGTATTACGTCGTCGCCGTTACCCGCTCCCCTTAGGGTGACATGCGGCTCCACCGGTCACCCTCAGGTCTACTGCGCTCATGGAGGACGGAGGTCATCCTGTGACCTCCAACGTCCTAGTCACCTCCGCTCGTTTTGGGCGTCGCGGGCCCAGAGTACCTATCATCCGAATCCGCTCTGCCGCCTCCTAATATTTTATTTATGTCCTCTGTTTCTTATGTCTGTGGTAGATTTAACCTTTTTGAATTTGGCAGTACCTATCAGTTACATTTATCAGAAGTTATTGTTTGGATTTATAGGTTATATCTACCTAGTTATTTACATTTAGTACTTTCATACTTATCTATGATTTACAATTATGTACAAATTCACTTACTTTTAATTCAGTTTCACAGTGAAATTAATATATGATGAGGCGAAAATTGCGTAGTTGTGATGTAATACTTCGAAACACTAGAAATATTCTGTGCTTTTTCGTTATCCTTGCCCTGTTGTTTGTTTGTAGAAATAAGAAAATACATAATGATCAAATAAGAAGTGGACTTCCAAAGAATGCTATAAAGTTTATTGATTATGAAGAGCAAAATTACGATAACAATTTACCTATAGACACCCTGAAGAGAATAATTGCTAAGTTTAATCAAGAAGAAAAAATATTGAATGTGCACATTTTCGGATCCGTTAAGAAAGATGCCCCTGTCTTCATTATTTTTGTTGATAAATATAAAATACACTTAAAATATCTTGTGGCCTCATTGGAACAAATTGTGGGAATAGCAGATGCGTTGATAATTTTTTCGCATTCGTATTTTGATCAGAATGTTAATGGTTTGATAAAAACTATAGATTTTGCTCCAATTGTGCAAATTTATTACCCCTATTCCCTACAGCTGTATCCACAAGAATTTCCAGGTTTTCAATCAGGAGATTGTACACGTTATACGGGAATAGAGAAAGCGAGATTATTGAATTGTACTGGAGCGAATTCACCAGATATACATGGTAATTACAGGGATCCAGTGCTATCTCAAAAGAAACATTTCTGGTGGTGGACATTAAATACAGTATTTGAAAAACTATCTCATACTAGAAACCATAATGGAGTTTTTATTCTCGTTGATGATGATGTATTTTTATTAAAGGATTCAATTCATATAACATTACAAATGAAACAGACAAGTAAATTTATATCGAATTGTGATATTATTTCTTTAACGAGTTCCGGAGAACCTTATTTTTCTGAAAGGAAGGCTTACGGCGCTGATATAAGAACTTGGGATCCTAAGCAACACACCAGTGTGATTGCATTTGATTTACAAGTTTGGAACAGTATTGCGGCTCACTACTATTTGTTCTGTGCTATTGATGACTATTCTTGGTCACGTTCTTTATTTCATGTTTCGCTGAACAGGAAAGATGGTAATCGATTTAAAGTGATATCCAGTACAATACCTAGAGCGTTTAAAATTAACAAAGTTACAAGCTTTTCCAAACAAATTGTGGAGTATAATATTGTGAACACTATATATGATATCTTAGAGATGCAGAAGCGAAATAAAGAAAAGTTGTTTCCAGCTCAACTAGAAGTATATCTTAATATCGAACTAGATTATGATGAGTTTGTGATGTTTGATTATGCTGATAACAACGGAGGTTGGGCTGATATAAGAGATAAACAAATGTGTACAAATATTACAGAGAACAAAGTGAGAAAGCTTTTACTTGATATGAATGGTGAATTTAATCATTTAATAGAGGATGACGCTATGGGGGAACTTGATGAGAAACGTAATATCTAGCAGAATGACATTGTTAGCAATGTAATCAAATTAGTTGATGAACCCTCGAATCTTACTAAGGAGTTTATAAGGCAGATTGATTGGGTTAACACTGTGAAAGTATGGAATTGAAGACTATGAATGTAGGGCGCTATTTGATTTCGTTGACTGGCAAAAAAACATTATTAAAGATTGCTAAGGTGCTTTGTTCTGAGTTTTAACTAATTTTTTTTTATTTTTATTATTATCTCCTTTATCAGCTGTTACCATTGACTCTATATCGACGTACAACCTATCGGCCTGCCGGCCTCGACCTACCGGTTTGAAAATACCGAACGTTGCATGGAAATATACCTACATACGAATGGTTAATACAAATAATTTTTTTTTGATTGCTTGTATGTAAATATTGTGTATAATGTAATGTTCAATTTTTACAGACCCCAAAAATCTTTCAGTTACCTACCTACAACTTTTATTAGTAAATTGAAGCAATTTATTTATTCTCATATGTCAGAAAGTAGATAATAGATATGATGGTAGATTCACTGCATTGATATTTTGCTTTAACCCATTAAAGAATACCCTAATAATGTTTCCATCAGACATATACCTACATCCTTTGTTAAAACACAATTATACTCGTAGATAGGTAGGTACGTGTAAAAAATATGTATGTTGATATTTCGTTAAGGCTATCCAACCCAGAACTTAAAAAGCAACTCTACACTGATTGATTATGTTTGCAATAGACATTTTCATCAAAGAGCTTGTCTTTATGTCTTCTTTGATTAACACAGTTACAGAACATTAAGCGAACATTGATAATATGGCGTGGCTATTGAAGAATTAATAATAGCAAAAATGAAACGCGCCCCTGTCATGAGCACTGTAGCAATAAGTTTTTGTTACTTATCTCCATCGTCAGTCAGACTCAGACACAGACGAGTTCATTCGCAGATAATGTTACAATTAACTTGGAGACAAAGAAGAGCATGTCAGCGTAAGGATGGCGCGTGGTGGCTTGGCGGGCCGTCGGCTTCGTGAGGAGCGGGAGGGGTCAGAAGCACTGAATGTGCGCGCGCATCCTCGACCCGGCCGCGAGCAACAGTGTGCTCGCGTGAGCCGTTGCTCGCGACTCGGTCAGACCACGCCGCGGTATCATGACCCATGGTAAGCATAAACTATTACCATAACCCTCGCGACATTTCCTCCTACTTATCACAACCCCTACATACTGTAATACGCCAATAACTTTGATTCTATTCAAACTTTTCAGTGATGATTCCACTCATGTTTTCATTATTTATTTACGCTATTACAGTACTGAACGAACTGATTTACAATAAATGAATTAAAATGTTTTTAGTAAAAAAAATTCTGTTTAATTCTGGTGGTATTAGGGGAATATTATCGTGGTCGTAATTCATCAGTTGGTCTGCCGAGGGCACGGTCTGCGCCCATTAGCAACAATAGAATTCAAAGCATAAAAGGCTTATTGTAGTAATGTAGATAATATTATTTGGTTTTATTCAAGTCGTGTTAAATATTGGTGTTGTTAATTAAGTAACCGAGCTATGTGGAAATTAGAGAAGTGTTTCAAGAAGTAAGTTTCCTGATAACCGAGGGGGTCGGTGAGTACTTAGTTGTAATTAACTAAACTTAAGTTAAAAGTACATTTTTAAACTTAACATTGATCTACTGAAAATTGTTATTTACACTTATGTTATTTGTGGATATTTGAATATAAATTAAGTATACGTATCTTATATTTTAAGAAGTTTGAATGCTTTGTTATTGATGCGTAGGTAATGTTTGTGTTCTGGAAAACGTTTGCAGTTTTTGTCATATCATCATTTTATCATAGCCCCCTGTTAGAAGGTACTCTCTTAATTTTTCACTATCCTATCAATTTCACTTTTTAATTTTTGAATAATTAGTATGGAAACTTTTGGGAATTGTAAATTCTGTAGTAGGTAGGGTTGCTCTTGTTATTAAGCATTTTGTTTTACTGCAATAGTGACGAATGAAATCCAAGTAATTTAAATTACCTACCTAATTGTGACGTCTGAAGTAAAGAAAAGCTCGAAATGTGGGCACACGAAGTTTACCTACGCATCTTTCATTGGGTAGGTACCCATGTGTCTTTGGATTCCAATATTGTTATATAATGATTAGTATAATTGGTTTCGACTTTTTAAATACTTAGTTAACTTAAAGATTTGTCTTTTAAAATTTAAAAACACAACCAAGGTGTAAGTTCACAAAACTATAAGTTAAACTTGGCACACTTAAGTGTTAAACAATATGGTAGTACGAGTAGAACATTTTAACGTGTTTTCTTTGTATTCAGATTTGTGTACTTACAAGGAGCTTTTCTAAATTCTTTGAAAAGAAAACGCAAGCGGTTCGTATACGATCGACATTCTACAGCACGGCAATGAAACCATATAGTGTTTTTTAAACAATTTTCATCGAATCTCAATTTAAATGGCTCGCTAAATGATATGATACCTGGTGTTGCACAAGTTCATATGTCGCGGTAAGCGATTCCCATCAGGAAAGTAATGCGCTTGTCGACAATACGGCAATGAAACCATGATATATTGTTTTTCAAACAATTTTCATCGAATCTCAATTTAAAAGGCTCGCTAAATGATATACCTTGTGTTGCACATGTCCATATGTCGTGGTAAGCGCTTCCCATCAAGAAGGCGGTGCGCTTGTCAACAATACGGTAATGAAACCATTAATTGTTTTTCAAACAATTTTCATCGAATCTCAATTGAAAAGGCTCCTAATTAAAATTTTAGTCTAGAAGAGTTCTATTCACTTGAGACTTGAAGTCCGACTGGTTATAGGTACGTATCAGCGTTCTGAAAATACTCATTCCATTGCCTAGCAGTTTAGGTTTTGAACGAGTCTATGGCATTCGTATCGACAATGGTTACTTGTTGGGTATGCCAGAGGCTACCTCAACCTCGGTAGCCGATGGCCCAAGATGACCTTGTGGTTATGGTCGGTTCGAGTCCGCCATAAGCACCCTCGCTGACTCCGGCGGGAGATACCCGTGGGGATTGCCGCAAGGGGAAAAACAAAACAATACTTGATATCACTTAATTCCTTCATGGTTGACTTGTATAATACTAATTATACCTACAGCCGCGACTGATCGATTGTGACCTTCATAACATATGGACATTTCTATCGCCAGGTGTGGTTATATTTTTGAAAAGAACTTGAAATATTAAAGATCATTTAAATAGAAAAATATCTACTGTTTGCACATTTCTATTTTTTTTGGATATAATAAATTACATGAATGTTACATTTCTGACTGGGAATAACACGCTATGTTTTCTTATTTAGAAATGTCTAAAAGAAAAGGAAGCCGAAGGTTTACTTACTTAGTGCCAAGTGGTGCTTGAATATTCAACATTTAACATTTTTACTTCCAGAAAATAGCAGTCATCTATTTGGTTGAATAATTTTGCATTCATACAATGTTATGAATAGAACGAATATGGTTTTTCATAAATTATATCAAAACAAGACCTTTATCTATCAAGGAAGTTCATTCTGTACATTTGGTTTGTAACATTTGGCCTAGGCATAATCTATACCGATACCACGTTCTTTACTTATTGAGGTCTAGTTTGCAGCTACCTATCTAGTAGAATGAAGATATCAATGAGCCTATCGCAGTCCAATGCTTGACATAGGCTTCTCCCAATGTTGGGAAGCTTCAGTAGGTACTGTTTCCACGCTGGCAAGACAGTTTGGTACAGAGTTTTATTTCGAGTTGTCATTCTCTCGTTGTGATATCGTGTGTGTATGTATTTTTCTGTTGATACCTAATGGGATGGTATGGTAATATTCTTTTTCCGCCACCACACAGATAAATAGACTAGAATAAAGATATACCTACAGATAAAAAGTTTACAAATACCTGCATGCAGGATGTCGAAAGCAATTTTTATATTCACGGATAATAACATATCACTGCAAATATAGGTACATATAAGTGCGCTATACAAGAGGGGTTTATCACCACTCACCACAATTTAAGCCGAAGTTATGCGTCCCGTGCCTTTTCAGTCTGTAATTTTCACGTGTCTACATTAAAACTGATGCCGTACAGTGATATAAGAGTCCATTAATCTGCAGCCAAATTTCTGATAAAAGCGTGGAATAGCCTAAAGGTTCATGGAAAGCTTGGTTTAATTAAGACAGATTCATTTACTTGCCTCCGTCACTGATAAAACTTGATTCTAAATGTTTGTACAGAAAATTATGAAAAGCAATTAGTATGCTGACAGTTCAATCAAATTTAGATGAGAAAAAGTGATTGCTTTGGTTTGTTTGCGGGATTTGAAACAGCGATCTTTCCCTTACAGAGTGAACGCTCAGACCACGAAGCCACGAACTCTCGTCTGAATCATTTTTCGAATTCGCATCGAAATTTTTCTATACAACCACCTTTAGATCGATGAACATTATAATTCGTTATAAAGTTCACCTACATAATTAAAAATTACTGCGCATTTTCAAAAATCTCTGCTGAATGCCGTGACTCCAACAGATGTTTAGATTCTAAACTTTAATAAGTTGGTAGGTTCTTACTAAAGTTTAATTTGTATTTGAGTAAAGTTCACGCGAATATTATCTACCTACCTTTGTAATAAAATAAAGTATCTTCACTACATAGTATAAAACAAAGTCGCGTTTTCTGTCCCTATGTCCCTTTGTATGCTTAAATCTTTAAAACTACGCAACGGATTTTGATGCGGTTTTTTTAATAGATAGAGTGATTGAAGAGGAAGGTTTATATGCTACAAGCAACTGGTGCAGAGCAGAAGTGAAAAATGTTGCAAAAACGGGGTGACGCAGAGGAAGGGGCGCGGGTCAGCTAGTTAAGAATAAATCTCGTATGAAGACTTGTATCTACCCTTATAGTTGCGGCACGCTATGATGGCCGAGACAAGATTGGTTTTCTCGTTTTCTCTTTTATGGTTTATGAAGTTTAATTTCTTCTTTACCAGTCTCGCCATATTTTTCTCTAATTAAACCAAAAAAGAGAAAATGATCAAAACCCAGTCGTGCAAAACATTATCATAGCGTGCCGCAACTTTAGTTTTAGGCAAGTTACACTATTGCTTCTGTTGATACATAATTAATTTTAAAGCTCGAAGTAAGTATCTTACATAATAAGTCCATGTAACCTAAAACATCTGCCAAAAATTATACGCAAAAGAAATACAAAACAATTGTGTGCCGAAGTAAAAAATTTCGCTCGCCAAAATATTTCAATTTGTTTTTGTGTAATCATGGAATTCGCAATGCAGTACTCACGTAATCTCCGCACAGCCAGCGATAACCGGCGGTAAACCGGGCGTCGGAGGACGTAGGATAACCTCCATTAAGCTTGGGGGTGATGGATGAAGCCGCCAGTCACCCTAGCAGAAACAGGCCATATTACTGGAAAGAGTAGAAAGTTATTCCTAAGAGATGTCCCAAGAGGGCCTAGCCAAAATGCATTCGTTCCGAAGCTACATTCGTCATCGCTCTGAAAATGTAGGTATGGGAGTGACATTTGTTGTCGAATGTCATGTGATCCGATTCCGACAACAAATGTCACTCCCATACATTTTCAGAGTGATTAGATTCGGAACGAATGCATTTTTAGCCAAAATGCATTCGTTCCGAATCTAATCACCCCTAGGTCTGCCGCGGTGCGAGAGATAGGTATGTACCAATCCTGCAATTAAATCTCACCTCCTGCAATCAAAGACCCATAGACGGCGTGCGTTCCAGTCGGTTTGATTCTGATATAATCTACATCACTACTAATCAGCTCCACCGACTTTTGAGTCGTTTTTTTATCGTGCGCAGAATCCCCACTGATTGATACGAGATTCTGCGCGCACGATAAAGAAAATAAAGTACCTACCTAGGGAAACTTTTCGGTTTAACACTCTTTAAATATTTCAAGTGTACCAAATGGTTTGCTTGTAGTAGTAACTTCAGTGTCTGCAGTAAAAGAATCCCACTGAGATATTATTGTGAATTATAAAACAAAATATACGATTCATTATTCCCTGCGAAAATTTTAAAATTCATTACCAAGGTTGATTCTCAAATGTAAAAGATTTTCGACAGCATTTTAATATTTTTAATCCTAGTTCCTAGTTTAAAAGAATAGTTTGTGTTATTGGTTTCAAGTTAGTATTTATAAATAGACTTACATAGAAAAAATGCAGTTCAGACAGTCAGACGCTATGACGTATCTGTCCAATGTTGATAACTAAGTACCTACGTAGATATTTCTACATTATTTATTAGTAGCCAAAATTAGTCGTACACGAAGGAAACATGATATAAAAAATGTGAAAATAGAAGTTTCATTTGATTCATAGCTACATTTGATCATTTGATATAGATACCGTCTGATATTCGCCATTGGTTTCCTTACGACTTGCACAGCATAGCAAAGAATCGAGTCAATTTTTATTTTTGTAGTTTATTTAGCTACAACATTTTCGGTTAGTACCTAATTTATTTTCGGCATACTCATTTTCAAAGTGCCCGATTGGCGGTAATAGGCTCGCCCCCCTATTACGTGGTACTGAAAATCATAGTTGGCGAAATGTGAATGTTTAATACACCTCTGCCTACGTCTTTGGGGATTACGGGCGTGAGCATATTAGGTATATATGTGCGTGAGCATTTAGAATTTGGCAAGCCTTGGTATAAGTGCTTGTTCATTGCTAGTTGGCATATCATGATAACGCAATATTTACAAATTGAATGCGAAAGTGATATTTTTTTCCGAATGTTGAACGAGCTTTAGGGTAAAGAAATCTCTTTCAAGTGGCTGTGTTGAGATGTGACCGCGTCGCTCGTCCCAATTCGGCCATCTTTACTTGAGTTGTTATCTGTGTTGTGTAACAACGTATTGTTGGTTTGTTTTATAAAGACCGTTGAGTAATTTTTTTATAATATCTAGCTACTTAGTTATTTAGCTATTGCTACCGTGGTAGCAATAGCTAAATAGTGGTATGGGTAATGGACTGCTGAAACGAGGTCTCGGGTTCGATCCCAGGTTTTACCATGGCACACACCAATGACTTTTCGATGGTTTTCGTGTGTATATTTATCGCAGATTTATAAGTACCCACCCGCTTAATGGCAATAGGTTCGCCCCCTATTACATTGGGAGCTAAACATAAACTGGCGAAATGTGTGCTAGCACCTCCTACCCCTTCGGGGATACAGGCGTGAGTTTATGTATGTATGTATTTAGCCATTATATTTTTTATTTTTATATGTAGGTATCTACTATATAAGCTTTGTGTTCTTTTATCGGTGTTGCGTATCTACAAAAATATATCTGTTAAAACTGGTATATACACCTAAAAAAATGTATTAGATCTTATGGCGCAAGCTGTGCTTGCTTTTGTGTCTAGATAGCGCTGTGTTGATTGTTAATTTATTTATTTAATTACCTACCATGTTGACTGGCAGTAAAATATCTCGCAATTTTCAGGACTTTTAGGAATCCATGTGAACAGAAGTGAACACCAAAATATTCAGGCATGTTTCGAGTCATAAATACACATAAAACTTGTTGGAGAACAGGTATTCTCGCAGTTCCCCAACAGACATTATCAAGTAGCGCCTACGCGAGCAACGGCACATAAAGTCTTGTATTGAAAGGAAGAAAAAACTTGATTTAGTAGCAATAGCCGTGTAAATAATAAACCAATAGCTTAACGACATGAGTGAACCGATTTGAATATTATGAAGTATTGAGTATTATATAAACAGGGTTTAGGGGCGTTTATAATATCCTGAGAAAGATTTGCAGCTACAATGCTTTAAATAAAAAAGCTTTTGGACTAATAGGGCTATAAATGGAAATTATAGTACACTATAAATAAGGGGTTGAGATCTAGCAGCTGATGATACTTGAAAAAATGATTTGTTTTTAGCCAATTTCGAAAACTAGCAAATTATTTATAATTTTAATCGACATAATGCTCATAGCCTTTTGGATTTTAGGATCAGAGGCCTTACTACCACCGAACAAAAGTAATAATAGTTCAATTTAACTATAATTTCATAGTGTGATTCGGCATCGGACCGCTGTCATCCACGATATTTCTGTTTCTTGCAAGACAAGGGTAAATTATAAAAATAAATGTATCCACAGTACTACAGTAAGGGACTACTGTTTGATCCATATTAACGAAATTTATTTGTACTACTTGTTTTATAATGGTTAGTGTTGTTATTTTCATCGTTATTTTATCATTGTTATTTTTTCTTTAGTTATCTAAAGTACCAAGTTCACGTGGATTTAATTTCCATTAAAATATTATGTTCAATAAGTACATTGTGTGAAAACGGTGTTCATCCAACTTTACCATTTTATACTTATTAATACTATTTTTTTAAACACAAAACATAACATAAACTCACACCTAAATCCCCGAAGGGATAGGCAGAGGTGCTAGCACCCACATTTCGCCATTTTATGGTTTAGGTCCCAATGTAATACGTGGCGAGCCTATTGTTACCTATAGAGCCTATATACTATTTATACTAATTTAAGTTGTACCCGATATATACAATGTGTCGGGTGGCGATAAAACTTTAAGAAGTCATTGCCTCAAATTATTCCTAAAACGTTTACGCATGCATTGCATTAGCTAGTTTCATTAAACATAAACACATTGATGTAGTATCTCAGCAGCGAAATAGTCACTTAAAAAGTAGTTTTATTCCAACATTGTTGTGAACATGGTGTTTAATGATGCATATTAAGTCTAAAAGGACGTAGGTAACAGTTAGTTAAAAAAAATATACGGTTTATCTCTGGTTTGTGTTTTTCTTAGGCGATGATAGTGTATTTACAGCGCGGTGGGCAAATACTGCAGTGTTTTAATTAACATACCTGGAGTCGTATCTTTTAAAAGTAATATTATTTTAATCTTAGTTTACTTCCATAGTGAAATTCGGACCGTTAGCGTCCGTTAGAATACACATACATATTAATGGTTAAAATGGGTATGTATGTATGTATCTTTATTAAATAAAATTACATAAACCCTAATGTAAAACATGGCCCCACAAAACCGTTTCCACGGTTTGACCGTGGGAACAGAACAATAAATTTGCTATAAATTTAGGTCAAACAGTATCTTACCGTTAGTGGATACATTTATTTCTTTAAGTTGTTTGAATTAACGCTTATCTTACAAGAAACAATACACAAATATTGGTAGACGAAAACACACACTATGAAAGTAGGTATATTATAATAAAATATTATATTACCTATGCCTACTTTCCGGAATGGGAGATGGAGCTAGATCATGATACCTACTGATTTTATGGACTAATTACGGCAACCAGGACGAAAAGTCAAGCTAATCAAAAGGTAAATTATTGTATTTTTACCATATGATCTCGGTAATACCCGGGTTTTGCTAACCATATAAATCAATTAGTTAGGTACACAAGACAACAACGATAGCCTGTCTAGTGATATAAGTATTATACAGATCTTTATATTGATTTTGGCAAGCAGAAAAGGTCACCAGTGTTCGACATGTATGTGTGTGTAACAATAACTCGTTTCCTCACTCACACACACCTACACACTTGCAAATTACAATTGATTCAAAACCATTCGTATTTATTTATCTTCAATCATCAGTTTACATTTTCTTCAATAATAAGAATAACTCATAAAATTCTTATTACTACTATATGAACGTGGTTTTTGACATCATGTTAGTAAGCCTTTGTGACCACGGGGCTTACTGATATGCTTTTGAAAAGTTTAAATATCGTAAGGTTTTGAGTTCGATTCCCAGTCGAATTTTACTTTTTGAACTTTTAATATTTGTATATCTTTATGTTAATTATTTACCTATTAAGGGAATGTTTAGGTAACATCACAAAAGTATCTTGATATTTTATTTATAATTTTATAGCAACTTAAATCAGTAGTATTTTTATTATTACTGAGCGAGTATTGTTGCACACACATGATTGCATGAATGTTTCTCGTATGTATTGGAATTTATGCTACCCTCATTCTCATGATTAAAATAACATGATAATTTTAATTTTATCTGTCAACAATTGGATTCGTTGTGCTTTCCACACGGTTAATAACAACTTTTTTATTTATAAAAATGAATCAACAACTTACAACTATTATGAGAGCGCATATTATTACTTTGCATGAGTAAAATATTTCAATACATGAAATATCTCGAAAATTGAACATATCGGTAAGTAGTATTTTCTGCAATTTATTATTATGAAAGTTATTTGATTTTATAATCCTGGATAATCTATTATTTCTTCCAATACTAATAATGAACAAAAATATATAAGTAGATAAATTTTACAGAATTTTAACAAGGAATTTTATTACTTTATTTTCATTACAGATGGAAGCTGTGCAGCAGTGGTTGCGCCGATATGGCGATTCAGGCACCATAGACCGTCTTCAGCCTGGCCCCAAAGCCTTTGCCTACACCGATGCGTGTTCTTTGCATAAAGAGGTGGTGGAAAAACATATAGGTAGAAAACCCCTTTATGTCCACCCGTGTTATGACCACCAAACACCATGTTACATTGCAAACAGTAAGGAACCATCTTCGGGCGGCTGGGATCAAATGTCGCAGACCGGCAAGAAAAATTTTGATGTCGGGTCTTCATCGTCGAAGTAGGTTAAGTTTTGTCAGAGACTATTTAAATTTTGACTGGTGCAACAATATAGTAATATTTAGTGACGAAAAATGTTTTAAATCAGACAAGGATGGACGCAAAATTTTATGGAGAAAAGCAGGTGAGCGATATTGCCAAAAAATATTCTACCGTGCAGGTCTAGTGGTCATATTACTTTAGGGTACTGGGGTTGGATGTCCTCGATGGGTCCTGGTGGGTTGGTTGAAGTAGGTGCTCTTATTATTATGATCTCTGTTGTAAGTGTGTGTGTGTCACATTGTAAGTCTGTATTTTAGTAGTTTCAATTATACTTAGGTATGTATACTCCGGTATAGAATAATTAAAACTTGGAATAATTAAAACCTATATGCTTATACCTATATACCTATTATATACTATATACTTATACCTATATACCTATTATATACTATATACTTATACCTATATACCTATTATATAATATATACTTATACCTATATACTTACTATCTAATATATAGGCAAATTTAAGCAAATAAATGACTATTATCACTATTTATAATAAAAGTTGGAATATGTTGCGCCATTTCTTCGCACTAGTGCCTAGGAACTAAAAGATGTAGGTAATTATGTGGCATCATTTTGAGAAATAAAGAAATTGAACTGTAAATAAGTGAGTGATGTTATTGTTAACGAAATGAGAAGTTATTATATTTGCATATAGTATAATTTCTAAACGTTAACATGGTGATTCACTACACTTTAGTTACTGAAAGTTAATTAGTTTACCTGCGTCCGTACTTGTCTGATTTAAACATCCAGAAGGATAATATTGTATAACCTATTCATTATATAAAGAATGTTTAATGTATAAACCTAAACGTATTGCACTCGGCTACGCCCGCTTGGATTCCAATTAGCCCGCACAATAGTATATGACTATTCTTAGGTCTACTAAATAAATCTGTTTAACTGTTTAGAATTAGTTTAGTTACAAACATTGTGACTCGAGATTTTTTAGATACTTTTAAATATATATATATATATATATATATATATATAGTTCTACGACACAACACAACTAAATTATTTATTTACTGAACAATTATATCATTGAAACAATGATGTTGTTTTATTTTCCATATTACCTATTATTATTTTTGAGATTACGGAACACTTAGTATAAAAGTCGACTGTATGGTTCTTTAATATCACAAACAAAATAAAGAACTAAAATAAAACTATTAATTAATCAAACCGCCTATATCAATATAGCTGCGGTTCGAACTCGCAACCTTCGCATTGCCATTACGCCTATAATACCACTCAACTACGTGAGCCTGTGCTGTATTGGTGAAATTTACCTTCTCATTCGATGGCAGGCAAATCACTCACTAACACATATTCAATCGTTCACAATTCACTGGCACACATAAACACAAAAACGCACACATATGTGACTTCAAAGAAATGAGTTATTGTTATTGATATTGACTGTTCTCACACATATGTAAAACATACGGGTGCTTCTTCCACTTGACTCAAATCATAAATAGATTGTATTTGATGGTTAGGCTATCATTTTTGCTTTGTGTACCTGTTTATTTTCAAAGTCGATCTAAAATAATAAATATAATCCTTGTAATTTATTAACTAGGTACTTTTGAATTTAAATTATCGAATAGGTACTATATAAATAACTAGCTGACCCGCGCGACTTCGTCTGCGTCACCCCGTTTTTGCAACATTTTTCATTCCTGCTCCGCACCTGTTAGTCGTAGCATGATGTTATATGCATATAAACCTTCCTCTTTAACCATTCTATCTATTGAAACAAACCACATCAAAATCCGTTGCGTAGTTCTAAAGATTTAAGCATATAAAGGAACAAGAAAAATAGGGACAGAAAACGCGACTTTATTTCATACTATGCATGTAGTGATATGCAGCTAAAGAAAATGATAGGTAGGGGAAAGTAGGGGGATTGGTAACAGATACGAAGACGCCACCATGTTGCGTATTCCAATTATGGCCGTTGTATGAATGCTCCCGGTGTATGAATCCCTCCCATTTTCCTCCAAAAAAAAATGAGAAGCCTTCCTTATTGTATTTGGCATAAAAAAACTAAAGTGTAGATTATTCATGACTTATCTAAAATAAGTACGAAAACTAACTTACAAGAAAGAAGAAGCCGATGGCATGATAACGATGCGATATAATAACGAAGTTAAGACCAAGTAAAAGTTCAAGTAGAATAAATTATACGATTCCCCTAATATTCTTAGATTATTCAGGATGATACTATCATTCAGTAGAAATCTATAAGATTTCCTTTTCGAGTTACCCTTCGTTCATGAAGACTCTTATAAAGGAATTGCCTCAAAGATAAGATACGTATCTGTGAATCGTTATCACTCTCAAATATCTCTATCGGTAGATACTTATAGCATATCCTTAGGGGAAATCTTTCGATTAGGCCGGTAGGCGGACAACGACTTCACCGGGTTCTTTCTTTAGTATCAAGTTCAGGACAAGTATCTCCGTCTTCTTCAATTTCAATCTCTATCACTGCACGCTCTTTAATTTATGTCATGCTGAGTACACATGTCTGGAACTCAGTTTGGAACCGAACCTTAAAATGAAATCTTGTAAAATTTTAATTGTTTTCTGTTTTGTGTGCCAAATAAATAAATAAATCTCGAACATATTATGCGTTCTCGCCCAAGTCTCACCTGGGTCTCCTGAGCATCTTCGATTAGAGTAGACAGACACAGCAAGAATTTTAGACTGGAATGCCGTCACGTTGAGTCCAGGGGCGGTGTTATTGGCTCTAAGTTAGTTTTAACAGACTCGTAGTTTTACCCAACTGACCTCGGACACGTGGCCCTAGCCTTAGAAGACTTCGCCAAGAAACTCAGTGTGCTTGTCTTTGTTTTGGTATATTTACAAATATTTACTTAGTCTAGATACAATAATTTACTTGAGTAGCAAATTGAGTGAACAGCTAATTTACAAGCTTGTTTGTCATTCAAATAATTTTAACATAATATCCTATTGATTACATTTTGAAATTTATTGTTAGGTAAGTTCCTAATTAGATTAGTTAGCCTGTTAAAAAAGCGTATACGGTAACCCTGGAGATTTTTTGTGTCTAGTATTTATGTTATGCCTGTCACAAACTCCAACTGTAACACGAAGGATTGATTGCAGCTTGTAGCAGACAGAATTCAGCCTACCTAATGGTAGCTAATTGGTTATTGTATTATAAGCACCCTAAGAAGAAAATTAAATAGATCTTTATTTTAATAAAATGTTCGCAAAGTATGTTTATAAAATGATTATGTAAACGAAATCCTCAATATTTGATTGCGTGGCGTCCGATTTTTCGCCATGATGGATCGTTTATGAATTGACTTTCCACTCCATTATTATTTTACAGGATACGGGTCTGTTTACTTTGAGAAGATTAAGTGGATATTCGAGTGATCGAAACCAGTGAGCAAATGAAACAGTTACTCTGATAAAAAAAATATTTTCCACAAAAATTCTATGAACATTTTCCCTTCAAATTCGTATCACTTTTTCTCTAGAATATGATAGGCCATTAACCCTGTTAAAGTATGGGTCTTTCTGTCTACAAACACTTTTCCGTTTGCTTTACACTATAATGAAGTGTTTTAGAGTAGAGGATACCTGAATTTATACTGTTAGTTTTTATAGTTATTAATCGATGCAGAAACTCAAGATATTAAGTAAATTAAAATAATTTATTTCTTATATAACATTAAAGGGAACATAGAAAACGTCAAAATTAAAATACTGAAGATTAGTTTAGCAAATGGACGACCGGTTCGAAACAAGGTCTCGGTCTGAGAAGGCTCCGGCAAGAAACTCAGCGGGCTTTTTTCATTCATTGAACTGAATAATATTCTAACCTGGCACACTCTGTTACAGGTCCTTCTAAAGAATAAAGAATATCGTAGTAGGTCATAAACATCTTAGTAGTACATAACTTCACAACAAAATCAAGTTTCATGTTATTTCTTATGTACCTGTTGTTACAGAACGAATCATCTCGTGGGACCCCGGTTGTAAGTGCGGACCTTATATTTCACTTCGTCATGTAGTTTCCTTAGGGACGGCATCTAACTGTATAGCGTGACATACGGTAACAGGCAGTGTTAAGGCTGATTTGATAGTGGTGGTTCACTTTTTTAAATAATCTTCTTTTTATCCAACTGCGGCAAAGCCTAAGCATTTTGACAGGCTATGTACATCTGTTCCCTCATAACTCCCCAACTACTTATTAGAAATAGACTATAAGGTATCGTTAGAAGTGTCTTGATCGACTGCTGACGTGTCACGGAATTAAGGAGTCGGTCTTACGATCGAGAGGTCCCGGGCTCGAATCCTTGCCATTACACTGCCGAAGTGAAGCTACAAACACAAACCATTTAGCTTAGCTGGAGGGGTCAGAGGGAATATTGGTAATTTCGGTTGCTAATACTCTTTAAAAAACCTCTGTGCCAAATTTGAGCCAGATCTGTTCAGCTATTAGACTGATTAAGTAACAAAATACATTCACAAACTTTCTTACTTTTAATATTAATATCAAGAATTATGAACCAATTAACCAAGAGATTTTAGCATACCTGGGCTTCTAGACAAACTGATATTCTATTGATGGATTCGCTAGAAGCTCACCGCTTTCAATTTGCAATCGATGAATTACTTGATACCTACTGCCATGATTTCGATTATAAGAATATGCGAAGCAAAATATTTCGAGTCACAAAGATTCAAATTAAATATGACTATATTACAGATAGATTACAATCTCATACATCCATACATTAAACGATTCTACTGGCTTTTTTTGCGAATAGAAGGTCACCTTATCTAGAGCCCCTTCATTCCTCAAGATTCGTAAACTCTCACCTAATCGAACCATTCTGAGTGTGTGAAAACACATGAATACTTCATTTGAATTCATCTAACCTGTACATACATACCTATATAACTAAACAACCACAATCATTGTAATAAAGTAACTGAAAACAAACAAAGACAAGATATATTTGCATTCTAAGTGTATGGCCACACTTACCACTCATACGTAAGATGTAAAAAAAATAAAGCAGGTCAATGTAGTGTTTAGTCCTCTCTATGGCTTAAGAATATATTCTGCATATGAGTATAATTTAGGAATATATAATTAAGTCGATATTTTAGATACTAAGTCAATTGCACTAATCTCGCCTTAAAGAGAGAGGTCATAATTATATCATTCGTTGCCTCAGGGACCTCAGTGTAGGTACACAACGATGAATAAGTAGGTAAATAGTTTAGATCAACACCCCACATTTAACACGACAGTGTTGAAATTAAGAAATTGTTTGGATAAATACTGAAACATTAATATTTAAATTTATTATTAACATCATTAGATACCATCATTAAAAAGCTATTTCATTTATCAGGGTACCTTCAATTATATAAACATCAAACAATATTAATAACACCGACGAAGGATTAAACATTTTTTTTATGTTTTACACAAGGATGGCCATGTACTCACATTAGAATAAATTATTTAAAACATCTCGTGTAACACATTTTGGTATAAATTCCGCAGCAGCCAGCGGTTCCCTCAGGAGTGAAACCTTCCTTGTATAATTTTATATTCAAAATGATTTACTATTTATCTTTACGTATGATTTTTACTGCAGACTTATCCGAGGATTAATGTTACTAATTTTTATATTCTAATTTAGTTGATTGCCTAAACTACGTAGTCCCAGTTGCATACAATGTTTGTATCTTGGAACCCGGGGGACCGGGATTATACTTTTTCTCTTGATTCCCGCAAAAGTCACCATAGGCTTTATGGTGACTTTTGCGGGCGCGATTGCCGTCTAATCTCCCTATTATGGAATACCTGCACCAGTGCCTGCTTCCTGGTAAGGTTAACTTGGACCCATACATTATGTTACTTATACTGTTGACTGATGGCACTTGGTGGAACTTATTGTTATACACGATTGATACCTATTGATAAAACATTTGAACTTCTTTACTGTATTTACTTTTGTAACTAACCGGTTTCGCCTTGCGGCATTCTCAAAGGTCATCACATTATGTATTTCAAAATAAGATGTTTTCGAGAGGTAGGTAGGTAATTTATTGTTGATTCTATATCTAACTACTATAATTAAGTAGTTATTTAAGGTATTTTATCAGTTCTCTGGATAACTATATATATGTGTATATATCTATTTGAATTCTGTTGCATTTCTCTTTCATAATATTAATTTATTTCTTATCTAATCATTAATTTAATTCTCTGTCATGAAGGGGTTTTTTTAACGGATTTTATTGAAGGTTGAACTGCACTGAAGGTTCAGTCATAGCCGTTGCAGCTTGCCTTGCCATATTTCTACAAATATTGCTATGGCAACATTAATGTAAATCCGTGTCATAAATTGCCGCTTATATTATACGTATTTTTAATTCAAGTCTGGGTAATGGATCACGTACTCGGCCATCTGTCTTATAAGCTTAATTAACTATAAACCTTAATGTTGTAAAAAATAGAATTAAAAATGTACGTCACCGTCAGAGGATATAGTGGACGATAGCAATAATTCATAGTGGGGTAGCCGGGCAACGCAATAGAGAACGTCAATGGTAATGGAAATAATCTGTTTACATTCTCGCATTTCCCATTTTATTCACCATGTTCACGGCAATGGGGTAAATGTAAATGCGGATATTATAAATCCAGAATAAATTAATACACCAGACATATGCTTAAAGCTAAAATTGCTGTACTTACTTAACATTTGTTTACTTCTTATTACCTATATAATGTTGGTAATTACTCTAATAATGATTTTATTTATGTACTTTGTGTGCAATTTCGCGCTGGTTCTCAATAAATGAATTTTCTTTCTTTTTTTATTTCTTTCTTTCTCTGTACTCAATATTTACTGCGATAACAACAACAAAGTCTTTAGAAGGTTCTTAAGATTGTAGTCATAAAAGTATCTGTAAGCAAAACGTCCTAATATATTATAACATAAGCGTTCCTGCTCAACTCAGAAAGAATCTTTCTTTCAGTTTTATAAGCGTATAGGCGTATAATAAAAGCTTCATGTACTATGAGACAATACACTCTCGTACGCCTGTTGCAGTTAAGAGACAGCTTCCTTCAGCTTGAGCATCGTATTATACGGCAATCTCTTACATTCACACCGTTATATAAAGATGCTTTTTTCGTTCTATATTCGTTTTTAGTATCCTTGCTTGTACATAAACTAAATATTGTGTCACGTTGTGAAAGGTTTATTGTATTAATATTAATCCAGTTATTAATGGTTCGGTTTATGATATTCGATTAAGGTATGACAGGATTGAGAGCTAAGTTTAGTTTAAAAGTCAGTTAGCAAAGGATTTTCGAAAGTCTTACGTAGGCATTTCAGAACGATACTCTTCTTCTTCTTCTTTTCTTAAAATGACTTCTGCAGCTGACTCGCTGTAATTTTGCCAGTCTCTATTAAATAAAAAAAAGGGTAAATGGGCGAGACGCCAATGTAAAGTTTCAAGTTTAAAAGAGGAAAAGTCTATTAGAACCACGTTAGCCACGCCAGTAAATTTGTTTCCGTGTGCCCGCTCCCCACGAGATCAGGACGTGTGGTTGTATTTTAGGGGGCAGAACGATACTCAGTTCTGAGGAAATATTGTATAGCAAGTCTATCACTGTCAATCTAAATGAAGCGTCTGGACCATAAAGGTATCCTTTGTACACTTTATACCTCACGTGAAACGTTTTTATAAACTTATCAACTTTGACAGAAATAAATATTGCAGTGACGTCAATGTCTCTTCACTAAAATTCACAAGTTATTGCCGCTGTCATTTAATCTCGGTAACGCGTCAATGAGTAATTGTACCTCTATGTACGTCAGTAATTTATCTCTATGGTCAGGACCGAGTCACTATTCTTAACAACTAACTGCATAGGACTACAAAAATGTTGCTATCACATTGAGTTCTTGTATAATAGTTAGTTAGCGGTACGTAATTAGAGATTACGTCTAATGTAGATGATGTCATTTTATTTCTATGCTTCGGTGTGTCTAGTGTATTTTATCCTTGTTTGGCTTCGTATCCAATACTTAACGGTTTTTTTTCAAATTCATTGACTGCTTCGTCAGCGTTGAGCTTCAGAGGCTAATAAGACGATAAAATATAATGATGAAAATTCTAGATCGAGGTAAACTCGTTACGGTTACCTACTTATAATGCATAAAATTCCACTGAGTAACATACTAATAATAATTTGAGGAATTTAATGGTTTTATTTGTGTGTTGAATGTTGAATTAACGCTTTTGATGTTTACGTGGGCGTCAAAATAAAATGTCTATTAGGATAGATCTGTAAACGAGTTCTGTGATTTTTGTAGGATGAATTAAATATGTAGTGGGATTCCTCATTCATTTTGAAAACTTCATGTTTATTGTTGCACTGACAAATGTGGTGTTATATTGTAAATATTTATTTTAAATCGTCTTAATGTAAAAAATGTTACAAAAAGTCAAACTCGCAATTTATTAGATATTATTTTATACTTAATCCAAAGTTTTATACTTAATTTTAGATTCGTGACTGAATTTATTGCTTTGATCTTGAAACCATATGTTAATCGGCATGATCAAACTATTTGAAAAAAAAAATACTGTCATGAGGTAGACTGCGTCGGTCGGTATCTCCCGTCTCAATTGAGTAGTCCGACTGGGGAAGTACCTCCGCCCTACAGAATACCTACCAGTGCTTATCTGCTACGTAAGTGATATAAAAAAGCTAAATAAATAGTTGATGAAATGAAACTAAACATTTTGAACTGATTATGAATTATAGTATACCTATTTCCAATAAAATGATACGAAATAATACTAAACAAAATCGTGGATGAATTCAAGCAAGATGTGCAAATTGGCTTCACAATGACAGTCTACGTACCACTCTGTCACAATCTAACTACCTAAATAAAATATCTGCAAAATATAAAACTCATGGATGAACAAAATTATGATAGTGACAATTATGTCTTGGTTTGAAACGTCTCGCGTCTGGCAGTTTCGACTAAGCATTCAATAAATTTGTGTAGGCGTAATTATTTATGACCAACCATTACTCACCATTTTTGGATGCTAAGCGAGCTTTGATGGATTATAAGCGCCACGTCGGCTACATTGCGATCCATAATATCCGCTATTACCAAGAATATATGAAAATCAATGGGTTATATTCGAATATTCACTAAAATTACTATGGTAGGTACATGATGGTATTTGCTATGACAATATAATAGTTATAGGTACACCAGTTAGCGGACGAAATTACTTTTGCTTGGAAATTGTTGTCCATAGTCAGGTACCGCAGATAGATTAATTAATAGTTAAATGTCTTATGCCCATAACTTATGCTAAATAAATATTCAATGGGAGTGCTACTGAATATAAGAAAGAATATAAAAAAATATCTTTTAATGATTTCGTTGTACAGCTACCTACAAAATATTTATAACCGTGTATTTATATTATCGATATGACGTGTAAGTATAACATTACCTCAAAATACCTTAAATTTATAGAAAATAGACTTTACAATATGTTACAGAATTATTTTAATATTAAAGAAATTATTAAAAAAGAATAGGTACCTACAGTAGCATTTAACAAATCTTAAGCGTGATTGTTTGACCCTCACGCTTAAGATTTCACGATTTTGGTTTATTTTGACTGCGGGTCACAACTAATTGTTCTCATATCGGTTCTACATGTTGGTGAATCGTTGACCAACACACGTTTCCGCCCTGCCACACATCAAGAATGACACAAACTCCTGCTCCACGCATTCGCCACTGTGTTCGCTAACGTGTGCAGCCATTGTGCAGCCGACATAAGATATAAAATTATATATTACAACAAGGAAAAGTGCAAGAAGTGAAGTGTTGGTCGTATAGCCGATGCGGTATATGTGTTCGGCCGGCATGCTTCCGCCGACTGTGGCCGACTTTCGAGCTAAGCGGAACATATCTCCGGGGATTCCGTGTGCATTGACACATGTATATCGTGTATAGTGCAGCACTACGTATCAATTTCGTTTGATAAATTATGATACAGCTTCATGTCGATGCAATACAAATCAGTACCAATATACTTATACAGAATTAGGTACCTGTCGTTTTGACTAGGTTACACTGACCGTAATCAGCTTCGTCAGCGTGTCTCACGAAAGTTTGAAAAAATATTCTAGGACAATCTACACAACGCCATCTAGACCCATGGTAAGCATAGGTTAACTAGCTTAGTTACGGGTTCTAGAATGCGGATAAACATACTTAGATACATTGTTTTTGTAAATATATACATATTATACATAGAAACACCCAGACCAATGCAGATATTTATAGTCACGCACACAAATATTTGCACTGAACGGGAATCGAACCCACGCCTCCTGCGTAACAGTCACGTGCACTACCGCCACGCTACGGAGGCCGTCAATGAAAGAGTATAATGCTATAATCAGTATCACATTGATTTACACTTGCAAAAAGATAAAAAAGAACTGAATACCAGAAATCAATTTTATATTATCTATCACATTGTTGAAATAGTTGTAAGCGTCCAGGGTAGTTAAACAGCTTGGCAATCAGTTTTACATAATCATGTACATGTACTAAACACCGATACAAAATACTAGTGATTTTAAATATATATATGCTTATATAGAAATGTAAATATTTCATGTTTTTATATTGAAGGGTTAATTAATATGAAAATTACCTACACTATATTTTGGTTTTGCAGTACAGTATAGTATGCAGAATAGGTCTATAAAGTTCATTCTAATGTTCTTTGCTGGTACGGAAATCAAAACTGATTCGGAACCCTCTCTTTAATATAAGTCAAGTCGATTGAATTTGCATTTGAATTAGTCAACTTTATAGTTCAAATTTGCTTATCACTCCTCTTATTTGTCAACTTGTCACAATCCTTCCACTGTCAACTCCTTTTCACTGTTTCTAACATCAACGAGAGTTCTCGAATTGTGTCAGTCTAAACGTACCGATCTTATAATTATTCGAGATGATTCGTGGCTTCAGTTTCGAATTAAAGTTAGCCATACTATCTATGTTACTTTATGTTATAGTTTCTTTTAATTATGTTGCGGTGGAATTGCTGTAAAAGTATAGAGTTACCTATTAACAGTGCTATTATTTATTCTGTGCTATTAGTAATAAATGAATGGAGCCCTTTTCATTACAATTATACCTTTTAAAATAATGGACATTGTACAAATAACGAGTTACATAATAATATGTATACATTTTGAAACGATTTAATTCGACTAATAGTTTTTTAGACTAATAATTTACCTGACTAAATGGTTCCATCTACAATACGTAAATGCCTAAAGCTTTTAAAGCTATGTTTTAATGATGACAAGTGCGCTAAAGCCCACCAGGGTCAAAGCAGTAGAACTACGCTTCTTGAACGCGTGATTTCCATTTCTCTCAAAGCAGAACGTATGTTTTGTGATTGATAAATCTTTTAAAAAATAGCTTGAAGTAGCTTCTAACAGATCTATAGAGAAGAAAGCATTATATATATCATTATATAATGCTTTCTTTTTACTGTAATTTTTTTTGGTGTACAATAAAGAGTTATTTATCTATATAGCTATCTTTAATGAAAAATCAATATTAGAAGTAATTTTTTTCCCGGAATATTTCTTATATGGTATTATAAGCAATAATTATATTCGTTAGGTACCTTATCTATCGAAAACTAACTAGCTTTGTTAATAAAAATGTCACGTTACGTTTTCTCAAATCTATAAAACCACAAGTTTTATAATCGTAATTTGACTGAATCGTGTCCCAATATCGATCTCCCATTACCGTTACACAATTAGGTACTTACGTATCTTTGTAAAATATGGGCATAATGGGTTAAATATTTCGTTGGTCATTATTGTAAGAGCACGACTTGCAGACATTAGCGTGTGATGATCCTGTTTTATCTAACACATTAACTTTGAAACAATAGACCCTTGGTTACATTTTGAAATGACTAGGCATATACCTACCATTAAAAAATAAATTAATTTAAGGATGTACGTTAACATACGAGTTACGACGTAGGTAGTTATCGAGTATAGATCTGCTTTATAACATAACTCATAATAAATAATAATAGACTCGCCACCTAATACATTGGGACCTAAACATAAACTGGCGAAATGTAGGTGCTAGCACCTCTCTGCCTATCCCTTCGGGAAAATAGGCGTGAGTTTATGAGAGTCTATGTTATGCTTTTTATTCTTAACTTTATATGGGAAAGTAGTGCAGAATATTAATATTTTAGTATAGGATTCCTGGTCCATTTGTACAATTGCAGCTAATTTTCATGAGTAGGTTTATTTGATCGATTGAGAGAAGATTATTTGTGTACTAGCTGTTGCCCACAGCTCCACCCGCGTGACACAATAATTAGACATCAAACACTCAATAGATGAAACCAAGGTTTAATACCTACCAAAGATTATACCTTTACAAAGCTAAAGTGTGTAAAAAAAAGAAATGCAATAAAAATCCATTGCTTATTAAAAGAATTACACTGTCGCGAATAAAAAAAAAGAATCCTCTACCGTTTCAGCTACTGTGAACTGGAATACACTGGCATTGGAATAATAATCAGATTTCCATATAACATTATAATAAATTAACATGTATTATGTGGATTGGATTATTTGTTTGTCGGCATTGTATTGTGGTACAAATGTTTGTGTTAGTACCGTTATGAAACTTCATAAATAGTGATGATGGTATTCTCTGCGTCAACTTGTTTACTTCCATTGGTACAACAACAGAGAAATATTTCATTCTTTAATGCCTCGAATAAAATCAATCGATACCTGCCTACCTATAATTCCGATAGTCTGCTATATGTACGCACAATCCAATTAGTCGTTCGGTCAGTACTCAGTTTTGTATGGTTATGTAGACCATCTTGTAATATTTTAATGACGTCAATATACGGCACATATTTACAGAATTGTTACGTGATTCAAGTTGTTGGGGTAAGATCCTTGCGGGGCGTAAAAAAGCATTAGATGAGGCCGTCAAGCTGAGCGCCACCATTGAAATACTGTACGTAAATTGACATGCCATAAATAAAAAATAAAAATAAAATTTTCGGTTAGAAAATTTGATAATATGAAATGTAATACACTTACCTGCTAGATGGCAGTTAACTAGTTCTTTTTTAGTTGCCACAGAAATATAGCTTAGCTTTCCACTTCAAGGAAGTAGATAGGAAATAGGGTAGAAAATTGCCAACATCTCCGTAACGCTGGCATTTGAATTGAAGTTTACACTGGAATCAGACAGTAACATTTATTCAACTGAAGTTTTTTTAAATATCGTTTGTTATTCATCTTATGACGTTGCGTGTCACATTTGTTTTATATCTATAATTTAATTCCTATTATCATAAACATAGCAATAACCCAATTGAAATGAGTTTAAAGTCATAAACGTCGCGCACCTGAAACTATTACTTTTATCTTTAAATTTTGAAATTGCATCGTAAACTAAGGATATAAACACCATTCAGATGTAGAAGAAAGGGTGCGTGAGAGTTAGCTTCATTAGGTTTATTATACCTCTAACTTTTCCGGCTAAATCTCAGTTAATTTGTTTGGTTCATTTCGTGTCACGTAGTTCCAACTACCTACCGCTGTAACTCGTTCGGAGGCCAGAGTCAACACTCAAGTTTGTGTTCCTTTAGCATGAAAATGTTTATACATTACCCGACAACGATATTTCAAGAACGCTTTAATAGCACTTTCCAAAGATATCAATTTCTTTAGACGCGTGGTGCTCTTTTCATAGAAAATTTTGGGTGAGAAATATAATTAGAACTCATGTTGACTACTGTTAACTTTTTTTAAATCTCAAATATTTTATTCTGAAACCACTAAAGGGCACTTACAAAACGTCAATATCGATAATATATTATAAGTTAGTGAGCAAATGGACCACTACTTAACTTCACCATGATAAAAAGATTAGTCGATAAAAAGTACAGTCATTAAATTAAACCGCGTTAGGCTAGTGGCATGGGTAATGGACTGCTGAGACGAGGTTTCGGGTTCGATCCCAGGCTTTATCATGGCACACACCAATGAATTTTCGATGTTATGTGTGTATTTATCGCAGGTTTATAAGTGCCCGGTTAATGGCAATAGGCTCGCCGCCTATCACATTGGGACCTAAAACATAAACTGGCGAAATGTGGGTGCTAGCACCTCTGCCTGCCCCTTCGGGGATATAGACGTTAGTTTATATTATATTATGTTAAATTTTATATGGCAAGGTAGCTGAGAACTGTGATCATGTGACACCTCTTTGAAATGAAAACTTATTATATTGCGTTGAAATATTTATTTATTAGAAAGCTTTAAATACCTACTCTCATCTTTACGATAGTAAATACGAATCAAGTGGAATAACTGCGTTTTACATCAACGATAGGGCCCTGTTTATAACAATTTTATTGAGCAATAACACAAGTTATCAGGTTCGTCGTACTGCTACTCAAATTCACTGACGTGAATAAACGATTTAATAAAACAGCCACGTTTGTAACAAATTTCCGATCGTATAAGAAAAAAGTTACTCATACAAACTGCAATAACGTTTTTGTTAGAAAGTTAATAAAGAATTTGTAAAGAAGTCTTCGTAACTTAATTCAAGATTCATGGGAGCTTTTATGTCCGACTTGCAAGGTTGACGTATAAATTGGCTGGGTTGCTAACTGTTTGGTATGTACTGCGTATTTAATGTTTATGTATCTAATTAATTGTTATGTCTGTTATACTCTAGCCATTATGATGTTCCTGGTTCACGTTTATCTACTCATTTATATAATTATAATAGTGTAAGTATTATATGTATGTGTATCTATTTATTATATTTGATGTATATGCAACCTACACCACATAATCACACTAGTGATTATTCTGTACTTTCCTGTCCATCCTAAGGTTGCCTGGAAGAGATCGCCTTTGGCGATAAGGCCGCCCATTGTACATGCAACTTTACGTTTACTACTGTACCGCTAACATTGTTCTAAGGTGTACAATAAAGAATTATCTATCTATCTATCTATCTCTGTTTCACACAGTAAAGTAAGATTTAAATAAAAAAAAATACCAAGCTATTTTCGTATTTTGACTATATTCTTTGAGTGAAATTATCTTCGCTATTTTTGTTAACTTACATTCCAACCTACATTATAAGCTGCAGAGTGATCTTTCACAAATAAATGGAAATCCTAAATAAATAATGTTCGTAATTCTCTAAGTTAGATTCTCAGAAATTCAATTATTCTGTAAAGCGATCTCCGTAACAAGGTAGCTCTCCAATGGAAACGAGATTACTCAGGGTACGCCGTTCGTTCAATAGTTGGTGCAACTAAATTAAATGATCAAGTATCAAGAGCGATACCTCAGAACAAGTACGTCGAATTTAATCTTATATATACTCCATTCATTTCTTATTTCGGAATGTCGAATCGGACTAAAAGTCTCAGTAGTCCGATGATTTAGAATCATCTGCATCATCGGACTACTGAGCCGAAAAGTCTCAGTAGTTCGATCATCGAACTATTTAATCGGACTACTGATACAACGGGCGAATGATACAAAAAATGTTACACAGATTGTATCATAATATGTAGATTCTTTACATGGATTGCATAGGTATATAGGTGGTTTCATGGTGGTTGTACTCGTACGTAGTTGATTAATTACGTCTGATTTAAATATCCATTAACGGGAGGCACTCTACAAGTAATCTGACGCGTACTGTCCCCGTGCGTTGCTAAATACACGTTCATGAACCATTTCTATGTATGTATTCTGAGATGATACCATCCACTTTGAACTAAATATAGAGAGCTTTGTATTCGGAAATTGGTAATCTGTTACTATTATGACCCTTGTTATATCTTTTGTAATGCGGTATAGATTTTCGAACCAATTATGGTATAAAGGCAACAAAAGGGTTCGAAAGTAACCCAGGTTTAAGGGATCGGAAAAACCGCTCTCAGTTCAAAGAAGAGCAAAGACAATATTTTTGTTATTTTAAATCATCTATACGTGTACGGTACGTGGTACCATTACCATTTTACTTGATTATATTGGATAAAACAAAATAAACCTTAACTTCATATTTATGTGAGGTTCTCAGGCAGTATTATTAGTAAAGCTCGCAAAAAGGACGTGTTGATTTTACTTCTGAAAAGCCATTCTGATTCACTTGCGTTGGTTATTATATGTAACAAAGTCACAATAATCCATACACGCAAGTCTCTATGACACGAGATCATGAACGAGAATAAAAGATATGGCTACTAATGTAGTAGCAGGATATTACCTGTGGGCTGTTATTTCGGTTGTTAGTACTTTTGCATTTATCACGTAATTTATTGACTAATATACTAAGCATTAATTGCAACGCAACTGTTACCAGCGTTCTGGCCTAGCCTTGCAGTTGCTGGTCTTGCCTTGATTCTCAGTCATAAGGCGGCGCTGCACACCCCCTGCCCAGAGGGGGGCAGATACTACCTTGCACTAAGAAGCCGATGACTCGAGAAGACTGTGCGATTGGTTTGTAGGGGGGGGGGGGGGGGGTAGGAGGAGGAGGGGGAGGATATACGTAAGGTTTTCCCCACGGAGAAGAAAAATATATAATCAACACTATTTTCTTTGGTATGCTAGCTGTCATCAAAAGTTGCAATAAAAATCGGTTCCCCATTTCTTTGCTATCTATTCACACTTGATGAAGGCACAAGTTGCCGTAGCAGATTTATAGCCTCCAAAATAACGGTGTAAGCCCTGTATAAGGAGACTTTTTACGATTACTATACGAATGAGATGTAGGATTACGTACCTATCTATTACCGTTGGATTGGTAATCGAATACGTCAAAATATCTGAATAGATAGATAGATAGATAGATAAATCTTTATTGTACATCAAAAACAAAAAAAAAATACAAATAAAATACCAAGGACAAGTAGTGAGAGTGTCTTATCGCTGGAAGCGATCTCTTCCAGGCAACCTGTACTTATTTATCTTTTATTCAAATGGCATTGTGTGAAATGAGCCACATTTTAATAATAGCTTAGCTAGAATTTAATAGAACCTGACTTCGAGGTGTAAGCTTCAGATTGGACAGAGCCTAACGCAAGAATGATGATGACACATGATGATATACAGCAAAACTTATGACGAAATTTTTGGAAAAGTTCATTTAAATTATTATCTAAAGAGATTCAGTGTTTTTAACATAATGTTCGAACATCGATAACCAGCGACAAACAAAAATTCTAAAAACAGCTGACACATGATGATATACAGCAAAACTTATGACGAAATTTTTCGGAAAAAGTCATTTAGTTACATTATTATTTATCTAAAGAGATTCAGTGGTTTTTAAATAATGTTCGAACATCGATAACCAGCGACATACAAAAATTCTAAAAACAGCTATTCTAGGCATTGGCATCGTTTTCAGAATCAAACGTATATGTTCAGTTTTGCTCGCTTTTTATTTAAAAAAGTAATTCGCAGAATAAGTAAAAATGTTCATAAAATCAGTTTTATTAAAACTTTGATAGGTATAGAATCAGAAAACAGTACTTCAATAAAGAAACGAATAAGATTTTACGAGACGGATCCTAATAAAATGTCGTAACAAATGTGCCAAAACCGGGACTTATTTATGAGACCCACTAAAGTTTTCTTCGCAAATTGTAAATAGTACATTGGGAGATACTTCCAAGTAAGATCATGAAAAGAAAATCTCGGAGGTTTATAGCCTTCACAACTTCGTTTACTTTACTGTTTTTTTTTCTGATAGTAAAACTGCCTGACAGGCTTAAAATTGTTGACTCGTCATTTTATTATACAATTAAATTTGCTATGAGATGCATCGGTACGAAAGAGTATTCAATACAAACAATTTTTAAAACGCTTTTATTAATTTGTTTCTAGTACACCCTTCCTAGCTACGAAGGGGTTACACCCCTGTTACCTTGGTCGAAAATTCAGTGTACTTTTGAGTCGTATTTTTTTAACAATCACCAATTTACCCTGTACATTATAACTATACTTGTAAAATGAATTAGTATGTAGCCACTAACCAGACATAGTTTCTATAATTCTTAAGAATCAAACTCTGCTGCCTTTGATTGGTTTTCTTATCTAACTGCCTCAGACCTGCACAAATAGTTTCTTAATCCTTTAAAATTGAACCGGTTTAGGTTTATTTTAAGCTACAGTGAAAGTTATTACTTTCATTTTATTCGATCCGACTATCTTTAATGATTGCAGGCTACTGAAAAGTAGCCGAACCGTAGTTTAAAAAGTAGTTTTATTCCAATGTATTTGCAAGTTCATTTCAAAACATAACATAACATAAACTCACTCCTTCATCCCCGAAGGTACCCTACCGGCAGAGGTGTTAGCACCCACATTTCGCCAGTTTATGTTTAGGTCCTAACGTAATAGGTGGCGAGCCTATTGCCATTTACCGGGTACTTATACACCTGCGATAAATACACACATAACTTCGAAAAGTATCGAAAAGTCATTGGTCATGGTAAAACCTGGGATCGAACCCGAGACCTGGTCTCAGCAGTCCAGTACCTATACCACTACTACTGCTACGCTACTGCGGCTTCCTTTTCTTATTCGAAGTTCATTTTATTCTTAGTTTAAATGTACTTGCATATATTACAGTCATTACAATAGCTAACTGTTTGATATTCAATTTGCAATCATGCTTAAGAACAAACAAACCAAAATTGAATTCGGGTTTCGGGCAATCCGAATTTCAATAAAAAATCGAAACGTATTTCCATTGATACACAGTTAACGGCTTCTGAAAATTGTACCCTTTAGCAATTCATACAAACTGAGGGAGGTAACGTTTATGTACTCCATTCGGAAGTCACTGATATTTCTTAAATTAAATTCTTCTATTATATTGTGGAATATGAGTAAGGTATAACGCTTAGGCACAAATTCCATTGTAATGCTAATTACAACGTATCACAACAACGACAACAACATTGGCGTTTTTTCTCTTTCGGTATTTTTTAATGAAACGTAACTTTTATGGGAGCGACTGCCGTCAGAGCATTGTCCATCATTGCAGGCTCAAACGGTATCTGGTTGATAGAACTACTATTGCATGGATAGATAAAAAAAGTAGAACTGCTACGAGTGGCTGTTACAATGGCTACGAGAATGTAGCAAGTGCTACGTGGAAATCGTAGTAGGCTCGGTGTACATACTCACCTTCTGATTGAAAGACGAAGCTCGGACGTTAAACCTTGTTCTTGGAAACAGGAGGTCAGGCGGCAGTTGTATCCAATGCAAAGTATAAAACCAGCCAGTAGGTTTATATAAACAAGTTATTCACATTTTTATATTATACTGATGTCATTTCTCGCATTTGCATGCTGTACACGTATACTCAACCTTTAGAGGGTAACAACAATTGGCAAAATAAAAATATCCCACATCAGAATGACAGTATAATATCAAATATACATTTTGTATTCGAGTCGAAACTTGCCAGTGTAGCATACAATAATAATGAAGCAACTGCGCAAAGGAAACCATCAATCAAAGTCTAGTATTGTTAACGGATGTCTATAATGTAAAGGGTTTTATTCAGTGGCCTTTAGACGTTAATGGTCGTAAGAGAATCTTATCAATGCCTCGTAAATGTTTCATATGTGGTTTAATGGTCGGTTGGTCGATCGAACCTATTTGATAAAAGAGTAATAATTCTCAGTACCTGTGTAAAAGGGGTTGTAAAAGGGCTATTTCGGGTTAAGCTGACCCCACCAGCTGGTGCACCTACTGATCATCAAGACTACACCAATACTAAGTTTATATTTAGTCCATTGCCTAAGCGAACCCTCTCGATGAATTGGTCTTGGTGTAAACATGGACAAAATTAAGATTATGTTCAGTAAACACCAAGACCGATTGTCTTCGAGGGATCCACACTCGAACTTGTTCAGGAATATATCTACCTTGGTCAGGTTATTCACTTTGGTAAAAAAACTTCGAGAATGACTCGCCAGAAGAATCCAGCTAGGTTGGACAGCATTTGACAAACTACGTCGGGTTTTCTACTCATCCCTACTGCAATGCATTAAAACAAAGAATTTCGACCAGTTACACCCTTCGCTGCCGAAAAGTGAACAATGATGGTAGGATTATATATTCCACGAGTTTAAAACCAGGCAGCGGTCTATGGAGCGAGCTATGCTTGGAGTCTCTTAGAAGCATACATTCGCAAAGAACTAAAATTACTAACATAGATTGCAGAATAATCAAACTGAAGTGGCAGTGGGCTGGCCACATCTGTCGAAGGACCGATCGCCGTTGGAGCATACGAGTTCTAGAGTGGAGACCACGAGAAGATAAATGTAAAGCAGGATTCCTCCAGCCAGATACACTGACGACTAGAAAAGGATAGCTGGGATAGATTAAATGCGAAAGATGGCGCACAGTGAACTGCGATACACTTCTTCTTCTTTCGAATCGATGGCATATTTGAGTTGCCATCGTGGTGTTGTAATTTGTTTCATGCACGGCCACTACTCACGGACAGGGCCCGAGCATAGGTTTCGTTCTTCGGTAAGGCTTATTATGTCCCCATCCGACGATAGGCTAATTGATGATATAAAAACTTATTCTTTAACATTTGTGACCCCAACACTCAATCAGCAGAACAGATATATCCTAAAAACAGTAAATTGTAAATGTAATAAACGAATATAGGCATATTTCGTAATTGAGTTCGCAACTTGTAAATAGCATATCGAACAGCGTGTTCTTCGTGCCAATCTGAATATGACCTAGTTTCGTTTGCAGGTGTAAAATTGTAAAAAAATAACGTCGTTCTGTAAGTAGAGCGGCCATGGTGACGTGTATAATGAATAATATACTCGTATAACCATCGTGGAATCTCATGTTTGTAATATTCAGATGTTCAACATTTTCCAACACATCATTAAGGTAAACGATCGATGATACAAGCGGTTATAGTGCCTTGTAATGTTGGTGATGATAATGAACGTACATGCGTTTACAAATTGAAACGGACAAGCTTTAGATAATATATATTATCCGTTTAACTACAATCTCTGATCCTTCGTTCTAGTTGTTAAATAGGTACTAGGTATTTATTGAAACAGTCATGTAGGCAGACCGTTTTTAGATTGAAATATTCAATTTTCGGAATTTCAACCAAGCTCCTTACAAAGTTCTTCTTACTTCTGCAGACAGTTGACATACTTCTTTATAATGAAACCCGGCGGATACAACCAACTGGTGGTAATGGTGGACCGCACCGCACGTCGTCTTGGGTCCCTACTTCTCGTGGGCGATATGCCCTCGCGCTCTGACTAGCTCAGAGCCATCCAGATGGTCCCCTCAATCAGTCTATTGACTGACTAAACATAAAAAAAGATCTGCAAAAATGCTAAATTACTTGTATAGGCTCAATAACAGATTAACATACCTATACACACGCCCGTAAGCCCCGAAGGGGTATTCAGAGGTGTATTTAACATCCACATTTCTATGATTTTCGGTCCCACGTAATAGGGGGCAAGCCTATTGCCGCCAATCGGGCACTTTGTAACAAAAATAAATTGTTTCAGAAAATAAATTTCTATCCGAAAATTTGGATGAAAAATTTGACTCGATTCCTTGCTATGCTGTGTAAATCGCATGGAAATTAATTACCTGCTTAGCCGCACACCGTGCTACCAATTATCATCTTGGAGAGTATCAGACAACAGTTTAACAAATGTAGTAAAATATTATAAGTATATTAATTAATCTCTTTTAGTAGACTGATACACTACAGATAAAATGAAACTTTATTTAGTTTAATAGTATAATTAAAATCTTACTACATTCGCTAAATTGCTAATAAGGTGGTAGTTAGCTCCAAAGTCCATGTTGTTTGAAATAGTTTTGCACATTCAGAACATAAATACGAAGTTTACGGTAAATAAACTGAAAACTGAGTTGGTTTGCAAGTTGGTTAAACAATACAGGTCAGTCTCAGAATAGGTGACCATTTAATTTCCCTTTACTTCCATACGTTACAGAGTATTTTGTGTATTGTAAATTGAACTCATAATTTAGTTACTTATGAAATACTAAAATTATAACTTAGGTTTTAACTACATTATGTGAGCGGTTCGGTGAGTCTTTCCTCTACCGCAACATTAAGTCTTGGAATTCATCTTGACGCACGTGTTTCCTTCTTCCTATAGTCCCGGGTCCTTTAAACGGGGCATGAAAAAGCATCTGATGAGGCCGTCAAGCTGAGCGCCACCATTGTAACACTGTACGTGTTTGCAATGGTGACAATCTTTCATGAGACTTTGCCTTCAGCTTAACATCAGGCGAGGTGAAGTCAAATTGACGTACGATAAATAAAAAAAATATGATAGGGAGAGCACTGTCCAAAAATAAAGTACTTAGTAAGTCTTATTAGTTCTTCCTATGTGGCATTTTAAAAGCTGTACAGTCACCTGCAATAATATGTATACACTTTAGGACCTTGTCACAATAATAAATGATAAGTCAACACTATTACATGAAATGGTAAAATTCGACAAGTTTAATGTGAAAAAGTTCTAAAACGTATACATATTGCTGCAGGTGACTGTACGTAGGTATGCGTGGAAGTGACAATATCCGAAGCCTCAGCATGAACAAAGAATAACAAATGGTACATATTCTTGGGCTCCTACAACGTAAGTAAGTCTTTATTTTCATAATTTTAACCGGTTTATTCACCGGAATAAGTCCGGATATCGCGCAGCGCTGTTGGTTCCACTGCCGACACGAAATCTTTAATAAAGTTCCACTTGGCTAATTAACTCAGTTTTGCTTCCTCTGGAGGCTACTTTGTTAAATGATTTATTCATTTGGTTCGTTCTTCTAAAGCTTTGAGTTTTCGGCTACTTAAGAATAGCTGTTATTATAAAATATGTTTAAAGCATAGTATAATGAGTATGCATTATACACCTGTGATTGTTTATACAGACTTTAATTACACCTATTAGGTTTTTGAGTTTACATGAACTAACGTGTTCAAATTCATACTAAACTGTGATAGGTATATTATCAAGTTTTTTTTGTCATAGACGGATGAATATTTATTTAGGAGTATAAAGGATAAGAAGAAAATGAAAGCTATAGGTGGATGGCCATTGTGACAGCAATATCTTGGATTCGCGATGTACTTTTTTATCGGGTGCTATATCCCAACGGATACCACCTCCACCAAAACCGGTGGAGGTGATTATGTCGAACTAACTAAAACGCACGCCGTCTTTGGGTCCTTGATTGCCGAAGGTTAGATTATACAAGTCATATCTCTCGCACTCAGGTAGACTCTACCTAAGTCAAACATCTCTTTAGAGATGACCCCTCTTCTCCTGATGTGGGAACTATGGTGTCCCTTAAGTTGCAATGTGGTGAATTTAATTGTTTATTTATCCAAACTAAAGGTGTGTTCCAAATATTAGATCAATTAGTCAACAGGAAGAAATTTCAATTACTGACTAACCAACAAGCTATCTTTTATTACTTATAGAAACAATTTGAAAAAAATCCATCCATCGTTATTGTTTGCTTAAGGCGTTTTCTGCATAATCAGCGGTTATTACAATATTTGAGATCGGCTTTTATAAAAGGTCTATTAAGAAGCCGCTGGCGGATATTAAAACAAACATTAAGACTTCCCTTCATATCTTACTATTAAAACTAAAATTACAGTCGGATAGATAAAAGTTCTCGAACTTTCTACAAAGAGGAATAAATTGTGAAGTGTCTGGGAGTGGGAAAAATTGGTAATAACAGAAGGAAAGCTTAGTTACTTAGATAGTCTGATTGTTATCAATTTCTTTGACAAAATTATGCTATTTATGTAATGATCGTTTTCAAAGCAGCTCACTATGACACCGAGGCGGTTGTATAGGAGAATATCGAATATTCAAGATGTGTCTCCGTGACTTGGCGCTCTTACGACGGATTATTTTTTCGATTTGAATTGATTTGGCGCAATTTAATTAAGTGGATTTTATTATTCTGAATTTGTGTTCATATAAAACTGAAAAGTCCTAGCAGTAACACCAGAATATCAACGGGTTGTTAACTTTAAGTGTAATGACCAAAGTTAGTCTTCCGGTTGAAATTAAATTTTCTGTTTACTTCCCGTATATTGCGCATAACAGGAGGCTACCATTGAATCTTTCATTTCAACCTTCCAAAATTTCGGTACTGCATGAAACAAAACAGTCGTCAGTATTATGTAACATCTAAGTTAAAGATCACCTTAAGTCTAAAACTTTATATAAAAAAATACGTAAATATACCGCGCGCCTAGATAGATAGAGCGACAGACCGCGGTAGCCTAGTGGTATGGGTAATGGACTGCTGAAACGAGGTATCGGGTTCAATCCCAGGTTTTACCATGGCACACACCAATGACTTTTCGATGCTTTTCGAAGTTATTATGAACCCTTAAAGGTTCTATTGGAATGTTTTTGTAACAAAATGAAATGCAATTTACATATTCATTAAACATACATGTTGTATAATTGTGCAACTATATTGAAATCTACCTACAAGATACTACAAAACTACATTTACATTAATACTTATTTCACTGCAAACAGCTAAATTTGCTTTTTTATTGAACTTCTAGAATTAAATATAAATAGCAGGATTTGAATGTTCTTCAAAATGCTCTTATGTACTTACTACGTTATTCAGGCAGCCTCGTAGAAACTACGTTGATACGAATATATATATTTTTTTTTATATAAATTCGTTTCCATTCTCTTAATTTTCGGACTATCCCTTTTTTCTTATACTCTTATTGAAAGTTGGAAGCATAGTAAATAATTAAATTAATTAGCGACAGGATTAATTGAAAACTGTTTTTAATAAATTCATATTTTAAGCAGAATTTTATCACTACAAACTTTTAACATTTACACAAACTTATATTTGTACAGTGAGTGTACACAATCTACATGCGCCCTATATGTAGTGGATTGACATGAATTACTTCAAATTATTTCTGGTCACTAACAAATTGTGTAGGTACCTAATTGATAGGTATTTATAGTTACTGTTATGTTTAGAATTGGAAAACCTATATATATAATACGTTGTACATGAGGTATATGATATAATTTCATATCAATATTCATGCATATACATATTCATACATATACATAATTATTATGGTAGCCTAGTGATATGGGTAATGGACTGCACCTGCACCAATGACACACCTATTACATTGGGACCTAAACATAAACTGGCGAAATGTGGGTGCTAGCACCTCTGCCTACCCCTTCTTGGATATAGGCATGAGTTTATGTTTAGTGAAAATGTGTTTATGTAATTGTGTGTAAATGTGTTTATTCATACATAAGATTTAATATTTATACATAGGTTACCCTTAGGAGTGAAATATACAAAAAAGGTCACAGTATTTCCATTTCATAGCCCTATCAGTAAAAGTTCTACGTGGTACAAGATATTATAACTATTTCAATAACAGTTACGTCTAATAAACATGAAATATTTTGTGTCTATATTCGAAAATATCTGATACATCTACACGTTTTGCATGATTCAGAGAGAAGAGTTTTAAACACCCGTTAAATATTAACGTTATATTCAATGCATACGATACTAAACTTTTATAATAGGCTTCACCCGCGTGTAATTTTATTTCCATTCCCCGCTACCCATGGAAATGTTTTCCCGGGATAAAAAGAGTTATTCCTGGTTCTGAATTATCTATGTATCGAATTTCAACCTGATTCCTACGGCTGTTGAGATAATTGAGTAACAAATATCCAAATATCTTTACAATCCTGCATATTTATAATATTAGTAGGATACTAGGGTTACAATTTTAGTAGGATACAGGAAATTGAAAAAATTACATACAGGGAATTGAACATGGTGGTAACTTAACTAATGTACAAATACCTTACACCCCACCCCAGGTTTCTAAAGACAGTTTATCCATTACTAACAACATTGTAACAAAATATGTGGCCAGGGAATTTTGAAAGCACTATCAAACTAAAAAGCAAGTCATCACCATTAATAAAACATCTCTCGGGGCAGTCGGGGCGCATTTTGTTCGACCCGAATTTGACCTTTGGAGCTCAAGGTTCTGTATAATTTGTTTATTTGTTTCAATGTATAGTTATATGATATACCACGGAATACAAAAACAAATGGAAGAGTCACACATACAGCTCGTGTGCCACAATCAATCAATTAATTGGACTATTGCAGTACACTGCTGGATAAAGACCTCTCCCAATGTGCGACACTGCTACTGATCCGCCGCAACTAGTCAGTCTCAGCTGCCCTTTTCAGGTCATTGATCCATCTGACTAGTCGCTTTCCTACCTTCAGTTTCGTTCCATTCCTCAGTGCTGTGCTAAATCTAAATCGCACGTGATCGGCTACTTTATGACATTACCCTTTATGTTTTTTCTCTATTATATCTTTGTGGTGAAAGTATACCCACCAACCCATCTCTTCTAAAGGGTATCGTAAAAGGTGACTAACGAAAACGCTTGTAATATCACCGCAAGAGAAAGAAAACTCGAAATAAAATGTGAAACGTGTATCAATCCGGCCCGTGAAGAAACAGTGGGCCAAAGTCAAGTGCCTATAATTTCCTCGGTGTTTATTATATAGTTGACATTAGCTGGAGGAAAATTCAAAACACACTCGCACCAATCCGTCTGGCCAGCGTGGAATTAGTAAGCCAAAGCCTCACAATACAGGGAGAGGCCTATGTAAGACAGTGGACTGTGAAAGGCTACCTGATTGTTCTCTATTCAAAATTATAACCAATCACATCACTGTTTTGGTCTGTTTGTAGTACTTACTTGATCCAAACAAACCCTACCTGCTAGTTGGTGCATTTACTAAACAACCGATATAACTACTTTGGTGCAGGCTCCCAGCTTCCAGTAAAGTTGATATACTAATAAGATAAGGACCCTGGGAAATGAATACTTTAGACGTAACTAGAAAATGTCTCTAAGAATGCACGGTGCCCGCACTCACGGTTTTGTGTAATATGATGTCAATTCAATATAAATATTCTCACAGACACACACGTTCGGCGTTAATGCAAACATCTTAATAATTACTTTGACCAGTATCTGCAACATAATTGGAAATTTTCGAATAACATACCTCTAGTTTTATAATATGCAACTATTATTCTGTTTAGGATTTTAATTTTCTTTTCAGTACTACGAGTCTAATGACAGCATAACGTTGCCGAAAATTTGTTGGTATAACGTGACGCAGTGCTTTATTTTCTACTTCTTACCTATTTTCAGAACCAAGAAATTAATCTACGCCAGAGTAAATATACTAAGATATTCGTACTGACAGATACAATAAAAATATGGTAATGCTGCGTTTTATCTCCAATGTTTACATACTAGTTGACTTACTTATTTATAACAGTTATAAATCAGCTTCTTATAAACATCGTTCTCTCAAAAGTCTGAAGGATGAAGACAGTTCGTAAGACAAGACCGCTACTGAAAAATCTTTTCCCGCCTCCTGCTAGCCGCCCTTTGATTTAGGAACTGTGCGCTCTAGTGGCCTATTTTTATGCTCTCTAAAAATGGGAAGCCGTATCGAATTCAAAATACGTAATACTTTTCAACTGCAAATAAATTAAGTATCGACGCTTCTACAAGGTTACACTTATATATATACTTGTCTATTAATTCTGCTGTTACAATACTCTCTAAACTAGACAAAAAATTACTAAAATTTTATTTTACTTGTGTTACATACAATCCATATAAAATATACAAATAAATTTATATTAACTAATTTTAAAAGGTGTAGAAATATAGCTTCACCGTTATCATCATTTCACATAGGACATTAACTGCTGAATCTCCCCTCTGTAACAGTGTTGAGCCTTACGAGTTGGAGTTCTGTTCTAATGAATTACTCACGGATGCAACTTGAATAGACGGTGGGTTTCAATTGGTTAATATAAACGAAAAATGAAGAAATGAGACTAGTCATCATCATTATCCTTGCGTTAGTCCCGTCCGCACCCGCTCTCACCTCTAAGACCGGGTTCCGCTCAAAAATGGGACTAATACGAACACGTGTGTCCTTGTTACAGTTGGTTAATTGAAATAAGGGGGTCCATGGTTAAATTTGAATACAGTTCAAAATTAATTACAATACTATAGGTATAGTATAATGGTACCGCCAGACTTTATCCAACACTGCCACCAGCCATCTTTGTTGTGAAGTTATTTGAATACAAACTAGTGTTTATTTGGGTCAATTCTAACGGACGGCACTGGCAGATTGTGCGACTTCGGAGCAAAATTAGAAGCGGTGGATTACCGGCCATGATTCATAAGTGTAAGGGTTGGGGTAGGTACAGAACATGATGACGCACTTGTTTCTTTTATGATGCCGACGGAAAATCACCGGTTATTCCTCAACATGTTTTGATGACATCATCGTTTAAGCTGATATTTATGCTTAGGTTAAGATATTTATTTAATCGTTTTATAGTCATCCATCAAAATTATGGTTTTGCTTTGTTAACTTTGCGCTTAAAATACTACAATCTGAGTACTAATTTGTTTTTGAATACCGAACTTCATTTGATTTAAAAGATTTTGATTGAATACTTGTTATCACTAATAAGAGATATTTTAATCAAATGTTTCTGGACGGATTTAGTTGAACTCGCACCCTGGGCTTCTAGGGGAAAGCTTCGGATTCAACTGGGAGCAAGATGATAATGGTCCCAATATTACTACTTACCTACCTTACTTGAATATTACTAAAACTTGTAAAAGTAACTACTTATTAATCTCTGTACAACTCGCACTAAGGTACTTTAAATATATTATAACGCTTCGGCGTAGACATTCCTTTCCGGGTTGGATATCCCTCCCGGAAAATTCAATCAAACCTAATCATGGATAGGAATAGATAAGCGAATTGGATTCTAAAATGCAAACCTTTCATCCCTTTTGCGAGAAAGGGAACGAGGACAAGCAAAACTTAGTATTCAATGTCTGTATCGAAATATAATAATATTGGAAAGAGCCAGAGGGTAACAGCTGCTCTTTAAACTCTACACAACTTGCGAGATCCTAGTTACACGAAGTTACTTTCGTAGTCGAAATTCTAGGAATCTGATTTGATTTACCCACACTTGAAACTTTAAAATAGTTTACACCATGATCTATGGCTTGTGTGTTTGTAATTTATTGAGCCTATTATTTACCCGCGAATAAAATATATGTAATCACAGAATAAATAATAGTACTACGTAACCTAATCTATCGACCTAATCTATCGACCTAATCTATCTATCTATCTGTTTGCATTTACTATTTGTTATATGCAGATGGAACTGCTGTATTTAAACATTCTTTTAAAACCAAAGGTAAATCATAAGAATGTCGTATTTACGATTCCCTTGCATTTAACTATCGCCATCGTATAATGTACTTTAATGTATTCAGTTTGATGACAATTATGTAGTGAAATACACATTCATGAACTTATTTATAGACTTGAAGTAAACGTAGTAGTGAGAATTATATAGGTGTCTTTGAAAGGACTGTTTTAGTTGCTGAGAGTGGTTAGGAAACATTACTATACCCAGATGTATGTGTGTAACATACATAAAGTAATAAAGAGACTGATAGTTTGTCAGCTTTGCTTAGACATTATAAATTATTATATTTGCTGCTTTATACTTTACTAGCTGACTCGCGCAACTTCGTCTGCGTCACCCCGTTTTTGCAACATTTGGTTAGTTGTAGCATGATGTTATATACATATAAACCTTCTCCTTTAATCACTCTATCTATTAAAAGAAACCGCATCGAAACCGTTGTGTAATTTTAAAGAATTAAGCATACAAAGGTTCATAGGGACAGAGAACGCGACTTTATTTTATACTATGTAGTGATACGTATTGCTCCAATATAGTAGGCATAGGTTATAGGTAGGTAGGTATAGGTTATATGTACGTAGGTATAACACCCGCCAGGATATTTCCCATGGTTATTACGTTGATATATTCAAAAGAAGGAAGGTTGTTACGACATAGGTATTTTGTTCACATTCGCAATATTAGAGGCATAGCTTGCACCTTTCCAATCAAACCACTGCGAATTCAAACAGGAAATTGCGGTATGTGCAGACACATCTTCATGCCTCAGAAAACAACATAAACGCTGTTCATATTTTTGTACTGCAAAAGTATTACGGGGAAATTTATGACGTCATAAAATTATTACGTACGTGATTCGTTCCCTCTTGTGTCTGGGCCGTTACACGCCCATCATGATAAATATGATCGGCTGAAGAACATGAAAGTAATTGTGTAGAGTCTTGTGGCTCTAATACAATTCTGGTAATGATCTTTTTGAGTTGTGTAGGTCAAATATAATTCGTAAAAGAAATTGACTATCAATCACTTGGTGAAACAGAACAGACACAGTAGGTAACTAATACAAAGTAATTCAAGCAAATAATAAAGTTCAGAGATCTAGTATTTTGATGCACCTTTCATGAGGGAAGAAGACTAAAAGAAAAGCATAAGATAGAACACGGAGAATCAAGTAGTTAGTGAATCTAGGGAAACCATTTTAGGCGCTAAAAAGTTAAAAGGAATTAAAACATAACGGGATATCACGAATTATTAATTTCATGAAAATAAATACTGCTATTTAAAAAATCAAAAATTTGGGTGGATGGACATCGAATTACCTACTGAATAAAACCAGAACGATTCAATGAACTAGGAATATAGTCAACAATAACACTTATTACCCCGAAGGGTCTTGTGAGGTTCGGGTGGCGTGTAAATAAGAGTAGGTACCTACTTAAACCTATCTACCTAACTACAGAATTACAAAGACGAAAATTCAACTAAACTCTAGTTCCATAAATTACTACAAGCATATAATAATTGTTGTAATTTAACATCATAACTCTTAACTAGGTTACCAATATAATAATTTGATTGAGAATCTACGACAGAAGCACCTCGTACATTTATATGGCAGTAAATGAGTTATACCCAATTACCCAACTCTGGTTACGTTCCGAATACCTCAGCATAACTTAGTTTACTTATATTTATGAAAGCTTTGTACGCCCATTCGCATGGTGAGCTACACTCAATTATTTATTTATTTGAATGAGTATTCAACGTTGTTTCAGGTCGATTTCGATGAGTTTAGTACTTATTTATACATTGTTTTGACTTTTTGGTGAAGAAAGAGTACATTGACAAACCAATATAAATATTTTATGTTTGATGGACTGGCTTATTCCACTTTGTTCTCCTGGGTGTAGTATTATTATAAATTAACACTTAACTAAACGTTGTGCCTAAATATTTCTATATTTACTTGTTCTGGCTGAGACTGAGACTTGAATATATGACGTTTTAATTTCTAAGCAAGAATTTTTATGTGTTTCCTCTCAAATGGGTGATGCAACGGTAACGTGAGCAGGTATTTTAAGCAGGTGGAGCCACGAGCAATACCTACTGTTTAATACCTTAAAATTACGTTCAAGCCAGTCATAGATCACTTTCACTCTGGTAGAATAATGTATTCAATCTTCAACAGGAACATTTTATCCCTTATTATCATGTACACCCGTGCGAGTATTAAATGTCTCATTAATTACTGTCATTTGCTAAAAGCGTATATGCCTAATAAACTCATTACAATGGATAAATCTAGCTCTGTTATTTCGTCCAAAAGCTTTCTAAAATACACTTAATTAAATGCCTCGTCGTGAAGCTTTAAAGAAAGGAATAATTTTCAGACCATTAATTACATTTACGTGAAAGAATCCTATGACTTTTAATTTGAGAAATATATTTTGGAAATACTTGTTATAAGATGGAATTGTTTTGTATTGAAATAAAAATACGCGGCAGGAATTTTGGAACAACAAAACCATACCCGTATTTATATTCTTTTAGTACAGCAGTTAGTTGCATAATTTCATAGATATTTTTACTAGCGGCTCGATTGCAGCCCCACCTACATACACGCACAGGGTATAAAAATTACGGCAACGCAATTTTTATTTAATTTTTCAATTTTATTTTGCATTGCCAAAAAAAAATTTGATTTGCCGTAATTTTTTTTCATGCCAATATGTTGTGTACCATGAGTACTACAAGGGGCCTTCGGCTTTGGAAACGTTCCCCTTACACCCTGTAATTCATTTCATTGTACCTATATCGTTTGTGTTTATAAACATCGATCGATACAAAACTTTTGAGTATCTGAACCGCGTAAAAATCAACTAAACATTTAACAAAATCATAAAATAGGCATACCTATAAATTATACATTCGTGATACACTTTTTATAAACGTTTTAATACCATAAAAGTGGCAAGCAAGTATGTGAACCGCCTGCAAGTAATATGGTAATTTACCTCAATAAGGGCGCAAGTGTATTCAAGTGAAGACTATTTTTTAGCCGGTTCAAGTTCCTCAATTTTGCATAATTATTTTACCAGTTAGTTTGCACTTTTCATCTTCGTATTTTCGTAGTGTAGCCATATTCTTGCACTATAAAATAAGCATTGCTAGAAATTCTACACGAAGAAAATATCCAAACGTGACTATTTGTGACTGACTGCCAAGTTTTCAGATATTAGTAGACCCCTGCACGTATTACGCACGTGTGTTATAACCTTTTTACGATCAAGATTAAGTCTAGGTCGCTACTTCATAAGGTATTTACTGCTCCAACCAGAACGCCAGATGGTATCGCAAAACAATAGAGCTAAGATAGGAATCACGGACCATTCTACGAGTTGATTGAATTCTTCGATCAGCTTCTACTATTGGTATCTATGAAAATAGTTTTTATAAGAACTATTTTTGTAGGTCCTTTGGTAAAAATTATTTATATTTTTATACCACTTACGTGATAGACAAGCACACGGCCCACCTGATCGAAAGGGGTTACCGTGGCCTATGGACGTTTGCAACAGCCGCAGTATTCTGTAAGGTGGAGGTACTTCCCCAGTCGGACTGCTCAATTAGGATAGGGTGTACTTCCACATCCTACCTCCGGAAAACTAAAAGAATATGTTCTATAACAAAAGTCACTTTTATTACGCTTAAATAACAAAGCAATGAAAAATAAATTCCAACACACTCAATCAGACTTTCACGTTCCACAACGAATTTTACCGCATTGTGCCCAAAACAAGAGTGCGGTGAAGCTGCGGTTTTATACAATATGCAAACACTAGGTGCGCCATTCCAGTGAACATTCCTGGTTTCATTTGTTTGGGAATTAACTTTAGACTCTAAATGTAACTCTAAAGTTTAAAGTTACATTAGGGCAAGCTATTGAATGTATTGTAATTAAATAATAAGAATAAATATTCTAGGACAATCTAAACAACGCCACCTAGACTCATGGTAAGCATAGTTGCATATAGAATACAACATCTCCCCTCGGGTAAGAAGTCTTTTACTTGCTTTGATGGGTGTGGTTTGACATTCCATTCTATGATAAATAGTAATAATTTGCTATTGTTATCGTTGGAATTCTTGAACCGTGGGTGAGTGGTGGGCCCCCCTTCCTTCCCCGATATATATTTTTTTGTAATGGATTTCCGTCATTTTGACGTGTGGTTGTTTCAATGAAAATATCGAAGTTCAAACCCGGTGTTAGAAAGCGGAACCAAAATTCCGAGGTGAAAACTTCAAATGCTACTGGAATTAATGAAGAAGAAGTTACTTACTTACAAAGCCAAGTGGTGAATAACCATAGCTTATAGGGTCAAGTCAACTCCACCTGCAAGGCTACTGATTAACGGACAAGACTTTGGCGTAGGGTTTTACCTCAAGCTCAAGCTTGAAATGATAGATGGCGGTTGATCCCCTGTATAGGAAGAGGTGAAAGAGGTAGAGCGAGGATTGAAACAACGAGCATTGAATCTTAAAAACGAGTATTGAATTTCATTCATCAGATATCACGTAATAGAAATCATGAAGAGAAGTTTGCATGTACTAACAAGATGAAGTCAGTCGTCAGTAGGTATGGCAAAAATATAGCCATAAATCAACATGCAATCTCAAAGCAGACAGCTCTAACAGACATTCTAACTCCAAGTACTCACTTCGAAAAATAAAATGAAAGATACCGTCTTACCGACAAAGTCCGAGTACCTCTTCAGAAAAATATCTTGCTTCTAGTGGATTGTTTTCTTTATACGAATCTTTTTTGTTACGATATTATTTGTAATCACATTATATTTGGGTAGGTAGACTTTGTTCTTTGATTAGCTTCTTCGACTTGGAATAACAAGAAAATCAAATCATATCATAAAATATGTATCATGTGATATTTCTGAGATCACTTATAAATGTACTCGTAACTAAACTGTATTTATTTCGTAAATGCGAATATCATCTGTTTTTAATAAACAGTACGGACTAAATCTCGGTGTGACATTGTACGAATTAGTATCGAACTAATTAAATAAACTGAGCTTTGACCACCTCATTCTGACTGAAATTTTGTATAAGATTATACATTCAAGCTGGTTTAGTTTGACACTAGAATTTTTTTTGTTTGCCGAAATAACAATTCGGTGAACTGAAAGATACTCGTAGCTATCGTCGATCAATATTGTCAATCTCAATCATACTGAATTGATTTTGATGTTGTATAGATTATACGAATAAAAAGGATAACAAACAATAAAAAAAATCGATTTACCGCAAGGTTCTATGTATACCTAGTTCACCTTTCAATATTTTTGTCCTGACTGCGAGGGTGGCTAGATTTCGATTGAAATTCAATTTAATTTGTCGTATTCATAACTGTGTATTGATTGCAGGTGAGGCGAGGCGCTGGGTAGCGTCGGGTGCGAGGCGATGATCGGCCTCAGGGGTCGGCCGCGCGCTCACCATGCGACAGCCGTCGACCGAAGTAAGTATTTTTTCATCTTTAATTTTAAATAAACTATAGTTTAAAAACTTAAATATATCAATTGATATTCTGGTAGTTAATAATGTAAATAAATAGTATTATTTTACGAAAACATGTAATAAAACTAGGTATATATTCTTTTAAAATCTAAATTTATTAAAGATCTTTTAGCTTACAAAGCCATGTCAGCTCAATCATACCATAAGCGACAGAAATCAAAATATAAATTACATGCTTTAAGATTATGTATATATACTTAACATAACATAAACTCACGCCTACAGCCACGAAGGGGTGGGCAGAGGTGCTAGCACCTACATTTCACCAGTAGAGCACTTATAAACCTGCGATAAATATACATAACTTCGAAAAGCATCGAGAAGTCATTGGTGTGAACCATGGTAAAACCTGGGATCGAACCCGAGATCTCGTCTCAGCAGTCCATTACCCATATCACTAGGCTACCGCGGTCTTTATATATGCTAAATTTTCAAAATACACCATTTTATAAATTATGATGGGGGACCGAAAGGGGATTGGCCAGAATACTACTGAAACTAGTCTTGTGATATCAAGCCGTCGTCGTACCTTAGCCTATACGACCACATTTGTAACGCAATATTTACTTACATGAAGATAATAAATAATGAAAAAGAAAAAGAACTAAGAATGTATGAAGGTACTTGAATTTTGCATTGATCTTTATGCCTTACCCCACACTACTGAATGTACTCGTAGTTCAAACGTTACTGTGATTGATGACGATTCATTACATATTGTTGATAGGCATTGTTCGCTTGCAAGGGTTCATTGTGTGCTAAATGAATACCACAACGATTGAACCAGCAACGTAAAATCAATAATATCCTTCAAACTTTAAAAAAAATCTTTTTTTCGATTTGTTAATAAAAATCTGCTCGTGTCATGTCGGAGGCACCACCACCACCAACAAAACGATGCATATTTCACTTAAAGTATTGTGTGAATATAAAATAATAATTATAAAGAAATAAATGTTTCTTTGACTCATTAGTGAATAAACGATTTTCACAATATTCTTACAAACGATACATATTATGTTTATACTGGTTCCCAAACTAGGCCAGCACCTGTATTTCGGGATGTATATATATGTGAACCTGTATTTCCAACGAAGCATCCATACTTAATAATATCTACTTCTGTGACACACAATTCTCACGGTTGTTACCCTTCAAAAGAAAAATGAAAAAGTCAATTTCCTCTGGAATCGAGTTGGAATAAATATTCCAGTGGTACAGTGCACACTGTATCATTTAAAACCTTCAATGGATTGCTATAATTTATTTTGTGTGTTTTTCACTGGGTGAAGAAGAATACATAATGTAGAGACGGGTTATTATCGCAATTATTCTCAGTTCCTCTGCGTCAGCTGGTAAACGTTGCGAGGTGTTTATTCTTCCATATAGAGAGAGTATTATTATGATCAAAACCATTCAGAATTTAATGTTTAATGTCCGAAATTTCAATATTTCAAATGTTTTCATATCACATAAGTTCCTACTTATCTGTGTGTTTTGAGACAAAGTTTTTATAAGGAATAGGGCACAAAAGCTTATATATCTATGATCCTATTATAAAATATTACTTATATTGTGTGTATACATTGACATATCCATTTAAAAGAGAAACCACATGGGTTATATAAAATTAGTTTCAATTACTGATCCAATGAATTAAAAAAACGAAAACAAGAATATCAATTGTTTTTGCGTTAAGAATGGTTAAATTAATTAATTGTCTTTAACGTACATAACATAATATAATATAATCTTTATTCATTAAAATGCTTACATGGAATCTTATATCTAGCATAGTAGGTAAGTTACATAAATCGTGATATTGTTTACATTCTTACATTACATTATTCATACAGATTTGTGTTTTATTTCATTAATACAAATACGACTATATTATACTACTATATAATATATAGGATCTGACTGTAAACCAATTAGTTATTACAGCCTGTTTCGTCAAAGTGTTCAGCACTTCCTTTCTATGTCGCGAAGAAAGACGCGTATTTCCGTGTTCCAATAATGGCTCGGCTTCATTTAACGGGGCGTGAAACGTCATCTGTCAGGGCCGTCAAACTAAGGACCTCCATTTGTGAATTGATACTATCTGGGTTGGGAACCTTTATGAACTTCATCTGCGCTTACTTTCTTATCAGGCGTAGTGTGTCAAATTGGCGAACGAATAAAAAAAAGGATGGAATCACACATAGGCTTTTTATCCGGGAATAGATTGACATGGTTTAAGAAACCGGGATCAAGACGACGCGAAACAACCCGCGTGTATCAGTTAGTATATTTATATGATACTAGCTGACCCGCGCGACTTCGTCTGCGTCACCCCGTTTTTGCAACATTTTTCATTCCTGCTCCGCGCCTGTTAGTCGTAGCATGATGTTATATACATATAAACCTTCCTCTTTAACCATTCTATCTATTGAAACAAACCGCATCAAAATCCGTTGCGTATTTCTAAAGATTTAAGCATACAAATGGACAAGAAAAATAGGGACAGAAAATGCGACTTTATTTTATACTATGTAGTGATGAAGAACAATACTGAGTCCTTTGGGGTCCTTAACCTAAAATCAAATGGAGGATGGATTACAGTACGATACATATAAGGAGAGTGCCACGGACTACCTGTAGGCTAATCGTTTATGAGGTAGTTACTCCTAATGATTGAATGTTAAATGGATTGGGCAAATTGACAGTTACCATTAATTGCTAACCGTTGCCAATGATTACGTCGCGTCCGTGTTAAGTTCGGGATAATGGTTTTGAGTGATTTTGCTCTACTGCTGGCCTCACCTCAATGCTAGCGTGATGTTACGAGTATCTATAGTAAAACTAATGTACAGACTTTTGAAACTATTATGCATTGAACTAAAAATAATCAGGTAAATCGAATCGTAAATCTCCGAGTAATCGGTGTAAGTACATACATAAAAAATCCAAACGAATTGAGAACCTCCTTGTTTTTGGCAGTCGGTTTAAAAGAACTTTTAAAAGTAATTAATGTATAAGATGAGGTAACGACAATGAAGGGTACATGGCGAAATAAATCTATCAAAAATATCGAGAATGTGCAGGTGGATTAAATGATCTCCTCAAAGATGGTAGGAGGGCCGGTGTAACCTGATTGAACATTAGGCAATTCAAAAGTATGTACTACTAAATACCTACCTATACAATGATCGCGTTAATTCCTGTTAAAAATGAAATTCTTAATGGCAGTTCTAATATAATTGTGAGAGTCGATTCACAACGGAACATTGCTCTAATACAGACCTAAGAAACTGATAGATATACGTGTAGCATAATCTTCGTAGCGTAATTTGTTAATAAAACAAAAGGTTCAGTTCATAAATATAGGAACATTCAGAAATGAAATCATAACATCACTCACTGCCTTCATCCGCCCACTTCACAGTAACTTATTCATTTCCCACAGCTGAGAGTAATTGCGCCTTAATTTTGTGCTTAAATAGCTGAAAGTGACGATATTCCGGTTTTATAGTAGAGAGTTAGTCATTGTGCTTCGATAGAAAGTTATGCTCGAAACTTGTAAACTGTGTGCTATCTTCAGGAATTCAGGTCAGGTTCAGGTTTCTGATAATGAAATAATTAGATTGCATACAATTGCAACGGAATCTTACGCTTCACATCTATCTCTGTGGCTAAATTCATACAAATCCATTTAGCTGTTGAACGTTAACGTAATGTGAAAGAGTAACAGAATATCGCCGTTTAATAACCTTGTGTTGTGTTTTTGGTGGTGAGTAGGGTAGCCAGAGCTCACTAGAGAGGTTTTGTGTTGTCCGTGGAAAAACCAAAGGCTTATCCTACATCTTTTGCGCTGACAACACAGAATGTCTCTGTTCTTACAGGGGTTGCGGCACGAGTGTTATTCCTCTGGTGTTACACTCGCCCATAGGCCACGGTAACCACTTACCATCAGGTGGACCGCGTGCTTGTCTGCGACCTAAGTTGTATAAAAAAAGTCATGTAGTAACAAATATCCACCGGGAGATAAGCGGTAAAGGGTTCGGTATGGACAAAAATTTAAATAATTTCCTCAGGGGATTTGAGCAAGAGACCCATTACCCGTTTTTTTGTATTTCGGATCTAAATAGTTACATAATGAATAAATTATTATTTCAGACGGTCGACAAAGCAGTATGGACGGAGGAGAGTGGCGCGGCACGGCTGGAAGCGGTTCTGGTCGCGCTAGTGGAGCGCAAGGCACGCGCACTGCACGCAGAGCAAGCGCGTCGGCGCGCGCGCACCCACCCATTGTTACTGCTTTTGCGGAATCATGTGCCCGACGGTCAGTATCCAGTATAAGTAATAATTGTATCTAATTATTATAATATACGTAGACTATTATATTGAAAGCGGCGGTAGCTTAGTGGTTAAGGAGTCGGCCTTACGATCGAGAGGTCCCGGGTTCGAATACTGGCCATTACACTACCGACGTGAACTCACTCCTAACACAAGTCTTTGAACTTAGCTGGAGGGGTTAAAGGGAATATTAGTAACTTCGGTTGCTAATATTCTTTAAAAAAAAAAAATTATATTACTATTGCTGAAGTTGCCTTCAATAAAAAGCAAGAGACCCTCAATATTCTGGAAGTCCTGTCATCGTGCTTCGAATGGTTGTCCAGTATTGCGTACGAAGCTTTAACTTATACTTTTTAATTTATATGTTGGCTTTTCTGGGAGCGAAACTGCTAAGAGGAACTAGAACCTCTTTCACAGGTTATGATGACTAGTGCCCTATCCACTGCTTATCCTTATAAATAATTATTATATTATGGAAGCCCTGTGTTAAAAAGAAAGTAAACACACGAAGAATTAGGGATACTAAGTTAATATTCATGTATGTATGTATCTTTATTAAAATAAAATTAAATAAAAACTTAATATTATACATGGCCCCACAAAACCGTTTCCACGGTTTGACTGTGGGAACAGGACTATAAATTCACTTAATACTAATTAACATCAATTTTTTAAATACTATGTAACATGGCGGACATTTATCATATTATCATTTTCATTAAATTAAATTTGTTCTAATAAATGCTCTCGTACTAATTTGGCAAATTTGCCTTTATTGGTTTCTATTCTGATATCTGCGGGCAAACTATTGAGTAGGTACGGTACTCGTTTATCTAGTGTTCTGTCCCCAAAGTAGTTGCCTACTCTGGGTACTTCATATTTACCCGCAGATACCTTCCTAGTGACACAAGTATGGTTAACCAGTGAGTATCGCCCCCAACTGCCATGACTGTTAACAAGTAGTAGGTATTTATGCTTTAAACTAACGGGAAGAATTTTACAAATTTTGAAAAGTTTATAATAATCGCCTTTACACTTATTTTTGGTTTTTGTATTGACTAATAGTTTTAAGAATTTTATTTGTTGCGATTCTAATTTATCTATATAACTTTTGAATGTAAGTCCATAGCAGTCGAGAGCGTAGGCCAATATAGGTTCGACTAATTGTAAGTAGAGGCATTTGAGGGTACTGTTAGGTACTTTAAAGCTTAGGTGGTAGAATTTACCTAGCAGTATTCTAAGTTTATTACATATGTGCTCGATATGGTACGACCAAGAGAATTTTTCATCCACTTTCAATCCGAGGTAGGTAACACATTTTTCTTGTTCAATGGGTTTACAAGTACAGTTACAATAATGGGTATGAATACAATCATAGCTATGTGTGTAAATAGGAGGGGGTTTGTTGAGTGGAGGTGAGTAAGGTGATTGAATTATGACTATCTTGGTTTTGTCTGCGTTAAGGTTTATACCGTTGTCGTGAGACCATTTCACCACTCTGTCCACGTCAAGTTGTACGAGTCGGCACGCCTCAACTATATCGGTGCCGGCGTGGAGTGCGCACAGGTCGTCCGCGAACATGTAGGCAGAACAGTGGCGAATAACGCTGCATAAGCTGTTGACATGCATTAGGTAGCAAACTGGACCGCACCCCGCGCCCTGCGGTACTCCACACCTCACCTTTACGGGGTCACTGTACGACTCGTCAACCTTTACGCGGTAGAATCTTTCAGTTAGATAATCATGGAACCATTTGTTGAGCGGTTCCCCCACCCCACACTCCTCCATCGCCTTTAATAATGTATTTTTGTCTAGAGTATCAAATGCCCTTTTATAATCAAAGAATACTGCCACTACAAACTGCTTTTTATTTAAACTATTATTAATTTCGTTGGTAAATTTTGATAAGAGGGTGTTTGTGCTCTTATTCTTTTGAAATCCGTGTTGACATTCATTAATTAAGTTATTTTTTTGAAGGTAAGTTCCTAATTGATTTACAATGCATTTTTCCATTATTTTATCTACACTTGATAAAATTGAAATTGGTCTATAATTAGATAATATTTTACGATCTCCTTTTTTAAATACTGGGCGCACTATTGCCTCTTTCAGCTTACTCGGACATGTGTAGGTACGTACACTTTGGTTTATTAGATGAGCGAGCACAGGACTAACCTTATTCACAATATGTTTCAGATCTGACATCCGTATGAGATCGCTTCCTGGTGACTTATTTGTATCCATACCCTTGATTACTTTCTTAACGGTCTCACTACTCACCGGTTGCCATCTCATACTCACACTATTTTCGTTTACATACGTTAATCTATCCAACCATTGTGTATCACATTTGTGCTTTATATTTTCAATTTCCTCTGTAAATGTTGTCGCAAACACATTACAAATATCTTTTACACTTCCTTTCATTTTTACATTATTTAATATTATGCTATCTAAAGATTGTTTATTTTTCCCCATCATTGTATGTATTTTATCCCATAAGTTTTTTATATTTTTATTACAATCTAGTATACTTTGTTTATCATATTCACTTCTACTTTTTGTTATTATTTTATGGCACTTATTCCTATACTTTGTGTACTCTAAACGTTTAATCATATTATTCGGTTCGTTCTTCCATAATGAAAATAGTCTATCCCTTTCCAATAACAGTTTCTTATGATCTTTCGTAACCCAGTTTTTGTTATTCCTAGTATTATTATTTATCACTTGATATTTATAACAACACTCATATATATTAACAAACATCAGTCTAAAGGATTCGTACATTTGTACGGGACAGTCAATCTGTAAGAGATGATCAAAATCCATGGATGATAGTTTTTCCCGCACCGCGCGATTGTCAAGGACACGTCGTCGCGTAACGTCAGTATGCGTTTGCTCGCGTGAAGTTATCACAGTACCCTGCCCGCCCGCTGGGGTGCGCCCCCATTGCACTGCAACAGATACTGCGTAATGATCTCTCATGATTGTATCATCATCATGGATCATGGATCATCATCATCATGGATGACCATTATATGATTTTAATATTATTTTCAATAATTTTCGTGTGTGAATTAGAATAAATATTCATTTCAAGATTTACTTATTGCAGTAAGTTACGGTTTTTTCAATAAACTTAATATTTTTAAAAGGTTTAGGTAATACAGATTTTGAATAAATTTCATAACCTATACCTACTCTCTAAGAATAAAAAGATATTAACTACTCTATCGTGTTATCAGAGATATAATAATATGCCCAAATAATATTTCCATCTTTCGTTATAATACAAATACCTCAGTACACAAAAATAGTTGATTCGCTTCTATATAGTCGATGCTTATGGCAGACCAGGTTTTTGTGCCATACGATCAGTCTAGTTAGTACCAAATACCTATGAGCATATAAATCTGTTTCAGCTGTCTTTTTGAGAATAGTTAGCATCGGGCGTTTCGGCGCTGTATGAACTCGAATCCGCCCATAATAGATTTGATATATAAAAACAATCAGCGCACGTTTGGACCGCTGATCTATATATTTGGTCCAGTCCAGTTTTAACTTTTCACATTGTTGTGTTCTCCGGAAATCAATCAAATGTCTTAAATATTTTTCAGAGGAGGCGTCTATCATGCGCAGCCCTGGCGAGGAGCTACCATCACACTGGTGCGAGCATGAAATGGCTAGACATAAAAAGAAACTTAAATTGCAGACACATCACAGGTAATTTCTAAAATATCATGATTTGAAACAGTCACTGGCTAGGTCACTAGGTTTTATAGGAACCCCGAAACTCTTGATTCTTATGGAATATCGAGTTAAAAGTAGTCTGAATATACCTAATGGTCTAAGAATGACTAAAATTGGTTTATTAGTTAAGGAGATTATCGATCACAAACATTTAATTATTTTGTGTATATGTATGTAGATAAAGTGTAGTGGTATTTGTTATTCATAAAAGAGAATGAAATTTAGTTTTTACTCTGACTTGAGGTGAGTCTCGAATGCCACCGGGATCAAAGCTAAGATAATGATAATGATAGATAGATAGATAAACCTACTTACGGCCTATGAAAATAGTTGGCAGCCAAGTGGTTAAGGTAACAGCCTTACGAACAATGCCGTCTTTACCATAGGGGCACTCGAGACATGTGCCCAAGACCCACCGCGCCAGGGGGCCCCAGAAATAATTTCTCGCACATTAACTTAAGAAAAATCTAAAACTTTACTACACTTTCCAAAATGGCCTCCAAATTCTTACATGCCTAGGGCCCTTACCATAAGTAAAGACGAGTCTACTTACGATCGAGAGGTTTGAAATTAATATAAGAACTTGGCACAATAATCTGGACAACCTAAGTAAATAAAAATGGATGAAAAAGACTCACCCTAAGTTGCCAGTTTTTAGCGTTTTCAAGTTCACTGCGTGCGACAGTACAATCGTAACAACTTCTTGTAGTACGTACCACGTTATCACACGGTAGAATTTTATGCTATCATATATTCTTTTTCTTCTATTTACAAAGGGTTTTTTTCGTATTCAGAGAAATACCAGAACAACTGGAGCTGGAGAGGCGTCGCCGCCGACGTCGACGCAATCCTCGTCACCACTCACAAAAGCCTAGAAAACATCGAACCTTGCTTGTTTCAGCTATTGATGAACAGGCCAAAGTTATACATGTACGTTTATTAATTGATTCCGTTAAAAAAAGAAGATCATCTTCAATATCACACTTAATCACTTTTAATAAGCAGACTACAGATTTATTTATGACTTAAAAATGATTCCGTTTATTTTCTATTTTAACTACTTAGGTAGGTACTACTTACTGTTCATTAGTAAAATTGATCCACCAATACGCAGTCCAAACTTAATAAAAACCATAAAAAGTGAATGCAAGGATGGGTAGAAAAATATTTTTTTCTGTATTTATTGAATGTTCAAGACGGGACTTAAAAATTCGTTGGTCAGAGATTTCCTCTTGCAAGTCCCGTCTTAATATTCACTTTTTCAATCTATTTCAATAGCAATAGTTAGAATACTATGCTTCAAAATACCCGTAATGATGTGTAAAAACAAAAAACCTACAAGGAAAATAATAAATACAAAATTATGGCCCAGAAATATTTTGGGCGGGAAAGTTATTGTAAGAAGGTTAAAATAACGCCCTCTAGTGACTAAATGCTTCTTTCAATGCATTTCACATTTCAGCGAACACATTACCACAGAGTAGATACTGAAACTTCGTTTGTTGTTGCCGCTTCAATTTTTATCCACTAGATGACACCACTATCTTGGCTGACAAAAAGTTGATGCTTATAGAAGCGATATTTAGAGGGCGCTGAAAGGAGGTTTTAAACACAAGTTCTAACAACTTGAATAAATTCATTGCAACGCGACGACCCGTCCGGTTTTGCCTACTTAAAGCGTACACGTACATATGAATATCCCGAAATTTATTAATTTTCAAATAATGTATGGGAATCTGATCGGGATTTCATATTTTTATACCATTTAGGTGGCAGACAAGCACACGGCCTACCTGGTGGAAAGTGATTACCGCGGCCTATGGACGTATGCAACGTAGGGACACTATACATATAAATGAGAGGCCACGGATTGAAAACGAATTTGTGTGTTGAATAGGTTCAATATTATAGTTATTACATACATTCATACATATCATAAACTCACGCCTAAAAATATTCCCGAAGGCGTAGGCAGAGGTGCAAACACCCACATTTCGCCAGTTTATGTTTAGGTCTCAATGTAGTAGGTGGCGCGCCTATTGCGATTAACCGGGCACTTATATACCTGCGATAAATACACACATAACTTCGAAAAGTATCAAAAAGTGATGTGTGTGCCATGGTAAAACCTGGGATTGAACCCGAGACCTCGTCCCAGCAGTCCATTATCCATACTGCGGTAGCCTAATGGTATCATTAGGCTACCGCAGTTTTTTTTATTAAAGTTACTAGCTGTTGCCTGCGGCTCCGCCCGCGTGGACTTCTGATCCCGTTCCCGCTGCTCCATTTCGACCTTTTAAACCTTTTCCATTTCGACCTTTTAACAGTTTCCTCATCACCGCATTACCGAATTTAAAATGTGAAATGTACATGGTGGTCATGTCACTTTTTTTGACACTCAGCTATATCTGACGAGTTGAGTTGAGAGGTTTAGAACGTTTCACGGCCCATGTACTGCCATTTTCTTTTTCCACCATCAGGTTGGCCGTGTGCTTATTTGCTAGTTAAGTGGTATAAAAATGTACAAATACTACAAGTGTACATACATTTTAGGTAGGCATTCTACAAGTCTATCAATATTATTTATAATAGAAGTAAGTGCGTAAAGTTGGTCCACCTATATTTTTAACCGACTCCTTCATAAAGGAGTAGGTATTTTTAGTTTATTACCGTATAATTCCCTCATGTATGAACAGAGTTCATGGTAATATTCATACGTTACAAACAGGTGACTATTACAGCTCACTATACCCCTCCTTCCCCTCCCCTTCCTAGCCTCCCCACCCCTTCCCAGCTCTCCCCCTTTCCCTTCAGGGTGGGCGGCGCGTGTGTGACACCCTTAGTGTTCATAGGCCACGGTGGCCGCTTTCCATCAGGTGGGCCGTGTGCTTGTCTGCCACCTACGTAGTATAAAAAAAAAAGAAAAGGTGAGACTCAGCTTTTGAAAACTGCACTTTTATATAAGTGGTTTTTCTCCCAGGTACTAGACCCGGATGAGTTGCCGCGGCGAGCTCGCTACACGATCATGGTGACGGCTTGCCTGCTACTCTTCCTGTGTCTATTGCTAGTCGGCGTCACGCTGCGGATGGCCCCACTCATCGACGATATGGGTGAGTCATTGTCTTTATTTCAATCAATGACTTTTTTGTAGCACTAGCATGAACTCCTATCGAATTCGTAATGTAAAGGTTTCGAGAGAACGGAGCATTGTGATTGGCAGTCTGCCTCTTGTGAACCTGTGTGCGTGCGTCGATACCTTTACATTACGAATTCGATAGTATTTCGTGCTAAGGCTAGTGACTTCATGAAGACAGCTGTTTATGGAGCAAACATTCTATCTTATCATAATAATATCTGTTTAGTGTGTGATGCTTTCAGATAATTAAGATTTTAGACGCAGATAAACTATTGACTATGGCCATAGCTCATAATACATAGACCAAGGACTAGTAACTAGCGTTACTATACGACAGAGGAAGAGCAATAGTTTTTTTTATTGCCGGGTTATAAATTTTGCAATAGTACTAGGGAGATCTTCAGAGCTGTCTTCGAAATATTCTCCTTCGTGGACTTTATAATGGCTGATAACAGAAAGATAACAATGTTTACATTGAAAAAATATTTTATTTTCTCTTTTTGCATTTCATGTTATGTTTTCGACACATAGCGTGACTTTGTCCTGAGAATACTCCCGCAACAAAAACTCATTTTGACTGTGTGATCTATTTACAAACATGTTTTTTAAATCTAAAATTACAATGTTCTGTTCGACTAGGATAATAAACTAAAAAGTTGATTACCAAGTCATTAAAGTTTACATTAAGATTTGAATTCATCTCAAACCTCATTTTTAGTGAAAATCAAACAAATTAAAAGGATAAGTTATTCGTTATATTTTCTAAAATAATTATTTACTGCAACATTTTACGCACTGTATATTCAGGTTGTAATTTACTTGACAGGTGGGAATTACAACCTGCATACATACATACATACATACCTACAGTGCGTAAAATGTCTGTCTCGCCTACTCCTATTACAAATGTAATATGGGCGTTCCTCTCTGATGAAACTAATAGGATAATACAATGTATATGTGTGGACTGAGAGCCCATTTTTATTTTTGCAGTTAAACTAACAATAGTCCTTAGTAAAAAAAGTGGAAATATTTGTAAAATGAATATTAGAGTTTGTAAAGATATCATTCAAAAGAGACGCAAAAATAAAAATGGGCTCTCAGTCCACATCAGCCTCAAAAGAGACTGACTGAAAAACAAAATTTCAAAATTCCTGAATTATATTTGTGGCAAATGTTGGTTAGTGCCACAATGTTCCCAAAAGTATGAATAGGTTATGGAATAATTGGTCGAATTGACCGATGCATGCTCATTGTTGATAATATAAAACTCTGTCAAATGTATGACAGTCTTGGAAATCATAAACCTTTGAAACAATAAAAAATGGAACCAAAGTCCTCAATCCCAATAATACTTATTTACAAAAAAAAAATTCAAGATGATCAGATAGTTTTAACTGAGTTTAGATCTTGTTGACGGTAACAATTTTTGTAAATTTTTGAGTATAATCTCTGACACCGGAGGGGTCCTTCGATGGCCGACGTAACCGCTCCGGTCATATCTATAACATACTAAAAACCCATAGGAAACTAGATTTTAGCAAAAACTGCTTTAAGACGTCATTTTAAAATTTTGCGCGCGGTAAAAAATACTAGGCCGCAAAGTCGAAATTCGGAAAGAGCACTCCAAAATCTATGAAATAACCAGCTTTCAAAACTCCCAGAAAAAATCCAATTAACTACGATCATCCGAACCTTACCTTATTACAGCAGTACTTTGTTATTACTACACGTAACAAAGTACACGTAGCTGCAGTTATTGTAAAACAACGCAAACTCAACATTATGAACACAATCACTGTAAGTAACGCATTTACGTCTTCCAACTAGCATTATGACTTTAACGCAAGAATCTTGTAGCCGTAGCGATACGTAGCTCGTAGCCGTAGCGATATAACTCTGAGCAATGAGCATGACCTCGGCGTAGCGTAGGAATAAAGCTAGTTGCATCTAAGAGCTACGAGTATATCAAATTACTTATCGTCCGTAGCTAATACCTTTTATACAAAGTTTATCCGCATGGTTTCTCTCGCCGTGTTCGATTCTATTTCATTCTAAGGTGAAAAGAGGTTTACCGTGTCATTTAATAAATAAATATAACATTATTCGCCGGCGCCTACTAGGCTTTGAAATTGCACAACCAAACTGGTATTACGTTTAAATCAATGAACGAGATAAACGTGAACATTTTAGCGCAAATGAATTCGAATAAACTCTAAGGACGGTGCACACTCTTTCCATTGTGTCCGTATAATACCTATTTTAAAAAGATTACCTTCAATCGATTCGAATGCGAAAGAACCTCTACATTAAATCGCATATAAAATAAATCAAACCAACTATGCCCCAAAAGTCATTGATTAGGTAAAATATACATCAAAGGGACTATTATATTCGGCTGGTACAGGTAAATGATACGTCTGGTGTTAGGAACCTGTTAAGTTCGGTATCAGTATTCAGTGAGGGTTACACCATCTGGGAATAAAAAAATTTACGACTGCGGTACCAGGTTATGACTAGGTGTTCCATTATATATTTTCTTTATTGGCTTAGAGTGGATTCGTGGAGGTTGTGGAGGCCAGATGGCTGTCTTTTCACGGAAAGCATCAAAATTCAGTCGCAACGCAGTTAGACTGAAAAAAGACCTCTGCGGATGCAACCGGGATGAATGTACATGATGATGATGATGATCATGTTGTACGTGGCATAGAATCAATTCATTGGAGATACTTAGAGCTCTTCTAATGCTTCGGCCACACTAACGAAAAATGCCATTACTTATCGCGGTGATGAACGTTTAACGTAGGTGTAGCCACGGCTTAGCGGGATGATTTAAAACGGCATTCACATTGCCGTTTGACGTTAGGCCATAGCTCAAATGACGGTACATCAAAGAGATTAACGCAAGAATTAATGCGTTGAAGCGGCCACACTACCTATGTCTTGGTGGAAATTCAGGGGACATTAACGGCAATTATATCGACGAGAATGGACATTGACGTGGATCGTTCAAGTGTAACGACTCAAATTATCGCGTTAATAATTAACGCAATATTTATCGCAATGATAGGCATTGACGTTTCTCGTTAGTGTAGCCCGAGCAAAACAAACATACATACATGATACTGGTAAACTTCAAAACACCCTATACCTCACTCAGACGTATAGTATATACAGACACTTATACACACTTATATTTCTACTAAATACCGGTCTCCCATAATAAGGTAATAACTATTCTGTTTGAATTTAAGAGTTACTTGAACCAAAAATAAACGTTTTATTTATGTAATATTTCATCCTCTAGGCTGGGAACCTAAATTACTATTTATTAAAACTGATTTGCTTATAAAGTCTTTCATCCGCTGAGTGAACGGGGCCTTAATAAGATCTCCGGGATCCAAGCCAACCCTGCTAATCGCTATATTTGCTAATTAGGTTTTTCACGAGGTGCGATGAATGGCAGTACTAGTTAAAAGTAATAACTCATCATTCTCTGAACCTTTTCCCAACTCAGTTAGGGTCGGCTTTTCAGTCTAACTGTGAACTTCGATATTTTACGTGAAGCGACTGCAATCTGACCTCCACAACCAATGGTCCATAACTCCACAACCAATGGTAATAACTAATAATGGAATTATAGGAAAGTGAACGCCTGGCGCAAAAGTGCAAGCTTTGGATGTAACCGCAATAGTATGATGACAAAGTCCCAGATTGTACCCAGTTTTTGCTGTAAAATATGCATTGTAAAAATAAATTGTTATCTACAATTAAAACCACTTGCTGATGTATTGTATATAATTAATTATCTATCTTCTTTACTATTATATAATTGTAAGAAGTTTATGTTTGTCCATGATGAACGCAAAAACCACTGAACGAATTTCGTTGCAATATTTTGGTTTGAAGGGGTTTGGTCCAACTTAAAATCTTATGTTTGTTTGTTGCAATCGGTGAAGTAGAACCAGAGTTATAATTAGTAATATAGAATTTAAGTACCACAAATGGCGCTTAGATCGCGTTAACCGACAGCCACGCGGGCGGAGTGGCGGGCTTAGGCTAGTATTGTTATAAATTGGTTATTTTTTATAGTAATTTTAGTAAAACGTAGTCATAACCCTATTGGCACTAAGTGGTAGACTCATTTAGAGCAAGAAAAATCTGATCGTATGGAATGCCTTTCACAACTTTGAGTTCTTAAAGACTTATGAAAGATTACTCTCACGCTCTTATTAGTACCTAATTTCGTTGTAAAACTTTTCAATTAAGTAACTCAAAGGCTTTCGTGGACATTCATCTAACTGCGTAGATTGAAATAAGCGATAATATTAAAAATTCTTTTGTTATTTTTCCTTCTGTGGAGGAAGGAACAATGTGAGATAGAATCTTGACAACTTAAGATAATGAAGTCTCTTAAGAAATGAGTTTTTAATTCTATATCGGTGGCTTTTCACTTTTCTTTATAATTTCTAGCATTTATTTGGTGTCTCTATAATTTTTGAAGGGTCACTTACGCACACGATAGTTACTTACGCTACTACGCTTACTATGCCATACATTTCGTATTTTATTTTTTAATATTTCTCAATTCACTACATTGATCGACGAATGCGAAACCCGATTATTGAGGGTATGGCGTAAAAAATACTATCTTTATGCATGGCTACGTATAAGCAGATAAATGTCAAATACACGTGAACACGTCAACCCTTCGGTGCGAGTCTAAGCAAATATGTACTTCAAATACGAGTATAATAAATTCGCACAAGTCAGTCAGCCGATTTTTCGCATTTACATAATAATAAGTGGTAATACTTTTCCTTCAAGAAATAAAAGGATTCTATATTTTGGTAATGGATTTATCAAGACGAGGGAAGCGAGTCCTGACACTATTTCTGTAGGACCATATTTAAAAGCGAGTTACTGTATCTAGCTTAAGTTTGTAAATAGACCAAAAAAAAGCCCGCTGAGGTTCTTGCCGGAATCTTCTCAGGCCGGGGCCGGGTTTGAACCAGGCGGTGATCCATTCGCTAACTAATTTGTAGTATACATATTATTGACATTGACGTTTCGTGAGTTCCGTTTTGTGGTCTATACGGAGTAAATGATTTTTGAATTGAATGTGAATTGAATTCATAACATACTTCTTCTATTCTAATATATATAGGTACTTCACTGAAAAAGCTATCACGCCTATAGATTTGAGCTTTAACATACTTAGTAATTTCATTTTCAATGTAGGTGTGTTATTCGTACCTGTCAAAAAAATTATAACTCGATTGAAAAATCACGCCAGCTTTCACAAAGCTCAGATTAATTAATACAATACACAATTATTTATTATACAATAAAATGTATATATTTTTACCTCAAAGTAGGTATTTGGCGATTATAAAGTGCGAACCGCTTGACAAGGGAGATAGGCTTAGGGTTATGTTTAAGGCGGTAAGTAGGGTAGCTATTGGTATTTTCGTTGTTTTATTTTCTAGGAGCTTGTTTTTTTTATACAACTTAGGTCGCAGACAAGCACGCGGCCCACCTGATGGTAAGTGGTTACCGTGGCCTATGGGCGAGTGTAACACCAGAGGAATAACACTCGTGCCGCAACCCCTGTAAGAACAGAGACATTCTGTGTCGTCAGCGCAAAAGATGTAGGATAAGCCTTTGGTTTTCCCACGGACAACACAAAACCTCTATAGTGAGCTCTGGCTACCCTACTCACCACCGAAAACACAACACAAGGTTATTAAACGGCGATATTCTGTAGGGTGGAGGTACTTCCCCAGTCGGACTGCTCGATTGGGACGGATATACCGTCGTGTCCTACCTCCTTCCAAATTTGTTACTTATTAGAGATTAGTAAAAGACCTTGAAACTGTGAACAATCAAACTTCTAACTTAAATCAAGGGGTCTCTTCGTCGTCCAAGCACTCAGGGCATTTTGGGTCTGTTTCTCTCCTAACTCTTCAAGGCTTACAAAGTGCATGGACGACGAGGAGACGATAGCTTCCACTTGCTAGCCAAGTGCCCCATGTACCTACTTAATAATAAGATAGGAAAACATGGGAACGGATGCCCTAGAAACAGAGGACCTAGAGGACCTAAAAGTGGAACAGATAGTAAGTTTGCAAAGAAACACTCATGTTCGACGGAGCGTGATGGCGGACATCCTTCACAGCCTCCCCAGGGGAGGTAGAGGGGATCTCGGTGAAATGACCCACGTTAAAGGACTGATCACCCTGTACGGTCGATGGCGTAAGTAACGCAAGCAAAAGAACAGTCGTTTATGCTGTATATTACTTTTCAGAATCTCGCAATATAAGGAAAACTTATAATACTCACTGTTGATATAGATGTCGTTTATGCAGTAGGTATATTATTTTTTCTGATACTCGCAATATAAGGAAAACTTATAATACCTACTCACTGTTGATGTGGATCTAGAATCATGAAATTTGGCAAGAAGTAAAGTAAAGAAACATAAGGAATAGTCTGATAACCGTGATCAGTCCTCATCTGTATTTACTAACTATAATATTATAATGAGGAAAAATTTGCAATTTTGTAATAATGAACGAATTAAATTACTTAAATATTCTGCTATAATATATATATATATATAATAATATATAATAGCAAGCAGTAATATTATAATAAATAAGTAATAATAGCATACAACGTAGGGAATTGTCCCTGAGTACCATAGGCTACGTTTTACGAGTATGTCGATATTTCTATAGCATCAGGAATTACGCGAATGAAACCGTGGCGCATCGCACGCTAGCATAATATAAGTTTTACTGATATCATGCTATAGAGGTAGAGGTCTGTACACGAAATTAAGTTTTTTACATGAATCTATTTGGGTTTCACTGGATGGGAACACATCTATTTAATATCTATAGTCCATTTTTTTAGGTAAGTACTTAATTAAACATATAAACAATCTTAGTGTGTCTTTTTAATATGTTTTGGTTTAAAAACTCAGTCTAAAAATACTTTTCTGCTTAGAAACGCTTTTTAAAGACTGAAAATTAGCGTAGTTTTTATATGTGTTTTTATAAAAAATGCCCACACGATTATTTACCTTTATTTAAATATCTAAACAAATGGAGTATAAATATAAATTTGATTCTACTATGACAATATTTATGACGCTTGAAAAAGCCCTTACTCGCTCGTTTCTCTCATCGAGACTTTAAATCATTTTGTGACTATATATATCTACTTAAAAAGTTATAAACATTTCCAAGAGAGGCCGTCTATTTTACGTTAGCAAACAAATTATGTTTGAAACGCTATTCGTTCTGACGCCGCGCCCCACTGCCGAGTTATTCGTATGAGGCTGTGTTCAAGTTTGGCTGTGGTATTCAAAGTAATTACAGTCTATTCAATGCGTGCTCGTCACCCAACTACACATGTCATGGAGAAAGCAAGATAAGGCTCAACGTATTCATAATTAATAATGTGCCAGATTTTCATTTTGGAAATATGTCTTAACGTATACTTTGCATAGATATTATTAAGTTTATAACAGGATAAGCTGCGGTGCTCGGATCCAATGTGTACTTCAAATAGCACGAAAACAAAGTAGGTGCCTGGTTGATGTAGAAAGAGTATGTGAGTATAATTGTAGATCATGTTGTTTTCTTTTCATTTGACTTAACTTGACTTTCCTTGGAGGTAGTGTCATCTGATCCCTATTACCGGAAAAGCTAACACTGGGGCAACGTGTAACAGCAGTTGATTGGCCTCTAAAATATTGGTACTTTCCCATGATTCATACCAACGCACTTCTTACGATTGACAATGTGCACCATGGACCTACCAAAACATGAACAAAAGGACTGATCAACCTTGGACTTGAGGTTGTATGACCGTGATTGATTTTCTATGAACGACAGATTGATACGCCCCGCACTATCCATCAGAGATCTATTAAGTCTTAAACACATATATACTGTGCTAATGGAGTATAGTATCACGAAGTTGGTCGTCCATTATAACTAGTAAAACAGCATAAACTTAATGAAACTTAATTATTGTTGAGGTTATTGTAGCGTTGGTTATTGAAGTGGTTTATGCTTGAATATTGCAATTTTATTTCATTGTTTTTATCATTAGTTTTGGGTTCAATTGACTTACAAATGGTTAACAAGGCCAAGATTAACGTCGAATTCTAATTAAATCTGATAAAGGAAATTCGATTCCTCTCTGATCCCTATAACCCAATTAGAGAGAATACCGATAAATTACCGATAACAAAAGAAAATTAATTCTGAAAGTGCTTACAAGGAACAGCACTTTTGGAACGCTCGTATCAAATATAAATCATAATATTTTACTAACTGAAGTATCTTGTACCAGTTTACCTGTAAGTATCTTTTTTTCGTGCGAAAATTCCCCCAAAATGGCAAGGCCCGAAGTATAGAGTGACTTTTATTAACTACTAGCCTATGCCCGTGGCTCTGCTGCGTGACTATCGGTTATCGCGACCTAAGCTCCATCTGTGATTTTAAATTCTATATTACCAATCATAACTCAGGTTCTACGTAACCGATTGCAATCAAACAAACGTAAGATTTTAATTTGAACCAAACCCGTTCAAACAAAAAAAACCGCATCGAAATCCGTTCAATAGTTTTTACGTCCATCGCGAACAATCATAAACTTTTTTACAATTATATAATAGTATATAGATTTTACAATCATGCTAAACCAATTTCAATTTCTACTCCAATATACAGGCTGTTAGGGAATCTCGTAGTCGAAAGCACAAGGTAGTAGGTACTCCGGGTACACTACATGTTGTGTGTTCCTGTCTATTAATTTCGTGAACAAATTTGGACTAGGTACCTACTAATATCTAATAATAGAATCCTTAAATAGTATTATATTAATTTGGGGTAGCAGACAAGAGGTCTGTGTCTAAAACAGCCAACAGTTCATTCTCTACTTATAACAAATTTCGGTGTTAATTAAGCACTGGCTGTGACTAATACAATACGTCGTCGTCTTGCGAATACAAACTGGGTCCTTATTTACGTACCTAATACTACTGAAAACAAAATATCAATACTCCGAGAGAAATAATTGTAGTACAATAATCGGAAATAAAATAAATTTGAAAAATGAGGTGTAATAGGAGATCTAACTTCTTCATTAAATGCAGTCACTATACAAATCTGATGGGTCTGTAGGGCCTTATCAACCTGCTGGTTGAAGGATGAAACCCTAGTGCAGGCTTCTCTTGGGCTTGGAGGGTCAAGAAGATTGAAGAGAGTTACAGGGAATTAAACCCCGGCGCCTTTGTATTGATTGAACATTTGGAAATTGAAAATCGATGTTATTTCAGGCAGGTTAGATTAGGACACCGTGGACCCTACACCTGAAGGTGTAGGGCACCTGAAGAGGATTATCTCGTAAGAGATGGCCCCGGATCTACCAAAGTGCGAGGGATATGTTGGTTACTATCTCACCTCCGGCAACTGAGGACCCAAAAATGGCTTGAGTTTTTGTCGTTCCGAGTCCGACATAACTACTCCAACCGGCTCTGGTGGGAGGTATCCGTGGGGGTCATTCGAACTATAAAAAATGGGCACCTAGGTAAGTCTTAGCGACTTAGGTCCAAGATTCGTGACGATCGGTATACATAAATACTCCCAATGACCAAGGTGATATTCGACTATTTTCTTTAAGGAAATCCAAGAATATCTGGTTCTACTCATTAACAGAATAAGTACCTACTATGCCTACGCGATTTAATCTATATTTATTTTATGTAGGTAGGAAGTTAATAACGGTGAATTTCCGAATTCGAACCCTAAATTCAATTATGCTTTACCTCCTCTAATTGGATTACTTGTTAATTTCAGCGCTTAGTATTTAAATTGAGCAGTAAAGTTCAACAGATTAGCTATTTTACCTCTACCTCAGAGAATCTTTCTTGAATATTTTTTATAAATAATTGTTGAGGGGATTGAAAAAGATTTTGATAAAATAATTTATGAATCATATAAAATATTGTCCCTTGAGACCAGTAATCTAATTACAGACTTGTTCATGTTTAATACAGAATTTTGGTTTGATTTTACCTTACACACATTAGGAAATACCTACTCCCAGGTTTTCATACTTATCTTTGTTATATTACTACAATCATGTGGACATATCAAATCTTGAAATTAGCCTTGCCATACCTGTAGCCAGGACCAATCTACTGGGTAAAGGACCTCTTACGTGGAGTGTTCAGACCATAAATGAGGTTCACCAGCGTATTGACATCTTCTCATGCAAAATGAGTGAATTCACAAGAGTCCTTTTTTATACAATTGCGTAGTCTAAGTACCAGTTTGTAATGTTATGTTTATTTTACATGTATACAGAATTATCAGCCACGTTAATCGGATTAGGCGAATAGCCTGTAATGTTAACGTTAAGGAAAAATAAATAAATAAACATTCACTCCAGTGAATTACTACAATATAAAGTATACTGCCAAACATTAAAAAGGTCTTCAAATCCGGTCCCATTTAATCTGACTTCATGTGATGATATATTCACATTATGAAATATTTCAAAATGTGACCGAAAGGTAAAGTGTGCAAATTGAGGTAATTAAATCGCAAATGTTTGTAAAGCAGATAAATTATATGGGCATGTCGTCGCCCACGACCGCAGCTGCGACCAACCTCACTGATAACGTCACTCACTCTTGACGCTAGTCTTACCCCGGCTTTGCAGGTTTTTACGAAGAATGAGATTAAGTAGGAGCTTATATCTAAGTATGGCTCTTTCGTTTTTCAGTGTTTGAAGATAACGGATTGGAAGTTGTCCGTAAGTAACTTTCAGCGAGAATTTTCGCGGTATTCATTTTCCAGTTCGACAATAATATTTGATGAGAGTCTCAACAAAACAGTCTCGAACAAAAGTAGCATTCGAATCTGTCCGCAATCACACAAAAGTAGTTATAGTTAGGTATGTTATAAATTTTTTTTTTACAAATTTAACCATACACACATGACTTAAAGCTCTTTTTACAAAAGCAGGGTCCAAAGTGCGTGAATGAACACGAACGATGCTTGAGTATTTGAAATGAGCGCTCAATTTTGGATTGAGCGCTCATTTTATGCGGTCAGTTTTGACACTCTGACTATGCATCTTAGATTTTTTGTATATCAACGACGCAATGTCAAATGTTTACTTTGATCTCTTCGCAGTCTGTGCTTAGCGCTCTCGTGCTTGACCATTTCATCCTCGCCCATGCGCCCATAAACTATTGTATAATGCCGACGCGGGGTTATTGTTATATGACATGTATTTGTTCTAATTATTGTACTTATTAAATAAATTGCAGACGTTAAGGCAGTAATGATACTGTGTATGTTTGTTCAATGAGAAGTGTTCGAGTTGAAATAGTTGTATCGGTAGATGATGATGATGAAGATGATGATGATCACCTTTTATTGCAAATCGTTAAAACTATCTTGTTCAGTGAAGCAATGCTTTATGTAATTAATTTTAAGTCTTGGTCTTGAAGTGTCGTTAAGTTTAGCTCAACGTTTTTAATTACAGTTACTATTTTGTTTCAAAAGTATATTAGTAACCGAAATTACTTATATTCCCTCTTACACCTACAGCTAAGCTCAGCGGCTTGTGCTATACGTTCAAATCGATAGTGTAATGGCCAGAATTCGATTTCGAGTTTCTAAAATTCCGAGATAAGGCATGTTTTATTAGAAAAGTTTCTCTGTCAATATGATGATATTAAGTAATTCTATTTACGATCATATTTTATACGTGTTAGCAAGATCCACGCAGAGTTATATGTATATTAAAATCATGCGCTAAAATGAGCATATCCGCGGAACACATCAAAGATTAGCGAGGCACGATACACCAACCGGATATTATTACAGGTATTACCTACATAAATTCTTGGATCGCAAAATCCGAATATGCAAACGATGTAACTACAAGCTACGCTGTGCACCATCGTCCATATTTTGAGTACATCCGACAAATATCCGATGTAGTCGCGCTGTGGGAATAATGAACTGCAAATTTCGTAAAACCGTAAATTTCATAAATTACAAAATGTTAAAAATGTTAATAACATTTTGAATTCATCAAGTATTTTACCATTTGTTTTTATAAACCTTTTAAAACCCCCTGGAATAATTTATATTTAGAAGATTCAGTAAGCTTTATACAGTAACAATCATGAAGAAAACACTTTCCATCAACTTTTAGTATTTGGAATACACCTTTAATATTATGAATTTCTTTACAGTTATGTTTGTACTACAATATTATATAACACTAATAAATAGGTATTGTTAATTGAAAAAAAATCCTTCAGCAACCAGGTTAAAACTATATTACGGTTTACGCTTTTTTGCGTATCTTTTTTGAGTATCTGTCACATAGTTTCAATATTCTCAGTGTATATTACAATGCTATTCTATTATTGAGGAACCAATTAAGATTGCGAAATCTATTATACCATAGAGTACTCTCCATTGTACGATAGAACTTGTAATTGATTGATAATAAATACTCTTCTTATATAAACTCTTTTCATTCGGTATACCTATAAATAAAAAACAAAAATAATGTCATTGCTGATGAATTAACTTTATGACCAATGTACAATAACCCGCAGTGTGGCAATTAAATTTTTGTGTTTTTTTATTTATAGACTGACTAATAAACTAATTGGCTGCTATGAACGCATTATTGTTTTGTGTATATTTTGAAAACTTTATAAAACAATGTATACCTTTAAGTATAGTAATGCCTTCTGTGCTCAAACTACTAAGTCACCTCACCGAGGGCTTGACAAGAAATTGAGCCCATTAAAACTATGCGGTTTTCCAAAGCCGTGCAAAGTTTCAATTCTTTTCGCAATACGTCTTCCTCTGATATAGACCGTGTCATAATTTAAACAGCAAGCACGTCTATTGAACTGTGAAGTGTCTTAAGAAGCATCTTTTCAGGCTTTAAATTGCGACTATTCTTTTCTCATTAGCGGTAAATTCCAAGTCTAGCAGCGTGCTCCATTATCGTGTTCGACTTCACGTCGCCACCCTCTATGTACAAATGACGTGGTTAACCCATTAACTGTACGTCGAAAATTAATCGCTTATAGCTACTGCTATTGCATTTACTTCTCTTTCATCACACATATTATAACTGAGTACAGTAGTTTTACACATTGTAATATTATGTAGTTACTCGGATAGCACATAGAGGCGGATCCTTTGTTCATATAGCAGAATAATATATGTTATTTTTTAAATATAGCAAATTTACTATTAAAAATAAAGGGATAATAGGAAAAATTAAAGCAATTTCTACATCGAAAATTAGAAAAATAACTGTAATTAAAAAAAAATGTAATGAAAAAGGAATACGAGCTGCTGATTTTGGATCAAATCCATATTCAAATGGGGAAGATTGTAGGTATGTAGTTAGATATAATTGTTTGATTTCCTTGTAATCCCAAGGATATATTAAAAGAATTCAAAAGCTACACTGCTTTTCGTTTCGGTACGGAAAATATTGACTAACAAGGACGTCTACGCCAATTTACATTTACAAATTAATGCCTCCACAAAATTAAAACAAACAAAACTTTAGAAATTATTTGGCTTCATCATTAAAGTCTTGCTTTCTTGTTAATTTTGAGTTCTATAGACATTTTTGGTGGAGCACAATGTAAGGAGATCAAACATTGCATGGAATATTTTATGCCTTTAATGAATAGTAATCAAGAATATTACTTACGGATTTATAACGTCCAAGAAATAAAATCACTTTCCGTAGATATTAATAATAGCAATATTATTTTAGCGTAGAGCTTTAGAAATATTTAAGTACGTACGTAAGTACACAAAGCAAACCCACACAAAAACTTGGGGCAAGTTACTGTAATCACAAAACTTTTTCTTTCACGTAGAATCAAACCGTTAATACAATTAACCTTGGGCGTGTTACTGCTTCTGACATGTGAAATCAAGAAACATGATATTTAATTTTTGATTTTGAACTTAATTGCCCACTATTGTTTAAGTATACGTAAAAAGTTTTCAACGAAAATTGTATTTTTTTGTATTTATAAAAAAATCTTTATCTAATTTCCTAAATATAAACTGAGTAGTAGTTCTAAAAGTGCGTGACTCACTTATTTACAGAACTCTACAAAACATTGCATCTAGGAACGTCAACACATTTTTAAATTAGGTGTTCCGTAAATGTATTTTGAAAACAAGTGTAGCCCTTGAGCAACCTGTATTTTCATGTATTTACATGATCTCCAGGGGAACATTATACTTTGTGACTGTAAACATTATTGAGTGGCAAGCCGTATAGTTACGAGTGTGTACAATAAATATAACCAACAAAACTCAGTCTATTTGTGTTGTAACAGAGAAATTTACTCATAAATATAATATGGTGTAGATGTCTCGTTCAGTATGCAGTGCTATCTTGCAAATAGCTCTAGAAAATACGTACATACGAGTATGTACGGCTATATATCGGAGGTTGACTGTCACCGGAGCACGCAGAACAAAGTGCTGTCTGCAGACGCGTTATCTCGTCAACTGTGAGGCACAACTTCATGAATAACACAATAATCCAAGAACGGCTCCTATAGCATGGTAGGGTGATTTAAAGTACTGTATTCGTAGTTTACTATTCTGCAATTTATACATAACTAGCTGACCCGCGCAACTTCGTCTGCGTCACCCCGTTTTTGTAACATTTTTCATTCCTGCTCCACACCTGTTAGTCATGATGTTATATACATATAAACCTTCCTCTTTAACCATTCTATCTATTAAAAAAACGCATCAAAATCCGTTGCGTAGTTTAAAAGATTTAAGCGTACAAAGGGACATAGGGGCAGAGAACGTGACTTTTTTATACTATGTAGTGATACTTTTATTAGGTGAAAGGTAGGTGTACCCTGTTATGGAACTGCCTTTGTCTTCAGTTAACTGATTCGGTTCATACAGGCTGAACTACCGGACATACCTCTTTAGTGTAGCTGTAAGGAAAGCAACTGCTACGCAAGGAGCGCAGGTTTGATACCCGCTCAGTGAAAATGTTATGCACGTATATGACTATTTGCATTGGTCTAGGTCGTGCCACGGAGAGCACGTTAAGCCGTTGGTTCTAGTTGTTACACGAACATCTATGTCACTCCTAAAAAGCTCAACCACTGGTCTAGTTGTAATACTAGATATCGCCAATGAGTTGTGAAAGTCAGGTGGCAGTCGCTTCAAAAAATATCGAAGTTCAGCAAATCTCGCAGTAGAATGGAATAAGCGAACCCGAACTCCGAGGTGAAACGAGGTGACCGGGGGGATTATCGCTTAGATCAATAAGAAGGCTGAACTGCCAGTCAAAAATAATACCTGCACTGTTTACTGTTATATCATGTGTCCGAGATACATTTTGGGATTAATAAAATTTACTAGATTAGGTTGTACATTTGAATAGACCAATTATAAAAAAATATTTATTTTCAATGCTGTCAATGGCTTTAATTCAATGTCATCATTAATCATCACCCTCCGAGCGATTTCCTCTTGCGTCTGAAGCTTATTCAGCCGATTCAGAAATCGGAGATTCGCGTATTGTTTTTAATTGGTTTGTCCACAAAAATGTATTTAGTTTAAGTATCTTAAGATAGTCTTTCGTTTGAACTGTATTCTCGTATTTAATATTTTTATCATTTTGTACCAAGTCCGTTACCAATATTTTTTTTATTTTCCAACGGCCTTCACGATTTTTGTAGAACAATGCTGACATCATTTTGGCAAGTAAGGTTATACTGAAGTATGAAACTTTTGAGTAGGAGATACGATCCGGGTTTCTCTTCTACTAATCTTACTGAAAAATCACAAGTGGGTACCTGGTCGCGAGTACCCTCAAGTATTAGCTAGCTTGGCACCTTATAGCGTGAAAACACGAATTTATGGTTTTACCCAATCTGCAATTTCAAAATTAATATTAATATTATAAAATGAATAATTAGTTATATAAATTATTCAACCAGTTCTGGTTATAATTATAAAGCCCCTGGCACCCCATTGATGCTCAATTACACCAATGAATGTAGTTAATTTGATATCAAGTCAAATCCCACTGGGCGATCCCGTTAAATTCAATGAGTAAATGTTATAGCTAAAGATTAGTTGATTAGATCGGATTACATAAGCAATCGGACAGTACATAACTTGAAAATGAGATAAATGATAATTCGGTAGTTGCAAAACGACTATTTACATTTTTAAAAGGACAATTCAATTTCTAATTTATTTATTTCATGATGAATAGGTTACAGAATAGATGTTTTAATAATATTAGTACAAACTATGTTCCGCAAAATGCATCCAAAATATTCAAATGAAATGACAATTCATAAAAAGATAGATAAATATGTACATACATGCAAAATTCAAGTAGTTAATTAGGTCAGAATAATTCAAAAATGCGATAATTATCGCATTTTACACTATCAGTGCACACCCAATTCTAATCTGACTGACTAGTCATCGATTTTTCTTCATTGTAAAAAGATGCTTGTTCCTATATTAAAATATTATATCAATTTGACTTTTAATAGATTTCTCATTCGGTTCGGTCATTTTTAGTATATGTAAATATATTCAAAAGCGTGCTCATCCCCCGTTAGACCCAGGAAGGTTCTGTTCGTTGTCAGCAGATTTTAATGGAGCTCGCGGCATGACTAAGCCCCTCTCTGGTTTACGCGGCGGGAGTATAGTAGGTCACAACTGTTTTAGTTCATGCAAGCATACACTTGATCATATAGCTCTATGAATTTGTATATTCGTAGTGTGTTGGTTGTAGAAACTGTTCATTTAAATTTATTTCATTTATTTATTAACATACACAGTTACAGAAAAAAAATAGTTCCATAGTTATGTGCAAGAAATGCTATGTAGCATATTGCAAAGTGGCGAAACATTGGCACCTGTAGGTACTAATGTTAGCCATACTATTATCATTTTTTTTAAGAATATTACTAATATTCCCTCTAACCCCTCTAACTAAGCTCAATGGCTTGCATTAGGAGTGGGTTCACGTCGGTGGTGTAATGGCCAGGATTTGAATCCGGGTCCTCTCGAGCCAACTCCTTAACCGCTAAGCTACCGACGCTTAAATACTATTATAAATTCGGATCACGTTTGCAAGAAGCGATATAATAGCTTGTGGGATTTGCGGTCAGTGAAACCTTATTTCCTTTCATGTCCCTCTATAACCGAAACAGTTGACGACTGACAATAGGTACTTAATTATATAATAAACTAGCTGTGGGCGCGTAAATATGTTTCGACGATTTATTTCAATGTATCATATTAGATAATCGGTAACTCGTGCAAATTTGATTATTATTATGGGAATAAATAAAAATTGAGTGTTATTTTAATTCTCATTAGGTTACAAATAAAACCATACTCATAATATTTACGCTTTTCTCCTGTGAGATAGTTCCAAGACCAATATTTGCTCAAAATATACTGAATATTTTTTTAATTTTATTACGGTTCATTTTGCTGTTTTATATTTACACTAGCGGACTCAACAGAGGTCTTCACGCCCTATAAATAGACCACAACCCGAGAGCATCGACATCTACCGAAGCAGACCATTTTCATAAATTCCTTAAAACCACTGTACTGTATACGCAAGAATTATTCAGGGAGAATATCTAAGAAATGGCAGTAAGGGTAGGTACCTTAGCGGTTATAGTTAAAGCATGTTACTCGTACAGCATTCTGAACCGTAATCATAGATTTTTATAAAGTGGAACCTACGTGTTATAGGTTCCATTTTCAGAAAATTTAACGTCCATTTATATATTCCAAGCGAGTGAAGCTAAAGGCAACAATTAGTTAGTTAGTTATACACATTTTAGTAAGTGGTATATATACTTTCTGTTGAGGTATAAAAGGGCACAGTGCCCTCTATGGGCAGTAGGGGTAAAATAGGGAGTATGAGTAGGTATATAGGTATTCGAAGAGGAAAGTACGTAAATACAGTTATTTCCAATAAACTACAGTATTTAACGTTTAGTAATACTTCTCATTGACTATTTATAATACCGAAACACACGTACTAATGTAACATAGTAGGTACTATAGACTTTTCAATATCCGTAACTGTAATGAAATTTTCAGTTCGATGAATATTTTATCAACCGGCACTTTATTGACAATATCTATCGTAAGCTATATTGTAAATTTGGAGGTTCTTAATCAGAAGTGGGATCACTAGCCATGAGTAAAGTTATCAATAGTATATCATCAAAGTTATTTACCACGAATATTCCTTACCTATGCTTGAAGGTGTCGGTGATATAGTGGTCAAGAGAAAACTATTTAAGCACGTAGTATATTATTATCAGTTAAAAATTCTGGAATGTCATATGCATAATCTGGAAATTGTTTGTTTTTACGGGTTATTATAAATCAAGAAGATAAACGATTATTTTATACAACCTAGGTGGAAGAAAAGCACACGGCCCACCTGGTGGAAAGTGGTGACCTTGGCCTATGGACGTTTGCAACCCCAGAGGCGTGACACTTGCGCTGCCGACACTGTAAAAATATTCTAATGCCCTTATTGAAGAAGTCCATATTGTAGGCCCTTGGAAAAACCAAAACAGGGATTAATTCCATAGCTTGAGACTAGCTGATATATAGTACATCCAGAGATTAGCGGATCCAAACAAACAAACTTTTATCTTTATTGTTAAGTAAGCCTTTTTTTCGTGCCCCCGCGAATACCCACCCCTCTCCCTGCCCCATCCACAGACAAATCTATCTATTTTGAAAAACTATTTTGTTGAAAAAAAAATCTTCGCAAGTTGTAATTTCATAAGAATAATTCATAGAGAATAGGTACATATACCTAAAATATACGTAGGTATATTTTAATATACTTAATTAGCTGTAACTTCCACAGCATATCCCGTTTATATAATTCGAAATTGAGCTTTCTTGATATTACTAATCACGTGCATATTCTCACGGCTGTCACGACAGGTGCTCAAATATTCAAGGTTTTATTCATAAGAGCCGTTTGTCCATTTAAATATGCAGCCTTTATGAGTGTGACAATCGCAGACGGTTTTATAACAAACTGTGCTCGGCTGTTTTTCATCCGCGTGGCGGGTGTTTCTGGCACTCCATTTAATTGGAGAGATAGATGTATAGATAGATACGTATTTTTCTTTAACACAAAGCAACCTTTGTAGGGTTGATATCTGTAAAAGTCCCTTTAGAGACTGTCTGATCGTCTTCAAACGACGACGTCTGATTTAATAGGGTATTAAACATAATATATAATCTGTACAATAACCTAATGGTATGGGTATTGAACTGCTGAGACGAGGTCTCGGGTTCTATCCCAGGTTTTACCATGGCACACACCTAAGACTTTTCGATGCTTTTCGAAGCCATGTGTGAATTTATCGCAGGTTTATAAGTGTGCAGTTGATGCCAATGGGCTCGCCACCTATTACATTGGGACCTAAACATAAACTGGCGAAATGTGGGGGCTATCACCTCTGCCTAACCCTATAGGGATGAGTTTATGTAATGTTACAATAATGTTAACGGGAATCGCCAGGAGTCGAAACCTTTACCATGATCATATTAATTCTTGTTAATATAATTGCATGTCATTGATAGCAAATGACAAATAAGTACAATCGTAGTGTTGGAAAATTTGTAACGGCTTTTCTGCACGCTAAACATAATTGAAATCGTACACATACTGCATCAAAAGCAATTTGTGCTATTCGGGCTTAAGTCAATATTGATCGAATAAAATACCTCGTTTGTGTCGGTATACCTTTAGTACGAGCGAGCCTCTTTTTATTGCTCAGTAAACTAACATCAGTATGGAAAAAAAATCTGTTTGGATAACTTCGAGTGCTAGTATAATACTAATTATTTTAACAGTGTTTCGTTTTCTGGCAGTATAACAAATCAATTTTCGTTCACTATAAAAGATACCTCATCACTCTGAAATATTATAGGAATTTTGACTAGAAGTAGTGCGAGAAAAGAACAAAAAAATTTTTGGCGACATGTAAATTACTAACGTAACCAGGCAATTTTTTTTGTATGTAATTATTATGAAGTCGTCTAATACTCTCCAAGACGTTATAGTGCTTGTGCAGCTAAGCACGTAAATATTTGCCTTGCGATTTACACCGCATAGCAAGGTATCGGGTCAAATTTTTTCCCTAAATTTATTTAGCTGCATCATTTTTGGTTAGGAATTAATTTCGGCATACACATTTTTTTTATGGCACTGAAGGCCAAGTCTCATAAAAGAGGGTCACCATTCCAAACACGTACAGTAGTACAATGGTGGTGCTCTGCTTGACTGCCTCATCAGATGATTTTTCACGCCCGCTTATAGGACTCGGGACTGTAGGAAGAAGGAAACACGTGCATTTTTTTCAAAGTGCCTGATTAGCAGCAGTAGGCTCGCACCCTATTACGTGGAATCGAAAAACATAAATTTATTTAAGAACTTAAAATACCTAAACCAGAAAACTACATACTTTTTTTTTAACTTATTTTAAAGCAACAACCAAGACTAATTTTCGACCCATGAAGTCCCAACAGAATGATTCAAAAACACTTTTCTACTTCATGCAAAACTGTCGCATTCACTGCCAGTACAGAAACATTATAGACACTAACAATAGTTCAAAAACGAATGTAAACCTATCTTGAAACTAGCGTACACTTCAAAGTATGACGCATGCCCTATTAACGAGAAGCAATAAAACTAAGAAGTAACACTTATGGCCGCTTGTAGTAACATTATGCTGTAAATAGGCGTATTATAACCACCACTGACATCATCGAGACGTACACACGTCAGTAATCGAACTGCTCGGTAAGAAAGAAAAGAAACATAGCCTTTAAACTGTCAAAATAAAGAATAAACCTCATTAATGCTTGCTGATCTTGGAATAAAAGAAAAACAGTATCGTATAGGAGTTTACAACTTGTTTGTGGGAAACGAGCAATCAAATAAACGAGTGTACGAAACTACGGCTGAACGGATAGGATGACATCACTTACATAATTACATGACCCTGATTCTATTATACTCGGGCCAGGATGCAGGACTGCTATCACTGCGTGAAAGTGTGATAAGCTCAAAATGATGATGGTTCATACGTACATACATATACTCACGCCCGTAATCCCCGAAGTGGTAAGCAGTGGTGTAAACACCCACATTTCGCCTATTTGCAACTATGACTACTATGATTTTTTGGTCCCACGTAAAGGCGAACCTATTGCAACCAATCGGGCACTTTGTAAAAAAAACGGGTATGCCGAAAATAAATTCTTAATCGAAAATATTACAGCAAAATATAATAGTTTTTCACCTGATTCCTTGCTATGCGGTGTATATCGCAAGGAAATTTATTACGTGCTTAGCCGCACAAGCACTACCAGTCAACGTCAAGGAGAGTATCAGACGAGATAGTTCTTCCTTCTTAAAATGTATGTGAATACTGCAAATTAAACTTTTTAAAGTGTGAAATCCAGCGTAGTTCACGCTTAAAAAAGGAGTGCCTCGTTAGTATGGTAAGTAGTGTCGCCATACTTTCATTATATTGTTGACAACATTGTGCAGTATTTCAGAATATAGAAGAAATGAGTTTATTCTGTATTCTAAATGTAGTATGGATAAAAACAAGCAAATTTAATATTTGTACGGTTTCACCATAATAATATAAAATAAGCCGTCGACCCCAGTTGTCATATAAACATCTATGACAGTCATTACGTGTAGTTGGAGCTTTAAATAAAAAGTTGAACTACTGGTCTAACTGCAGTAGGTACTACGTGGCAGACGTCACGTAGCAGTCCCTTTTTGGAAAATATCGTCGTTCAGCCGCAGTTATACTGGAAAAAGGGAACCGGGACTCCAAAGTGAAAGCTAGGATGAAGTTATGATATTTGATGTATGTAGCTCCATTCGTGTGTATCAGGATATAAATAACTTTTTATTAATAAATCATATATAATCCCAACGGGTCCATATATTATTATTATTATCTTATAGGAAAATAAAAGACACCATAAAACTATACACCCAATGTGAATAATTATGAGTCATTTGAATTTATGAATATAGAATCAGTCAATAACTGGGTTGCAGCGTCATGGTATCGAATCCTAACACAGCTATTCAGAAAGATGGACTTAACAAAATAAATATATTTTATGATTAAAACTTTGACCGATTCAGGTAATTTAGATTCAGATTTTTTATGTATGGCCTTCAATATGACTTCACCTAGCCGTATAATAAGTTGCGAAGTCCCAAAAATTAGGGCCAACATTGCGTCGACATATTCGTTTTACGTCTTTTCACTCTTCGTTTTAAAGGACTCAGAATTATGAGTATAAGGAAACACGTTTGCTACTATAGACTTCCAAGTTATAAATATGTGCTTGACATAGTTTTATATGAAACAGGATCAGCTTCTCACATAGGCGGAGCCAGCTCTACAAGGCTAGTAGTTAATAAATGGCACTTCTTTTCCGTGCGCAGAATCCGAAAAATAACACTTACAAAAGAGAAAACTTGATTGAATTAATTTAATAACTGTGACACAAATAAAGTTCTTAACGGGCCTAATGTATTATTCATATTACGCAGATCCGTAATCGGACTTAGATGTTCCGAACATGAGCTATTCCTTAAAACACAGTTGAACTTTTTGACGGACATTTTCTTCTTGTTTTATCGAGATTCTGAATACCTACGAACGAATTCGTTAAATCATTTTTTAGAATTGTTATGGGAACAGTTTAAAAATTATAAATAAATAAATGGATATTCTAGGACAATCTACACAACGTTACCTAGACCCATGGTAAGCATAAGCTATGCCAGCTAGCTTGTGTTACGGGTTCTAGAATGCGAAACTTAGATACATATTTTTTTGTAAATACATACATATTATACATGGGAATACCCAGACCAATGCAAATATTCATATTCATGCACACAAATATTTGCACTGAGCGGTAATCGAACCCGCGCCTCCTGCGTAGCAGTCGCGTTCGCTACCGCCACGCCATGGAGGTTTTGTTATTCAAATATTAATTGTTTATATCTTCTTAGAATATCGACAGACTCTGTCGCGTGACGGTAGTGAACACGATCGCGCTACGTAGGCCCTCTGCGTACGTGTTAGATACCAGCTTATTGCAAATATTTGTATGCATGAATATTAATATTTGGATTGGTCTGGTTGAACCCCCGGAGACACGGTAACACTATCCATTGGAGCACGTTAACTCGACGATCCCAGCTGCCATATGAATATCTAAGACAGTAGGTACGAGTAGTTGAAGCCCTTAAAAGTCTGATTACCCTAATTACTGAACTTGGTTGTTAAGGTCCAATGGCAGTCGCTTCACGGAAAATATCGAAGTTCAGCCGCATCTTGGTTAGTTTTTTTATCTAGATTAAATATTACCAGCAGCAAGCTAATAGGGTATTTTTATAATATCTACCAAAAATTAAATAAAATGTTTTATTACTTTTATATGTTTATCTTTTTGAATTGATTGTTACATTATATTGTAGGTATTTCGTGTAAACTCCATTTTGTTTTATAGGTACCTATGTATCCATTGCAAAATAGTAACTTGTTAAAGCTTGTAAATAATTTTTACAACACAAATGACTTACAAATTTATAGGAGAATGCAAAAATTAAACGGAAAGGTAAATTAATTATTCTTCAAAGAGAAAAGAATTTTGATACTAATAATAAATGGAAATTGGGTATATAATTTGATGGGCTCAGCATAAGCCCTGTCAAATTCTGTACCGACAGGAGTGAGTCGAGGTGTCTAACTCTGTAAGAATGCGTGATTAACCGTTATCAAGTGATATATTTATACCCTGCTATACAAAAATCGCATCAGAACTATACAACTATATTCTTATACTAATTAATTCCACAACTTTATCGTCTAATTAATTGCTCCATCAGAATAATAAAAACTCTCTACTGTACACACATAAGTAAAGTTTTCTAACACTTATATATGTATTAATACAATTTTATCTCATTTTCTCTTTGCACTAAAGTTCAAACATTACCAAAAACAAAAGCTAATTACCTAGAACAACACTAAATAACTATGTATGAAATAGTTAGTACCTATAGAATGGTTATTGCGTAGTATTTATGGAACTTTTATGTGGATATTAAATCTTAATTCCTTTGCTAGAAGCTAGCGTAAGTTCGTAAGGTCAAATCAAACTAAATGAGTTCTTTCAGCACCTTCAAAGTGACCGGTTTATGTTAAAAGTAAGTGACATTTATCCTAATAGGAGTTACAAACTTGGAGCTAAATGAACAACTCAGGGATCTATGTTTTAAAAGTAAAACAGAGGATCACTTCTTTTTGAAATAAAATGTTCTTGATAACCACCAGTTGAGGTAGGCGCATTATACTCTGCATAAATAAGTCGAGTTTTGTTTCAATATTATAATTAAATAATTTCAGCCAGCTTTCTTATGAAAAAATAATCAATAATGCTCTCGATATAGGTATCGTGATGCGGATTACATTGTGTGGTATTCAAACCAACCTTACTATGTGTATAGAATAGTACAATCCTGAATATAACATACCGACATACCGAAATCTGACTAATCTCGAAAATGTAAAATGTATAAATTATTATACACATTGTAGGTATCTACGGAAATACAATGTGTACGTATAATAATTTATACATTTACCGAGCACGAGACATATTTATCTCTTTATTTTTGAACACAACGATACCTCCTTTGTCCAGTTTCAATTATTTGTTGACTATAAGGTTGTCACACCGCCTATAAGGTTGACTGGTAGATAATGCTTGAGGCATTAAGTCCGCCTGTGTACATAAGTGCATGAAGCTTTAACAAATAAAAAAAAACTATGAAGGAACAGTTGTTCCTACATACATTGACACGAGCTATGTATGATACATAGGTATATCCTGTCAAAATTAGAACCCTCCTTTGACTTTGCCTTAGTCGGATAATTATATAACAATTTCTACTTCATCTGTTTGATGGATATGAAAACTAAACAAAGAGTTCGGATTTCATTCTATTTTTAATGTAACTGACAATGTTTGAGCAACTTGTGGTAGGTAGGTAGGGTAGACTCGTATTTTTTACCCTTTTTATACGCTTTAGTGATCAACCTCTGAAAGCTTTTAGGGTCCCCTTTTCCGTTAAGAGTCGATGTTGATGTGATTTATTTTATGAGTCTTAGTAAAGTTTGCGGGTTTTACTTATAAGTTAGTTTGCAGCGAGTAAGTCCGTTCGTATCGTTAGTTGAAAATTTTAGTTATATTCTGCTACCTGTTTATTATTTATATTATCTATATTTGAAATAGAATGTTATTATCTACAAGTATCTCATTATCTATATCTAGAATAGATTGTAATTAAGTTAACACGTGATTTTGAAGTCAGTTTCAGAGTTACAATATTATTTTAAAATCTTTTAAATTCATTCCTTACTTGTATTTTATTTGTATTGTTTTTCTAAACTCATATTATAAGTTAAAACAATTTTGTAATCAGCATCGCTTCGTGGTGTTGGTATTATTTTTATGTAATTCCGAACCCACAGCTACAGCGCTCAGAACGCTTTCTATTGTATAATGTTTTCAGACCGAAATCTGCATGTTTTCAGTAGAAAACACTGTATAGTGCAGCACTGTCTGTCCGTATAGAACTTTATCATAGTCCAATAAACTATAAAGTCAGTATATCCGTAGAAAAAACAAGACTACGTTCAAATTTGTAATATCCCAGTGAAATAATTGAGTAGGTATGCACGCGTCTAAGAATTTAAACAACGAAAATAAATAATTTCAATTGTAAGTAATATTACACACATTCCCTTAAACGATAACTCATAGTTAATGTAACAAAGTTACAATTATTGATGAAAATGCAATGAAAAGATATATATTAATTCAAATTTCTCTATAAATACTATCGTTTCAATAACAAATCACAATTGAAATTCTTCAACAAGTTAGTTGAATAGTTCGTTCATTATTGGAAAAAGGTGGAAAAAGTGTCTAACGGTAGAAAAGGATTAAAAATACTAACTATCTGTTTGTACCTACTACTGCAATATTGCAGTTGCTGACATGGTTTCCGAGAATTACTCGTAGTTTTAAACGTTATGTAACCAGCTGAAAGATTATTGTTTGTTTGACTTCAAATAAAAAGTGATAGATCAATGAATGTAATGCAATATGTTGGTAACAAATGCAACACATTAAGAGGTTCATATTGCATTGTAATCCTGTTTTCCTTATCTACGGGACCTATTCCAGAAAATAGGAACATTTAACACTGCACTGGGTAGGCAGTGTGGTAGGTTACAGCTAAAATATGGGAAAAGGCATAATGTGTTAATACCACATGTATAGGTAAGGTTGCTCTGCACACAAAATGTTTAGAGTAAAAAATATGTCGCAAGTCGAGGGCAAGGCTCTTAAATTCCGAATTTGGAGCAGACCGCAGTAACTATAGTAAAATGGGTATGTTTCAGATTAAGGTAACAATAAAAATGTATACCATTTTTTTGCGTCGGGTCAGTCTTTCAACAAAAAGAAGTCATTGTGAATAAGCATCATTGTTCTTTGATGAGAATTCAAGGAAAATTCTTAACCAGTCACCTTTGACCACCCCAACAAACTGAAAAAGTATAATTAAAACTCAATCGTATAGAATTTGCATATGTACACTCTCTTTAACATTGAGATTCGGTTACTTTGAGGTAAAAAAAGATTGGTAGCCTTTTTCACGAATAACTTTAAAAGGTACGATGAGTGAAATAAAATCTAGGTTCAAATCTACTTCTTTATCGTCTACGTCATTGTACAAGAAGTAGATAGGCGTTGTTGCTCTTGAAGAAATAAATTGTATTATATTCTTTAGTAACAACGTACATATTTTTATACAATATAGGTACTTAGTATAGTGAATTAATTCAAGAGACAGTCAGATTCGAGTCCTACCATAGAAAGGAACCATTTACTAATAGAGGTTTATATAGCATGCAAACATATATCTAAGTATTTATAGAAACGAATCTATTTACATCGTAATGTTATTGTTCAATATGTGGATAGATAAGAGTACTTTGGCACTAGTGCAGTAAGTGTTCTGATCTTGGTGCAAAACTAGTTGAGACGAGATTATGTTTACTTGCAATTAAGTCTCTGTTGTTACCCGGTAGTGACAATATGAAGAACTCCAGTCTGTAACAGAATTGAGGATTTCCTTTTAAGTTCGACAAGTCCAATGATTAATTTATATTTTAGTAGCTGACCCGGCAAACGTTGTTTTGCCTTATAAATTTTAAGGGTGGACAACACTTATCACTAAGGGGTATGAAAAATAGATGTTGGCCGATTCTTAGACCAACTCAATATGCTCACAAAATTTCATGAGAATCGGTCAAGCCGTTTCGGAGGAGTACGGGAACGAACATTGTGACACGAGAACTTTATATATAAGATGACACTCATTAATAATTTTAAATGTGTCTCTTTTTTAACTATGGACTTAGGGTATATTAGTACAGGTACTCACTTGTAACAAATTATTTATTCATTAGCAAGGTGACAGAAAAGGGTTGACCTTTCAAAGGGTTAAATACTTTATTTAGGCTTAAGAGTTGGGACTTTAAATAATAGTATTTAAAGTTCTTCTTGAATTGTGGAGGATTTTCAGAATTAAATCTCAAGAATTTATTGTAACTGATATCTTTATCCTATCTTGAGTGTTTTTTTGTCATCACGAAACTTGTGTTTTGGTAGTCGGCCATACACATAACCTTTTTTCATCTAGTGAGGCACATTATTGGTGTAATTGGCCGTACAGATACCTAAGCTTTTTTCATCAGACGAGACTGTATTTATATGCTTATTTAACTGTATTTATATTACCCTACAAAATAAGATGAGGAATTTAATACCCACTTGTGATTCAATCATAGGAAATATTAAAGTAGACATAATTTTATACTTACGCCTGATTATTCACACCTCTTCAACCTCAGGCATTTTTATTGTGGATTATCCTTAGCAGCTGTTGTGGTGTAGATAAACTAATTGTAATGAATGCCTATTGAATAAGTCGTAAATTATACGAAACAGACCGACTTTAAGTGAAACAGCGGGTAATAAAGTAATTACATCCCAGACATTTACAATAAACAGCAAATTTTCAAGAACACACCTTTTCTAATCCCTTTGGGAAATCTCTTTGGCAAATTACAAGCGTAACTGTTATTTAATCATTGTATTATTAAGAGCAAACAAAATTCCGCTCTGACAAAACACATTCATATATGTTCCGGTTGAAATTTGAGAGACGACGAAGGTAAGGGTTAGCACAACAACGTGCCAGAAAATTAAAGGACATTTATGGCGATGTAATTAATGTACCTACGCTATATTTTACCATATTATATATATAATTAATTATCAAGCTGCGGTATTGCTGAAATGTTACCACAAAGTGCTTACGAAGGGCATACTGATTTGATTTGAATGTAGGCAACGAGATAATTTTGTGTCTTTCGGAAAGACATTACCATGGAAGAATTTTGTTGACATGTTTGTAGTCACCCATTTTTTTAAAAGTTTAGAATTATACCAGTGCATAGTGCATATAATTAATTTGGATATTAAATTAATAACCACGGTAACTTAGTGGTAATGGACTGCTGAGACGAGGTCTCGGGTTCGAATCCAGGTTTACCATGGCGTACACCAATGACTGCGATGCTTTTCGAAGTTATGTGTGTATTTATCGCAGGTTTATAAGTGCCCGATTAATGGCAACAGGCTCGCCACCTATTACATTGGGACCTAAATATAAACTGGCGAAATTTGGGTGCTAGCACCTCTACCTACCCCTTCGGGGATATAGGCGTGATATTATAAAAAAAAAGTTACTTGACAAGATGTATTATTTTGAGTTGAAGCGTTATATTCAAAAAAATGCATTCAACAATAGAATGGTACCCTAAACTTTTCAAATTTATGTCTTTTTAATGGATCTCGCTTTAAAATAAAATTTAATATTAAGAATTCTGAAATACTTGTTTGAAGTTAGGGAGTTATGGTTCTGGGATCAGAAACTATATTTATCACTTATACGCTGTTATACCTAAGTACTTTTGCACTACAATTAATTATTCTATTCTTCAGTGCTATTAAGGTCTACGATCGTAGAGGTCCTGTGATTTCAATCAGTTCACCTCCAGCATAGGCAATTTATTATTTTCTAACTGCTTTTATTTAAACATACTTAATATTAAGTAGCATTTCTAACTAGTCTGTTTTTTTACGTGCGTATGTTAGATGCATAGATCCATTATATTGTCTCCTTGAAATAAAAAAACGGTAAAATAATTTATGGATTGTTTTATAGATGAGAGTTCGACATTTTTGATATATAATGTAGAGATTTTCATCCCATTAATTCTTAGTATTAGGATCAAACAGATTACTTAAAAGTGGTACAACGTTTTACAATTTATTAATATAGGTGTTCTAAAAATTCACAAGCTGGTATTCACTTTTTTGGGGTAATTACCGCAGGTGGCGATGACGGATAGATTTATGCGTTGGCTAATATTGCAGCTGTAATGGTTGGTTAAGATCAACCGTGAGACGTAGAATTATGGGCGGTACTCGTATTTGTAGTTTCTGAGGTCATTAGCATGGGTACCTGTTCCGACCATGCTGAAGCAGGGCCAATTAGCCACGACCACGAGGCCCATACTACTTTTAAAGTCCTGCTTTAGTCTGTATACTAATAGCTTCTACTCCAAATGTTGTATAATAAACATACGGTTGTAATAAAGACACATTCATAATACAGCATATCTATTAAATAGCCTAGTGGGATGGGTAATGAACGGCTCAGACGAGGTCTCGGGTTTGATCCCAGGTTTTACCATGGCACACACCAATGACTTTATGATGCTTTTCGAAGTTATGTTTGTATTGTTATAAGTGCCCGGTTAATGGCAGGCTCGCTACTATTACATTGGGACCTAAAAATAAAATGGCAAAATGTGGTTGCTAGCACCTCTGCCTACCCTTTTGTTGTAAAATAAAGGATTATCTATCAACGGTAACGCGTAACCTGTCTTTAGATAAATTACACGATTACTGAAAGATCTATAGGTTTTCGTACGTAAGCAAAATTTTTCAATTGCATTCGTAATTAATTATAGTTATGAAATAATAAATTTAATGAGGTGTTTCTACATTCTGCTACATGGTTGATTGTAAAATAAATAAATTTTAATGGCCAGACGAGAACAACCTGAAATTATAATTATATCTCAAGTAATCTCCATAATGTGAATGTAACATAACCGCATAAGGCACTATCGTAGATAGTTACTACAGGAAACAGTTAATAAACCATGATGTCAGTGAAACAATGCTGATATTAACAACCTTAATTAAAATTGAATACCTACGCAACTAAATGATTCTGTCCAGATTTCCGCTAAATTCTATTATTATAGAGTAACGTAAGCAATGTGGGTTTTTATTTATACAAAGTTTTAAACAGCAGTTTTGAAATAATATAAGATGTACATAAATATAATACTGTGTATAGGTACGATGCTATATTTAACTAATTGGTACCGAATCTGTTCCTCGCTTAGCTACGAGTATCTCGGTTTACCTATAGGTAAGAAGTTACCGTACTTTTACAGGTGCGACTGCTCGTTTTGTTCAAGGAAGAGTTATCTGTCACTATTGTTTTTGTAATATTTGAATACTCTGTATTACTTTTATGAAACCAGTCGATTTAGAAATTAGTCATGTTAGTTCGAAAAGATATACAGTACGGTAGTTTCGTGACTCATAAAATAAAAGTATTTAGTCAACGTGTTGTACCACGAAAAAATGATTATAATACAAAAATACGCTATGTATGGTGCACATAGCGTATTTTTGTATTTTTGTATCTTCCAGATCTTCAGGGTCTAACGAAACTTACACTCAAGCGTTGAGTTCGCAGAATGACCTCCGGCTCTGGTCTGAGGATCACGAGTAGAGTCGCCTGTCACCCTAGCCGAAGGACGGTTAGATGGGGACACCATGGTTGCCACATTAGGGGAAGGGGGTCATCTCAATGAGATGTCCCCGGCTCTTTCGGGGTTCGAGAGATATATCTTGCATTATCTCACCTCCAGCAATCAAAGACCCATAGACGGCGTGTGTTTTACTCGGTCCAAGTCGGACATAATCACCTCCACCGACTTTGGTGGAGGCGCATCCGTGGGGATTTTGCGCACGAAAAAAAGGGGTCTAACCTTACAATTATTTTCTCTTATTTAATATTAAAAATGGCACGTATTTACTACTACTTTCATTACGTAGTCAAAACGTAGTATGAAATGGAATAATGTGAAGACTCCGTATCTTATCGTCGGGATGTCCGATAGACTGTCGACATTGTGATGAAGGCTTTGTACTCGTATGTCAATTGTGTTCTGTTCAGTCGCAAACTAAGGCAAAGGGGAACAGTGAAACTTGTGATTTTCTCTCCATTTTCAATATATTTATTCGTCGAATGTCCCATATCCATGGGATTACGTTTTAAAGAAATAATTACAGTATTCAATAAATTTGAGTTTAAGAAGTAAGCACCATACTTAAAAAATATTAAGATTAAATATTACGACAAGTATATTTTTAAACTCCCGTTCCATAGAACCGACTCAAGTGTGCCAGTTGCTAGAATTATGAACACTTGCATAAAGATGCGGGTTCTAGGCAGTGTGCAGAGCATGCGACCGTATAGAATTCTCTTCCTATTGAATAATGTCGATGTAGCGGCCTTGCGACAACTTCGCTACTATCTGTTTCGTTTCCCGCCTCCGAGACAATTTAACTTGACAACGTGGACTACAACAAAGGCCGCTCGCTCTATTTACCGTTCAGCCCCTGCCAATAGGATGGTTGTTGATACTAACAGCTTTTTCTAACGAAAAATTAACATATTTCTCGGGCCTAACTAGTAAAATGTGTTTGCCCAAAGTGACATTATTGGACTTGTATTTGCAATGAAACCTTTTTGGCTTTTCTTTTCATAAAGCTTTGAAAATAAAAAAAGTTTAGTTTATGAACTCAAATACGTTACAGTTTTATCAGATTCGTATCTGCATAAACGGGTGTACCTACTGTAATCATTTCTGGAATAAGATTTAGCAATTCGCATGCTCGAATAAACACTTATTCGTAGTTGAGCGTTAAAAGGAAAGTCCAAACACCCTTAATCGTGCAAATACGAAGTCTACAAGTACAACATTCGAGTAAGACGTTACGTCGACGTTACCTTGTGATGTGAAGGAATATTTGTAAGCGTTCTTTGTGTGATCGACGACGAGTGTAAACACGGGTGTGCGCCGCGGCGCGGCAACGTGAACACGCGGGGGAGGGATCGCGGCACTCGGGCGGCCGCCGCCGCGCGCTCCGCCCGCACCATGTCGGTGCGCATAGACCATCGCGACCGCGATAGATTTTCTCGACATTCTTCCCGCGCTTCTGTCGATCTCGCTTTTCCAAGTAGTTCAACCCGAGATCACTCGTTCCGTTCGGTGCACTCGGCACGCGTTCCGCGAGCAACTAGCGATGACTTAATGGTGCCAGTGCGCACGCTACGATCGGCTTCATGTCGCGTAGCTCCGGGTGCACCGCATCGCTTGCGCCGCCACCACTCTTCGGCAGCGGAATGCGAGCGCGCGCGCCGGTCACGACGCCACACGCTCGAATTGCCCAACAGTCGAGGTCCGAGCGTCCGCAGCAGGTCTCCTGAGCCACCTCCTCCACCACCAGAGCCCGAAGTTCCACCCGAGGATGCAGGCAAGGAGGCTCGAAGGCGGCGCGTCGTTGCTGCCGTTGCGGCTTCCTTCTTCGCACTGGCGCTGGCGTCAGTCCTCGTGGTGGTGGTGACGCTGACTCACAGCTCTGTGCTCCGCGCACACAACCAAACGGCCAAGTACTACACGTTCTCCGTGCCGCCGCACCATCCTCTCAGTGAGCCCCGTTCATGTTGCCCCACCGTCGCCCCTCCCGCTTCGCATGCGACTGTCTCCGACCCTGAGTGCCAGGGGCTGCGAACGTCGCCGCGCCGGCTCGTCTGCACCTCACCGCCACCAACAGCGGTACTTAAAATTGACCATACACACATGAACAACCATTCAGAGGTCCATGATGACAAATGTCGAGCAATCTCGTTACACCTCTTTAGCGTTGCCAATCGAAGTCTACTCACTGTACCAGCCTAGAGAAAAATTTGGAGTAGATGGTAGTAGGCCGTACAGATAGTTGATTAGTTGGTGGTTGTAACATAATTTGCCAGACATTTGTCAAATTAGGCCTCAACACGAACAGGCCACACATGCTACGCACGTTCGCAACCCCCTTTCTGCATGATTAGTTACTGTATAATATAGATGTCACGTGTTTGTGATGGTTATTGTTACTGTATAATAATATATTACTGTTCGTTACAGAGTATCAAGTAATTAAAGGAACAGGTTCTCGTGGCAAAACAGATGCTTGAACTATGATTAAGTAGCGATTATATTAATTATGAATAAGTATCTTATGTAAGACAAATCAAATTGGGTTAAGTTGATTGCGCGTATTGCGACTAAAATATAACAGTCAGTATGTCTCTTTAGGAACAGATAATTTTGACTAAGGTAGTTAGTACCTTACAGTATATAGTAGGTATATTTTGTTTATTGGTTGGTCTTATTTATTTATAAGTTAAATTTATTTTATTTGAAAGTTATCATTACTTGCCCTATATATATTTTCGGGTAAATGGTTAGATCGGAAAAGCTGAGTCAACCTAATAGAAATGAGAATTACCTATAGTCCCAAGTAGTATTTTAAGTAACACCTTAACAAGACATAAATTAATCATTTCTTCAACATTTATTTCTAAAGTTTTACTGAATCTTCTCGTACACAAATAAAAAAGTTCGCATTAGTAACAAAATGCATTCTGAAACAGTGCGTAAAATAAACTAAAGAAGAAGTTAAAAACGGCCAATACTCATGAAATAAACGTTTTATAAAATTGATTTGATCTTTCTCATGTAAATACTGAAAGAAGCTCAATGATAATTGTGTCATACTGCGTACAATAAGAAGTAATAATTTGAAATTAAATATATAATCTAAGTACTAATTGGTTGTTCAAATTTGGTTTACTGCCTGGTAAAGTCAAATTATATTTTGTTTGATTAATTTAGAAAAAACTTAACATACATTTCATATCTGAAATCAAAAGTTTAAAAACAAGCCCAATAGACTTGTTTCATTAATAAATTTAGTGAAACAAGTCTATTGGGCTAAACGAGTATCACGAACGTAGCATATTAAAAGTGGTATAAATCTTATGTCTAGATTTTTAAACTAGTTTAATTTTAAAATCTATAATCAATCTTTACAACACAAACCTAGCATATCAGAATAAATAATTTTGCAATTTCCATCATTTTAAAAATATGAGTCAATCGTATACGAGATGATTTAAGTTATAGAGATTATGTACAGTGGATCTCAATAGTTCCTGGACAATTCGAAACTAAAATATTATTCAGTGTTTTGAGTGTCTCATATTTAGACTCTACTGTCAGTGTCTCATTGTTTGTGATCATGGTATAATATAATAAAAAATATGTTGGAATATAACTTGTGGTACCTACTTCTTATTATTCAATACAGTGCATGGACTGAATTCTTGATCCTGTACCATCAATAATAACATAAGGTTTCAGCGCTAAGATGTCAGAGAAGCTTGTAAGCAAACGCGTTTACTTGTGAGTTGACTTCTAACAGTTTATGTCATTTTCTTAACTTGTGTGCAATTTTCCCTAAATCTTACATCTTATGCCTGTATATTCTTCCCACAGACTGAGATTTAACATCTGATCTGATTTCGATTCTATTATACAAAGTTCGTGAACACATTTGTTATGTGGGCACTATTGCCGATTTCTGCTGTTGCTGACAAGATTCTAACAGAAATTCCCAATTACACGTTTCCCGACCGGGAATCGAACTCGAATGGTGTACTTTACTAAAAGTCTTTAGTACGTATTAAATATGTATATGGTAAAGGATATTTTAAGCCTCGAATCTGATCGATTAACGCGATTAAGGTACATACGCCCGCAATTGTGTTATTGCCAATCTTCCTCAAAAACCTGCGATTAACTGTACTGATTCTGGCTACGATACGGTGCGGTGGGCTTAACGGTTCTGTTTCATATTATATCCGATATTTTCATTATTCCTTCAAAAGCAAATTGTGTTTATTTTAGTCTTTATGAGAAGGATGTTAATGGAGTACGGAGTCTGAAACGTAATATTAACAACACAGTACAACAACAGTACAGTACCAAAAATATAAATATCTGATATAATTTGTATGTCTAAATATGTCAACCCCTCAGCGGTAATACTAGGAAATAATACCTTATAATGTTTTTTTTTAAATATTAATCGTTTTTACTCCTACACATGATAATATATGTGACTCAGATTACACAGGTTCAAAATGCATTCATTTCTTTCCAAAAACGCGTAGAGCAGTTTATACAACATTCACTATTATCCTGAATTCAAATACTTATACGAATATTGAACACTTATGTGACTTTTTGACATTAGAACGATTACAAAAAGGGAAATCATTTTATTAAAGTCACTTATTAACTCGTACGAAATAATGAAAACTTATTATTACTTTAGGGTGCTGGTATTTTTATTTCAATAAATAAAAACAATATTGTTGTCGTATTTGCTTATCAATCAAAACAATAGTAGAATGGGGAAAACATGAAAACTACATTTAATATTGATTCATTAAATGAAACAATTTGCTCCAGGTTCAGTCTTTTTCTGTTCTTAGCCTGGGTTCGTGGGTTGAGTATTATTTAGGTACCAAAATCATCAAAGTTTATAACATTTGTAACATTAGTAGGTTAGATCATAAACAGATAGTTGCCTGAAAATGTTTACGAGACACAAAACGATTTATGTCTGATTTCGTTATTAGTTTTGTTGGATTCTATAGGTATGGTCCTAATAAGTTAAAAAGTGTATTTTTATATCATGTGTATACTGCGTACAGTCCTTTCCTTCTTCCTACAGTCCCGGGTCCTTTAAGCGGGGCGTGAAAAAGCATCTGATGAGACCGTCAAGCTGAGTGCCACCATTCTAACACTTTAAGTGTTTGTAATGGTGACCCTCTTCACTGAAACTTGCCTTGAGCTTACTATCAGGCGGGGTGAAGTCAAATTGGCGTGTCCTAAATAAAAAAAAACAATTTTTATAGTTTATAACGGGTTACTTCTTATTGATGTCAATGCGTTTTCTGGTTAAAACTTTGTCCAGCCAAAATAATTTATGCCCAATTTTCCTTCGGCCACTTGACGCATGTCAAACAAGATATATGAGGACTGCAAATTCTTTGACTAAAAAGCACTTATGGAAAAGGAGGTTACAATGTATGTAGTTGGACACGGTCACTGGCCTTGGGTAGCTATTCTTAAGAAGTGACTTAAGAATAGCTACAAGAAAGAGTACACACCTTTGGGGTAATAAATCTTCTACATATATATTATATCAGACCACCTTTTACATGAACTGAGCCATGGTAGGTATGATTCGAAATTCATTACATCTAATTTAATTCTGTATAAAAGCTACAGGTAGGTAGTTATGAGTTTTAACTTTTACAAATCATTTTACTATAACTTTCGATATAATAAAACTACAAAGACAGTTCAAAGACAATTCATTGGCAGAAAAGATATCTTTAGTGTGGGTGAATTTTCACCTTAGTCCGTCTTTGATATGATTTCAGTGACATCATAATTATGATTTTAAGAAGCTTTTCGTTCTACAGCATTGTGACCTCATGATGTCAGCTGTTCATTTCAAAAATGGACAGCTAACTTCATTTGGTAGGGACTTATGAAGCCTATCTATTAGAACAGATCAACTTTTTATACTATAAGCAAGCCAGATAGAAGGAGAGATAACCACATTGGTTAGCGGTTACCGTGGTCTGTGAACGCACGTAATCTGTGTTTACTATCATATTGTGACGCTGCTGAATAGCATGGTGAATAAAAAGTCGAAATACGACTGTTTTCATCATAATCTCGTCGTTTACCAACTAGGTATGGGTCATCTTTCAAGTATAACTGAGATGCGGCTGAACTTAGATATTAACGTGAAGTGACCTCCACAACCAACTGGCGATGTCGAAGTTCCATAGTTAGACTAGTCAAACTTATTAGGATTCTAACTACCCGTATCGACTGTAATAAATGTTCATATGGCAACTGTGACAGACGGTTTGATGTGCTCTCCGATGTACGACCAGACCAATGCATATTCATATTCATGTGCACAAATATTTGCCCTAAGCGGGAATCAAGCCCGCGCCTCCTGCGTTCCCTTTTTTTTTTTTTTTTTTTTTTTACGTGGTGGAATGCATTTACGCACTTCGCTCACCCCCTACAGGGGCGGGGGCGAGCTTTGTGTGGGACTCCTGACCTCTACCGGAAATCAGACTACCCACTAAACCACCACGGTGTCCGTCGTCATCGCATATCGACGATGGCGGGAACAACATCTTCCGCCATCGCCGTGCGAGTCGCCCGCCACTACTCAGTGGCAGGCCCGTCTCTGGTGCGGCAGAAGAGGAGTCCTTCTGCCGCCCGCCTAGGCAAGGCACACGCGACACGACGTGCGCCTTCAACCTCGAGGCCTATGTAAGGGCAGCAGACGCCCCCGCGTCTACTGCCCGGCCTACAGTTAGGGGGGGAGGAGTTGGTGGTACCGCCTCCTCCGGACCCCGGTTCGCTTGCGGCGCTGTGGGAGGGAAAGTGGGTCTTTTTCCCTCCCCCTCTCCGCCGCCTCCTTCTGCGAGATAACGGTCTCGCAGAAGGTTTGAACCGCCGCCCACGCCTCATCGCTGCCGACCATAGACAGAACTACGGCCGGCAGCGAGAGGTCCGTCCCCACTTCGGTGATGAGAGCACGGCGCTCCCCAGCCCACGCGGGGCACTCCTCTAGGGTGTGCTGCGCCGTGTCATCATCGCCGCCACAGTGGTGGCACCCACTGGTCGGCTCCCGTCCCAGTCGGCACAGGTATTTCCCGAAGCATCCATGCCCCGAGAGGACCTGCGCCATTCGGAACGTCACCGACCCTCGCGATCTGTCCATCCAGTCTCTGAGGACCGGACGGATCGCCTCGACGGTCCCTCTTCCAAACGTGGGATTGGCCAGCCGCCGCTCCCACTCCAGAAGCAAGGACCGTCTCGCCTGGAGCCTCCGCTCTCTCACCTCCGAGGGTGCCGGGAACTCGCCCCGGCCCCGGGCCTCCTCGCGCCAATGATACACTGACGCGAGGACACGGGCCTCCAGCTCCCACGGAGGGGAGCCCGCCATAACGCAAGCCGCCTCGAATGAGATGGAGCGGTAAGCTCTTACCGCCCCGGCGGCCATCACCTGCTGCGGACGTCGCAGCAAGGCGACGTTTTTCGCCGTCAGGGCGTCGACCCATACGGGGGCCCCGTATAGGGCCATGGACCTTACCACTCCCAAATAAAGGAGGCGGCTGCTCGTCTGAGGTCCCCCCAGGTTCGGCATCAACCGCCGAAGGGCGGCGGTCGTGCCGAGTAGACGGGGTCCCAGGCGGTCAAAATGAGCGCGGAAGCTCCATCGGGGATCGAGGATAAGCCCAAGATACCTCAATTCGGGCTTAACCTCGATTCGGGTGCCACACACTACGATATGGGAGTCCAACGGTGGCGCTCGCCGAGGGCCATGGAAACATATGGCCTCCGACTTGTCAAGCGCCACCCTGAGTCCCAAAATCGTTATTCGCCGCACGACCATGGCCACCGACGCAGTAGCTAGGCGCGCGGCGTCCCTATAGGTCGCCCCCCGGGCAGTGACCAATGTGTCGTCTGCGTAGCAGGTCACGTTGGCGCCCGGAAGGCGAGCTCCTCGAAGTACCCAGTCGTACCCGATGTTCCACAAGAGGGGCCCCAACACTGACCCCTGTGGAACACCGCGGCACATGGCCCACCTGTGAAGGCTGCCATCTTTTCCTGGGTACTCCACGTACCGCTCCGATAGGTAGGCGCCGACGATCTTGCGGAGGTAGGGAGGCACGTCATGGTATTTGAGCGCCTCCCGTATACACTCCCAGGGCAGGGTATTGAACGCATTGGCGATGTCCAGAGACACCGCCAATAACACCCCGCCTCTGCGGATCTCCTCTTGCGCCAGCGCCTTCACTCGAAGAACGGCGTCGACGGTCGAACGACGTGGCCGAAAACCATATTGGTAGTCGGACAGGCCGCGACCTCCATTCTCGAGATGCCGGGCGATGCGAGCAAACAGCACTCTCTCAAAGAGCTTGCCCGCTTCGTCCAGCAGCACTATCGGTCGGTACGCCGAGGGCGATTCCGCAGGCCGTCCCTCTTTCTTGATGAGGACGAGCCTGCCCGTCTTCCACCGGACCGGGTATTGCCCGGTTTGCAGGCACGCACTCATCAGCCCGCAGAACCGCTCCTCGAGTTCCCGGAGCGCCACCACCAAAACACGTCCGGGAACTCCATCGGGCCCAGGGGCCTTCACACCTTTCTCCTGGGCCCGCTTGACGGCCACTGCCAGCTCCGCCGCTGTGATCTCCGGCACCTCCGTTACGACTTCCTCTCTGCGCGCCGGAGCCATCACTGGGGGGACGAAATCCTCCCCCTGTTGTGGAAATAGGGAGGAGATAATCCCCCCCAGCACTCTCGGCTCCAGGCACTCCGTAATCGGAGGTACCCATGGGCGGAGCTTAGCCCTGACCGTCTTGTAGGGCCGCCCCCAGGGGTCCCGGTCAAGGGTGGCTAATAGAGCCGCTCTCGCAGCCTCCTTCGTGTCTCCTATTGCCACCCCGAGGGACTGAGCGCACGACCGGTAGTCGGCGTAAAGCTGTGCCTCCTCCTCCGGCACCCGCCGCGCCCTGCGGCGGTACCGGGTGTACCGGCGACGTTTTGCGACGCACAGAGATCGCAGTTCAGCGATCTCCGGCGTCCACCAGTACACCTTCCGGTTTGGAGGTCGAGGCTTGGCCCGAGGCATGCACGCGTCGCAGATTTGAGACGCTGCGTTCCTAAACCATTCAGCCTCCGCCTCGACTCCTACTTCCGCCGGAGGAGTCGCCCATGACTGGACGATGGACGCTAGCTCCAGCGCCTCCCGGTCCAGGCGCCCCAGTACCCACCTGTTGGCGGGCGGCCCCTCACGTCTGGGACTCAACACTTGCTGGCCCGTGGAGACGTCGTAACGGATGTAGCGATGATCCGTTAGATTCTCCACGTTGTCCAGGACTCGCCAGTCCCGGACGGCCTGTGCGACGGCAGGGGTCGTGAACGTGATGTCCACGATGGACCGCCCCTGCCGTGTGACGAACGTATCGACCGACCCGCGGTTACTTACCGTCAGGCCGGTCGTCGTGGCCCACTCCAGCAATAACCGGCCGCGAACGTCGGTCCCGGGGGAACCCCAAGCCGTGGATTTGGCATTGAAGTCCCCCGCGACCACCGCCAGACGCGGTGAGATTTGCCCCAGCAGGGCACCCACCGCGTCCAACGCCGCCTCGAAATCGGCCAGTCTCATGCTGGGAGGGAAGTACACGGCAATGATAATATACCTCCCCCACCCGCAGGCCACGAAACCCCTCCCCCTGGAGATGAGGGAGGGGGGTGCCACTCTTTGAGTCCCAGACGCGATAACACATACCGACCCGTCAGTATCTCCCAGCCACAGATCGTGGGGAGGGACAAAGTACGGGTCGGAAACGATACCCACATCAATTGACCACTCCGCCATGGACTGCAGAAGGAGGTCCTGCGCCCGTGCGGAGTGGTTCAAGTTCGCCTGGAGGAAGCGATGGGGGATACCGTCCATTACGGTTCCATCGCTTCCTCTCGCCCTTGCGGGGGCGTCGCTGCCACAGGAACTGGGGCAGCCGGGGTCCTTCCGGCCGCCTTTTTGCCCTTTCTGGGCTTTGTCCCGCGGCAACTTTTGCTGCCTACTATGTGGTTGCTCGGTCCGCCACCCATTGCTGCGCAGATGACGCAGTGGGGGTCGGCCGAGCATACCGCGGCTTTGTGGCCAGGACGACCGCAGCGGTAGCATATTTCACCGCGGTCATCCTGTGAGGTGCACTGTGACCTGACGTGCCCAGACATCAGGCACCGGAAGCACCTCAAGGGTCTCTGCTCAAGCAGAGTTACTTGGGCAGAGACCCAGCCAACTAACAAACGCCCAGCGGCCACTTTTTTGGCCGCTTCCACTGGGCAGGTGACTATCACCGTGCCGCTCCCCCTCAACGTTCTGCGAATCTCGCCTACTCTGATATTCAAGGGAGGGCAGCTGCCGCAGCGCGCGACTGCGTCAGCTACCTCCTCCCTTGTAACGGAATCGTCCAGACCGGTAATGCGCAAGTCTACGCACTTGACCGGCCTGGCCACGTTCGCCGTCTCAGAGCCGAGCACCTCCCGGAGACGCGCCGCCAGCCTGTCCGCCCTTTCCGCGTTGGAGTCACCGGCCACCTCCAATATAGTGGCACCGGTCTGTGCCCTCTTAAATTTCAGACGGGGGATACTGAAGTCCTCCAGGTTAACCTGCGACTTCAGCCCCCGTATGACTTCTGCGTACGTAACGCCCTTTTCAGTAGCCTCCGGCAGCAGTGTTATCACTACTGCCGAAGAGCGGGGCGTACGTGGACCCTTCCTCCTGCGTGTACGTCTCTTCTTCTTTGAAGAAGAGGGTGCAGAGGAAGCCGCAGTCCGGGCCGACGTGCTGGCCTCTTGGGCAACAGCCGGCGCTCCAGGCTTCTTTTTCTTGGCCCTCTTGGCCACCGTCGTCCATCCCTCGTCTGTTGACGACGGTGCAGGTGGTAGTGGCCTCGGCTCAGTCTTTTTGGGGGTGCTCTTTTTCCCCTTTCCCTTCCCCTTCGATGACTTAGAAGGGGGCGGTGGCAACAGCTCAGCGGAGAGCGCCGGTGGTGACGGCCGCGAAACCCCTGATGGACCGGGTTTAGGGTCTGCGTTGCGTTTGGCGTCAGACGCTAGGGGCGGGCGTTGGCGTGGCTCCGGCAGGAGTCTAGACTCCACGCCCGCCCACCTCGCGTCTACCGCGGACAGCACGCGGTCCATAATGGCCCGCGACATTTCCTCCAGTGGGGGCACAGCGGCTGACTTCGCCGCTGCCTTCTCCTCCCGGAGGAAACGGACCTCTATCCGCAGCCTATCCACCTCCGCCCGAAGGGTAGCCACCTCGTCGTTCATGTTGCGGCCCTCCATCACAGTCACGGCATCGATAGCCTCGTTTGCCGCGTCCTTGAGGGCCTTTATGAAGCGACCGCTCAAGTTCTTGGACTTATTGGCAACCATCAAAACAACGTCCATCCTGTTTCGGACCTTACCCACCAGATCGTATGTGGGCAGGTCCTGCCATGCAGGGTCCGCTGCATGCCTCCTTGAGGATCGCGAGGCCACGGAGGACGTACGCGACCCTGCCGCTGAGTCCGAAAATCGGAACACATCGAGGTCCAGCTCCTCGATGGCCGGACGTTTTGCCGCGCCTTGGAGGACCGGGGACTCGGTCTCCTCCTCGCTGCGCTGCCTTTTTCCGGCAGCGCTGCCCTCGCGCGACGATGTCGCGCCGACATCCATGTCGGATTCGGTGGAAGGCGCAGGTGTAGGAGGCCTCGACAGCCTCGACAGCCGCACCGAACGACGACGGGTCTCACCCGTCTCCTCCACGCGCTCACGCGCCTGTCGCTCGGGAGCTTGGTCCCGGCGCGACTCACTCTCCCTGCCAGTGCTCGACATCGTCCTCAAAAGGACAGTGCCGTCACCGTCGGAGATCTCAAAAAACACAGTACACTGCTTGCCGCAAGATACGCTTTTCCGGATTCGGTCACCCAACGTGCCACTCCGTTACGGTGGTCACGTTGGGGTCCAGGGCACACGACGGGGACGTACCGGAAAGCTCTTGGGGCGTGCCCCTCCTCCTGCGTTCCCTACGTTCACTCCACAGATGCATATATTATATATAAACTAAATACGTTGGCATTAAAAATAATGAGAACTAAGGACAATAGCGCACAGCAAAAAAATATTAAAAAGATATTAATGGCTTGGGAACCAAACCGTAATTTTTCTTTGCATTTTTTTTTAATCTGTGAGAAACTAATCAACCTAGCGATTTTCTCTCTAATTTCTCTAGACATCATCTTTTCAAGAAAGATTTGTCTGTTATGATTTCTATTATTATTAATTTAGTATATCTATTCACACGTTTACTAATTTATATAATCCCTGAAGGTGTATTACCATCAACATTTAGGAAACTATTTTCTTTGATTTCATGTTAGAGAGACAGTATATTGTCGTCAACAGGGTACCCAACCCCTCAGTACAACTCTGGTCCTTGTATCCTATCTAGCCGGGGTAATATACGTACTTAGTACTTTTAGTTGCTGTTTACTTGAAAGGTTTAACGGTTTAGAATTTCTATTAAACTACGAGTAAAGTCGTCATTTTCTATACGCTGAACAACAGAAAAATCTAATGAAATATTTAATCACTTTGTGACGTCATGCAAGTTAGTTGTATGTCAAGAATAAATTTTAATAGCTAATATTAACTTCCGTTTCATATAATTGCTATCACTGATGTAGCTCGCATCAAACTTTTGTTTACATTACAAAAAAGTAAAAGCTATAAACACCTCGTAGTAGCGGATGCGGTCAAATTTATTACTTATGAAGCCGTAATAATATTTATCTAGTGAAATATATTGAGTTCAACATCACGGTGTTCGATGAACGGTTGATATCTGTTTCACGCCACATTTACAGTCGTTCTCATACAATTACAGACGCGTGCTGCTTACTATGTTTCGATACGTAGCAACGACACATTGTCTGCTATATACCTACGTTTTCGGTTGTCGTATGTTCTGGTGTGTTTTGATACGACGCATCAACACATATGCTGCATACGTCTGCAGTTGTTATACCTTAACAATCAAGATCACACGACAAACTTTAAAATGTAGGATATAACAAATTGAGGCGTTATGGTAGCCATACACGTTGCGCAAGTCTAGGCTTGTGCAAATAAACGTGATTGAAATTTTCACAAGTATCTTCCAACACACATTTCAGTACTTTGTGCAAGCCTATATTTGCGCATCATGTGTGCTCTACCATTAGATCCCCACGGGTGCACCAGCTGGTGACATTGATTTGTCCTATTGTACCTATAGCACGTGTGTATCATATAAGGTCTCTTCATAACGAAATTTTGCTGAAAGTAATAATGACTACCATAAGAAAGGAGTCGCACTTTTGTAATCAGGGCGGTGTTTAATATTTTGCATTAAGCAATAATATGAGAAGCTTTACACTACAAACGATGATGAACAAAATAAAATGCCATTATTGTCATATCAGTACTACTGCTACTCTTTTTTAAGCAGTTACTGTATGAAGTAATCTATTTTGGAGCCCACTCTACCTGCATAGTAGGCTCCAAAAGACACCTTAAGATCAATAAACTGTGACAGTCTATGTTTAATTTAACCAAAAGTATAGAGTTAATAAATTAAACTAACTTGATGTATTGTTTCTTTAAAAGAAAAATAATAAACTCATTCAAATAGTACACTAAACTAAATATTAATTACATTAATTAGTAGATCTATAATAGTAGATATATAATAGCTTCTGAGACTAGTAGTTGTGTAGTAGCTTCTAACTTAAAAATTATGTAATTTTAGTTTCAAATTGTCCAGAAAATTTTTGAGCCCACTGTCATTACATGTTTAAAATGCATTTTGATATCTACCATTGGCCGTCAACTCTCATAATTCGGAATCGTCGCTAAGCTCGTAAATCTATTATTGACGTAAAAGAGCCCTTGGACTTTTATTTGCTGAATGAATGGTTTGATTTATGAAAGCCCGATTTTTGAAGTCACTTTTCTTCCCTGAAGTCTTAGGAGAAATTCGCACTCACTGCACACAAATATTAGACGGAGAATTGAATAAAATAATTGCGAATCAGCTTAGAACTTTTCATATTTCAAATTCTAACAGAAAATATTTGAATCAGTTGAACCGATACGAGTACGTTATTGCATGACGTCCAGTCTACGAGTATTAAGAGATTCCAATAATAACTGAAGTGTTTCAGCATAGCGGTCTGTGGACTCTGTTAGGCAACTCCAACATTACTCATACTCGCATTATTATTGTTACGGCCCATAAATACAATAGTGACATTCTGCCTTCTTCATTGCGATCATATACCTATCACTATAATATGAATAATTATGAGTCCAGATGAATAATACACTAGTGCCCAGTCCTAACAATAAGGGTAATGTGCAAGACTGCTGAAGGAATAAAGCTGATGTCATGCAGTATGAAAGTTTGGGAGAAAGTGATAGAGAAACATATACGAGAAGAAAGTGAGATTGCCTGAAATCAGTTCGTGTTTACACCCGGTACCGGGACCACAGACACCATTTTAATTTAAATAAACCTGCACATGGTGTTTGTGAATATCGAAAAGGCATAGATATGACCTACAAAAGATAACAGCAAAAACGAATACAATCTTTTTGAAAAAGTTATCTTATTTTGTTTTTAAGTTTATAGTTTGATCAGAAAGACAAAGATTTTTTTTCTAGCTGTACTTTTTGTCAAAAACTAATTAATTAGATTGATAATTCTTTTAGGTGACTGTTGTGTTAATCTTTACCGTTCTTTAATTAAACTCTTCAATTAAAGCCTTACATAAATATGTAAGGTTTATTTTCATGTATTTTCTTAAGCGTTTATAACGACGCTTTATTAATTTATATCATGAAATGTAGCGCAAAATCTTAATTAATTAATAAATGGATCTATATCGTGTTTATACTTCCATAATTTGGTGGTACGACCTATGGAGTGGAGCTAAAGTACATTTATTTAACATTACAAAATCTCAAATTCTTACGGAGTCGTTGGAATGTTTTGCGAGAGTTCGACATTTTTGCTCTGGGTAAAGAAAATTCTTCTTTTGTTGTTTGAAACCATTAGAATAAAAGCAAATTAAATTTCAGTACAGGTTATTTTTACATCATCTGATGTATATTATTTTTAATTGTTGTCTCATGCATGAAAACACATTGAACAACCTATTCCATCAAGTAGGTGGTATTGGTAATTGTTTTTATTATATAATGTTTAATATGAATTAGGTTTGATGAAAGCTTCGTTTCGTCAAAGGTGGCGATACTGACACTGGGGCCATATAACATTATCACTTTGTATAGAACAATTATTAAATTCACTGTTTTGAAATGAAGTTCAAAAACAATTTTGTAGAGTGACACAACTTGAGTTCTTGCTAGCGGGATGTTCTCATTTGCATGAAAGTTTTCGAATCAAGCGTGAAATTAAAAAAGTTCATTATTCAGTATGTAGGTATATAGACACCTATAAATCTATGAGTGCCGTAGTCCACTAGTGTCTATATCCCCTGCCTCACTGGTTACTTGTTAGTGCTTTTCAGCAAAAAGTTTCGAATTATTCTGGTGAATGGATGGTTCGTTCGCTCTACTGAGCACAAGTACCTTCCAAAGTTTATTGAATAGCCAGTCTTTTGATTTCACACGACGTTTGGCGAAAATAACAACAGAATATAATATCGCAGTTTCATTAAAGTAATTTTATACGCATCAACTGTTACACGAGTAAATTGCTTTTTGATATTAGTTATTTATTACCGCTAGCGTGATCCACATAAAATGGAGATGTCTAATATTCTATTCAAGAGATGCTTAGGTTGTTCAATTCTAAAAATATTTCTAAACAATAAAAACATTAATATTCTTTGCCTAGTTTATGGTTTAATGATTTCATTTCCAATTATTTTCATTATAAACTGGTAACATAACTCAAAGATTGTATTTTATTCAGAAAACACTTCAATTTATCTGTCTTGCATTCAAAAGAATGGGAAATAAAAATAATGATTTTTTCTTGCGGTACCACCCACATACGGTGGAATCCATTCCGTTTCCCACCAAATGGTTTGAATCCTCTTTCCTCTGCTCCACGATAAATAGCTGTAATCATCCACCCGCACGCGTGTTTCTCTCTTCTTACAGTCACGAGTACTGGGCCGTGAAAAAGCATCTATCACGGTGCGGGACCGTGTTAGTTACCACCCTTTTTAACACCATTCTTTTACCATCTAGTGCAGTCAAATACTAACATAAACCATGAAATGTACCTATCCATTTAATGAAGTTTTTATTGTTTCCATGCAAACAATGTCTCTAGCAATCAAGTATGTCATGGTCGAAAATATTTCAATATCTCACGCTGTCCCATACATTAGGTACTTCATTTGGCAAGTCCATAGAGAAGGTATTATGTATATGAAAGTATTTATTGCACATTCTAGTGAGAATATCCTCGTAAGCATTCTTTAGTTGCAGAAAAAAGATTTGAATTACTTTCCAAAACCTCACTTCGCTAACGAAAAGCAGAAACTAATAAATCTGTCACATCCACTTAGTTTTATCAATATGTTTCATGGTAGATGTTGAACTTAATATCGACAAACCATGGTTCTGTAACACAAACCCAGACTGCACATTTTGCCCTGGATTTCTCATAGAATATTCTTTCGCCACCGTTACAAATTTAAACTTGTAAATAATTTACGTAGGTAATGATTTCGTTGAACTCCAAATCCAAATTGATTTTTAGATTATATTCGCTTGGTAGGTGTACCTAGTAGTAGTTAACTATGTGTGTTTAATATGATACAATTATATATTCACAAACAACTTGAAATAAGTTTTAATTAATCTTGCGAGCCTACGGCCATCATGAATAGATGTTTCAAACATAAAATTTGGTGTTTGTCTTTCCCTTTGTGATTTATAAAAAGAGTGAAAATGTAACACTTAGGAAATATTGGAGCTTAAGGAAAACTTTTCAACTCATAAAAATTGTAAGCCTTTTTCTTTGAAATTTATGTGTACCACATGTCTGAACAACTATGCAGATCCATTTGATATTTGGCAAAAACTATTTCAATAAGGTAAATTGTAATGATATGTAAACTTTTTACATAGCTTGCCATCAGTTATTGAGAAGAAGAAAAAATAATAAAAGAAGATGTGCACAGAGGTATATATTAAATTCGAAATTTTCATGTCTAAAACTATGAACCTTACAAGTACCTCCAGAACTTCCAACTATCAGATGGGTTGTAGTCAAATGGACGGAAATAATTTAATAGAAATTGCTATTACTAAATGCCTCATCGATCACTTCCCATCAATTTCTTTTTCAATTTATTTGCAGTACTACAACAATTAGATCAATATGCTGGTATAATGGTAAAATGAGCTCTGTGCAAATTTACATAACAGTACGCTTTTAGTATATTAGTTTCCAGGTTACAGCGAGGGGTGCGGCTGGGTGCGCTGTCCTATAACAAATAGGGCCGCAACCCACTGCCGCCATAAGTTCCAATACCGCCGGCCGCAGTTACAAGCATTTTTCACTTCGTTTAATTTACGTTACACTTACACATGTTACATATCTATTTATACTGTCGCAAAGAACAATGTTCATTTTCTACCTGTTAAATCATAATAAGCAATTTATGCGTATTGCTTTGTAAACTAGCTCATAAAATTGCATAATTTAAACTTTATCTGATAAACAAACTGAAAAAGAAACTAACGGAATAAAAGAATAAAATAAATGATATTTATTTTTGACTGAAAATTAAAAGTACAGCAATCTGCTCTACATGACATATGTTCTCTACATGACAATTATGGACAGATTATGTTACGATTCAGTTGTACCGTGACGATAGCTGCTGAAAATAACTATAGTTATATAGTTTCTTTATAAATAATAAAATAAATATCAACTAATAAATCGCGTTCAATTGTAAATAGCGTTCATAGTTATGTTGAAACTGAGACGAGACTTCATACCTACTTACAATAGCTGCTAAAACCAGTTACTGAAACTATAATACTGGGTAAAATAAAAAGTTAAATAATATTTTTCATTTCATTATACATTAGTATTTATTTTTATATTTGTTTACCAGTAAAAAATAAATACATCGTGTGTGCCTACAAATGCAATATGCATCCATACAACATAATATAATTATGCTTGAATAAGAATAATTAATAGTCTCAAACTCAAAAAAACTTTTGAATGACCTTTATAATTCATCCATTGTAATTAATGATGCTGTAAACATTCCAAAATATGTATAAAATGGAAAAAATATCACATCGAAAATATTGAAATCTCTCGAAAGATCCTTGACAAGATCCTCCTTGACGGATCAAGTGGAAAATGCGTGACAAATATCAAATCTGTAGGCTTTTATGTGTCAAGATTTTATTTACTTACTTGCTTTACTATTTCGAAAACCTTTCGGTTCGAGAGTCGAGTTCGATCTCACGTTATTATATTAGATTCGCATTGAAGTTAATAATTAAATACATAAGTTCACCGTTCGTAGTTATTTCAATCGGTTCAATCTGTGAGTCCTGAGATATAGATTTTACAAATGTAATTATATTAAAAAATAAAACATTTTTTCAAGAGGATATCTTCCAGATATGAATTTATTTATTGATCAAGCACTCGAACTTAAAATTGAATTGTAAATATTTTAGTACAACTGGCATATCATAAATTAAGTCATCTTGTTGGATCGTGATATTAATAAAGTTTCCATACAAAGGCATAACTCAAGCCACGTAAGCACGTTCAATCATAGGTGTGTTCAGTTTCATCCATACACTGATCGGTGGGCCTCATCAATCAGTGTCGCATCGTAACGTCATTCATGTAGAAGTAAAGTCACTGTCTCATGATGCCTTACGCCCATATGCTCATATGCCTTATGGGTATTATGGAGCTCAAGATACCGGACACGACACGAACGTGGGGGGGGGGGGGCTCTGTATGCAAGACATGAGTATATAATGTACTTCCAATGTATTGGTAAACTAGTTAATAATCATTTTAATTACATAAATACATAATATGCTTACGCCTATTTCCCTCCGGGGTAGACAAGGGTCAACCAACACCCACATTTCATCAATCATTGTATGCGATCCCACGTAATAGGTAGTGAGCGTATTGCTGTTTACCGGGAACTATGGTTGATTTGAGTCATGCATCTGATTTTAATTGTGAAATCATAATGCGATGTTTGAATGTGGTGCAATTGATTAAATTGACAACTTGCTTCTCACATTACTGATAGAAGAAAGCATAATATCGAAACAAAATGCGTTGACTCGTCTACGAACTACTTAATAACAAAAGTAAGATCTTTCGATAATGAATGTGCTTACGAATTATCTACAGTTGAAGAGCGCTATACATTTATGATTAGCGTTGTAATCCAATCGCATACAAATTCACCAGTGTAAAATTATAATTAAATTGAATAAGCGCTAAATTGGAAGAATGTTGTATAATGATCGGATTAGAATGTTAATCATAATTGTGCTTACCAACTACCGTACAGATGAAGACCACATTTATAATTAACATTCTAATCCGATCGCTTACAGATTCATCAGTATAAAATTATACATTTAGAAAATAATACGATGATTGTATAGGTTGCTGAAACTTCAGATAGTTCAAAGGTTTACTTTGCATTTTTACATACCTTTGATCTATCTGGCTGATTAACTCAATGTAATTTATCAAAACATTAGGTTATGCAAAGATGATTATAAATACATAATCGTACCATTTATTTGATTTTTTTTTAGTTTTTGTAACTTCTATTAATCAGAAGTAAATCATGAAATTCGTATCAGAAAATGGGTATTTAAGAAATACACAAACAAAGCACTTGAAATAAGAAAAATCTAATATATTTTCAACCCGAATGTAATGAAACAAACAAAAGGACAATCAATTTAACCATACCACAGTTATAATTGAATATCGAATACAATAGCTTATTTGTTATTTTATATAACACAAAAATAAATCAATGTTAAATAAGTTTTGTTGGCATTACTGTATTTTTTTAAGTACTTGACTTATAAAAGAGTGGAAGTCCAGGTACAACGGTTTGTGTTTAAAAAATATTGCAAGTGTACCTAGTTCTCACATAATGTGCTGCGCAATTGAGATAACGCTATTTTTTAGCTATTACAATACATGATCGGCTATTTATTCGCCCAACCAAAAGTTAATCATATCAATGACATGCCAAAATCTCCTAAAATCAATTTAGACTCAGTTAACAATGGCACTGAACAATTTTATGAGACACTTGTTGATGGCGACATTAAAGCCGGCTTTGGTCCACGGAATATTGTACCTGCGCCCTTAATGCATGTAAATACTGAGCTTTGAATATAAACCCACTTTTGTAGACTTGGAAAACTGAACCTTGTACACAGATAACAGCACAATTGTTATAAAATACTCGTAGAATAGTACGGCTCGAAATAATTGCGTGCCTTTATTTTTAGAAGTTTGTGGAACAAATCATGTCATAACAATATTTTCCGGCATTTCTTTTCTGTGTTTAGCATTGTTAAGAAGCTTTCAAAGTTGAGTATTTATCTTTACTTCTTTTTTTGTACTATTCACGAGAATTATGTTATCAAAGAACCCTGCTATAAGAATAGTTGTTTAACAAAATGTTATATACTCGTAGTTACAGTAGGTACATACTTTGTGAACATTTCAGTGACAGAACATGACAGTATATTTTTTGCAAGTATTTTATGTATCTAAGTTGTTTGCCAAAATTTCGCATACATTTCTAGTGACATTGTTTCTATTCAAACTTTATTTTATGGTATCTAATATGAAACTCATCTAGTGGAGTAGGAAAGTGGCCATAGGAACTGTTAAACCAAACAAAATAAACCTTCGAGTTCGGGTTATGGGTCATAGAAACTTCTAAAATAATCAAGATAATCGAGTTTGACTATCCACTTTGAGTTGCATTTCAGCAGTCGTACATACATACATATGCTCACGCCCGTAATCCCCGAAGGGGTGGGCAGAGGTGTATTAAACACCCACATTTCGCCAACTATGATTTTCGGTGCCACGTATTAGTGGGCGAACCTATTGCGGCCAATCGGGTACTTTGTAAATAAGTAAAAAGAATTGGATATTTCTAACCGAAAATGTTGCAGCTATATAAATTAGGAAAAAAAAATTACTCGTTTCCTGGCTATACGGTGTAAATCGCAAGGAAATCAATTACGTGCTTTGCCGCACAAACACTACCAACTAACGCCTTGGAGAGTATCAGACGGATGGCAGTCGTAAACATAACAAAAGTAAAAATGGCAAATTTTAAACGTATTATAACATTTCCAAAATTTGTCTGGCAAGAAAAAAATGGGACTTGACAGATTAAAGATTAGCTCTTTCACTTAAAATGCGGTACAGCGAAAAATTTAAAACGCTCATTTATATTAAGTGTACTTAGGATTTTGCGGAGGTAAATTCTAACGAAGAATTTACTGTGGGCTGTCTGACCCTCATGTTAGTCTAATTTCAATCTAATTATCACGCCGACACGTGACGCCCACACAGTTATACACACACACGTACTAGCCTATATGCGACAAAGTTTACACCAAAGGGATTAAGCTCATACGGTTATTAAAGTGTGGACATTTTAATTCATTGAATACAGGAAGCGATTAAACAATTTCAAAATACTATTTAAACTATTTAACAGCTAACATTACATAAACTCACGCCTATATCCCCGAAGGGGTTGGCAGAGGTGCTAGCACCCACATTTCGCCAGTTTATGTTTAGGTCCTAGCGAGCGAGCCTATTGCCATTAACCAAACACCTATATATAGGTACCTGCTATAAATACACACATAAGTTCGAAAAGCATCGAAAAGTCATTGGTGTGTGTCTTAGTAAAACCTGGGATCGAACCCGAGACCTCGTCTCAGCAGTCCATTACCCATATAACTAGGCTACCGCGGTTAATTTAATAGATATTTTTAATTTTTGATTGCTACATCTATTACTATTAACAAATTCACAATTCTATTCAGAGTTATGATTATTATATAGAGTGTAGACTGAACATAGCTAGTTCAACAAGTGGCCTTCCAATTTAGCGCTCATTCAATTTAACCCTGAATAAAACAACCAGAGATCAAATCCGAGTCTTCGAAATTCGAAAGAGCGTTCTATTTTAGTGAGGTGAGTGTTAAATTAATTCCTCTTCATACAACATCAGCTCCATTGTTATTATAATTATTCATATTATATATTTTTAATGCCTATAATGTTCGCACAGGTTATCAGATTTTCAAAGCGTGTTAATTTATTCTTTAACAGCTATTAATCTTTATGTAGATAGTAAGACATTATGATTACGACCTCGCGTTGTATTTTCTGAAAGAATTAAATACGTGGGTGGTACGACTGCTAATAACATAAGATGTTAAATTCTCATCCTGCCACTTGTCTGCCACTTTAGTTGTGTAAAAAATATGAAATATAGAACTAAAGACTAAAATGCTACAGTACTGACTTATAAGGAGAACCTTCGGACCTTCTAATTCGGACGAGGTTATGGAGTTAAGAGGTCAGATGGTGGCTGTCAGCACATGACGCCTTCCTTATGGGGTCAAGAAAGAGTAAAAGTAGTCAACGGACACTCAGCTCTGAGCTGAATATCACATATGGAACTAGTCAACTCAAAGATGATGATGATGACTGTATGAAATTTAACCTAGAATATTTTATTTAAACAGTTAAGCAGGTTTGTTTATAAATAATTTTATGTACAAATGTACATAGCCTGGCCTGACTTCTGTAGAAGAAAAGTGAACTGAAAATTAAAAAATATACATTTTTTGTTCGTTTTTATTTGCATACATGATTAAAACATCATCTAGAGACTGAGCAAGCGATTAATGTTTCAAACGGAAGGAAATATTAAATAAAGTAATAAACTGTAGCAATAATTATGTCTAATGTTGTAATCTTTTAAAAATGTTTCAACAAGCTTAGAATTAAAGATATGTACGGGCTCATCGCTGTAAATTTTGTGTTCTGTCTACACCGCAACGCACTATGAGCATAATTGCTTTGAGCCCGATACGCACAAACACGATAACCAAAAAGCAGTAAACTTAGAATATGTTGACACAGCTACTTCTGTATTTATTAATAGAACAATTTTTTTTCAATTTTAATATTTTTTTGCACGCCTTGCTCCTCTGATATGCGTTAATTGGTAATACTTGTGCGGCTAAGTCCATAATTAATTTCCTAGCGATTTCCACCGCATAGCAAGGAATCGGGTCAAAAACATTTTTTTCCAAATTTATTTAGCTGCAACATTTTCGGTTAGGTACTAATTTATTATCGGCATACCTATTTTTTTACGAAGTGCCTGATTGGCGGCTATAGGCTCGCCCCCTATTACTTAGGACTGAAAAACCATAGATGACGAAATGTGGATGTTTAATACACCTTTTTTTTTTGTTTTTTTTTTCTCTGCCTACATTGGTTATTACGGGCGTGAGCATAATAATATGTATGTATGCAAAATGATTTCAATTTCACTTTTTTTCACACCTTACTCGTATATTTTAAATTAAAGATTGACTTTTATTCACGGAGTATTTTAGCAAAAAATGATCCCACACTACAGCAAGTAACATGTCCAAACTTGGAACACTGTAAATTGTGACGCTAACTTATCCCTTGAAACTTGAAACTCTCACACTAGCACCTAGTTTCGCCTTGGCGTTGATGAGTACATCAAGCAATTTCGATAGTAAAGTACTTTACAAGTTTTGGCCTAGATGAGTGAAATATTCGGGTCAGGGGTATGCATACACGTAATTTGCAAGTATTATCAACCTTAGTACTACATGACATCGTAATTAGCCCTAGTAAGAAGTATATTTCAGTAAAATGGATTAAACTACCTATTCGGTCTTCTGGCCTCAGTTGAAATCTGCAATTAAAGCTAAGACAATGCAATTCTCTGAAACAAGGTCATTGTTTTCTGGATTTAGAGTAAGCACCTGTAGGGATATTGTGGAACTTATCTCTGTTTTGTAGTGTTCAAACAACTGCCTACTTATTAGCTAGCTACTGGTAAATATCAGAACATGGAAGCATTTTGAAGATTTAAGAATTTTTACTTTATAATAATTATGATAAGAATGACACACACCGGTATATTCACCATGTTTTTTACTCTTTTTAGTGACCGATATTTCGGCGCTGTTGCAAGTGCCATCTTACATACAGATTTACTGAAGAACTGGCGTGTAGGTTGTTACTGGACAAAATATAATTATCGGTCTACCTTCTTCCGCACTCGTTTTTTACGCGCGTCTTCACTAGTGTGACTACCATGCCATGATCCGTGTTCCCACACTGCACTCGATTACGTTCGTGACATACAACAGTCACAAAATTGACTCGCATAGGTTTCGAAATTGCACATGGTTCAGGTTTTGTCAATAGACTGATCACTCGATGCCAGACACTACGACAGTTCAAATCTCGACAGCTGATCTTCCAAATAGAAGCTTTTTTAATTTCAATTGCTTTTTACACCATTCTGTTGAGATTGTTCTGTCGAGAGAATCTGTGGGTTGTGTAACTCAAGCCAGTGAATCGTTCCTTGCTTCAATAGTTTGTGTAAATATAATTAACTTAGGTATAATTAAAATGGTTTCAATTACGTGCAAGTGACTACAACATCCCTTGTCTCATAATTAAACGTCTATAGATAACATCTTATTCTTTATCTTTATTAAAATATAATAGTAAGGCATAAAATATGTAAAAAGCATAGTAAAATACGAATACCTCATAATATCATAATGTCGTACAATAGAGCTAAGAGCACAAGCGCGTATCCCCCATGGTTAGTCGAGAGCTTTGGTCGTCAGATTTCCGTCCTTGTGTATTCAAACGTAATTCGGACGAATTGAAGTAGTATATCATTCGTGGTGTGCCACTTAAGCGCGACATGTTTGGATCTTCTTTGTGTCTGTAAGAAAAAAAAACGAAGTGAAAAATACTTATTACAGTACGATGTAAAGATAACCCAGTTCAGAAACGAAATTGAAACCCATAGTTGCAGTGGTAAGGGTTCTGTCTGGTATTGAAACCTCACCTACTATAGGCTACAGTCACGTTCACACAGTCTAGATTATAAGTATACAGCTTAGACATAATATATTTTATGAAGATATAACGGTGCAGTTTGCCATCGGCTTTTTCATTTCATAAATACTTGAAATATTTTATCAACATGGGTACTACCTTCTAAGCGGAATCGAGAATGGAATCCAAGATGAGAACCTTGCATTTGATCGAGAATAAAAAGAAAAAAAATAAACATAAAATCCCATCTTATTACACGTATTTATGGTTTACATTATATGATCAAACACCAACCAATCACAAGTATTTAATAGTTCGTATAAAAGATATTAAAAATATTTTAAAATCTATTTTATTGTACCTATTGTAATAGTCACCCTTTGTAGCAATTAGAGATTGTATGCGTCGAGGCATACTTTCAATGTAGATTTTTGCAGTTTCTGAATTGTGGCATTGTTATACGACTTCTATGTATATGTTTCTATGAGTGCTTAGCTGTATTAACAGAACCTCATACTTTCTACTGATTGTTTTTTGATTCTACTTTCGACCTATTAGTAAACGCCAAAATGCAGCTATGTCGCTGTGGAGTACATAGAACACAAATAAATTTTATATCATGTAACATTTTCCCACACGGATCACTCTCCCACTACAGCTGGTGGAAGTTATGTTGAACTAGAATCGACTAAAACGTCTTTTGATCTTTGATTGTCGTAGGTGAGGTTTATAGGAGAGATATCTCTCGCATCCGGGCCTTCTGCTAGCCACCCACGCCGGACACCCGGTCAGTGTCTGCTCGCATCATAGCGATGGAAATCGGACGTTTGCGCCTTCTGGATCCAACACAGATAATCTCGGCAGCTCCCGGTATTCTTGTGGCATTAACTGCAGATTTTATATGTGATATAAGTATTTACTGAAAGCATGAGTGTAGACCCTGGACTCCAATGTGTGACTCGAAGAAGAATAACAACATACCAGTGACAAAACATAGTTATAATTCCCATAGAAACTTAACGTGTGTAAGCTGTACGGCTGAATTTAACCTGTCAAAAATCCGTTTAACTATACTAAGTTTTTACGTTACTGAACGAAATTCACGGATTAAAATGTACTTGTAGTTGTAACTGTAGTTTAACTCGTATTAACCGTAGTTCCTATCCTTAGTGTTTTATAGATTCATTCTAGTACATTCACACATTCATTGTAGTTAGTAGAACGCACAAAATACGTTCAATTTAGTTATTAATTGACACAAAAACTAAAGGATGCTTGTTTAAATTTTATAAATGAATTCATTGATTTCGATGTGGGGATGATAAGTCTTATGTAACTTATAATTCCAACATCAAATTCTAAATTCTTACCATCATGAAACCACATATTAAAATAGTCTATTATTTATCGTTACTATAAAAAGACCTATATTGAGCAGTAACTTGAAATATTATTCATACTTACTCCCACAGATGGCAGGGTAGTAAAATAGACGCGAAGTAAATATTTATCACTCGAACAGGCCATAAATTGATACATGATGAACTTTTATGAATGTCCAGGAAACGAGAGCATTATACCAAAAGTGACAGCTTGGCTTATCTACTATCTGCAGTTATTTTGGTAATGATATTTTATGGTATTTTTATGTTAGGCCGAGAACAAGCATTCAGTCCGCTGAGATATCTTCACCAACTGAGTTTTTCAGTCCTTTAAGACAGTTCCTTTCCCTTCAGGGTGGGCAGCGCGTGTGTGACACCCTTAGTGTTGCACACGTTCATAAGCCACGGTGGCCGCTTTCCATCAGGTGGGCCGTGTGCTTGTCTGCCACCTACGTAGTATAAAAAAAAAGTTATCATTGATACAAGTAATGATAATTGAAATTATGACACGTACTAAAAACTGTCCTTACGTACAATACCAACCAATGTAATAGGAGCTTGCTATCAAATTTCGTTTCTTACCTATTTTTTCGTTTCTAGGTGCTCCGTGCATACAGAAGCAGTAAGCAAAAATTTTAAATTTCATAAATAATCTGTTATAAATTATACAAAAAATATAAATGTAAAAAAAGAGAGTCAAGTTCAATACAAAAACTTCGCAGAAAAAAAAATGGAGATCTAAATCCAAATCTGTAATTATAGGAACAAAACAACATTATGAACAAGAAATAAATTATATTTCTTTGCTTTAGTGGCAACCTACATTAATTGCTTTTTGTTAAAAAAATGAGATTTTTTAAAGTAGGTTAGATTTGAATTGACCAGTTTTCATTACAACAGTCATTTTATAACTTTCTTTGACTCTTCGATTTTTTGCTACGCTTACACACAGTTACTGAGCTGAATTTCAAATTTTCTAAGTCATCTGGAAGTAGGTTAGGTTTAGGTACTACATAGTTAGGTTTAGGTACCATATATATGTCAGTCAGTCAGTCATACTAAAATTTACGACTTTTCGACCTTCCTATCTTTATTAACCGTTTGAGCTAGCTTCATGAAATTTGGGCTTCTAGATATCCCTATGGATATAATTAAATACACGTAGTTGTATGTGTTTACGTTAAAGAGGTTTCGAGTTATAGTAGAGCAGGAACAGAAGGGCAGGTGCAAAACTGGCACCGAGTGGTTCGTGTAATAAATATTAAACTTGGCGCTGGCTAGCCAGTTCTTTTGCTTGAATTTGGCTTGACACGCCGCCGCGTGTCCAGATAAGTTTTTATTTTGACCTAGTTAAGGAATTGAAAATAATGAAAAGTGAGTTTCAGTTTAGCAAGGTGATATTTTATTTTACAATGCGTATTGGGTAGAATCAGATGACCTAGTTATCATCCCTATTGATGGTCTGTGCTGGGTCGAAGATTCTTAAACCTTATTCCTACTAGATGTTATATACTAGTCAAAAAAAATAAAATGTGACGACCCATTCCGGTAGAAATTTTTTTAGGTATTCGAATATATACCTATTGTAGGTAACGCTTCCAAATATGATATTCAAAATGCATGAAAGGGCTCACAAAGATTTTCAACCTCATAAATTTAAAATCTTTTACGGTATAATGCTTGACATTATCATCAATTTGCAAAATCTTATAAGCTGAAAATATCTGGGTAATTTTACTTACCCTCGTATTGAACGTTAAATGACATAAAAGCTTACTAAAAGCTATAATAACGTCGAATGGCTTTCAAGTCCATGAGTGTATGTTGAGGTATACTATCTCGACCATTAAGTAGATTTCTATATAGGTATATATGTTCTTTGCTTTACGCTCTTTAAATAATACCTACTAACTCTCTTATAGGAACCGTTTGTATGTCCATAGACGTTCAAGTAGGAATGTTGGATAGACGGAAAACATCATATATAGACGTTCTTGTATTTCAAAGTGATAGAAATAGTGGATTATTCAAACTTGCAGTTGCATTCAAAGCTTGCACTTTGGAGCTAAAACACCGAGAACATAGCCAACATTGAGTAGGTACGCATAATCTGAATCCGTGATAGGGATTATGATAGGATGATAAAAGTCTTTAGAACTAACAATTAATTTATCGTCTTCAGAACTATCGAATATCGATATTGAATTATCGGAAGCATATCAAGTTTAATGATCAAAGTTTTCATTTTTAGAAATGCCGATAATCTACTTCAACCTTATCCTTTTACTATAGTCAACATATAATGTTTCCATTAGATACTGTATTGGAACAAAAATATCTGTATATTGGTGAACTTAACTGCCTCCCTGGAGGCTGATGTAGCTGTATATTAGGCAATCCACTGGGATAAAACTGCTCTTAAAATTTCTTATTCCATACCACTTTAAGTGTAACATAATACATAACGTTACATAATTATATTTTATGCGTTATTGTCATCTTGGTAACGTTAATGTACCTCTTAAGGGCCACTGAATTGTATCAACCTTCTAATGGCTAGAACTTGACTTTGAAATGATACCACTTGTCTAGATTCTAGATAATTCTCTGTAGAATTAAAACAATTTGCAATGATAATTATAGAAATAAATATAAAGTTCCCGTATGAATATTTAATTTCAATTAACTTCATATATTTATTTTCCAACCCGTTTAAATATTAAGTGCTTATACAAATGATGCCAAACAATGGAAGACGATCCGCTTTTTATTGAAGTTTCTCGAATTCAATCAACCTCTCCCATTTCAGATTTATATAGGTGTGATTTTCACCCAAAACGCTGGCAAGCATTAATCCAAATAGTACCGACATTACTCAAATAAATAAACTTGTAAAGAAAGTAAAACTTATACAGGTGAAGTTTTCTAGCCCTAATTGGAGGAAAAGTACTCTAAATAATGACGATAGCAATATTCGTGGGTTGGTTGAGTGTTGTACTTTCTATGGATCTAGTCTATTTCTGTATCAAATTGCATCAAAATCACTTCAGTGTTTTAGGCGTAAAAGACATAAGTATGGATACTTGCAGAGGGCTGCTACTTATTTCCAATAGTTTTAGCTTTTATAAAATAAAAAATTAAGTGCACCGGTTGACGGTGTGTGAGGCCGCGACTTGTGTTTCCTATTATAAAATTGTTTTTTTGTTACCATCCTTACATAAATGAGTAAACAAGAAAAATAAATATTAAAAGCCTACATTTATAATAGAGCAACGAAATATTTCGGAGTCAATAATATTACTTATCGCACAAGTGAGACTAATTGAATGCGACTGTAGGTAATAGCTGATACTGACACATAATTGGCCATAACTTCAATTAAATTAATTATAAGCTTTAGTTCATACACGCTCGCGTAATGTATGTTTATAAGGCGCACTTATTAGTTCTGACGCATACGGTTTTCCATTTACAATCACGCTCCTAATCGTAATTATATTACAAAATTGTATTAATTAGGTTGAAATATTATACACGTTTTCTCACGCTATGACTCGATTTTGGTGAGTTTACAAGATTTGAATAGTACCTACATGAATCAAATTGATTTTCAATATGACATGATAAATAAGTATCAACATGATCTTAGAACTGTACCCAGTTGCATCTAAGACTTTCACCTTGATACCAGAGGTCCACTTACCCCTGCTTTTGTTGCTGTCTTATAACACAATCAGCAGGTATACCGGCCAGCAGGTGAGGTTGGCATGACTTCGAAGATACTGAATAGACCTTGTATACAATTGTTGTTGAATAAATTGAAACATTAAATAACCCCCCACACAAAAAATAACTTCAAAAAGTAAAAAATAAATAATTTATGCGTTATCGTGTTGGGGGACCTCTAACTGGTGATGCACTCCTATATGTTTTTGAAACGTTCCAAGGTCCCCCGACACACACACACATGAAAGTTATAATACCCCGTCGTTCTTACGTCGGGGGTTAAAAATATTTGTACATGTAACATTTTGCTGATTCACTCAAGTCAAACCAAGCAAACAAAACACATATACTATAAATATATATAAATAGATACATATCGAATTTATACTATAAAATATAAAACATTTAATCATAATGCAAGTGTAATTAACACTTTTACCGGGACGGAAACCCACGAAAAAACCTGATAGTTGATTGGAAGGTTGGATTTAGACGCTGTCTTTTCAACACGATATTTAATGCTCATTCAAACAATATCTTATCATGTGTACGTAAGATATGCGAGACTTATCTAAATCATTTAGGTAAGAAAACTTGCTGAACATTGCATTTATAAAATCTTACAGTTGATTCGCTCTGAAATTATTTTTGATTATATAATATTGATCACTAAAGTATATAGGTAATATATAGCACACTTCTAAGCATTAAATATCTCATCATATTATACTCCTTATATCGGTCGTTCCTTAGGTTGGTCGTTAGTAGTAATAAATCTGAAATGCGAAGCTGACAGGAGTCACATTATGTGAACATTATGAACGAATGACCGTGATACAGGGTAGAGTATTACAGGGGTGCTGTTTTATATTACGTAAAACTTAATATAATTAGCACAAGTTTAGTATTCTGCTGCGGTAGCATAGTGGTATGGGTAATGGACTGCTGAGACGAAGTCTCGGATTCGATCCCAGGTTTACCATGCCACACACCAATAACTTCGATGCTTTTCGAAGTTATGTGTGTATTTATCGCAGGTTTATAAGTGCCCGGTTAATGGCAATAGGCTCGCCACCTATTACGTTGGGACCTAAACATAAACTGGCGAAATGTGGGTGCTAGCACCTCGGCCTACCCCTTCGGGGATTAAGGCGTGAGTTTATGTTATGTTATGTTAGTATTCTGTCTTGGGAACCTTTTCAATGGCTCCTGCTATGATGTTAGCAAAGAATGTCTTCAAAGGTTGCAACAATGTGCTGATGGAATTATTATAAAGCTAAATTGACGCAGTTTAAGAAATATTATGTTGTTTAAAACTTCTTGAAAGATATTATTGTTTTCCATTTTGTCTACCATTTTTTTGTCTACATAAAGAAATGCATCCGTTTACAATAATACGTAGTTCCCTTTGTTTGCAGCAAAGCATCGCTTTAGAGCCACATAACCCTGACTAGTGTAAGTATGTAATTTAATATCACCCCATGGGTTTCATTATTTATGACTTTGCCGAAATCACTTCCTACCCTAACCACTTAGAGGCAGTATATATGTTTAAAAATGGCATATACATGGAAGGCATTTTTTCGTTGATTTTTTCGATTTGTGTAGGTATTTTACTCAAAGATCTTTCCGGAAACCGTTCTGCAATTGTGAAATAATACTAAACTTCGAGTTTTTTGACCGCACCGCTTTCGGGGATCGAGTTAAGGTCACCTGCAAGCCTACCGACTGATTGACGGATCACGACCCTCTGAACAGGCTTTCTTTTCGGGATTTTTTTTACGTGCCCTATTCTAATATCTATCCCTATGGATACCACCGCCATCCACCGGAGTCGGTGAGAGTGATTATGTCAAACTTGAACCGTCTAAAATCGTGCCGTCTTCGGGTTTTTGGTTACTAAAGGTGAGATAGTAGGTAGTATACCCCTCGTACCTCTTTAGAGATTACCATTTAATGATCCCCTTCAGGTGTGGAGACCACGGAGGCCTGTTTCTGCTAGGATGATAGGGGGCTGCACCCGTCACCTCCAGGCCCACGCTCATGGCATACGGAGGTTATTCTGCGACCTCCGACGACGCCCGAGTCGCCTCCGCTCATCACGGGCTATGCGAACCAAAATTCGAGGCTGGAATAGCGGATCTCAGAACTCCGAGGCTTCGGATAGAAAAAAAGAAAGAACATTATTTTTAATGGGATGCAACCGGGATTAACGCCAGATTCATCAACCTGGCGTTAATCCCAAGGAGTAGAGACAAAATAAATCACTTCCTATTACTTATTAGTAGGTATTAATTACTCATTTTTGACTGTAGGAAAGGCACTTTATATTCTGACACAATGGCCATTTTCACTCAACGCAATGAGCTTCCTTCAATTGTCGATTCGTAGCAATGGGTTTGACAGCCTAACATCACGGTTTACCGCACTGAAAGGAAAAACAATGTTCAGCCAATTAGTGTAATTACAAATCTACCTTAAATATTAACAGATCGTATCGTCAGAAATAAGCGAAGGGCTAAAGGACTAACAAATACTGCGCTCCCACAGCGCGATGAAGATTATTTATTACGCACAGTAAATTATCGTAGGTTCATTATTCAGTCTTCGCTTAACTCATTGTTTCACGGCTCGCCAGATTTTGACTTTTGTAAAAACAGAGGGAAATCTAACTAAAAACCTTTTACGAAGGCTTTTTGCGACTGTTCTGAACTATTAGGGTATTCCCATAAGAGCTTATGAATGGAAGCTGAAGTGAATTCACTTTGTAAAGCTATTTTATTTATAACGCATTAAAACACAATCAATATACCTACTGCATTGAATATTTGTTGATACTTGTATTCAATCAAGGATTTTTAGAATTTAAAAAGATTCATGTTTGGATTATGGTGTACCTATACCTACATACTTGGTTCTCTTAATACAATTTTTCTAAACGTGTATTGTATGTATAATCAAAAATCTTATATTTCAGAGTACCTAAGTGACTTTCCAGATATTCCTTCTTCATTTTTCAACCAGTAGGGTCATGTGACTATGTATTGAATTTTATTTCGAAATGAGGTACAGTTGACCTCTACGCCTCTAGACTTGATGCATCAGAGATAACACTACAATGTTGGGTGTGTTGTAAACACTTTTGGTTAGCTCCTTCTTATACGATCACGTTTAAGTGTTCTATCTTTACGATCTAGGGGGACAAGCGGTGTAAATTGTCCCTTCCCTATTGTTTCTTAGTGATAAAGTAATATCAGTCGTTAATTTCATTATGAAAGTCTCATGCCGATATATAATTAACAAGTATTTAATCCGATGTTACACAATTAACAATAGACAACAAGCTCTTTAATTGATCAATGAAGTAATTAACTAAATGCGTCCTAAATTCTATGACAAAGAGGGAGTCTTGTTTCTAATAATTGAACGGGCCACGCCCGTAATAGTCACTTGCTTGCAAACTTCGTTCGGTGAAAATATTGTTTGAAAGTGCGGCCCCGAGCGATGAATGGCCCTGAAATTGTCTAATAAATACTAAGTTAGATTTTAGTTTTATAACTGTATTTATTTAGTCAGTTTTATGTACATACATATTCAAGTTCAACACATTTCGCCTAAATTTATATGACCGTAATTGATTTATTTGCCTATTTTTTTTTAAGGATAAATGTGATGACGTATAAAAGTAACAACTTATTTGTTTTATTATCATTTTATGCTTTCATGTAAACATTATTTAGCAACTTCTACTTTAAGCCGACAATGAACTATGCCCGTGGTTCCGTCGACGACCCTACGAGTTATGTCCAACATGCGTTGCAATTACTTCAGTTTATATTAAACTTTCTTAATATTAAAACAACTTACCAAAGTTTAGTCACAATGGGCTTAATAGTATAAAATACTACGGTCAAACACAAAAAATGTATCGTTATAAGTATTGACTAGCTAAATCTTGTATAGATCAATGAAGACGCCTATCGCGGTCCATTGCTGATCATGGGCCTCTTCTGATTTTGATAGACATTGGCCTACTAATTCCACGCTGACTAGATGACACCCTTCGGATGATATTGTACGGAGATACTATATTTTACAATTAGTAATCTAAATGGGAATGGCTGCAAATCTTTTGAGGACAACAAGATATATTAATATATAATTAAGATTATTAATTTCTTAGTAATTAGAGTAATACAAAGAATAAATTGTGTTTCTATGATGAACAGAGTTGATTTTCTTACAATGAATGAGTTAACACGAAGTACTATCATCTCGCTTAAGTTTGACTTAAAAAAGCAGTATGCAGCATATCGGACAGCTTGTAAGAGTGCCGGATTAAGATACTATCTTTTTCCTTTTGTACATTTTTCTGTATATTGGAAATACTTACACACAATATAATTCCTTGATATTGCTATATTAGAAATAGGTCATGTCGTCTTATACAATCTTCAAACATGGTAATCCCTACCCAGACAAACGCAAATACCAATACATATGTATATATATATCATCATCATTCTCTGAACTCAGTTGGGTTCGGCTTTCCAGTCTAACTGTGATAATGAACTTCGATATTTTATGACCTCCACAACCAATGGTCCAATGACCAATGGCGATATCGAAGTTCCAAGTTAGACTGGTTGGACTTTTAAGGGCTCCAACTACCCGCAACGACTGCCTTACATGTTTGTATGGCAACGGGGTCCGACGTCTTAATGTGCTCTCCGAGGCACGACCGTGGCAAGACGTGTATACATATATAGATATAATATTTACACTGAGATTTGCACGTGAGAACTGAACGAACAAACCTTTACATAAAGCCATAACACGAAGGTTTACATATATATTAACTGTTTTAGAAACCCTTACGAAATAAGAACATTTGTAATTACATGTTCCTAATTAAGTGCTTATATCGTAACGAGTTATTATTCATTAGGACCCACAAAATTGTTTCAGTACGTGTTGCTCTTCATCTTACCAAGCTTGTTTTTATACATACATAATATGCGAAGGGATTATAAATGCTTCTCATGTTTGCATGTTTCAACATAAGCTTGGAATGTATTTTTATAATCTTAAAAAACATGGCGTACCTACTTCAGTACTTCACTGAAAACTTCGCATTACTTATTACCCTCACGTTCCTTGTACGTTTATCGTTGTTTTAATATTTCTTGGAACCTTTAAACAAACAGTCATCATTGTCATAACACCAAATGCCATAGCAATTATGTTACCTCATTCTATTCTGATAGGTACTTATATTGAACTGCCTGTAAACTTTTTCTCCTATTCTCCCTCTAAGATTCCTTCCTCTAGAACACTCGTATATCGTGCCATCCAAAAATATTTTTTCCTACCACTCTGACAGTTTCATATTCTAAGGCGTTCAATTTATTAAACATTAATCTATTAATCTAATAACTTGTACATTTTTAGGACGTGATAGTCAGTACCCAAATGTAAGCGGTGGGGATTACATTGCAGACAAAATGCGGGAGAGTCGCTATCGTTGGTAGGGCCATGTTCTGCGCATGACTAGCAGACATTTAGCAGAGAGATAAATTATTGTCTAAAGTAGCACATGAACTATTTTTATCCAGATATGTTATACCTACTGCTAATTTAGTAGGTCCAACCAATAGCTACTTGTAGTGGTTACTAACAAGCAATAAGTTAGAATTCTGTTACATTTTTAATTTAGTTTTGAGACGTTAGTTTTGTTAAAATATTTGTTTCACTGGTTGGTGACCAGTAAATTACTAGTGCTACTAAATTTCTAGCTGTGAGTGTGAGGGAAAAAAGTATCTCAAACTTCTGATATAAATGCGGTCTTGTTTTCGCATATCACTGGAGTGACGCACGAGTGCTATTGAATAAGTTTTTAATGTGGAGGGTGGTTGTGATTACTTTCGAGTTTGATCGTTATTATTCGTGTAGGAGTTTGGTTATGGAATAGCTATTTCTTAAACTCAAAGTTTGATCACAAACCATTTCCAGGAAGAAATAAATATATACCCTTTACTTATAACTTCTAATAAATTAATAAATCTTTCTAATAAATTCTCCAGTAAACAGTACAGTGTAATATTACAGATTAAAACTTGTTTAAAACTTCGAATAAGGTTTTCTATCTTATAAAGAAAACAAATTGTTATTGGTATCATTTTTACCGTATATTATGCTATTCTACAAACGTTTTTGTATTTATAGTCTTATTCCTAAAAACAAAATTTATAAAGTATTTAAACTAAAATAATTAAATCACTAACAAATTTACAAAAAAAAAAACAAATTTAGCAAGAAAGAATAAAAAAAATAAAGTGCTGCCTTCTTCAAATAATTGTAAACAAAACAGTACATAGATGCCGCCGTCACGGGATGAGAACATTCATCATCACTGTCACGCCGCATATCGGGAGTGGTGTAAGGTGTGACAGTTACTGGAGTTAACGTGAATAAGACTATTGCAAATTTAAACAGTGCAAAGACTTCATTGTTACTTGCTAAGTGCCAAAAATTGTAAAGACGAGAATACATGTGATAAATAGGATTTATGACAAGTTAAGAAATAATAGGAGATATTTTATCAAAATCTGTTACGAATATCGATTTTAGTGTCTTCAGTGCTACGAAATGAAATACCTGTATCGAGTAAAATTATGGAAGGAGTGCTCAAAAAGGTGCCAATTTTTTGTATTCACATTTTTTCGTGAAAATAGCTAGTAGACCCCAATCATCACTGCATATAGTTATTGTTGTTAAAATTGTTATTAAAGTACAAGTACGCACAAAAGTTGTACCCTAACTGAAAGTGAGAGAAAGTTTGCGGGGCAAATTTAACGGGTCCCTTTTGTGCCCCGTTTTACATTTATATTCTATGTGAAACGAGTTTCTAAACGAAGTAAGGCGAGTTCTTTGGTTTTATTTACCTAAAGCGTTAATTAATGTAGGTACCTAATTATTGAATTAAAAATGTGGCTCTTTCGGGTAAAATAATAAAAGTAAAATATATTAGTAAAATTAAATCACATCATCTATGACTGAAATAAACACAAAGTTACACTACACACACACACGAAGTAATCAATAAAGTACCAATATTGTGTGCAAGTCACGCAGGTACATAAAAAAACAGTAGAGAGGGGAGGCAGGAGATAAAAGAATGTGGTCTCTTTTGTCCTCACCACAAATCCCCTCTCTGGGATAGCGATGAAACGTTTGCCACTTTAGTCAATCTTACCCTCATAGTGACAACAGGTACATTATAATCATATCATAATCATAAACGACAGACGTATTAAAATACAAGATACAACTAACGGTACATCAGTTACTTCAAACATTATAACTGTTAAAAAACTATCTGACTGCATAATTACTTCAGAGTATGAGCGGATGAAAGTTTGAAGTACTTCCGTTGAGATTTTTTGTTTGAAATGCAATCTCCAGTGCCTCCGTAACTCGTAAATTGTTGTAATAAAAGAAGTAATATGGCATCATTTCTTTCTATATTAGTATTTCACATTCCTGTTACCGATTCAAAATACGAGTATTAATCTTTTTATCAAATCCTGTCTTAAAATATGATTATTTTGTCTGATGGCGATCGTTATGAATCGTGTCGACGGCATTTCCACTCCTAAATTCTGTATTCAAAATTTTGAATAATTTCTTTGTTTAATATAAATAGTAATAATAATACTTCTTAACTTTTGCCCTTGTTATATACACATAGATATTTGCCTGAACCCACAGGCAAGGCCCAAATTCGTAAAGTAAATTCGTTTGTGTCATAATTAGTTGTGGAGTAGTTGAACGTTGCTTATGAAATGTTTCAGAAAATCAATACTTCTTCTGAGTTTCGGAAAATAACAAATTGTTTGGTACGGTTAATTTGTTTGAAATTGTAGCTTCGGTATATTTTGATCATGGAAATTTAGTATACTGCTACTTTTACTATATCAAATTATATGTCAAGAACCTACTTATGAAATGTCTAGAACGAAATACTAAAGTGTTTGGGAACAGCGTATGACGCATGTAAACCGTGACTAAATAGCCTGGTAAAATTAATGGTAAGAGACGAAATAATTCGTGTAATTTTGAAAGTCAGTACAGATAATCCCTAAGGTACCCAGATGAATGTGCTAAAAGTCCCTGAGGTTGGAAGACGAGCCTGTGGTACTTACAGTGCTAAAAGTTTAAAATGACAGTCATTTAACAACCTATGAAGTAATATATCATGATAAACGCAGTACATATTGTACTGGTGAATGAGCTATTCACCTGTATTCATTTACATGATCCTATAGGACATTTGCTTTGTTAACATAATACAATTAATTTCAGAAACAAATCAGTTGTAGCGTTTTTCTGGGTATGGCGAATACATCAATATTGGTTGATGACAGTAGTCCGTTTTCAATTCACTCTCACGCTCCCATTTTAATACTGGCGAACTTGTAATATCTAGTAAGACACGATAATTTCAACGAAGGCGAACTACTATTAAATGTAAAAGAAAAAAGAAAGTAGGACGAGCTGGTCATTCCAGTGCAGTTTCCTTGGGGATAATACCTAGGACGATACCTAGTGATACATTCCACCTGATTGAAAAATATAAGAAGGTAATTAATCAAATTCCATTAGGTTTCATTATTTAAATATAGAACACGATCTGTGTTATCTTTCATTACGTTTCATAAGATTTGCACAATGCCAGATTAGTTAACGAAATTAAGGAAAAGTCAAACCCAAAACCTAATGGAATGATAAGACGCCTGGTAGGTATCTGAAGAAGTACCTACCTATTCATAATTTACTTAAGTAAATATCCTCATTTAAATAATTACCCTCAGATAAGTGTCCTTAAATCCTTCCATATTAATTAAATATACCTTATATTGAAGTACGTACCTAATCTCGTTTTATTTACTGAACCTTCATTACGTTAATAAAACAGTCATGTGCTTGCATGATAGCAATAGGGGACGACCCTATTTTGTGGGATCTATATACAGTTCTGCTTACCCTTTTGGAGAATAATAGGCGTGGACGTATCTTTGCATATTATAAATAATTGTTATGCTAAAATGTAGCTGTGCTCACTGTGGTCGGCTACATTTTACCATTTAATGTAGGTATAAAAATTTATCCCACATTTTTCTTATTTAAATTTCTGCACCATGACTGACGCTTCCGATACTGGAATTAAGGGATTGTATTGACGTGATCGGATCAATACTCTGAGATTAATTATAATGCTGCAGTGCCTATGTTTTTTTATATGGAGAGTTAGAAACAGTTGAGGATTAAATTGTCATGTTTAACCAACTCAAAGGGAGGCTGCTCGCGACCCAGAATCCTCCAAAATTTAATTACTAATCTTGTGAAGTCCATTTTCACAAACTACAAGTTTGTTTTAATGTCTGATCTACTTAGATTATATCCATCACAGGCTCATAGTCAAGTAAATAGGTATATTTGGCGAAAATATTGGAACTCATCAGCAAATACCACGATCAAAAATTCAATTTTGTTTATTCAGTTATGGTACATAAAGGGTACATGGCAAAAGGGCACAAGTAAATGAAATTGCAGATTTTGCGTAAATATTTCAAATAAAAGAAATAAATCAGTTGAAAATGTTTTTCTTGCTGGTTCGGTAAGATCTAATGAGCAGTTACCAGCAAGATTTCTAAAATATAGTTTTGTTTATTTGTAACTAGCTGTTGCCCGCGGCTCCGCCCGCGTGGATGTCGATTATCGCGTTGTACGACTCTACTCGATTCACTACTCGCCTCTCTATACTACTTTTCCTTGCTGTCATGACAACGGAAATTGTTAGCGATATTAGCGCCAATGTATAGAAATTTACCGGATCAATTGAGATTTATGATTATTACTCCGCTCCCTTGTATGGTAGCGTGATGATATATAGCCTATGTTACTCGTGGATAATGTAGCTTTCGAATGGTGAAAGAATTTTTAAAAACGGTCCAGTAGTTTTTGAGCCTATTCACTACAACCAAACAGACAAACAAACAAAGTTTTCCTCTTTATAATATTAGTGTAGATAAATATGTGCGATGATATTCAAAATAATATAGTACTTATCTTTTTATTTTATTTCTAAACGACTGTTTAAGTTTACTATTATCTAATATTCGCTGCCCAACTTATCAGGGATTAAATGGCAATAAATTTGCAAATATTGAGCACAAAGAACATGACTATATTTACCTCTTATTTTTACAGCACGTATTATAATATTTGACGTGAACAACTTCAAGATCTGACACCCTTTAGAATCAAAATGTTATCATTTTTTTTTATAATATCACGCCTATATCCCCGAAGGGTAGGCAAAAGGTGGTAGCACCCACATTTCGCCAGTTTATATTTAGGTCCCAATGCAATAGGTGGCGAGCCTATTGCTATTAACTGGGCACTTATAAACCTGCGATAAATACACACATAACTTCGAAAAGCATGGCAGTCATTGGTGTGTGCCTTGGTAAACCTGGGATCGAATCCGAGACCTCGTCTCGGCAGTCCATTACCCTTACCACTAGGCTACCGCGGTTTCATTTTACACTTTAATACAAAATTGACATGTAACAATGATCCGTATAATAGTTTCAGAAGAATTTCACCCCTAAGGCTATCAGATTTTTCATATGACTTCCATGCCATTTCCACAAGATGGATACTATGCCATACTACTCATATCTAAATCATAAAAAGTTGTAACGTCAGTCGTATTTGTGAACGTCGTCGGTAAGCTACAAATATTAGAAATGTAAGTGAGTTTTTCTGTAGTTGTGTAACAGTTAGAAATGTATGTTGCTATTCATATGGATTGTTCTCACTGGATGGCGTCCGAGGCTTAGAGACCATACTTCTCTTCTTTTCTCTGTTGTAATCTTGTCATACTTCACCTTTATCTAATAGGTCACGAGTATATAAAATTCTCCAAGCAAAGTGCTTGTCAACAACCTCCTTTGACACTGCTTGACCGATTTATTTTTCATCTCATTAGCAATATAGCAAATGTGTATCATGTTCTGCAACTTTTTACACTGACTCTACATAAAACTGTCTAGATATACTAGAAAGTTATAACAGCCAAACTAAAGAAGTAAATAATCTTACTTATAGCTCAATGTATCAGAGAAATGAAAGTGTAATGAAAAATGATACTGAGCATAAGTGAATATCTAAACCACAATTCATAAATCTCACGATGATACATTATATACCTACTTAATAAATATATAGACTTGAATCCCGGGGAGCTTGTGAGATGTAATAATGTCCGACGTAGGCATACGGCTAATACCAGTTGAAAGAGTTTGGAGAACCGCCAGCGCATTGAGGTGGAAACTGAGTACCGCTTACGATAAACAAGCCAAGTATTATAAATATACTTACATTATTTAGTGATGTTTTAACATTAAAGGAAAATATAGATTCGCTAGTTCAGACCTTTTATCTGAAACTAAGAATTAGAACAATTTTAAAACTCGCATTCTTTGGTAAGATTATCGATAATATTCTGAGTCTTTGTTTGTTAATAAGAGATTGCTGTAAATGCCAGATGTGTGCACCTACTAAAATTTATAGTCATATGTTCATTTTGCTATTCATTTCTCAGCTGTAATAATTCTCTATGCAAAAAGCATCATAATTCCGTCAACATTTTCTCACATTTCTATATAAAGACGAAAACGGTAACAAAGATGTAGGAATAAATCTTGAAAGTTGCTAAAAGAATACGTAGGTAACTATTAAGTGGCTCCTTGTTTGTTGATCCGTAATATGATATTAAGTATGAATATCCATTAGCGCCAATATTAATCTATGTCAGGAATTGAATATATAAGATACTTGTTGTGTACCTATAATAAAAATGACCTGAATACTATCACTTAACCTTGCACCACTTAGCCACGGAACATAGTTTAGTAGTTAAAATGTACTGAGCTATTTAGATCGCTCAAAATACAAAAAACAAAAGAGTTACGACCAATACGATTCAATATGCTCTTATTGTACTAAGATTTAGGAATTTAATTATGAGTTCAAAGTTTAAACGCGAAAGCAAACATTGTTATGTAACGTGCATACTTAATACTTTGAAAAGTTCTTGGAAGCGTGCGCAGACTGTCAACTTGCATCAACCAGTGAAGTGTATTACGACAACTTTGTTTTAACTTTTGCCTTCACACATTCTTAAATAGGTATTACATATAGTCTCTTTCTTCACCCGTCGTATCTGTCAATATGTACTCCTTTTAAATATCGTAACTCTTATTAAACCCTAATCAACCATTTTATAGAGCAAACGTAGCTTATTTTTTAAGACTTTCGATGCTGAAGAGCTGCTGTTGCCTACGGCTCCATCCGAACTTATTTCAGGGATAAAAGCTGTAGCGAGTAGTCTATGTGTTTTAGACTAGGCTCTCTCTTTCTTATTCATGATTGAGTAACATAGGTAGGTGGTGTACATACTCATAAACTGACGCCTGTATTCCCGAAGAGGGTGGCAATGGTGCTAGCATCTACGTGCGAAGTTTATGTTTTAGTTTCCAATGTAATAGGTGACAGGCCTATTGCCATTAACAGGGCACTTATAAGCCTGCGATAAATATACATATAACTTTGATTAGCATCGAAAAGTCATTGGTGTGTGCCATGGTAAAACCTGGGATCGAACCCGAAACCTCGTCTCAGCACTCGGTACCCATACCACCGGGCTACCACGGTATAGGTAAAACAAATTTTTACATTTGGGATGCTAGTAGACTATTACATTAAAAAATCATTTACCTATTATGCTATAAGAAACACAATTTTCAACAGTCTAGATCAAATTACTCTTTTAACCCCTCGTACATACATACGTACATACTTTGAACAAAATTCGTGTGATTTTAAAAGACTTCCGTGTTCTTTGAGTTACATATTTAGGAGAGAATAGAGTTTACATATTTAAGTGCTACCCTCATGAACTAGTGGCACAATCTTGTTAGACGTCGACGCGGCGTTCTCTCTCTTTGTTTGTTTAGGACGATCAATGTCGTTTAACTAGTTTTGAAACATTTGGATACTGGCACGAAATTGAATCATTGGTGTAACACTGCTAATGCGAGTTAAATATCGTTCTAATTGTTTTGGTCCTAAGATTTAAATACTTCTGAAATGTTTACTTTAATCAGTGTAAAGGATATAGTAACGTAAAGGATTTTAATGTTGTGCATTGGATGCATATTGATGAACAGTAACCAATTAATTTCTCTTCCCAGTTATAGATCTTCTTTACTTTTCCAAGTTTCCTAATACGTTTCTTTCCATTTAACTATCACGTATACTCGTGGATTGTTTACCTTTGGTTCTAATTTTCTTCAGAATATTTACCTTTTTAAAAGGGTGCCTCAAAAGCCATCACTTAATCAGATGTTAATATATTTCGTGAATAAATGTTGCACTTTGGAGTTGACGAAGCAAGAATTACCTACAACTTACCTACTTATGCAATACCTACCTACACAATCAGTCAATCAATTAGCCTTTTGCGATCCACTGCCGGCTTTAGGTAGAGGCCTTTAGGGAGAGCCCAATGTGTGTCATTTCTCTCGATCTTCAGCCTTTCACATCCAGTATATCGCAGCCACCTTTTCAGGTCATCAGTGCATTATTCAGTGGGGCATCTCGCCTTCGGTTTGCCTACTCGCTGGACTACTAGGACCTACATAGGTGAAATAAATGTCATTAATACATTATTACAATACAACAATACAATGATCATCTTACCTACTCCTCAAGAACGCGGAATAAGTTGTTTCGATTGCCTTTTTCGGGTCACCATTTTTCTTTATTTAATTATAACCAAATCTAAAATTATTATCCTAACAAACTGTACGTAATTTAAAATAATCAAATTTAGAAAAGTGGTCCAGCTGTAGCAAATTACGAATGTTGAGAATATTTTTGTTAAAATCTTACCGGTATTAATACAAAGACTTATTTTATGTGAGCAGAGAATCAAAATGTTGAAGAAATTATTATGTAACGGAACTATAGAGATAAAATAAATTGACCAACTTATTAATTAATTACTATTTATGCTTTTCAATGACGATTTTCAAGGGTGCAAGCGCAGCAACTGTCAAGTCCCCTGAATTATCATTTCTGATTTATTAAATGTATGTAATTGTATTTAATATCTGTAATTATTTTATATACTTACCTACATTTTAGTAGACTTGAAAATAACAGTAACAACTACTGAAAAATAATAAAATCCCAATATGTAATACCAATTGCCTGGTTTTGCAAAGTATGATATTTTTTTATACTACGGCAGCCCCTTCTATACATCCTTCCAACTCCAAGAGAAAAAGTCTGTATCAGCAGGCGTTTCAATTATCATCGTGTGGTCGTCTTCGGCAGGTGGAGGCTTCGAGACCCTTTATTCAACTCGTAACAAACGAACTCAGTAGGTAGTGTACCTGGAAATAATTCGAGCGCAGTTTAATTAGATTTCAAATTCAACACACAATTATAATTGCAGTTGTGCTCATAAGTTTAACAGTGTATAGTAATTCGTGTAGTACTTATAAAAATCGTTTTGTGATGGTTATGACAGGGTGACTACTCGCCATCATCACTCGAGTCGTCTCAGTAAAGGTACCGATCAGTTACCGCGTTGATAAATGATTGATGACCCTTTCGCTCTTCCTTTTTCACATAACCAATTTATCGTTATGTCCTTCAACATGATACCCGAGGGGGTTTCAACACCAGAAAAAAATATTAACAATAGACAAAGGCCATTTCGTTTGTATACAACCTTAGCGGTCACTAACTTAAACCGATTGATTTAACCCCAAATGAGAAGATTATAGCATCGTACAAATAAATTAAATGTAACAGTCATAAGTAACGTAATGTAGTTTTAAATGGTAGGCGCCTTATAGTTAAAACTAGAGATTTAAGTCCAACTAATGAACTAATATAACAATCCGCGCAAGCTTGTGAAAAGTACTTACAAATCTAACCTTCTCTTTATTATTGTGAAATGCCGTTCGTATAAACATTTCACCTCTAGAGTATCAAACCAATAATAACAATAGGAAATTCATTTCAGTACCCCCTCATGTGTATACTTTCCTTATTAGATTCTACTATGCCCCTGTGACTTGCGACCAGTAGGTAAACCCCCTTTGACCTTAAAATAATGTGATCTTTACTATCTAATATCCCTCTCTTTCTCACCATAGCCTGTGTAGTCGGTAACACCAAAGTACCGAATGTGTAGGGATGTGACCCCAGCAAATTCCAACCCTGATTTAATATCTATCATGACCATGATTAAGCCGGTGATGTGTTTGTTCGCAGTGCGCCAGGAGAACGAGCGCATGATGCACGACGTCCTCCAGGTGGGAGTCTTAAATCGCACCCAGTCGTCGGCGTTGCGCTGACGCCGCGCTATTCGCCGCGACCACGGCTCGACAACGTGCGCCCGGCCGCAGCGCCGCCGGAGGAACCAGCTGAGCCGGACCCCGTGACCGGCACGCCACCCATCGGCCCGGATGAGCCCGATGAACCCGCTGCGCTCCACCACTTATCTGTGAGCACCACTCCGCCAGGGCCAACGTGAGCCCTTACCTATGGCCTGCTCCAGTCCTGTGCGACTGCTCGGTTGGCGTAAGTGATCGCACAAATTGCCCATACACGCACGCACGGCTGTGATGCAGAGGTGTGTGAACTGAGAGAATATAAATAGAGATAAGTTATTCGTTCGAGAATAAAGAATTTGAGAGTGACGAAAAGGACGTGTAGGTAGCCAATGTCAAATTGTGAACAAATAGTAAAGAATGAAAATGTTATTTGTTGAAACGTATCGGGTAGGGTGTAAAAGACAGTAAGTCAATAATCCACGATAGTGATAGATATTATGCAATTGTCTAATATGTTTAAGATTTCAGGAGTATGGAACTAAAGGAAGAAATACAATTTGCTGTTTCAAAATACAGTATACAATATATGTTGCAAAGATGGGTTATCTTGTCATAAACGACTAAGTTGATATTACTTACGTAGGTATTTGCTAACAATTTTGCCTCCGGAGAACAACGGAAGAGGTTAAGTTAAGAGGGAGGTTTGTAGATCTATAGAAGCATAACTTTATATAATATACGATATACTCAATAATCGTAAAGCACCAACTTCAATCGGGAACAATCAACAATACAATAAGGGCAAGTTAGATTTCTTTCTTTAGCTAAAGTAATAGATTTAATGTATTATTTGTTGACGCGGAAACAGCGCTATTGTAAGCACAATGAAGTAATTTGAAGCCCATTTAAAATAAAAGTTATAGATAATACCTTTAGCTATCAAACCTGATGTTGTATTTAATAGGTATTATTAATAATGTTGTATATTTAATGGATACCAATATAATTTACTTAAATATATAATATGTATAGCCTATAAACTTAATCACAGAGCACAATATACAAAACATTTAATTATTCTGAACACAGTACAATACACATAAATATTTATGGTTTTTCTGTTAACGCAAGTTTGTTTATCGGTCTTCGCTGAAACAATTGTTTTGAGTTCCTATTCTTGATTAGGCATATCTCAAATGTTCGACTCTAATCAAAAAGAGCTTTCAAAACCTATGCTTAAAATCTGTTAAGAATAAGAGCTTTTTGTATAGTAGTTGTTGTAGATTATTATTCTTATGGCAAGAATATTCTTGTCAATAAATAAAATTGTAAAATCAGTGTCGTACACTCCGTTGGGTTTGTCGTCTTAAATGCACATAATGCGTTATGCGATGCGGTTAGGTACAATATTATCTATGTATATAAATTATGCTAGCGTTCCGCGACAAAGGCTTGTATTCCTATATACCTAGGTAAGTGTGAGCACACGAAATAGCCTGTGTGGTTGCGATTTGCATATACGGGATGAGTGCATACAAGCCGCTCAAAATGCTTTGCGGGTGACATAATGTCACCTATTCAAGTAATTTACAGTTACTGAAATATTTCTTTACAAAATATATGCGAGTATATACTTAGCATGATCGAGTGCTAAGTCTTACTTGCATGAATTCGCACAACCTGGGGTACTATTAAAAAAATATGAATCACGGTAAAGCGATAATGTTTGTGTATGTTGTTTTTAAAATTATTCAATGTCATTTAAAATATATCTACTCTCAAATCATAACTTGACACAGGTATGCCAGTGACACAGTATGCGACATAGGTATGCCAGTACCATGCCATACCAGTATCTATATATCCTTTACAGTTGATATATACCTACTATTTTGAATCTAAAGAATTGAGTTTCGAATATATTTTTTCACTATCAATAACGCTATGTCGGAAAATATTCTACTTAGGTATATGAATTTCATAATATACCACTAGCCATATTCGTATCTATGGCTACAAAATGAGTATAGATTGATTTCCAATTTCGACTTCTAAGGATTTATAGAGTACCTACCCACAACTACAGATTCGCAACAAAAAGAACAAAGAATCACTGATTACAAAGCAAAGCACTCTTGACGAGATTTATGTACTACAAAATATTGATCGTACTTTTATGGACCTTAGAAGCTATCATTGAATTCTGAAAAGTGGTACCATATTTCTGTAAGAACAATCTATCCAATGCATATTTAACTAAGGGAGTCCATTTTTTGTTGATGTGCCTACCTATCGTACCTCCATTTCATGTATAAAGGTACCATTTGTTCCAAATTATTATTTTAGCTATAGGGATGTTTATTAGTAAATCAGTACCATTTGAAAAATTTTAAAAATGGATTCAAATTATGGATACTCCATAAAAACATATACCTACCTACTCCGAAAAATATTATTAATTTGGATGTAATAGAATTTTTTTGGTACCTAGTAAGTGTTTAACAAAAGTTCAATTAAAATTCTATATACGATTTTGTAATCCCAATTACATTCTTTATAATTTATTACAAAGAGAAGCCACATTTGACGGGATCAAAAGTATTAACTCTATAAAAAGAGGAGGTTCTCAGTTCGATTAGTACGTTTTTTAATCATATTCTTGTCTTCTTATATTTCTCTCGCACTCTTAATTTATTTCCTATTAGCAGGCGACGCAGTTGGACGTTTATCCACCCTTTTGCATGGGCTTTTTCTCCCATATTTCAATTCACATACATCATGAATGAATTAGGGAGTAAGTTCTATTCCTGTAGTTCTGTTAAGAACCTATATGAATTCTTTTATCAATTTTTAAGACATACTTTTCACATTATATTATTAATACATCAATCACTAGAGTGCGTTTTAATGGAATAGAAATGATTCAAAACTAAAAGAGATGTGTTTTTATAATAGTTATAATAGTCTGCATTCCCTATTTGCCTATCGCAACCATACATCTGCCATAGTCGCTAACTCAATATTTTCCTACTACCAATATGTGTGCTTTATTCATTAATTAAAACTGTTGCACAAAATCTTTTTCTGTATATTTTGAAAAAGCAATAACGCAAATATCAATAAGGTGATTATTTTTAGCCGAGGTTTCGTTTACAGCAATCATGATTACGGATAACCTCAAATCCTTTTTGTCTCATATCTTGAACCATAGAATAATGATATACTATAGATCTTGAAGTGTAAAGTTATATCAAGATAGTTTTACGCACAATGAGCTCACAGTTTCTTTTAACTCTTTTTGCTTAATCATAGCAAAATAATATTGATATAATAATAACGCAACATAAATTGCTACACAAACCGTTCGTAGTGAATAACTTATTTCAAACCTGATCTGGATAAATGTATTGTCATTTTAACCTCAGCTTTGCATCCTCAGTACCGACGACATAAAAGATTAATAACATCCCAAGCATGCATGAAAGTCCCCAGATCCGTCCAGTGTTACGGTGGATGAACTTAAGCAATATAATAACATTTTGTATCAGTTTCTCTAAAACGAAGAAGACTGTCGCTGTAGACTTTGTATAAACTTCTAAAAAGGATTTATTTCTAGGTCGCTAGCAGGTCTCAGGTTTAACGAACATAAATTAAAGTTAAAAACTCAATGTAACAAAATATTTAACTTTAGATAACTTCATCTGACCTTTCAACATCTATATACTATAAACAGTTAGTGAAGTCACCAATTACAATCCCTTAGATATTAATGTAAAAAGTATAATAAAAATGTTATACCCATAACATTTATTACCTTGAATTATTAAGCTATTTACATTGTTCGTTACATTATTATATTTCGTTAAACGGAACGAAGCTGGGGCTTGTTGATAGAAACGTAATCCGGATTTAATACTTCATCTTTGTAAGACCATTCATAATAGTGAAGGTACGTGTGTAATAGATACGTATATACGCTAGCTAGATTATCCCGTTCGGTTCAAATATGGTTTATTATCTAGTATTAATTAAACTGGCAACCCCTGTTATAAAGCTCCTTGTCAATTATGAGGACATATTAACTTTGATCAAATAACTCTTGGTGTAATAAATGTTGTTAAAACGCTGATCTGACGGTAGTAGGAGAATACTCAGTGAATATTGGTGTTCCATGTTACGGATATAATGTTTAAATGTAAGCTAAGCGTATGTGTGTGCCCCACATATTAGTAATTTTCAGCCTGTCGCAAATCGTTCGGCGTGCATCGTAAATATATTTTTACGAATCCAGAACGGCCGTACGTAAATGTTCACTGTAACTGCTTGGCAACAAAGACTCATGTCTAATGTCTAAACACACCAGCCGCGCGTACGTAAACAAAAAGAACGCGTGCAGATTGCGACAGGTTGGTAATTCGCCGTGTGACGGCAGTAAGGCTGACGCTGAGCAACTATTTTACGAATATGTGTATCGACAATTAAATGTACGTGTTAGTTTAATTGCGATCCGCATCCCTTCCCATCCTCGTGTGATACGATATGCTACGTGTTCAAATGTTATCGTTTGATTATATCTAAGATATCGCCGCCGTGCGAGAACTGTCAATGCATTCATTTGGCTATACTAGAAAATTCCAAACATTAAACAGGACCTATTAACGTAATTAGTGTTAGAGAGATAATACAAAGAATTTTATAGTTGTTTGTTGTAAATGTCAGTTTTAATTAATCTATTTTACAGAAAAAATGTTTAATAAAATATCTTTATAAAATAATTTGTAGTATTATTTACGGATTGAATACCTATATCTACTTGTCTATCACTAGCCCTTCTGTAACGTGTAGAAGGGTCTATTGAGTAAACACGGTGTGTGCACAAAGGTGTGCAAATATCACATACATATTATCTATACACTAGAGTAGAGAAAAGGCAAGGTTTGAAAAGGTAGGACAAAGTAAGCGTAGAAATTCTTCCCGAGGCGCCCTCTGAACTATGCGGCCAACCTGATGTTCCGCTGTGTTGCCTCATGCTTGCTCCTAAACAATTTGTATGAAAACTTCCTACACCCGGCGTAAAATTAAACTGTTCACACTCAACTTAGACAGCTACGAATCTGTTTTGCTAAATTCCGCTTTTGGCATGTATTTAAATAGGATATTATGAATTGATGTTTCGTTTCCAAGCGTTTTCATGAAGTTTATCTATATTATTAAGTATTACGGAATACCTTCATTGTAAAATGATCTATAAAATAATGTATCGATGATATTCAAACTTTATAAAAAATACATCCATCATCATAATATGAAAATCGTTCCTCAGTTTAAAAATGTTTTTTGTTACATAAACAACAAAGTATAACAGTATGAGGACATTTTATTTCAGTTAAATATTAGGTACGTTAAATTATAAACCTTTGTCAACTATATAAAATACGCTAAGGTTTCAATGACATTTCAGACAAAATACATATAAAAGTCAGTCAACCTTATGTTATTCATGGTATTTGTCTAATTTGAGCGTCAATGAAATAGCCAATAGTCGAAAATCGATACAGTCATTTATAAAGCCACGTAATTATAAGGGAGTTCTAAAACCATTGGCTTCGGATGTTCAAACGATTTTCAATATTAGAGACGCAAGGTTTTCGTTCCTTCGTATTTTAATTAAACTATAGAACTTCACAAAGCTCACTCTGTTTCGAACTTCCAAACAAACACGATATATAATCAACACTGTAATGTCTTCATAGTGATCAAAAGCCTTCACGCTATGGCAACTGAAACATTTATTTTTGTATAATAATGTACAGACATTCTTCTCAAAATAATTCATTTAACAACGTGCTCGTTGGTATTATTATAATGCGTGTGAACCCGCCGAAACGCATACATGTTCATAAATATGTGCGCCAGTGTGATGTTCGTGTGTTGCTTGACATAACAAAAAGTTCCTTTGTGGCGGGGCCATGAACACGAAACTGTGGTCTTTGAACTTCCTCGCAGAATATACAGTACCTTCTAAAATGTAACTCGTAGAACATATCTAGGAGTAGACAACGTTATTGTGTATTTTAATCTTTTAATAATATACACCTGCAAGGTAGGTAAATTTGTGAACTCTATTTCAAGAAATTAATTTACGCACAACATAATACAGAATAGCATGTATTGTGAATAGATTACATTAATTTCATGGACGTCTTCGAGTAGTGATGGAGAAAGAACATCGCCTCTCCATTTCATCCGAAGGGTGTCGTAAGCGTCGGCAAACGGAAAAATATAGGCAGACGATATCACTTCGAGAGAAGGAAAACTCGAAACAAAACCAAAAAACCAAATGGAAACAATAGGCCATTGGGAAAGGTCTATGTCCAACAGTGGACTGCGATAGATTGATTCCTTTATTGATTGAATTTATATTGAAACTACTTTATTGGTAATTTTAGTAAATGAAATAAGCGCCACTCTTAAGTTATCCCATCATAGGTTTTCTATATTTAGACAGAGTTACGTCATGGTCCATCTCACTGGTCTAGTGAAAAATGGTAGTCTTCACATACCATATCATCGGGATCATTATGAAGAACTTACAGGTTTGTAGATTTCTTTAAATATTTTTTGTATTGTTCAAGCAAGTAAGTACAGAGATAACTGTAGGTATAACTAACCGAAATACCTAAGTTTATTTTAACCGAACTCTCTTTTTTGAAACCGAACGTGCCCGGTTAATGGCAACAGGCTCGCCACCTATTACATTGGGACCTAAACGTAAATTGACTTAATGTGGGTGCTATAACATAACCTTTGCCTACCCCTTCGGGGATATAGGCGTGAGTTTATATTATGTTATGTTCTCTTTATACAGATATCTGATATTGTATGATGAGTAGTGTATGTATGTCAGGGAAAAAACGAAGTATGATCTACAAACCGCACGTAATACGCCTTCACATAACAATAAATTCAGTAGTAAACTTCTACAGAGGAAAAATAGAGAGTTCGCCTTGTAGGTACTTCAGGTATGACCCATTCATACCTAAAGTACTTAGGCGACGAACTATACCTGAAAAAAGATGACTCTCCATCACATCATACTAAGAAGACTATTTTCTAGACTACACCGCTTGCTATGCCACCAAAGCTTCGATACATTATACTGTTATACGGTTTCTAAATTTTATATAAGTTTCATGCCAATAATTATAACAAAGATACATATAACAAAGTTTGATTTAGTTTACGATATGTTTATGGATGGCACAAAGCAAATACTGTAATAGGCGTTACGTGGCGGAAATCCAGTGTGGAATATTGTAAATACGAAGTCATGTCTCCTCGGTATGAAATATATTTACTTGCTTTGAAAGGTGTGGTTTAGCATTCCTTTCTATGAAAATTAGTAATATTTTACTTTTTTTATACCACTTAGGTGGCAGACAAGCACACGGCCCACCTGATGGGAAGCGGTCACCGTGGCCTATGGACGTTTACTATTGCTACCGTTCGTTCGTTCGGGATTCTTAAACCGTGGGTTAGTGGCGGGTAAATAATATATTTTTCAGTATGAGCAGAGTTTTCATTTTACTTGGGCATTCTCGCTTATTCCGACCTATCCTGTAAGGATGGGAAAATAAGCGACTTTCAGTATTTTTTTCTTTTCTCAGCTCCGTTTCTATTAAGTATACAAAAGCTTCGGAATTTAGAGAGAAAAAGGTTGCAAACTGTACGAGAATAAGCATGTGCCCATCCGTGTGCATCCGTGAGTAGTTTATCCAATTTGGCTCGGTTTATATATATTATGTATTGATATGATACTGTAAATAGGAATTGGTATCGAATATTGTATTGAGTATAACGAATATTTGTCTCTCCCACCAAGATTTCCGAATCCAATACCAGGGTAGGATAAAGAATAAAATATTTTTACTTTCTGTTGTTATATTATATATATTATATTGTATTATATAAGTATGAGTAGTTCAGTGGTTCGTCCTGTGATAATTTCGGCCCATGGGACGAAACAATACTTTTCCATAATATAATAATTTTCGAGTAGTTCAGTGGTTCGTCCTGTGATAATTTCGGCCCATGGGACGAAACAATACTTTTCCATAATATAATAATTTTCATTCGTTGATTCGTCCTATCGATTTAATTTTAGAGATATCTAAGTTTTTAGTATGGTCGACAAGACAACGGTGATTACTTTAATAAAATAAGTTATTAAGTAAATCGAAATCTAGATTTGTAGAATTATCATTTATTATAATAAAACCAACTAAACGACCAGTTTAGTTTTCATATATATTTAACGCCTTGATTGAACAATTAAACATTGTTACGAAATCACAGTTATTGTCGCATATCTAAAATTAGTAATTAACAATTATAATAATTCAGTCTTATAACAGCAATAACAGTAATAAAGGTACATTTATTATGTATTTCTTCCTTAAAATCTAATGTATATAGTAGTAGGTAGGAACATCTCATATAAAGGTAACTAAACAATACACAGTATAATAAAATATAACCATCATGAACATCTTAAAAAATGAATTTAAAAAAAATTGGTTGCCTGTAAAGTCGGTATACGGGCGAAAGTTTTACGTGACAACGACTTTGAGTGGTAACGCGTGCCTTTCACTTTTTATGTCTGTCTCTCTCGCTCTTAGGCGGGCTAACCATGCCCGAGTGGAAGGGACGCGTGCCTCTCACTCGCTCTCATTGTGAGCGCATAACGTGAGCGGAGCGTAACGCAGTTTCTTGAAGTGTCACCCGGCAAGCCAATTTATAAGACGTCACGTCAAAATTGCACATTATTATATCACACATGCAATGCGTGAATACGAGATATTCACGCATGCTGGATAAAAGTTGTACCTTGATTAGTGTAATGTATTTTCAATATCTATGTACTACGCAGGTAATAGTAGCAATGGGATGTTGTCCCGGACCACTCACTTATTGTTCATGATGCTCAACATTTTACTATAGTAATATCATCTCTTGATTTTACATTGATTAGGGAGGATATTTTTTGATACCCTTAAGTGGCAGAAATGCACACGGCCTACCTGATGGAAAGTGGTTACCGTGGTAACATCATGGCAGTTACACTCGCGCTGCCGACCCTGTAATTACAGAGAGTTACTGTGCCTTCAGTGTAGGAGACAATGCAGGACAAGCCTTTCGTCTTCTTACTGACAGCACAAAAACTCTCCAGTGAGCTCTGGCCACAACACCACCACCACCGGGAACACAACATGCGGTTATTATGGCCGCGGTATTCTGTAGGGCGAAGATACTGTCTCATATAGCAGGGTAGGACACGGCGTATATATATATAAATCGTCTATACTCAAAGAATAGATGTAAACATTATAGTGTATTACAACGCAAGACAATCAGAGAAGACTTCAAAATAATACTAATCTTATTATCCCTCTGCAATATTATTTTAGGCAGCATTTTCCTTGCTGACGTTACTTCATACAAATTTTGTATAAAATGAAAGAAAAAAAATCAATAGGACGAATCACTGAAGGAAAACTTTAATTATTTTAAATTTCTGTGATTCGTCCTATTGGGCCGAACCCCTATAGGACGAAACACTGACTTAGTCTAATTTTCATTCGTTGATTCGTCCTATCGATTTAATTTAAGAGATATCTAAGTTTTTAGTATGGTCGACAAGACAATGGTGATTACTTTAATAAAATAAGTTATTAAGTAAAACGAATTATAATCTAGATTTGTAGAATCATTTATAGCGCGTACTCGCTCTGGTGGAGTATAAGTACTACTCTTAATTTTGATTTGCACATTATGTTGACAAGATAAACATTGTATTTTATCCAAAAGGTTGGTTGAAATGTTGAATATCTGTTCGTAAATCGACGCGAGCGCAGCGGATGTGTAGCCGGGTGGAGCGCCGAGCTCCACCCGGCTTCACCTCCGCTCCGCTGCGCAACATAATGTGCAAATCAAAATTAAGAGTAGTTATAAATATAGTAATAATGGGTAACCCTTAACCTTTTACTTTGATTTGCTTAAGAAGGAATGATGATTTTACATTGATTAAGGAGGAATGATCATTTAAGATTTTTTTGATATCACTTAGGTGGCAGACATGCACACGGCCCGCCTGATGGAAAGTGGTTACCGTGGCCTATGTACGTGTGTATCTCCAGGGGAGTTACACTCGCGCTGCCGATTCTGTAATTACAGAGAGTTTCTGTGCCGTCAATGTAAGAGACAATGCAGGACAAGTCTTTCGTCTTCTTACTGACAGCACAAAAACTCTCCAGTGAGCTCTGGCTACCCTACTCACCATCGCGAACATAACACGCGGTTATTATGGCCGCGGTATTCTGTAGGGTGAAGGTACTTCCTCAGTCGGACTGCTCAATTGGGCGGATATACCGCCATGTCCTACCCTGCTACATTTTTAATTACTATCAATTATATCTCCTAATTCTATGGCACAAATATAATTTTAAATTTGATAGTATAAATCGTCTATACTCAAAGAATAGATGCAAACATTATAGTGTATTACAGCACAAGACAAACAAAGAAGACTTATATCGCACTTTGAAATTGACATCAACACCAGTCTTTGAAATAATACTAATCTTATTACCCCTCTGCAATATTATTTTAAGCAGCATTTTCCTTGCTGACGTTACTTCATACAAATTTTGTATAAAATGAAAGAAAAAAAATCAATAGGACGAATCACTGAAGGAAAACTTTAATTATTTTTAATTTCTGTGATTCGTCCTATTGGGCCGAACCCCTATAGGACGAAACACTGACTTACTCCATCTAGATACCGTGGCTATCAAATTATTTGGAGCAATCTGTTGACTTAATGTAATGTAAGTATAGCTGCTAAATATTATTCAGGTTTGATTTAATAAGTGTTTATAAAGGCTTAAAGTTTTTAAATATTGTTGCATTTTCAAACATAGAATGTAAACGAGTTAGTAACATCGTACTCCAGTAAATTGTATAATTTTTCATCGTTGGATGAAAATATTCAATGTTGAATGATATCTAATTGGGTCCAAAGCATGCGCTTGTAAGTCAATATCTTTTGTAGTAGGGGAGGCTAAGATGCTCAATTTGTCGATGCATGATTATCGCGGAATTATATTAGAAATGGTCAATTAAATAATATGAAATTTATTTTGGTATGACAACCGCTAAGTATTAAATAAACCAACTGAGGTCTCACTCACTCACACACTCAACAACGTTTTTATGCAAATTTCCTCACACCCTTAGATTACGCTCAAATCGTAGAATAAGCAAAATTGATACTTGTTAGTTGGCAAACCCCCCTTAATCTTAAGATTCATAATCACTAGACGAAATTAAAAATAGTAAGGGATCCTTTCTTTTAATAATCTGACACACTCGAATAACTTCAAAATACTTTTTAGGGCTCCCCACCTGTTATGGAAGCGAAAATAAATCGGCGAGAGCCAATAGCACTTAACCTACTACCTGATTGAGACATGTCTCATTTAGGTAGGTCAGTTCGAGACATTTTGGCCTCTCATCATTTTCACGAAACGAAGTAAAGTAAGGACCTCAATCAAGCTTAATGCGAAGTCATGACTCTACAAAATAATCGCCTATTATTTTATTATTTATCCGTCTATCTCTGCGATCACATGACCTCGCAAAACGATTCCGTCATTTATATACAGGTCCTTCAGATACATTCCATTGGAACGAATTATATCATGATTTTAATATGATTACTTTTTCATTAAATGATTCTTATCATTAATTTATTTTCTTCATTTTTAAATTAAAAGGATATGCCAAATACCTCTACATAACTGTTAAGTTTTTTGTTCAAAAAATGTTAGCAATATTTTAAAGACTTCTGAAGAACGCACTCCGTATTTGATCGAGTGAGCGAAGCGTCTCAGTTTTGACAAGGTGGCCGGTTTTGTTTTTGTCCTATATACCTACTTACTCGTACGCCGTGGCCTGGGTGTCACTTCTGGTCTAGAGTTCCTATTTCTTAACCAATTTGGAGGTAACTTGACAATCGTATTTTAATTCAAAACACTTATAGTAATGTAAAGTATTTACATTCATCTATTTACACTGACGCAGAAGGTAAATCACATCAAAATATCACAATCGCATTCAAATTCGTAGGTACGTTAAAAGTGAATAAGGGCCGAATATTGTTTTTGAAAATAAGAGATTGAGGCATGTTTTCATCCCAAATCCAATTTTATACCTATTCATAAAATGAACAAAGGCTTTTATTCGGCTACTCAATTTGCCTTGCCCAGTCACCATACAGTAAGTACCTGTTCAACTTAACATGTCAGAAGGTCATCGTGAATGTTACGTTACAAAGTCGGTGTCAAAACTAAAATTTCAGAAAGTACAAAGTGGATTAAGCATGAAATAAATGTCAGTTACATTTTCATTGTTTTTGAAACTAATCCACTAGCGAGTTCAGAGTTTGGTTGGCCGCTTACCTACTAGAGTGTTATTTAATTTAACTTATAATAAGTATAGAAACTGACAGTGGTCAGTTGCACTAATGTAAAATTAAAAAATTGATATGTAAATAAAATTACTTGAGTTAGTAAGGCAACAGCCTATACTTTTTTCAGACTGACGAATGACATTCCAAACGTATCTCTTTTAGTACAAATTTTTTTACTATGGGCAATCATACAATTTAGGCGTAGTAGCTTAATGGTTAAGGAGCTGGCCTTACGATCGCGAAGTCTCGGGTTCAAATCCTGGTCATTACACTACCGACTTGAACCCACTCCTAGCGCAGTAGCTTAGCTGGAGGGCTTAGAGGGAATATTAGTAATATCGGTTGCTAATATTCTTTAAAAAGAAATGGGTTATAAGAACGATTTAGTATTTGACGATGGATTTTGAAGGTCTTACTTAGCTTCGGAGCCTAAACCCACCTCACCTGCTAAACTATGGACGAGGTACTGGGTGGGTTTAAAGAATTTATTTTCTCATAAGAACATAATACATAGTTCACTTGACGACCTCTGTGGCGTGGCGGTAGTGAACGCGACTGCTACGCAGGAGGTGCGGGTTCGATTCCCACTCAGTGCAAATATTTGTGTCGATTAAATATGTATATCTGCATTGGTCTGGGTGTTCCTATATATAATATGTATGTATTTACAAAAAAAAATGTATTTAAGTATGTTTATCCGCATTCTAGAACCCGTAACACAAGCTAGTTAAGCTATGCTTACCATGGGTCTAGTTGACGTTGTGTAGATTGTCCTAGAATATTTATTATTTATTATTATTATTATCACTTAAAATGACATACATGATTGTTTACTAGTGAAGACTTTTCTACGAACTTTTCTGGGTTTCAGAGCAGCTCATCAGAAAAGCCGGGTAGTGGGGTAGGACTTTGCATATTTAGTAGCAAACATTTTTTTTTAATTCTACAAAAGAATAACCAACATATCTGATGATACTTCCTATCAAAGGGAAGTTCGGGCAGCTGTCACTGTTTGTACTTAACGAATGAACAGACATTTTCACATCATTATGTTGAAGACGACCCGTCCCCTATTTTTTTCGCTGGTCTCGGCTTTAATTTATCAATCCTCGACATCTTTGGTGTCCAATTCAGCGCATCGTCATTTGCTTACCTACGTACTTTCATTTTCACTTCACGTACAACGGAACAGTTAGCAACAGAAGTCGTTTAAAAGATTCTTTGTCAACTTCTTAATAGGAATATGATCTACCGTTACGCAACAGGGGTGGTCAATAAAGGTAATGTATTTTAAAAATCTAAAGTAAATTGTAACTTGATTTTGTGACTAGGTACAACATACCCAAAGATGGCAGCCTCTGTGGCGTGGTGGTAGTGAACGCGACTGCTACGCAAGAGGCGCTGCTGATTAGATTCCCGCTCAGCGCAAATATTTGTATGCATGAATATGGCTATTTGCACTGGTCTGGTCGTGCCTCAGAGAGAGAGGATAAATCAAAACCATATGTAAGAGAAGTAATAGAATAGACTATGGGCTCTAAGATGCAGACTTCTTGATATTTTTTAAACAATATTAAAACAAAACAGTATTTGGTACCTACCTACTGAAATTTATTATCAGATTAACATGAACCTATAAGGTTCACATGATGAAAATACCTCCATTTGGATTGATGCATGGATTTCAATTCGTTCGGAAATCCAAAGCTGGAGGACATCCATCCATACACATATCCACACACACACATTTATCACATTCACGAAACGATTTTGGAATACGTCCACTCCATTTGGATCGTTGGACGTATCGTCAATGACTACCTTTAGAATACAAAATTATGTCTACACTAACAGCGAACAATAGTACCTACATACACAGTACGGTGATATCACTGGACAATTCAATTATAATACCCTACCTATTTTAATATAAACACTTCTCTATTGTTAGATTCACAGATGATGGAGTGGTTAAAATAATCGCCTCGCTACTGTGAGATTACTGTGTGATTTACGAATAATAATTGTTCTGAGCCTTACCGTACTTTGCTTTGTTATGTAACGTCCCCGCGAAACCGGGATTTCATCCCGATGTAGAAGAAGTCAGGAGTAGGACGTTGGAAAAAAAAAGAAAGAAAAGAGATTGCCCATTTTTCAATTAAATGACAATATATTTTTTATGATAGTAAAAATCGAATATTAAATTGGATCGGTGTCGTGTTTCAAAGGAAATCAAAATTATTCTGTTATTATGTGGTGTTTCGTCTTATTTTTTCCTTTGCTGTCCAACTTAGAGGTTACTTTGAGGCAAATGTCCATCAATTCGTCACATTAATTGTTACGATAAAAATTATTAGCTTGACCTCGCGCGAAGCTCATGGGCATAATTTGAACCCAATAGGTGGCAGTGCTTAGGCCTGTCCTTTTATGCATGGCCGCTGCTGGAGCGACATAAGCAACAGCTGCGTGCCACGGATTCTTTGAAATATTCAAATGAAAATTATGATTATCTTTACAAGGGTGGATACCGCTCTGGTTAACAATGAAGCGATTATTGTAACCTAATCGAATTAATAAAACCTATACAAGTCATAATCCCTAAAGAAGGGATTTTAAGGATGCCTCGAAAACCTTGACAGACCTCGATCCTTTGATGTTTGTAATTCTGGCAATTAACAAATTTCAATCCATATATCACTTCGAATTCTACAAATTCTTCAAAATTCTACATAAATTTCCATATTTCGTGAGATTAGGAAAGTATTAAAATTAATTAAGAATATAATTTGTTTCTTTGTCACGCCTGGAGCTTGTAATTAATTAAAGCCTCGTAGATAGGTATATAATATATTCTCTTCTATACACAATCCACACACCCTTTATCTTTGAGTAACTTTTCATTATGTACAGTTGTAAAGTCAATGATAAAAGTAGCTAAACACTGAAAAAGCACTCTCTTTTATGAGACTTTAACTTCGGCTTAACATCAGGTGAGGGGAAGTCAAATTGACGTGCCATGAATAAAAAAAATATCCATACAATGCAATCCTTTATTACACTGGTTTACTCAAATGTATAAATTGTAATTGACAGGAATGTGAATTGTAATTAATTTTAATATAAATGCGGTAACTGTACCGTCAAAATAATGTTTTGATTTAGTTTTTGCAAATATTTTATTTTGACAGAATTAAGGAAAGTGCAACATCAATATGCGTTTTATTTGAAGAGGAATTATTCACCAGACAAAATGAATTTACTCCATACCATATCTACAAATGTGACACGGCGCGGGGCACACTCGCGTAGCAAATATGAAGTAACAGAGCACTTACGAGTATTCTCTGTAACTTTACGTGTAAACATACTACACTTATGTAAGTAACATAACTGTAACATCCGGTAAGAACATAATTGTGTTATTTCACTTTGTGGAACATCAACACAATTGTTAATTAATTTAGTAATCACTTTTGGCATCACATGTACTGAAACAATACTAGAAGATTATGAGTAAGTATTTTAAGGTTATTTCATTATGCATTTTTCATAGTATCTACCTATATACTTGTCATAAATAATACGAAATCTTATTTGCAGAAAGCATCTCATAAGTATAATATTTTTTTCACCACAGCAGCTCAAACAAGTGAGTTTTGCTGCGTAAAAACAGTGTGCAAAATGCGATTTTGCTCACTCAGTGAGACAAAGTAGCTTTTTAATTATTTTTTTTTAATTTTCAATAAAGAGTGCCAACCATAGATTCAAAAAGAATTGTTCCGCGAATAACTTTCGAATTACATACACTGCACTCTGTCTCTTGGCCGTCCATAAAAAATTTGAGTGACAAACACAAGTATTTTGAAGGTTTTTTTTTAATTTATGGCACGTCAAAGGTCCTATTTCGAAATTCTAAATTTGAAAGATATTTGTAAAAGAATAACCATGTATTTTATTTACATTATTTAATAATTATGTAATGTTATTGAATACCAAAATAAGTAATGCATAAGTATTTATAATGATTACTATTATCAACATTTGAATGAAAAATAAAATGTCACGTACGCTGTTTCTGAACACACCTTAAAAGTTATTTTTTAAAGGTATAAAATTTAACTTTTAAAATTCAACACATAAGTAATTAGATTAATTATTAACTTTTAAAATTTTCAGCATTATTTTAATTAATAATAGGTGTTCTGTTCTGTTAATAAGTGTTGCATTATCTTCTAAGTAATATTTCTTATGTGTTCTCGCTGCTGAAGTGAAAAGTAATGTGTGCCACACGAGAGCAAAATTATTTGCATCTCGTGCATTCGAATCCCTCACTACGCTCAGGATTCTACATTAGAATCACTCGCTACGCTCGTGATTCAATCCTAGAATCCCTCGCTTGCTCAGGATTCAAAATCAGCACTCGCAGCAAAAAACAGTTTTGCTCTCTTGTTGCACAAATAACTATTTCATGTTTATTATGACGAAGATAAATTGCTTGATTTAGCTGAAAAACAATACAGATCGTGTTTTTATATTAAATACTAAAGTATTGTAATCTATCATCAGTCCCGTTGTACCTTTCTTATGATGTTTCATCATTATTTTGTTTCTATGCCCCATTAGACTATTAAGTGAAAGTGAAACTGATGTTGTTGAAATTACATTTTGACACTTTCAGAACAATATCTTGTCTTACAAGGTTTCCAACTTACACAATTATTATCTGTGAAACTTGGAAAATTTTAAGCTTATAATCAAGTATGTATATTCCGTAACTTTAATCGATATAGACCTTGGCAAGCACTTCGTCATATTAGGAAGGTATTAATACTGTAAATGAAATTAGAGATTATGTTCTTGACGTAATTGGAACTAAAATTCATTAAAGTCAGTGTGCAAGGGGAAGTAATATGACAGACAGAATACGTTAAAAATGTTTTAAATTAAATCACTAAATAAAATACGCTTAAAACGTATTATAGTTTTAATCGCGAAGAATTCCTTTTTATAGTACTTTCTTGTTTATTATATACTCTGGTGTTGCAAATGTCCTTAGGCTACGGTAACCATTTTCCATCGCGTGGACCGTGTACTTGTCTGACGCCTAAGTAGAATAAAAAAATAATTCAACATGCACACACTTCCTTTTACGTTGGATCGAATATAATGATTGATGCACTGCTGCTTAACTCGATAAAGGCGTGATTATATGTACTTATGTGTGTGATCCAACATAAATATTTTATCATCTATGTTTAGAAAAAGGGCTTTAGCGTGAAAATTTCTCAAGAAGTTACGAGACCCTTGTATAGTTCTTGTACTCGTCCCAAGTACTTATGCAATAATAGAATATAATATCTCCCCGTGAACCAGAATGGGTATTATTTAAAACCAAGTGGTGTGGGTGTATTTGTGTAGGCAATGGCCGATTACAATAAGCGCTCGTTAGAAAGGAGCCCAATTACCGTAACTCTGTGCTTATATTGAAATAAGGAACAAGAGCCGCCGGCATATTTGGTTGGTAGCTGAACTTTATCTAAATAACCCGAACGTTATACAAATACTTCGGGGTAGGTACAGATAGCTATTTCTGCTGGCTGCTAAACTCTCCATAGAAAGCTATAATTATTGTATCTACCTAATCTAATGCCATTTAGATTTTGTTCTGTCATTATCCGTGTGGTGGATATGTGACGGAGAAAGAATATCACAACGCCATTTCACCCGTAAGGTGTCGTAAGAGGCGACTAACGGAAAAATACGCAGAAGGAAACTCGAAATAATACCCTGTACCAACCCACTTGGCCAACATACAGTAGACCAAAGCCTTCCAATATTGGGATAGGTCTATGTTCAGCAGTATATTGCGGCGGGTCCGGAGAAAACTCCGTGTCCACACAGCCCGCGACGAGCGGAAGCGACTTGAGCGTTGGAAGTCCAATAATAACCTCAGTCCTCCATGAGCGCGGGTCTGGGGGTGACGGGTGGAGCTGCCTGTCACCCTAGCAAAAGCAGGCCGCGGCAGCAATGCAAAGTGCATCTCCCCATATCCAGGGGCTGGATAGGAACACCATGGCGAGGAGGACACGGCGTGCGTTGTAGTCGGTTTGAGTCCGACATAATCACCTACACCGACTTTAGCCGAGGTGATTATAGCAGTGTACGATAAGCTAATTGATTATTGACAATCAATCACTTCTTGCATATTAAATTAAGTAACAATTTTTTTCTTTTTTAATACACTATGACCAATAAAAAAAGCTCTAGATGTGTCTAGTTGTGTATTGAAGTTCAGGTCAATCAGACAAAACTCTAAAGGACGCAATGAAAAACTACAATACTCACTGACATTATTAATGCAAAAAAGATGTTAATGATTTGCTAAACGTTTGTGATGGGATAACATTCTAAATAAATACTGGAAAGTATTCAGCCATAGGTAGGTTACCTATGGGCAAGGATCTTGAACCTAAGCCGCCATAGAAACGAGACCCTGGCGCTTGCGGATTCATCATCATCATCCTTACGTTAGCCCCGGTCGCATCCGAAGCTTTCACCTCAAAGTCCAGTACCGATTCCCGATTCTTTCTCTTCCGCTTCACGCGGTCTTAGGTCTACGCCTTCTACCGGGACCTAGCGCAGGTAGCACATTTGTTACCCACTTAGCCAGGTCACTTAACATGGGCGCACCAGCGAACGCGACTCTCCTGCATTTTGTCCCAGCACGCAGATTCTTTTGATGTAATCTATGATTGGTTAGGCAGGAGCTCAAGAAATCTTGGCTTGACGTCGTGAAGGTTGATATACATGCCAATGGTCTCACGACCATGGACGCCCAAGATGGTAGGAAGTGGAGGAGGAAAAGCCGGCAGGCGGACCATGAGCTCTTTAGTCGTCGTACATCTACAATGATCATTATGATTTGAGTTTCACGAAGTCACGAAGTCTAAAACCTACTAATCTTTTGAGGATAGCACTAGGTGTGTTGTACTACTACTTTACGGAATTAAATGAATTATGAATTATGTGCTATCCTCAAAAGATTGCCCAAAATCACATACATACATTTTATTCCGTGCGCAAAATTTCGCGGATACCGTCTCCACCAAAGTATTGGGAAACGCACGACCCAAAATCACATTTTGCGCGTATAGAGCGCATTCTACGCACATTTTGGGTCCATTACTCGTGTCTATACCTATATGGTGATAAGCTTCAAAGCTGTGAAATCTAATCATTAAAGCAACAATCAACCCTTACGTAGGTACTTATCAAGGTTGATACCGAGGGCGGTTCACAGTCGACTGACAGATAAATTCCGCTCCGTCGACCACCCGCTGTACACCGTTAATGAGCCTAAACATGGACCATAAGCCACTTTATTATATCATTAATCAATTTCCCAAATTATTTGAATTAATTACGTTGACTTTTGGTCCACAATGGTTTAACCACATTTCGGATTAATGTATTCGATTTTATTTTAAGGAGTGAATCGATTAAGCGTTGACAACTTTAATTTATTATTTATTTTTTTAATTAATCAAAAAACACACACACAAAATAAATAACATAATTTAGATGGTGAATGAATTTGTCCAATGGTAATGCTTATTTTTCAAAGATATTTCTCCCAGTAGACTAGCGAGATGAGATCAGTAAGAACAAGAAAAGAGGTGTAAATGTATGTATGACAACGAGAGGAAAACACTTACACAGACAAATTATACATTACAAAAATGAATGTTATCACTACATAGTACACGATAAAACAAAGTTGCGTTCTCTGTCCCTATTTTTCATGTCCTCATGTCCCTTTGTATGCTTAAATCTTTTAAACTACGCAACGGATTTTAATGCAGTTTTTTTAAAATAGATAGAATGGTTAAAGGGGAAGGTTTATATGTATGTGTATATAACATCATGCTACAACCAACAGGTGCGGAGCAGGAATGAAAAATGTTGCAAAAACGGGGTGACGAAGACGAAATCCCGATAACATTCGTTGATACCAGTTTTGTTTCAATATTATTATATTCCTGTAGCTAATATCAAAACACTATCAATCAATTAATTAGCCTATTCACTGCTGGACTCTTTGGCTCTCGCAGTGATATCGTCTGCATATTTTTCTGTTAGTCGCCTCTTACGTCACTCTTCGTATGACATCTCATATAGTGTAACATCGTGTAACATCTCAGGTAGTGATTTTCATTTTGCGCCACCGCACTACACAACACTAAGAACTAATGCTGTGATTTTAATAAGCGACTACAATATGAATTCTTCAATTAGAAGTCTTCCCGTGGCTTAGCTTCGCAGTAATAGATTTCTACAATTAGTTTATCGCCTCTGGTGTTGCAAACGTCTATATACCATGGTGACCACTTTCTGGCACTTCCGTATACTTGTCTGCCACCTAAGTAGCATAAAAAGGGTATTATTGTATTGTTCGGGTTATGTTAAAATTGAGTCATGGAACGAAATCAAATGAATAGTTACGTACCGTATGTCTTCATTGAATCCAACTCTAGTCTTTGCCCGGTATGTGAGTTATCAAATAAAAGTAAGTAGGTACATACAGGGTGAGAAGATATCTCGTCTGCTGAGAGGATGAAATTATAATAGTATATCATCTATGTGTACTTTCAATTATATCCAAACCGGCAATCAACGTTGATAATATCCAATACTTAAGAGTTACTTGAGTATCGTACCGCATGACATGACCGCAATCATAAATCAAGGCTATAGTTGTTAATTGCATTAGTATGTATAATATATTACTAGGGTAGCCTAGTGGTATGGGTAATGGACTGCAGAGACGATGTTTCGGGTTCGATCCCAGGTTTTACCATGGCAAACACCAATGAATTTTCGATGCTTTTCGAAGTTATGTGAGGATTTATCGCAGGTTTATAAGTGCCCGTTTAATGGCAATAGGCTCCCCACCTGTTACATTGGGACCAATACAAACTGGCGAAATGTGGGTGCTAGCACCTTTGCCTACCCCTTCAGGTTTATAGGCGTGAGTTTATGTTGTTATGGTATTTCACGCCTATAACACTTGTATCATACTTACTTTAATTTACTTTTCTTTTGATCTTATTATTGTTTAACTAGAGAGAGTAACAGGGATATAATTTCGCATTGTAGATATTCTTAAAAATACCACATTGTACTCAAAAAGACACACATTGTACTCCACACTCTGCTCCACCACATTGTGCTCAACATGTAGGTACCTATTTACAATAAATAGTCAATTACGTAACATTAGTCAAAATAATTTACACACGTACTGAAGACACAGTGACTAATATAATTATAACAGACCAGCTATTACCCGCGGCTACGCTTGCGTGGAATTTAGACCCCGTTCTGGCAACCCCTGGGAATTTATTTCCATAATATGTGTAAATGTTTTATTCCAAACTATAATAAAGCTCTGTACCAAATTTCAGCTATATCAGTTATGCTTAAGAGTAATTTATTAATGAATATACAAATATCTTCAAAAAGTTTCACATTCTTAATATTAGTAGGAAGTAGGAGTAAGGCATGACAGTTTGAGACTTCAATAGTCCCTCTTTAGTGACTGCACAGCACCTCCTTAAAAGTTATAATATTAAATTAGGGAGTGAGAGAGAAAACTTTTACCTGCGTATTTCAATTCGTAAAAGTTTTCACTTGATGTGAAAGATATTCTTTGTGATTTTATCAACAGTTTACGCAGCTTTTGGCTTATTTTATAGCAATCTATGCTCGTTCACTTGCTTTTCAGTAGTATTAGTATAATAGCAGTACATAATAGGGTAAATAATAAACTAAAACAACATAAAACATATCAGTTCAATATATTTTGTTACTTTAAAATAATTTTGGAGTCTAACCACTAATACAAACCGATTACTTACATCTTTTTTCAATTTCATACTAATTGGGTATTTGAGTTATTTTATATACTCTCTCAAGACTCATAGATTTATTATAAACTGAAATATGTTTATAATACGAAGTCTTTATGCTTGAGCATAATCATTATTTCATTTTATTGCTATTCTGCTAATTCCATTTGTATGCCTACAATAATAAAATAATGTTAGAGGTTATGTCGGACTTGAACCGACTAAAACGCACGCCGTCTTTGGGTCTTTAGATGTCGGAGGTAAGATAGTAGCGAACATATCCCTCGCACCCCGGTAGACCCGGGGCCCTCTCCTCAGAGATGACCTCCTTTGGGTATAGGGACCGCGGTGTTACCGTCTAGCCCCCAAGTATGATGGCTTACTTTGCGCCAGCGACACGGCCTGCTTCTGCTAAGGTGACAGGCGAGTCCACCCGTCACCCCCAGGCCCTCGCTCATGGGGGACGGAGGTCATTCTGCGACCTCCGAAGTCCAAGTCGCCCCCGCTCATTGCGGTTCCGAAGTCTTCTCCGAACCCGTTCGGCCGTCTCCTTCTTGAGCATTGCTTACTCGTAGGAGGAGGTGGCGACTGCCCAAACTGCATAGTGCCTAATAGTTCCAGTGGAGAACGAAAACATGAAGTGGGTAATTATTTAGAGTACGTTTCTTCTTACAAATTCAAACATATATATTTAGTTCATCAAAATGTATGCATAATTTAAAGTTCTTTGATAGATTGCTAGGGCTAAACTAAAGACATACAGGAATATGCTGCAGTAAAACCCGTCAAAAGCAAACATAGCCGGACACGTAAGAAGTAAAGTCAAGTTATTTTAGGGTAGATAATACGTACCGGACCTCATTGGTGAAACAACAAAGTCTCAACTATTAGGAATAAATTTAACTCATTTAACTTGTATAAGTCATGTTTTCTTTAAACCAAATTTTACCACCCACCGCCCATTTATATTTTCTCTATAGGATCTACTAGTTAAGTAATCCCATATATTTGCTTCTTTCTGTTTGGTTTATTGAGTTACTTGGATTCGTATTTCCCGTTAGCTTAACCTTATATTATTTATAGAACACTCTTAGGGCACAACGAAAACAGTATACAAGTTCCAGTTTGACATAACCGCCTCGCCGACCGACTTTTATTAACGACCGGCTTAAAAATGAATCTTAGCAAGTTTAGTGGAAAACATTTTCATAGCCAAAGGGAAAGTGGGTAATTGTAGGTAAGTATATCTTTATGTATTTTCGCAATTATTTTAAGTTGCCCTTTCTAAATTACGACGTTCCGTATACAAACTAGTAATGTATTCTTACGCAATTTAAATAAAAAATGTGCAAACATACTTTCCGTTTGTATATTATTCTTTGAACTTTATCCTATTTGTTCAAAATTTCATACAAGTCTTGCCGGCTTAACTTATCAGAGTTTCCACACACGTAGCCGAAAATCACTACAAACAATATGTATGTAGCTAATGGAAAAGCGTACAACAGTCGACACTAGAACTGAATTTTACATTTCAAATTTTTGGCTTAATACTATAGACTACTAGCTGTTGCCCGCGGCTCCGCCCGCGTGGACTTCTGACCCCTTCCCGCTGCTCCGCTGGGTATGAAAAATAGAATGTTGGCCGATTCTCAGACCTACTCAATATGCTCACAAAATTTCATGAGAATCGGTCAAGCCGTTTCGGAGGAGTATGGCAACGAAAACTGTGACACGAGAATTTTATATATTAGATAAAAGAACCACGGTAGCCTAGTGGTATGGGTAATGGACTGCTGAGACGAGGTGTCGGGTTCGATCCTAGGTTTTATCATGGAACACACAACTTTTCGATGCTTTTCGAAGTTACGTGTGTATTTATCGCAGGTTTATAAGTGCCCGGTTAATGGCAATAGGCTCGCCACCTATTACATTGGGACCTAAGACATAAACTGGCGAAATGTGGGTGCTAGCACCTCTGCCTACCCCTTCGGGGATATAAGCGTGAGTTTATGTTAAGAGTTACTATAATTAACACAGTAGTAGACAGAACAGAATAAGCTTAGGACACACATTTGTACACTCACCTGCAATAATATGTATACGTTTTAGAACTTTTGCACGTTAAACTTGTTGAATTTTACCGTTTCATATCATAATGTTGACTTCTCATTTATTATTGTGACAAGGTTCCAAAGTGTATACATATTATTGCAGGTGACCGTACGAAGTTATTTCTTTTGTTTAGCTTGTTTTATGTGCGCAGTCTCAGCGCAACCTAGCGGCCGGTCTGTAAACTAGCGGTACGCATACTCAAATAGTGTGCTCAGCATTTTATGCTTAGATGGAGGTCATAATTATTTAGGTTCGCACAGTGTGCTAGACTCACTCCCCACCCCGAATTTATTAATAATGTAAATGTACCTATATAAGTTGTGGCCCTCTTTTCATTGAAATCGTAATCATTTTTAGCATTCGGAAGTTTGAGATTGGTTCGATACTCGATACTGTATTTACTTATATTTCGATATTTGATATTTTCTGATAGTTGCACTCGTGAGTAATATATCTTATAAGATTACTTACTATAACTACCCTAACTACTTCACCAATAGTCGGATTTTAAAGACGAAACTATCTGACGTTTACTGAGTTGCAAGTTTTTGATGAAATAAAAATAGTGTTGTGACAAAGTGAATTATTATAATAGGTATTTACATAATTACCGAAATTTTCTTACAAATTCATAAGTTCGTTATTCCTGTAATTTAATAGCTATTTCCATTATTTATATTTCGTATGCAAGTTAATTTCAAGATTTTACATCAAAAATTTTGTTTTTAAATGCCGCTTGATAAATTAAATTATTTATGACTTCTATAAACTTCGATCTAAAAGAGGTTTGAATGTCTGAATAACCACCATGACAAGGTTATCATTGACTTTATACGATAATGGACGTGGATGTGCAATAAAACAACGCACCGGTATGGTAGGGTAGGCTAACCGAATTTGACCGCATTCCGGTAAATAAATAAGTGTAAAAAGAGGTAGATACATAAAATATATATTTATTTTTCATACTTGAAACTCACCTAGCAAATAGAAGCAGGAAATGTGACATTTACTTACATACATCAGACTACGGACGACCCGGACGCACTACCCAAAATGATATCCGATTCCGATAAGCAGTTATGTGTGGATATACTGACAAGTCATAGGAAAACACGTTCGGAACACCGGAATCGAAAATTGAATATGTATATTTAGAGACCCACAAAATTGGTGCATTACCTACTATTTTATTTATAAAGTTATTTCAAAGGTGTGTAAGTTGAAGTTATGTGTAACTTTCTACGGCTTATTTTTGTTTAGTTAATAAAATAGTAAGGTTGAATGAAGGAGGTTTATTAGCCTATTGTCGCCAATGGGGTACTTTTTGATAATTTCACTATTGATAATTTGTTTTTGGCTAGTGTTTTTACTTAGTAGTGATAGTTAATACTATACCTAATCTATCCTTGTGAGTAATTACATTCAGATCCGTACAGTCGTTTAAGCTCAATTGGGTAGCAAAAATTGAAACACCGTCACAAATTTCCCCATTAATAAGTAGTAGATATAGAATTTTATTCCTGAACATTTTAACGACAGGAAAGGGTTCAGAATATCGCGGGCAACAATTACTCCCAAATACATATAGCTCGACCTGAAAACCGAACCTGAGGCACTGTCTACCGCTGTACCGCTGTACGCCACGCCACGGTGGCTGTCTGGAATATTATACGTTGTAATGAAAAAAAAGTCATTGCTATACCTGTATATAGATTTAACAGGTCACGTCGGTATTTACATTTCTTCACAAAGAGGGTAACTGTCTTTTAGAAATTCAAACTGACACGACGAAGCGACGAATAACACTTTTACACAATTGAAATTGTTACAGAGTTGGGGAGACAGACTCTTTGTCAAAGTTTTGATTTTTGGAAAACGAAAAGGTGTTTGTTTTTCCCTTCGGCTATTTATCCTTATTAATTGGTTCTTATTTATAGAGGTATAGGAGTTATGACGAAATACTCATTATATTTCAAAGTAAAGATGATAAAGTGTTCAAAAGTTTTCCAGTAGAAAGCCTAAGCTAATCAATGATATTTTTTGTATTGGTCAAAAACATCCGCTATATAAGTTTTTTTTTATAGTATCACGCCTATGTACCCGAAGGGGTAGGCAGAGGTCCTAGCACCCACATTTCGCCAGTTATATTAGGTCCCAATGTAATAGGTGGCGAGCCTATTGCCATTAACCGGGCACTTATAAACCTGCGATTAATACACACATATAATATATATATAAGTTATATATATATAAATATAAGTTATATTATGCCATAAAGTTCTCTACACAAGGTAATGATGGTGTACATCTTTAATTTCACAAAGTGGAACGTCACAATCGACTGTGGAATTATCTGCCTTTTATTTCCAAACGACTAAAATATGGGGTTTTTCAAGGGTTTCATAGCAAATAGGTTTTTACAGATCGGTAACGTTAGTGTGACACCCCTTTTTTATAGTGCGAGAAATCCCTACGGGTACCCCCTGCTTAAACTTGTTGCGGAGGTTATGTCGGAGTCTACCCGACTAAAAACCCACGCCGTCTTTGGGTATTTAGTTGCCGGAGGTGAGATAGTAGCCAACATATCCCGTACCCCTCGCGAATCACGAATAGCCTTCGTGGAGTAGAAGACCTTCAACCTTATACAGAAATCATAATTTAAATCAGATATGAATAATAATCACAACCACAACCAACAAAGTGTCTATTGCCACATAAACACCCAATTATATGAGAACATTTTTATTATTAAATGTTAACATATATTTCTGTCTTCTTTTCTGGGAATATATAAATTAGATAGCGAGGTATATAAGTACGTGTATTGTATATATCTATATCTTTTTTGATACTGACTCGGAAGTTCATACCTTAAAAAATGAATTTCTAAAAGTTATTCAAGAACAAGGAAGGGTTGAATAACTTTGTTGAAACAAAAAAACCAAAAAATTCGACCAAAGAAATATCTCTTTGCCAGTGGAGAAGAAATGAAAAGTCTTGTAGTTGATTTCGTAGCCGTTTAACAATGTACGATGGAGTGGTGAAAACTTTACGTTACGAATTCCACACTGCCATTTTTATGTAGTGTGAAAGGTGGTTTACCCGAACCCGCTTACCTTCAGCACCTGAATGCATAAGCGATAAAAGTCCTGTATATATTTCAAACACATATCGTCGACTTTGCGTCAGCTCAAAGTTTACAGTTTGATTTAAAGCTAGTGAATTGTATCTTGTGTAAGTACTAATATATGTAGCAAGCGTGTATCAAGTAATACCTGAGGTGAGATTATAGGTACTTAGGTACTATACCCACCCTACAGAAACTTTTAGTCATCCTAGTTACCGGTAGGAATACAGCACTTAAAATAATATTGTAGCTTAGATGTAATGTTCCCAAGGATGATTCGAACCACAGAATATTTATAATAGTAGGTGCTGGCGTGTTTGAACAGTGAAATCTTCTAATTAAGCGTGCGTACTATCGTTTCAATTATATTTTGTGAATCGAATAATCACAGTGCAGCTACTTTTTATTCGTGCTTGCAATGTTTGTTAATAACTTCCAGATCTTACCTTTATGTGACAGTTGTTTATGAAAAACCATTTTACGAAGAACACGCTTTGACCAAATGTTACTGATTATAAAATAAATTATAAGAAAAATGAGAGGTCTGTGCAATAATTATTTCATTATATGATCTGCTATAGGTTTTAATGCATGGATTAACTCTACCGCCATCTGATAGCCATATATAGATATAGTTCAATCATGATGGATGGTAGTTTTTAAAAGGTACTTCCCAATACCAGAAAACCAAAAACCACTGCTTACTGCGTGATAGCTTCTGAGGCTGAATGCTTCACTATACATACTGAGATCAACGTGAATATTCGATTTTCCTGCAGCTCATGATGAAGTACAAATTCACTTACTTAGTGTTTTTATAAACCTCGGCTAACAGTATATACTAGCCCATTCGCAATCAAGTTTTTTTTTGTTTTAGAAGAAGATAGAAAACATTCAATAATCCTTAAATTCACACCTAATACCAAAAATCACCGGCCCTTTGAACATATAAGGCTGCGTTTCCACCTGAAATGTCTAAGGTAGCGAGTTGGTGTGAGGATATATAGGGAGGCTCTGGAACAGTGTGAATGTTTTCACCGTAGATATAGGTACTAGGCCGCTGATCATTGCCAGCATTTGCAAAGCGTACCATTTCGTAGTAATGTTGAAAATCTGTTTGTGGATGAGCGGGGCGAAGGTGCACAGTATAGCGTCTTGTTTCTGATGATACTAGGATGAGGTGTGATGGGCGAGGGAATACGTACGTTCAGTAGCACATATTCTACGCTAAGCTATTTCTACTAAGGCTGCACTGAGCGAGGCTAGTAAAGAAAGTGGTTTACTAGTCTCGCACATCTCTGTTGGAAATGCAGCCTAAGTAATTAAGTTTCGGAATCAACGCTATCTAAAGACTTTTATTCGAAAATGGTAAAATTACTTTTTCAGTCATAATATTCAATCATGATGTATACCATAGTATGAAAAATTATTTTCTTACCTAAAAGATAAGATTGTTCATTAATCTGTTTTACTTATTCGATATGTTCAAACACGGATTAGGTACCATGAATATTACGATGCCTGGCAAAGGTACTTTGCGAAATTACGCCTATATTCCTTGAAATGCTGGACAGTGATATGATATAATTTCACCGGTAGGTAATGTTTAAGCTCTATATCGTAGTGAGTGCCAGACATGTCTATGAGTATTAAGAGGGTTAATATATTTTATAAATACTTCACATATCATGTTGGAATAGTACGGAACCTTTAGTACACTAATGTGACTCGCATTTAGCTAATTTTTATCTGCAAATATATATGATTTCTTATTACACACATTTAGTTCCATTAAATACTTATTTTAGGATTTTCTATACAGTGCTATCTAAATCTTAAGTAAACATTAGCTTATAAACTTACGGTACCAATTTTTTTGTTCAATTATAGAGTAACATTAAATTGCAGGATGTGTAATGTTTTCATCATTGCTATGATAATTACGATACTGTATTATGATGAAAAAACATTTTTATAAAGTATACCAATAATTTCGAAGTTGGAACTACGAGTACCTACTTCCTAAGAGCTGACAAATAGAGCAACCCTACCTAGGCCAAAATTCTTATGAATGGTAAGTACATGCACCAATACAATTTGTAAGCTAGCTATGTAATTTGTTAGAGGGAATTAAAATATTTGACTTAGTATTCGAACACTACCATTAAACAAGTAGTCAATGATTAACCTCATTGACCTCATTTCCATCCAAAGTATACCTTACTTTGGAATATTGTGAAACATATCTGCATCATAATTTACATAGCAGTGTTGAAAACACCGCGTATTATACTGTAATGCAATGTTACTCAAGAATTGAATAAAAAATTGTTAACATCAGTTTATAAAGTCGAAAACAATGTAGCAATGTATAAAATGTAAGAGGCTACAATTTGTGGAATGATGCGACTTAGAAGCTACGAGTACATAAACGCTCGGCTTGCGGGAATTCAGCGAAAAATGCGAGCTATCCAAAAAATTCGCCGCAATGGAAAAGTGTTGTACCTACTTACTGATAATAACTTTACAGATTATTTTAGATATTATTTGAGCCCTGAATGTATGTATGTTCCGATATTTTGAATAAGTGAACAATAACAGAATATCCTATGTTTACGATAAAAATGTAAAGGTATATATATCAGTTGTTACGGGTAGTTGGAGCCCTCAAAAGTCCAACCAGTCTAACTTGGAACTTCGATATCGCCATTGGTCATTGGAGCATCGTTTGTGGCGGTCGGATGGCAGTTGCTTCACGGAAAATACCGAAGTTCAGCCGCATCACAGTTAGACTGGAAAGCCGACCCCACCTGATTTGGGTTCAGAGAATGAATGATAAGTATATACCTATAACAACTTTTATTGCTATTAGATTAGACCAGCCCAAAATTCGACGGCACTGGCGGTCTCGGCAGTAACCTTGTTCAAATCCTCACTGGTGCAAGTATTGGGCTACAGCGGACACGATAAGAGATGACCCAGGAACCTTCCCCGAGTAACATAGATACCGCAAACCTGATTCCCAACGTCCGGCGCACCCTGGACAGTTAGCACTCGGTAACGCAGAGTTTATGTCGACAAATCTCTGACCACGATGACAATAAATAGTTCCATAACCTATATAGTAGTTAATTGATCGAAGTTATATTTACACTATATTTTGATGCGTATTTTACAGAATCAATCGCTCGTTCTACATCACATTTTTTACGCTACGATCCATAAGAGCGGTGAAGTAACGTTAACTGGGTGAAATGGCGCGGCATATTGTGTATTATGGTGGGTAAGTACCAAACGAAAAAAGGACTGGTAACGAATCCAAAAACCAGGTTGTATATGTTTAGGTATGATGACCCACAAAGATCTTTAGGGCCTACGTCTACCTCACTGATAGTCTGTTGTACCTGACGATTGACGTATGATACCTACCTACTTTCTACTCGGAATTGTAAAAGAAGACGCAGTAGCTCCGATAAAGTCAATAAAAGAAGATACAGGACCTGAAAGTACAAGCTTTGGATTGGCAATGTAATTGGCCCTCTTCTATTTATTTGTTGTATGGGTCTTTATAGGAGCTACTGCCGTTGAACCTCCCAAGCCCGAGGAAAAACTTGTAGCTAAGAAAGAAATAAATAAAAAGACACATTTATTAAGCACACACACAGTGCGTGCACAGACATTTATTCGACCCCCAAATACATCAAATCTGTTTTATTTGGCGTCGATGTTATAGTACGTATCCAGTATTACAATGAAAGGTTTGATAAAAATCAAATCCCACAACATCCACTAACTTTATAACAGCGTGTTCTTAGCGGACTACCTGTCAAATTTCAGCACCATACATCAAGGAGTTGCCGAAATTTCCTGTTTAGTCAGTGACGGAACGAATAACTTTGAGCTTTTTTAACATAGATTGATGATAGCTTCGATTCTTGCTTGTAGACCGCCTTTAGAAGTAAAATAACTTTTTCTCTTCAGTGTACCTTGCTACTTCTGAGTTCATTTACCGTGATATTATATAATATTCGATCCATACTCTTGGAATTCTATAAGAATAAAGATTGTTAATTTTTTGGTGACCGTGTCACTTTATATTTTTTTCATACCATTGTGTTTTCGACATGTTAATGAAAGAAAAATTTAAAAGTTAGTTTTTTATAACGAGCTTTGACGCTTTGCGACCACATCACCCCGTGGAGACATTCACAGTTCAACTTACATGGTACCTATGACCTACTCTATATAACTTAAGTCTGCCAATCTATATAAAAACTGGGCTTCAACCGACTTAGGGTTGGCCAGAAGACTATAATTGCACAAGTCGATACTCAAATCTCTTGTGTACGTCACCTACTTAGTTTTATATAGCATGTAGTATTTATCTATTGTTACACTCTATTTCAAACTAATTTAATGTACTTTGTATAGCTTGTAACGTTGTACAAAAATGTTGGTCATTCGTAATAAATAAATAAATGAATAAGTATATCCAAGTTCATATATAGGCTATGTGCCGCTGTATGGTGGTATGATGTTGATAATTTACACAATTCCTTTGCATTAGAGCCGGACGTAATATATAAAATTAAATTACTCACGAAATCCCAGAAGCACCTGAATCTTTGTTGATTTATTTTCAGATATTGAGTTTATCATAATGATAGCTTTTGGGTAACTCTTCGATTTTTGATAATTATATTATCTAAACAGTAATTACTAGATACATGCCAGAAATACAAATATAGTATTTTGCAGCGTTATGTCGCGAAAATATAATATATAATTGAGGAAAGCCTCATATTTAAATAACTGTTTTCACACAGTTTATGATACCTAAAGAAAATTAAATTTGTAACTATCAAGCAAAAATTCAAACAGCTTTAGCGTTCGTATTGTACCTGATGAGCAGAGCCGACTCGGACGTCGGTTGTCACAGAATGACCCCCTTCCTCCATGAGCGAAGGCCTTGGGGTGACGGGTCACACTCGGGGACACCGTGGTCCCCACATCCGCAGGGGGCCATCTCTTAAGATATGATCCTGAATCGGCCGAGGTGCAAAGGATATGTTAAGTACCTACTATCTCAACACTGGCAACCGAAAACCCGAAGACCGCATGTGTTTTAGTTTGTTCGAATCCGACATAACCACTCTTACCAGCCCGGGTAAGAGTGATGTCCGTGAGAATTTGCACACGAAAAAGAAAGTTTTAGCGTAGCTTTATATAGCACGTAGCTACGTATATGAAAAATTCCTATCAAAGAAGAAAAAAAATTGCCTTATATTAAAGGTATCTGATATCAAAGAAGCACACCTAAACGAAAAACGTTCCAGACGTTTCTAATATTGACAATACAAAGACGTTTCAAATCGTTTCGGTAACTTTATCATTATTAAAGTTGGAACAGACTTTGAATCGACATTTAATATATAAAATTGTGTTCTCATGGGTATTACGGAAAAATTGCGAAGAACAATGGAAACTGGATCCGAGTACCACATGAACGATAGGTACCTTAGGCATCAACTAAGTATAATAGATTGTTTTGATCCAAATTACGTACGTTAATAACTGAATATTCAGTGCAGTGATTACTTCTACAGCTGTTTAAATCATCATTGTAGCAGAAATAGACAAACTAATATATGTATAGGTATAACTATAGAATAAACCATAAAGATTCCTATAGCAAATAAATTAATGAAAGAAAAATTTAAAAGTTAGTTTTTTATAACGAGCTTTGACGCTTTGCGACCACATCACCCCGTGGAGACATTCACAGTTCAACTTACATGGTACCTATGACCTACTCTATATAACTTAAGTCTGCCAATCTATATAAAAACTGGGCTTCAACCGACTTAGGGTTGGCCAGAAGACTATAATTGCACAAGTCGATACTCAAATCTCTTGTGTACGTCACCTACTTAGTTTTATATAGCATGTAGTATTTATCTATTGTTACACTCTATTTCAAACTAATTTAATGTACTTTAATAGCTTGTAACGTTGTACAAAAATGTTGGTCATTCGTAATAAATAAATAAATGAATAAGTATATCCAAGTTCATATATAGGCTATGTGCCGCTGTATGGTGGTATGATGTTGATAATTTACACAATTCCTTTGCATTAGAGCCGGACGTAATATATAAAATTAAATTACTCACGAAATCCCAGAAGCACCTGAATCTTTGTTGATTTATTTTCAGATATTGAGTTTATCATAATGATAGCTTTTGGGTAACTCTTCGATTTTTGATAATTATATTATCTAAACAGTAATTACTAGATACATGCCAGAAATACAAATATAGTATTTTGCAGCGTTATGTCGCGAAAATATAATATATAATTGAGGAAAGCCTCATATTTAAATAACTGTTTTCACACAGTTTATGATACCTAAAGAAAATTAAATTTGTAACTATCAAGCAAAAATTCAAACAGCTTTAGCGTTCGTATTGTACCTGATGAGCAGAGCCGACTCGGACGTCGGTTGTCACAGAATGACCCCCTTCCTCCATGAGCGAAGGCCTTGGGGTGACGGGTCACACTCGGGGACACCGTGGTCCCCACATCCGCAGGGGGCCATCTCTTAAGATATGATCCTGAATCGGCCGAGGTGCAAAGGATATGTTAAGTACCTACTATCTCAACACTGGCAACCGAAAACCCGAAGACCGCATGTGTTTTAGTTTGTTCGAATCCGACATAACCACTCTTACCAGCCCGGGTAAGAGTGATGTCCGTGAGAATTTGCACACGAAAAAGAAAGTTTTAGCGTAGCTTTATATAGCACGTAGCTACGTATATGAAAAATTCCTATCAAAGAAGAAAAAAAATTGCCTTATATTAAAGGTATCTGATATCAAAGAAGCACACCTAAACGAAAAACGTTCCAGACGTTTCTAATATTGACAATACAAAGACGTTTCAAATCGTTTCGGTAACTTTATCATTATTAAAGTTGGAACAGACTTTGAATCGACATTTAATATATAAAATTGTGTTCTAATGGGTATTACGGAAAAATTGCGAAGAACAATGGAAACTGGATCCGAGTACCACATGAACGATAGGTACCTTAGGCATCAACTAAGTATAATAGATTGTTTTGATCCAAATTACGTACGTTAATAACTGAATATTCAGTGCAGTGATTACTTCTACAGCTGTTTAAATCATCATTGTAGCAGAAATAGACAAACTAATATATGTATAGGTATAACTATAGAATAAACCATAAAGATTCCTATAGCAAATAAATTCGATATAATCCTGAATAAATAATTCTATTTGGTTCGCGACGCCGCAGTCGGTAAAAACATACGTATTTTTTTTCTCCGAAATATAATATTTGTATACAATAGCATTACAATTCTCAAGTACCTACTATCTCAACACTGGCAACCGAAAACCCGAAGACCGCATGTGTTTTAGTTTGTTCGAATCCGACATAACCACTCTTACCAGCCCGGGTAAGAGTGATGTCCGTGAGAATTTGCACACGAAAAAGAAAGTTTTAGCGTAGCTTTATATAGCACGTAGCTACGTATATGAAAAATTCCTATCAAAGAAGAAAAAAAATTGCCTTATATTAAAGGTATCTGATATCAAAGAAGCACACCTAAACGAAAAACGTTCCAGACGTTTCTAATATTGACAATACAAAGACGTTTCAAATCGTTTCGGTAACTTTATCATTATTAAAGTTGGAACAGACTTTGAATCGACATTTAATATATAAAATTGTGTTCTCATGGGTATTACGGAAAAATTGCGAAGAACAATGGAAACTGGATCCGAGTACCACATGAACGATAGGTACCTTAGGCATCAACTAAGTATAATAGATTGTTTTGATCCAAATTACGTACGTTAATAACTGAATATTCAGTGCAGTGATTACTTCTACAGCTGTTTAAATCATCATTGTAGCAGAAATAGACAAACTAATATATGTATAGGTATAACTATAGAATAAACCATAAAGATTCCTATAGCAAATAAATTCGATATAATCCTGAATAAATAATTCTATTTGGTTCGCGACGCCGCAGTCGGTAAATACATACGTATTTTTTTTCTCCGAAATATAATATTTGTATACAATAGCATTACAATTCTCACTCCACAAATTGTTATGGGATCAGAATTTTGAATTAGTACAAATTTCCTAACTGTCACTTAAATATAATGAACTGAAATACTTTAAAAATCTGTCACGTCGGAGTTTGCCCGCGCCGTCTGAAGCGAAACTTTTGTGCATTTACCTACCGAGTACGCAGCATACTTAACAAGCACGGCTAAGCTATCGCAGAACATTACCGAACAAGGCTATGTATGTGTTAAACAGTAGTGGTAGTAGTGCTAATGGAAGGGTAGGCTAAAGGTGAAGTTTTTTATGATTTTACTTTCCGTTCGCTGTTTACAGAACGATATCCACTATAAAAGCTTCACTACAAAATTTGATACGCATTGATAAATATTGTAACACATTTTATCAGATTAAAATAATAGTTCATTTGTTTAGGTACTTAAAAAAACGTAAACAATCTAAGCGTGTCTTTTAATATGTTTTGTTTAAAAACTCAGTATAAAAATATTACTTTTGTACTTAGTAACGCTTTTGAAGACTAAAAACCTATATCGAACCACTAGTTAGTCAGTTAGTTAGTGTGGTTTATTTGTATAACATGTGTTTTTATAAAAAGTTGCTACAAGATTGTTTACCCTTATTTAAGTACCAAAACAAATGAAGTACCTATAAGGAATTTGGAAACATGTGACGCATATTGTTTCAGAGTAAAGTTATATTACTTTTCCCTTAAAATTAAATCGGCCATTACTTTTACATTTAACATTTGTGACAATTGATTTCAATTTACAGACTTCCTGCCCATCGCGTATGCAGAGACCAAAATAATTGAAAAAAGATAATGAGAATAAGTAACAGAGGGGAGATCTAGGACCCTTGCAAGTTGAATAAAATGTAATATTCTACTTGAAAGTCGATATTAAATATGCAGAATGTGATATTGAAGTAGTATTCTTCAGTCATAGGTAGTAAGAAGTACGTTAAAGCATAAAAGGACATTCCTAGTACATTTTTTTGCCAATTAGTAAGCAACACGACAACTCTGTAATATGATCGATTTAAATAATTCAAGTGCGCTGATAAGGAATTCCAAGACTTAATGTGCAACGTGCGGCAGAGAAAAGACTCACCGAACCGCTTGGTTCTTAATGGAATATTCTGCACCGTATACGGGTGACATCTAGACATCTACCTATACATTATGCGTGTATTCTGAGAACATCGTCATTGACCACTGTCAAATTTAATGGTTTGTTTGTGCCCAATTGTGTTGACCGCCATTAAATCGGCCTTCGGAAATAAGGGTGGGTACCAGGGCCACTTCCATGACCTTATTGTAGTTATCTTATTAAATATGTGTACCTAGGAGCTTCCATTAAAAATGTAAAATTTTAGGTAAAACTGAACAATTGAAATCTAAAACAATTAATTTTATTTTTGTAGTCAGAATTACTGGTACCCATTGGATGCAGACCGCCTCTAATCGTTCGGGTTATTGCCCTATGTTCACGTCCTATGGCTGAAATGATGATTATGATGTTTAATAATTTTATACACACCTACATACACAGCCAGCAAAAAAAGTATTCCTGGTATATTATCATCTTATCCAAAGAGTGTCATAAGAGACGACAAACGGGAACAGCATAGAAACAATATCAAATAAAACTGTGTACTAACCCATCTAGCCAGCGTGAAAATAGTTAGAATGCCAAAACCCCCTACATTGAGATAGGCATAAATAGGTCCAGCAGATTGAGATAGGTTAAATGGTTGATTGCTTGAAACATCATTCCACATCGAATCTATGGAATAGATTTTTCATTCGTTTACTTGTTGTTACACTTGTTACTTAGATAAAGACAGATGAAAACTTTTAGCACTAGGACATTGATTGGACTGGGAACTAAATTATACTTACACATAAATAATATAAACGCAGACTTTAACGATGGTTGGTGCTAATGGAAAAGTCAAAAGGTGTTGGTTTTCTTAAAATTATTTGTGCAAATTTGAACCACTTCGCATATTTACATTTATGCATGCACGTACATATATGCCTATATTTGTACGTACGCACGCGTTTGCGAAAAATCATAATATTTCCCCGCGGGGCACATATCGTTCGATGATGCTGAACTGCGGAATTCCGAAATATTTTAGGAAAATATAACGTTCATACCCGTTGATAGAATCTTAATAAATGTTTGTATAATAATATGTCAGTTTTCTATGCGGGTAGTATTTATTAATTTTTATATCATAGAACTGGAATTTCTACTCTGACATCAAAGAGCCACCGGTTCATCCCATTCTCAGTTAGCGAAGTTTTTATTAAAGGATATCAGCAACCGAAATTACTAATACTCCCTCTAATCCCTCCAACTAAGCTCAATGGCTTGTGTCAAGAGTGGGTTCACGTCGGTAGTGTAATGGACAGGATTCGAACACGGGATCTCTAGAAAACAAGGAATTAAAGGAGAAAACAAGGAATTAAAGGACTAAACCACATCCCACGTTCCTTCTCACTTCTGTAAATCCTTTAGATCAGGATAAATAGAAGTGACCCTGGAACACACCAAGTATTGACACTTGGGAAGTCCGAGGGATCTTCTGATCTTCGCTCTATGAGAATGTAATACTCGTACAATAAGGGAACCAGACACTTGTGGCCTCTCTACGCTGCCATTCACTTCATGAGAATTCTTATCGAGACTACTCAAGCTAAGACATTCCGGTATATTTATTTTTGAGATGAGACACTACATAAAATCAAGAGATTTTGCAATCGTGTGAAGTACTAGGTTGGAACTTTATAACTAAGTAATTGTAGTACAAGCTAACGGCCTCTTTATTTTTACAAGTAAGTTTTCTCTACCATGTTTCTGTGGGTAAAATAGGTCACGTCATATTTGGCCTATTTCACATTCTCCGCGAATTTGAATAAAAATGAACAATTCATCTTAACCACAATATTTTATTTAGATTTTTGTATGTAATCCATAATTTGTTCAAATTATATATATCTACGTATGCATGTGCTGACTGTTTATCAATTCGTAGAACTCTGCCCTCCATATCGAATATTGTGTAATCACGTACACACGGTAAACATTAATAAGCCGGAGGAGAAATAATCTAGGCCAATACGACATATCCGTCGTTTATACATTCGCATTTCAGAGAGGTAGGCATCCATTGGGAACAGTAAATAAAAAGTATCTCTCCTTAATTAGAATTCTAAAAGAATAAAGGTACCTACGAGTATTACAGGCATAGGAACATTTAATTAACGTTCTGTATTTAAACTCGTAGATTTTGCTATAATCAAAAAATAACAACGCAACTATGCCTAACAATCAAATCGATTTAAAATTGGAAAATGTGAATGTTCAGACAGGGCTGAACCGCTGCCAGTTTGGAATAAGGAGAATGCTCTGCCCACTTGAGCTACTTGACCATGTCTAAACCATTCGAAATTCTTCTTCGCGACTTTGGAGTTATCTATCAACAAGCTATATGTAAGAAACAATGAACAATTTTTCCATCATATTTAAACAGTTTCTTTCATTAATGTCTCAAAATTTCATGTAATACACAAATAAAAATGAATCGCAATTATATTGCTAAGCTCAATACTCGAATACGGCAGGACAAAATCGAGTATTTTTTTTTAATTTATTCCTTGAAGTCTAAAGGAGGTTTTCATGGATTAGCAGGAGTCAAATCAGAATTACAAGTGGGTGGAGCCGCAGGCAACAGCTAGTTAAATATTATAATCAATTTTAAATACCTCAGGAAAACAAAAAATCTACTGTTGGTCTAGATTGACTTTCCTCCAGCGCGGTTCTATTACAATAAATCATTTAGTCAGTCAGTTCAATTATTTCACGGTATCTTTATTATAGAAAGAAAGTAAACAGATAAGATTCTCGTATATCTGATATCACATTAGATATTCGAGACCAGACGAATCAATCAAAAAGAATCATTACGTTTCTCGAACGTGTTACGGTCGTTTTATCAATCTATCACTACGGGATAATGTAATCTTTGAACCCTATTTGCACGTGGATTTCAGTAACGTAATGGTGTCACTCGACGCTTTTAACCCTGCTAACGATGAAGGTATGAGCGAGTGTTAGGTATAAATAACCCTTCCCCGGACTACGATCAACAAGTGCCACATTACGGAAACCATTTCGGTCGATCGGCAGTTTATCGTGCCTACTCGTATTGTCTGCCATAATGTACACTCAGAAATGGTGGATGCCATAAATGTTGCTTACGTGCTTATAGCTGTCATGTATATTTAGATAGGTACAATTTAGAATGATAAGAAGGTACTGTTAAACTGGTATAATTTTAACGTTTTGTAGAAACTAACGATGTAATGTTTTTTTTAAGCAATTCGCATGCTGTTTGAAATAAAAAAATAATGCTCTGACAGAACTTGAGCCTGTGATCCTTCCCTTATAGGAATCATCTAATGGCTGAGCCACGGAGCTACGTCTTTTCTCTTACTCACTTGCTCAAAACGTGACTCCGTGGCTAAGCGGCTAGTGCATTCCCCCTGTAAGGGAAATACCGCGTGTTCAAATCCCGTAAGAGCATTTACCTTTTCTGATCTAAACTAACAAATCGTATTTATTGAAACTATGTGGCCTATTAATTCATTAAAATAGTAGCGGCCCGAAAATAGTTATAAATATTTTATGACTCGGTTGCAGTGCCATCTAATGACGGGAAAAATAAATCATTACCATTTTTGAAGCGGGTTGTAGATCAGTAAATATATCATCTCAAACTTTAAGCTTCATGAAGTCAATTTTTATATTTTTTTAAAGTGTACCTACACAAAATGATTTAATATTTGTATATTAAGAATATCGCCGTTTAAAAATCTTGTGTTGTGTTTTCGGTGGTGAGTAGGGTAGGTTTTGTGTTGTCCGTGAAAACCAAAGGCTTGTTCTACATCTTTTGCGCTGACGACACAGAATGTCTCTGTTCTTACAGGGTTTGCGGCACGAGTGTTATTCCTCTGGTGTTACACTCACCCATAGGCCACGGTAACCACTTACCATCAGGTGAGCCGCGTGCTTGTCTGCGACCTAAGTTGTATAAAATAAAACTGACACTATTATCGTACAAAGGAAAGTTATTTTAACTGTCGGTAACATGGTTTCCTGTAAGAGATTGCCACAGAGCGATAAGGCCGCCAATTGTATGTACCTCATAAACAGTATTTCCATATCATGACGTAATTTCTTGGTGTATAATAAACACATATTATTTTATTATTATTATTCCTCTTTATTAATTTTAAAAACTTACAAATTATATTTTTAAATATGAATCATTAAAAACAATATTATAAACAGTAGTAGCCCACCGGTAGCTTAGTTCTTATACCCGATACCGGTGGGCTACTATTGTCGGGTATAAGAACCAAACTACCGGTGGTTAGGGTTCCAGAGAAAGTAAACTCCTCACGATGCCCGTTGTATCTAGGAGAATAGCCTTCAGGTATCTGGTCCCTGGGTCCTAGCTCTAGGTGATGATGACAACGCTCTCGAGCCCCGACTGCGAGGGTTTCTCAGCGCATGTTTGGAGCGGGGCCAGTTTCCGAAACTATGGAAGACGGGGAAACTGGTTCTCATCCGAAAGGTGGGGCGCCCGGCGGACTCGCCATCCGCCTACCGGCCCATAGTGTTGCTCGACGAGGTGTGCAAACTCTTTGAAAGAGTTATCGCGAAGCGCCTCGTCGAGCACCTTTCCAGAGTGGGGCCAGACTTGGCGGATGGCCAATATGGCTTTCGCCAAAGGCGCTCCACGGTGGATGCCATCATGCGCGTGAGAACTCTGGCGGGGCATGCGGTTGCACGGGGCGAGGTAATGTTGGCGGTGTCCCTAGACATCGCCAACGCGTTTAACACCTTGCCCTGGAGTTGCATTAGGGAGGCGCTCGTGTATCACGAAGTGCCTCTCTACCTTCGCCGCATAGTCGGGGCATACTTGACAGAGAGAGCTGTCATCTACCCAACTGCGACCGGTCTCGGTCGGCGAGAGATGTCGTGCGGTGTTCCACAGGGTTCGGTCCTGGGGCCGCTTCTGTGGAACATCGGATACGACTGGGTGCTTCGCGGTGAGCTCGGGGACGGTGCCGCCGTCACGTGTTATGCGGATGACACATTAGTGACGGCGTGCGGTGTTACACACCGCGAAGCAAATCAGAAGGCCACGATCGCGGTTGCTCAAGTCGTGGAACGGATCCGGCGGCTGGGTCTTGAAGTGGCTCTGCGTAAAACCGAGGCCATGTTCTTTCATGGTCCTCGACGCGCGCCACCAGAGGGATCCAGCCTCACAGTGGGAGACATTTCCATCGACATCAAGCCTCAGATGAAATATCTGGGGCTCGTGCTCGACGGTCGATGGGACTTCGGGGAGCATCTCCGAAGTCTGGCCCCTAAATTGAAGGGCACAGCTGATGCTCTGGCGCGGCTGCTGCCCAACATGAGGGGGCCGGATGACTCCTGCAGGAGACTCTACGCGGGAATCGTGCGGTCCATGGCCCTATATGGGTGTCCAATATGGGCGGAGACCCTGAAGGCTAGACACGTGCAGAAGCTGCACGCTCCGCAGCGCACGATGGCCATCAGGGTCATAAGGGGGTACCGCACAATTTCCTTTGACGCAGCGAGTCTCCTCGCCGGATCGATACCATGGATCCTGGATGCGAGATCCCTTTCGGTGCTATATCGGTACCGAAAGGAGGCGCGGGAGAGGGGACATGAACCCGAGCCAGGTGAGCTCCGGGCCGTGAAGTCCCAGCTCCACAGGGACATGGTAGCTGAGTGGGCGCGACGACTTGGGCGACCAAGCGCAGGGCACGCCGTAGTAGCGGCGGTAAGACCCATCATGGGGGACTGGCTAGAGAGGCCACACGGTAGCCTCTCGTACCGGCTGACGCAGGTGATCACCGGGCATGGATGCTTCGGGGATTACCTGCATCGGATCCGGAAGGAGCCAACGTCCGAGTGCCATCACTGTGATGCGAGCGAGGACTCGGGGCTGCACACGCTGACCGGGTGCTCGGCGTGGGAGACGCCGAGGCGGGTCCTAGTGGCGGCCCTAGGAGTGCGAGTTCTCTCGCTCGCCGCATTGCTCACGGCGATGGTACGGTGCGCGAACGCTTGGGCTGCCGGCGCCTCCTTCTGCGAGCAAGTAATGCTCGAGAAGGAGACGGCGGAACGAGTTCGGAGAAGACTCCGGACCCGCACAGCCCGCGACGAGCGGAGGCGACTCGGACGTCGGAGGTCGCAGAATGACCTCCGTCCTCCATGAGCGCGGGCCTGGGGGTGACGGGTGGAGCCGCCTGTCACTCTAGCAGAAGCAGGCCGCGGCGGCGGCGCAAAATGCGCCTCCCCATACCCGGGGGCTAGTTGGGGACACCGTGGTCCCTACACCCGACGGGGGTCATCTCGAAGAGAGGGCCCCGGGTCTGCCGGGGTGCGAGGGATATGTTGGCTACAACCTCACCTCCGGCAACTGAAGACCCAAAGACGGCGTGCGTTTTAGTCGGTTCGAGTCCGACATAACCTTCCCAACCGGCTCCGGTGGGGGGTATCCGTGGGGATTTTCCGCACTATAAAAAAAAAAAAAAAAAAAAGGTATCTGGTCCTAAACCTAACCGTCGTCATTATTATTTATTAATATGTACTTATTGTCGGACCAAGTTAGGAATAAATCAAAGTACCTATAAAAATACTGTACCAATGCTATCTGTGACTGTTCTATTCTTTCTGTCCATCTCACCAGGAATTTGATGCAACAAATATGAAAGATATGTTTTTGGCAATTCTAAAACGGCTTTTGTCTGTATGTAGCGAAGTCATTAAACGGCAAGAAATAGGATATTAGAATGCAGCGGAGTGAAATTTTGTGTCTGAATAAATTTCAGTGTTATCAAACTTATGAAAGGCTTCCTTGTTACTACTTGTGAGTTAAAACTACATGAATGTTTATTACATATTTTCTTATATAAGTACCTATATATTCTTGCAACTGAAGGCTGTGTTCCGTTATATTTACTGTATTTATATACCTACCTATTGCATTTTTGTATAGTATGATGTGCTTCAAATGATTCCTAGGTTCATTGTAGAATAATTATTTCACAACCTACAACCTACTTTAAGCATCATTACGATACCATTTCAATAATATCCATAATATAAATGCACATGCACACGTTATTCTTTAGGTAGGCGGTAAGTAGTGGAGTGGAAACCACCAGGTTTTGGACTTCATCTCAGCTTACCATCTGGTGAGATGCAATTAAATTAATGAACCTAATATAAAAACATCGGTTAAGAGCGAGTCGCGTGCCGAGGGTTCCGTACAAACTTGGAATTATCGTTTTCAATTGCGCGCATTTTCAATTTTCAAGCACCAACTTTCAAATTTTTAAATATGGAATGCGCGAATGCTAATGTTTGAAATGGAAATGGAGTCGCGGTTATCGTGTTCTATTAACTTGCTATGTAACCGTTTGCAACTTTAGATTGCATTCTCGTAGAAGTTTGATTTTCTCACAGTTTCGTTGATTTTCTACACTTAGGTGTTGCTGAGAAAAAGGTCTTGATAGACAAACAGACGTTACGTTTCTTCTTGAAGTACGGAACCCTAAAAACGGTTTGCGCTCAGACGACAATATTTGACGATCTGTTTTATTGCCTTATACTCGTAGTCTTGCGATCATGGGTAAATAATATTAATTTCGTTTGTATTTGTTTCAGGCAATTAAAGACCATAGACAGTTAAAGTACAGTACAGCACAGTGTAAAGAACTTACTGAAATTAACGCAGATTAGTATATCTACTTCAACCTAGGTATATGTCTATATATTAGGGTTAATGACGGCATAGAAAGTTTTACCGTAATTAAACCATTAATATATTTTTCCATTACAAACACATTGTGTCCTTCCAAATGTCACTACATTTGGAAGGACACAAATGAAATACTATTGTTTTTGCGTACTTTGTATAGAGAAACCCGTGGGTAGGTTACGTGGGTATAGGTATGTATGTATGTTGTAATTTAACAGAGAGTAGGAACACAATACAAATGTCCCTTGGGCGTGTGTCGCCAATATCGGGTATATTTGTGGCTCGCTTACAGAATGAAAACGTTTTTTACGGTTTTATACATCGTCGCTACATTTTATGCACAATATTAAAGATAGGTATTTTAGGATAAAGCCCCATCATCGATCTCGCTCTCCCGACTCACAATATTGCGGCCGTCTTAATGAAAAAGACTCCGTCTTAGATAAAGTTTAAAAAGATGCTCTATTTTCTGCCGTTGGAGTTTTTAACAAGGGAGCTAATATGAAGTCTGCTTCAATGCAGAACGATTTTCAATCTTGTGTATTTAGCTAGGTTTTTTTTATACAACTTAGGTCGCAGACAAGCACGCGGCCCACCTGATGGTAAGTGGTTACCGTGGCCTATAGGCGAATGTAACACCAGAGGAATAACACTCGTGCCGCAACCCCTGTAAGATTCTGTGTCGTCAGCGCAAAAGATGTAGAGTAAGTCTTTGGTTTTCCCACTAACAACACAAAACCTCTCTAGTAAGCTCTGGCTACCCTACTCACCAACGAAAACACAACACAAGGTTATTAAACGGCGATATTCTGTAGGGTGGAGGTACTTCCTCAGTCAGACTGCTCGATTGGGACGGATATACCGTCGTGTCCTACCTCCTAAATTTTTATTAGGACATCGCGACTTTCTTATAGGTACATTACAAATACAAAGTATTACAACAACATTCAGTGGGTCACACAATCATTATAATTGTTCTAGGTAGGATTGAACGCTAAATCCTAATATGCAGAATATAATGTGTGTTAGTTAGAAAGACATGAATTTTACAGAGAAGACACAAAGCACAATCTACACAAACGTACGTATCTACGCAATCGCAAGCGCCGAATCCAAAGTTGCTTGTTCTTACTGATAGTCATAGTGTATATTTATATATATATATTTGTAGTACCAAGTAGACGACTGTAGATGAGACAGTTTTGACATCTCTCCTGCAGGTTCTCCTCTTGGGGTTGGCAAGTCAGACTGTAGTACCTCTGGTAGAAAGTGGAGAGGGAGTATTGGTTTATGGACTGCTTTGAGACATAACTTTATTGTATAACATTGTTAATAAACAATTAAATAAAAAAAAATATGCGTACGTAAATTATTATACGGGCCCTGTGTTCTGAGGGGAAAGCATGAATATTACTATACTGCATATGGTTTAATGATCGTATATTCTCGTAATTATTATTTAAATTAATGTTTGTTGGACGTGTCTTCGATTGAAGGATTCAATTAACATGTTAATGTCGTGCCTCCATTTCCAGAGAAAATAATTTAAATGAAGGCACAAGGAAGCATCACAAAGTTTACTGGAAACACACCTACCAGGTGTAAAGTAATGATTGTGTACGGAGGATTATTTACATAATATTCCACAGAGCTTTTCTCATCATACGAATATAAAGTTTCAGTATTTTATGAACCTACTCAGTTCTCACGCACGTCCGAAGGGATACAACATTTTAGTATTTTCACATTTTCTTCAGTTATATTTGCTATAGTTAAATAATATACCCACTGCTAGTATATATTCTAAAGAAGTTTAGTAGGGAAGTCTACTGAATTAGATTATACATCAGTAATTCCGATTTAGAATGCATCCAAATCTGGGTACACAGTCATATTACTTACTTTATTTCACTACACTCAATCTTCGGCGTCATTCATCTCGTATATCTTCCATGTTTGATTAGAAAATAATCTACCAGTTAATCACGACTTCTTTCTGTTCCACACAGCAGTTTTAATAGTTTTCATAGGATCTTTATCCTTTTGAGATTTATTTTGCACTGTAGATATGATGAGAGTGACAGATACCTAATTTTTAGGTACCACAATGACTTCGGCCATGACAGTAACCCACAATATTTGAATAACTTAGACATTCGTTCGCTTTGTCGCCTATCCAAATTACATCTTTGTCACCAGACGCCCACGCCTAGGACCAAAGTGAGCTGAGTTCCATTTCACGCTGTCCTAGATCCTAATTGTGACTTGATTATCACAATATTTGTTTGCTCTTACTGTATATTATCTTAATATTTATCTTGTATTGCTCTACATAGTTAATATTACAGGTTGTGGATAGATTACGGTCTCCTTAATACATAGGTTAATTTTATCCCTGGCATAGGTTCGTGGCGTACATAAACAGTACCTAATGTACGAGTTCTTAATAAGGTATGAGTCTTCTATAAATGTACTTATGCAAGAAGGGAAGAGTTCATCACTAGCTACAAAATAAGTTAATAAGTAATTAATTTTCATTAGAGATAACTAATTGATCTTAAGCCATCGTCTATCTCTTTAAAATTCATAAACGTTTTTAAAATGGATTATTAATTATCACGCTAACGCGTTAATTGACCGAGCGAGCGAAGCAAGCGAGAGTCTCCGTTCTATGTAAAAGTGAGTCATGTAACTTGCACTATACAGGGTGCACTTCTTAGCAATTTTCATAAAATTTGGCATGCGTATTCTTTGATTTAGTTACAGGCAATTTCAAAACCAAGTAATTAGTGGTTTAATAAATACACTATTCTTGAAATATTCGACTTATACTAGACACTAGAGAGTATCAAAATGATTTGGACTTTAAAACAGCCAGTTTTATAATCATTTAAAAAAATTACCAAGCTAAATAGTTTGCATGATCACGAAAATTTCCTTAAAGTACAAACTGTATAAATTCATAACTTACTATGTCAGAATACAAAATCCCTTGCAGTGAAGCTATTTACTAAGTTATGAATTTTAAAATAACAACTTGCTATGTTTCAACTTCAGCACCAAAATGTAGAATCGTATTATTTTTAAAATAATAAAGCTAACATAACTAGTATGACGTGCTGGCTTTTATGTAATAATAATTCATTTATTTCAGACTAATTGGTCATATTTTTGTTAGTAGGTTTACCACATGTTAGTTACATAATGGAACTAGGCGAATGTGCAAAATGTGCAATGAAGAAACCCCGTGTTACTTCTTTAAGCCATATAAGTCCATAATTTATTAAGCCATATAAGTCCATAATTTATTAAGCCATATAAGTCCATAATTTTTTTTTTACTAAGCAGTGCGACTGGGGAATTACCACCGCCCTACAGAACACTGTGCGCCTAATAATAACGTTGAGTGGTATTTCCAGCGGTGAGTAGGGTAACCAGAGCTTACTGGAGAGGTTTTCTGCTGTCAATGCAACGACCGAGGGCTTCACACTCGTCGACATAGGGCAAACCTACTAATGTCCTTCTTAAAGAACTCCATATTATGCACAAGCGACTACTGCTTGGAAAAACCTCTACAAGGAGTTCATTCCACAGAGTGCGCGGGATGAAAACAGGAAACGGTGCGTAATACGTGTACGGTGTGTACGGTATGAAAGGAATTCATACTGTACAGTGCACCGTTTCCGGTTGTAATGTGTAGGGATGAACTCCCTGCCTGTGGCAAGCGGTGCATTGATAGAAAGTAGGTGTGCCGTGTGAACAATATATCTAACAATTCTGCACACATACAATTGTACAATAACCAAAAATACTGTGATGGATTCCTACGGCATCTATCACAAACCTTCGTGGTTTTAAGAATGTTGTATTACCATGTTTTTTATGTAATCTTTAAATGTGAAATGAATAAAATAAAAAGTTGTGGCGATACCACATGTACACAGCGCCATCTAGCGACAGCGACGTCACTACTACGTCACTACGGAACCTGCATCGCGAAAATGAATATCTCGCGCTGGTACGACATATTATACAACAACCCAACGTCAACCGTTGGGCCGCGGCCCGCCAGGCGTGATCACCTTGCCTGGTTGGAGGATCCTCCCTTTGTGTTGGAGGGACATCACATCCTGTTCCTCCACAAAGTAAAACACACACATAATCCCCCCTGAGGTTAAGAGGTTTTTTACTATAAGTCATTGTAAGCTATCGACAGCTTATAAGGGTAATAGTATTTATTCTTTTAATTTCCAATTAGCCAATTCCTCCTAATTCAGTAGTAAATGTTCATTGACATTACAGTAGCATAATATAACTATTTGATCGTACATATACCTATATTTGTAACCAAATGTCGTCCTACATGAGTAAAACCGTTATTCAAGTATTTTAACCGAAGTGAGTAATTAATCTTACAGAGCTGTCTGCCGAACACGTCCAACCCAAGTTGGTAGGACGTGTTTGGCAGACAGCTTTTGAAGTATTCCTGAATTACAATTACATTATCGAGTCACGTGA